>VDFB02000013.1:175354664-175403591 GCA_007258455.2 Sequoia sempervirens | reverse complement strand
TTCGAAAAAGAAAGAAAACCGACTTTGTAAAACCCTAATTCTAGAAGCTTCTAAAAGCTTGTTAAAAGGGGTTGGGATGGGGGTTACAGTATGATGAAAAACGTGATTATTTGCAAGATTGTAATAGGTTTTGCACTGGATAATAAAAATATTAAATTGCCGCGGTTTGGTGGATGTAGCCCAAATTGGGTGAACCACGTTAAATTCTCTGTGTTATGATTTATTCTGTGTATGTTTTAGTTTCTCTGTTTATTATTTAAATCTGCATTTAATTGTTAGATATCTGCCATCTCTAACCCTAACAACAACCTTCCCTGAGATCCACAACTTAAAATGATAATCCAGTAAAGCATACAGATTGACATACTAACTAGATACCTTGTTCTTCATTCTTTCCTCCGATAATACTCTGTTCATTACTCTACCTGCCAGTGTGAACAAATCCAGATCTTCAGACTGGAATAATGACTTAGGTTGCCATCAATGACAACACTAGAATCCCTTATTCCAACAAACTATGCCACATGATCAATAGAGTTATGGATCACATAATTACAATCACAATAATTTTTTCCTCAGTTGTGCTCTTATGGTGATTCCATTACCATTACAACATAATTCTTTGGACTTATATTACTCAAATCCGTACATTGCTTATTTTCTCTTTGGATGGATGACAATTCAATGGTAGGGATTTATATGTAGGTCATGCTCATATAAGTGCCTTTGTCACCATTACACAATAGTACATCAAAATTTCCTTTCTTGAACCTTCATTTTTTATTGTTATGGTTTCTTAGTGATTATTCCATTTCCACATGGAATATTGATAAAAGAAACCAAGAAAAAATTCATTCTATTTTTAGTTAACTCCTTCTAACATACTTTTGGAATAAATGTTTGACTGCATTATTTCGAGTGTGAAGAATTTTGTTTTCTGCTTATAATACATTAATTGAGAGTTGTATTAGAAAGCTTCTTATTCTGAAACCCATCCTATAAAATTGATTTATGCTACGTTTAGGAGGCTACATGGATTTTTTGTGATTTATACAACTTTTGTTTTGATAGTAAATGACATCGGATTCCTTCTAAAAATGAAATGATTTATTAATTATGGTTTTATGATGATTTTGAGTTTTATTTAGAAGGGGTTAATTTGTGGCATTTTTATGTGTAGGAAGAATAGATTGTAATGCAATGTTTGGGTATGGATAGTTCAGGAAAACTTGGATTGCTATCAGTGACAAAACTAGGTTGGAGAGTACCTTGAGCCAATTTGAAACACTCTAGGGTTTTTTCATTTAGAAGCAGAACTTGAGTATAGGAATACAAATGTCAGTGGATTGAAATATTAGTTTCCACCTGATTACATCTTAGGAGTCATTCAATTACTTCGAATTCCTAGTTGATCGCTCTAAATATTTGACAAAGAACATTCATCTTTTCTAAAGATAAAATCATAAATATGTTGTCTAATTTCATAACCAATTTAAGGTTGTGAATATTGGATAGAGAAAGTTCCTACATTCTAAAGATAAAATCATACATTTGTTGGTTCAATTTGAGATCCAATTTGAGGTCTTGAAGCTCCGATAGAGAAATTTCTTACATTCTAAAGATAAAATCATAAATCCGCTTGGTCCAATTTGAGGCCCAGTTGTAAGGATTTGTCTTTTTAATTATACTTTTTGACATTTTTCTTGATACAAATTGTTACTTTAGAATTATGGTATTTCTTTTCTTCTAATGTTTTCAACCCTCATTTCAAGGAAGAGCTCCAAAGATGGTTCCTTCAAATGGAGACTACACTTTTCTGTTGTATTTCCATCTAGAAACACCAGAAGCTCAGGTTCTGTCATACTCAAAGAACAAGTAGGAGTCATGCAATGACGAGATACTCATTTTTGGAGCTTTGGTTAAGAACTTTAAATGTTTGGCTATGTGCACATAGAATTTTCATGGAGGAGTGCAAACTTCCTTACAAAGCAATTACCACAATAGAGTTTGAGGTGAATTGCACCTGCTATTTTATGTTGATATGGATATGTTCTAACCTACAGTTAATTGTTGTAGCATAATAGATAGGATAAATAGTTACTCATATACCACTGTTTCTAATTCAAAATGTCTATACCTTATTCTAGGATCAAATCACAAGGGGAGTCTATACATAAGACACCATTGTTTCAAATTTGAAACTATTGGTTCTTTCGCAATTGTTTGCTTCATTTATTTCATCTAAGAAAACCTACTATATATATGATGTTGTCAAAATCATAGTAAAATCCTTTATTCTAGGATGACTGTTCAAAATCTTCCCATCATAAAAATGAACAAAAGCATTAGTCATTAGCCTAAACTTTGCAAGAGTTTCATAAAATTATGCATTTCCACTCTCTTTTCCATTCTAAATTTTATTCCTAATTTCATCTATGAAGAAATTCCTCAATCTGTAGATCCTGCTATTAGCCATAACTTTACTAGGTGTCGAGGATAGCTTTGAGTTTTTACCTAAGAATCAATTGAATTTTTTTGGCCTTACTAGATACAATGTGTTGAAAATCTCTATGAAGTTATTCTAGAAAAGAGTTCCTGAGAGTATAATGTGCAGTTTTGAATTAACCTTTTTGCATGAATTCCATATCTTTGATTGACTATTTTGAACTTGATGACCTTCATCAAGAACAAGCAGACCTAGGCTCTCTAAAAGTAGTTTTCCAATATACTTAGCCTCTTCAGGAAGGCTCACATTTGTCTCACAAGCTAGGTATAAAAAAAGATTGTAGCCAATAACAAGCACACTTTTTCTTCTATGCCACTCACTTGTGAGACAAATCTAAGCCTTCATGAAGGGGCTAAGCATATTATAACACAAATTTTAAAGAGCACAGGTCTGATCATTCTTAATGAAGGTCATCAAGCTTGAAATAGCCGATCAAAGATATGAAACTCATGCAAAAAGGTTAATTCAAAACTATGCATTATACTCTTAAGAACTATTTTCTAGAATAACTTCAAAGAGATTTTCAACACATTGTATCTGGTAAGGCCGAATTTTGTCAATTGTTGCTTGGGTAAAACTCAAAGCTATTCTCGACACCTGGTAAAGTTATGGCTAATAGTAGGATCTATAGGCTTAGGAAGTTATTCATGGATGAAATTGGGAATAAAATTCAAAATGGAAAAGAAAGTGGAAAAGTAGAATTTGATGAAACTCTTAAAAAGTTCAAGTTATTGACTGATGCTTTTGTTCATTGTTATGATGGGAAGATTTCGAACAATCATCCTGGAATAAAAGATTTTACTATGATTTTGAGAGCATCTTCTATATAGCAGTTTTTCTTAGATCAAATAAATGAAGCAAACAATTGTGAAAGAGCCAACAATTTTGAATTTGAAATAATGGTGTCTTATGTATACACTCCCCTTGTGATTTTCTCCTAGAATAAGGTATAGCAATTTTGAATTTAAAATAATGGTATATGAACAACTATTTAGCCTATCTATTGTGCTACAACAATTAACTACAGCTTAGAACACATCCATATCAACATAAAATAGCAAGTGCAATTCACCTCAAACTCTACTATGGTAATTTATTTGTAAGGAAGTTTTCACTCCATGAACATTCTCTATGCACATTAGTATGTTGGTTATTATCTTGATCTCTTTTGTTATCAAAAGAATAGTGAAGTTCATTGCATAACTCATGACCATTTTGTAGTGCTATGATACAATGCTCTTTTACTTCTTACTCACTATGTTCTCAATCACCATGTGAAAATGACTTAGAGGATAGATCTTTGTCACCATTTGACAGTAAATTTCATTGTTTTTGGATTGTTTGTTATGATTCAATCACTATTTGATAGTGTTCTCTGTTTCTTAGTCCTATAGGATAGAGGACAATTCATAGTTTGCAACTCTCTAACAATGATATTCCTTCTAGTGATCTCAGTCACCTAATTCAATGTGTTATCTTCTTCATTTCTCAATGCTAACAATGCCTACACAATGTTTTCTTAGTCACAATTATAGTGCTCCTTCATTTGAATATATTATGTTGCTTAGATAGTAATGTTTCAATGAATTCATATTTTGTCTTGCAAATGTCTTGTTACACTTGTAGATTTTTTGTGTGCATAATGTGTAGTGAAGATGCCTTCAAATGGAGCTCTTTTGTAGAGGCAATAGGATAACGGTGTCAATAATATAATAGTGTTAGTGAGAGGTATGATATTAGATACACTGAGAATGGAAGGTATAATGCTTTGACAGTAAAATGATCATTTATCTACTTAGATCTTGACACAAGTTTCCCTGGTACATAAGATAGCGTATAATGTACTCTATTCCATGGTATCCACCTAATTCCATACCACCCAAAGAAGAAATGACAGATATATGTGCCCTATATTTTGCAGCCCAAATGTGTCTTTCTAATGGTTTTCCACAATAAGGAAGAAGGTATGTCATGAAATGTTTGTGCCCACCCAAAACTAAGCCTTACAAAGAATGCTTACACCTATGCAAAATACCATAAGTTGCTTCATAATACATATTGGAATCTTTATGATTATATACACACCATCTTTTTTCTCATAGTTTCAAAATACACATTTATGATAATATTCATATAGTAGGAACCTTGAAAGGCCAAAAACCTTGCTCTCATTCTTCCTAGGTCACTCCTATTGAGCTCATATTAGTATTTGTGGGTTCTTTACAATAGCTTATCCATCAATGAGAAGGCTCCCCTCATTTGCTAATGGAATAAAGTGCCATATACTCTATTTGAATGTGTAATGTGAGGTAGCACATTCAATCTCACAAGGCATAGTTTGAGAGCATAATTTTGAGACTTGATATCCATAGAATCCAACTTCTTGCAACACAAAATGCAGAACCAACATCCCAACTGAAGAAACTTAGCTTTAATATGAACCATAACCAATGTTCTCCCACATGAATGGTGGAATTGAACTAACTTTTGGGGGTCCCTTGAATAGAAAACATACATAGACACAAATTGCTCCAGTAGCCAACAAGGAGAAAAAAAATGGATGATGCATGGCTCCATGATAGCTTGTCATCCTTGATACTCTCTTGGAGGAAAATATTGCACACTCACCACATTTCTGAGGAAGCTTAACTACCATTTGCTGAGACAAGTTTGTGTATGAACCAACTTCTTGAATTGCACTTGCATTCAAGGAAGGTGCTTTCAAAATTATTATTGCTAACTGAGCACTCATGCTATCTCCCATTTTTCTTCCAACTAATCAGTTATATGAGTGATTATTTCTCATTAAGGAATAAGCATATTTGGAAGTGGATTTTTATCAAATATTGTAGTTGCAAGTTCCACTTCAGATGACCAAATCCTTCACAAAACCTTTTGCACAACCACTGCAACACCACACAGTTGTTGTTGGGCCTTTGCGGTGATGTGAGGAAAGCGTAGAAGGTTTTGTGAAGGATTTGGTGATCCAAAGTGGAACTTGTAACTACAATATCTGATAAAAAACCACTTCCAAATATCCTTTTGATGGATGTTCATATCCTCATCCAAAGCTCCAATTCAAACATAGGCAGGAGGGATGCTTTCAAAGGTTGAGAGTTGGGCTTTACATCCACTAGTTTTCTTAAAATTTTCTAAGGACTTTTCAGAAAAACCCATTTTGAACACATTCTTCAATCACGACATTCCTTCATATCACATTTCTTTTAGGCATTTTTTGAAACAATTTGCTTTCCTTTTCTATGCTTCCACATTTTCATGTATGTCTAGCAGGGCACTTATAACAACATATGAAATTTTTTTCCCTACTATTATGCTTTGATGGATGCCTCTTCATTATTACTGGATATATGGTGTAGTGCACATTATTATAGTGCAAGCCTATTTTTCATATTGTTTCATTTAGCATCACCAATATTCTCCACAAGAACATTGTCCCTATTTAAAATGATGGAAATGGTTCACATCTCTCAAAACAATTTCTCTTGCAACAATCTTGTAGATGAATTTAGATGCAGTGTGAAAATTAGAGCATACTCGAAGGTTCTTAACAACTCTAATAGTTATACGAGGGGCCATGTTTAACAAACCAAATGCAATTGCTAACTTTTCACTATGGTGGCAGATAAATGATTCAGTTTTCTTCTATTCCATAACATTAAGTAAAAGTCTTGAATTTGGAAATACCCTGCTACCTTCATTTTCCAAGCCAATTTCTCCAATTTTGCATAACTCTGGACCATGTTTGTGGATGTGATCTGTCTCCTACAATTTTTTAATTGATTTATCTTTCTGTTGTGTTTGGACTTACTTTTGTAAACTTTTATTCTTTCTAAACTGAGACTAATAGTAATTTTGTTGGTTGTATTGAGGCAAAACTTCATTCATGGCAGAAAAGGAAACACCCTGTTGCTCATATTAGATGGTGCATTTCATATAAAGAAGGAAAGATTCTAGGGTTATTGTTGACTACATTGAAGGAGAGAGATTCACATATGGGACACAATCAACACTCTCCTTCTTGGATTCTACACATTACAACTTGCTCCAGGAAGATTTCCAACGTTGTAGAAGTTTGAAGAGATGAAAGGGGCATGCACTCACATTGAAGGGCTCTAAGCATGCATTTCCATCATTGCAGAAGTTTTTTGGAGAAGTTTTTTTCTTGACATTTCTATGCATTGTAACTTAGATTTCCAGTCTTGTGACTAAAAATAAAAATTGTAATACTCTATTTCTAAGCATTTTTCAAGTAAGATAGATATTTCAGACATGTGCAAACTGTAAGAACACCTTTCTTTTAATAAATTTGAATGATTTATCCTTCTCAATGACTGTCTTATTGTGTGCAATTGATGATTGATGTGTATTTTTGTGTTTTATGTTTAAATCCTCATATATCAGTCAATTAAAATGACTAAATATACTACTAATTGATGTCAATTAATAATTAAATTGACTAAATATACTACCAATTGACAAAAAATAGTGAACAGTGAATAAATATGACTAAATATATGACTAGTAAAATTAGTGAATAAAAATGACTAAATATACTACCAAATTGATCAAAATGATGATTAAAATTAATGACTAAATACACTACCAATGGACATAAATTGATGAATAAAAAATGACTAAATAAGTGACCAGTTAACAACAATAAATGACTAAATTAACAACTAAATATATTAGTGAAAAAAATGACTAAATAAGTGACTAGATTAAAACAATTAATGACTAAATAAACGAATAAATATACTACCAAATCAATCAATCAAAAAAACCAATAAATGACTAAAAATGGTTTATTCATCAATTTGGTTGCATTATAAATGATTGGCAATAAACTAATAATGGTCACGTGATCATGTTTAGTCATTTATAAGAAAATTTTAGTAGTTTTTTAGTCATAGATTGTTGTCATAGATTGTTGTTTTTGTACTAGTGGTTCAATCCTCTAGGTGGAGGGGAAGTATCACTCAGGAGAAGAACTTGGTTGGGTAACCAGTAATGTAACCTAACTAAGCTTACACACACACTCAGAGTAGAATGGTTGAGTCAATATGGTTGGAATTGGAAATTCATCCTTAGTATGATGTGTTTGCATTAGTAAGGATCTTGATTACTGTTGAATGCATGCTTGGATGATGTTTATATGCTTAGAGTTTATGAGTTCTTCCCTATATTAATATGCTTGTATTGATGGGGTGAACACACATAGAATATATGTATATGTACACATATACATGTCAACGATAGACCATTCACATGAAGGCACACATACATGAGAGTACATAGGTAGACATACCTACACACACTTATGAATAGGTTGCTTATGAGCATGGAGCTATCGAATAAACAATATGGCATGAATGTGTATATGTATTAGTACACCACACATATATTCCCTAAATTTTATATATATATATTATATATACAGTTGATATGGTTATTATGATTATATATTTGTACAGTTGATATATATATATATATATATATATATATATATATATATATATATATGTATATATATGTATATATGTATACACACACACACACATATATATATGTGATATAGCGTTAATGCTATTTATTGACATATATAAATATATATTTATATATATGTAATGCTTGGGGCCAATTCATATATATGAAACATAGGTTAATTGTATATAAGATATGCAGATATTTAAAGGCCGAATAATACATATGTTGACATTGGATAAAGGTCAAATCATGTGCAAAGTGTTTTGCATCAATAAAGGTCAATATGAAAGATAACCATAGTTGATACTATTGGAAATACATATTTTCATTATTAAATAGTGAATTACTCCAACTTGGACATTTTTATACAAAGTGATGGAATGTTATAAGCTGCAATATAAAGTACAAAGTGCATGATAATAGGAAAAGTGCACAACAAGATATGAAATGGTCAAAGAACCAATAATACACTATTATTGAGGAGTGACTCATCTCTGCTATGTTGCTCAATTAAACTATGACCAAGTTGACATGATATAGGTGTTACTTGTAAACAAAGGACTATTTCAATAGGAATAAGGTCCGTGTCAAAAGATAACGAGTTGGCTGAGTACTTGGCACAAACATATAAAAGCTCTTAAATCTGTAGAATTCTATCCTATTTGCAATTCAACTCTCATCATTTGAACATGCACAAATTTGAATTAGTCTTCTATTGTTGTCAAGTAGAAAGGTCAATTTGAGGTATTTTATGATGAGTTTATACTTAGTTTGCTTCCACCTTTAAGTTGTTTGTAGTGAGTTGAATTGCATGGAAAATATATCGACTAGCATTCCTTTTCAATAGGCTACAATGTCTCAATTTTTTTGTATAAATAGATGGGATAACTCCCTTATTTAAAACACATTCTTCTATAAACTTATTCTACTATAATCATTCTAAGAGTTGTTTATTCTATGAGGTGAGAGTTATAGTGTGAGAGTTGTGAAATGATTTTTGAGTGAAAATTGTTTCTTGAGAGATAAGTATAGTGAGGTATTTCTTTAGAAGGATTAAGTGAAGCTAGCAAGCTACTATTGGAAGGATGTGCATCAAGTCATTCAATTGGATTAAGTGTATACAAGCATGAGGATCTAGTATTATCTTATTTGTCTTTATTTATGAAAGATTGGAATTTTAACACTTATATAATCTACTTGAGATTACTTGCATTAGGGAATCATAGTATTTTCTTAGAAAAGGAAAGGAAGTAGTTTTATGATATCTATGAAAGTGCTTGTACTTACCCCATAATAGGAGGAATTGTTTGTCATTAGTATAAGTATACTAGATATTATTAAGAAATGATATCTTATGGGATATTCATAGCTAAGTTATTTGATTATATTAGATAGCTTATAGGGTTACACCTAGGGTTTGATTATCCTTTGAAGGGAGGGTTACTTGTATTTATGCTTTATGAGTAGATATACCATTAAGATGTGGGAAAAGGGAATAGGCTATCTCTAGGGTTAAATACTACCCATTGAAGGATAAACCTATTCATAGAATATAGTAGCCTTAAGTCAAATAAAGCTTGAGTAGTGTATGTGAGTAGGATGACTATCACTTGAAGTACTGGGTGAGAAAACTTTAGCCAAAGTAGTGTGATTTCCTTTGGCTCCACTATCAATTCACTATGATCCATTTATTTGCATGCTAGTCCTATATTGTGGGTTTACAGTTCTAGTCATGTAGGACACAACACTAAGCTTAGATTGGTTGTTGTTATGATGTTACTCTACCAATCTCTTCATCGAAGGGTAGGTCCATCTATCGAATAATAGATGTGTGGGGGATTATATATGAGTCTGTGGTTGGAGGAAAAGCACTTGAGTGATGCTTCTCCTCCTTAGCAGGTAACAAGAAAACCAAGATTTGAAAGGAGGTTCTTAGACTATCTATATCTATTGCTTGAAGCTTGGTTGAGCTATATATGTACTTTGTACACATTCCTTGGAATATTGTAATCATGAAATTATTATATTGGAATGGAATATTTGTTGATTATTGTTAAGACATCTATGCTCATTTTTTCTCTATGAAATTAATAAAAAATTTATAGCACTCATTTAGTTATATAGTTTATTTACTTGCTGAATTGTAGATTTTTTTGATAGGGGACTCTCTTACACTTCTAGGGTTTTGCACCTAAAAGGAGAGAGGTATCTCAAAAACCTAGGTGGTTCACTCAAGACTAATGCAAATATGATTGAAATCTATCAAAGGAGAATGACCTAAATGTTGAACACTGATAAAAGATATTGACTAATGAATGGAAATTAAAGAAATGTAAAGTGTTTGAAAACATAGTGTAGTATGCAAACATATACTAAATGACCTAGAAATGACCATGAAACAAAATAGAAAACTATTAAACTAAATTTCTGCACCTAGAAATGTTTTGAAGACTGGGATGAGGACTGGAAATGTTGTTGATTCTAAAATTTTGACCTACTGGGACACTTACGCCATTCTGGGCGACTTAGTCCCATATCTGGAAAACTGCACCAGAGCTCATTTTAGCCAAATGGGTATCTGATTCTATAGAAATTTCTAAAAAACATGTACAATAGGACTAATTCACCATTGATGGTGACTTAATCCACTTTGGCTTTTTTGAAAACCTGAAAGTGGAAACGGAAGCTCTCGGTCTACACTTTCTATTCCTCTAGGTGTGTGGTTCTGAAACTGCCAAATTTAGGCCTAAAAGTGACTTTTTGTGGATATTTTTACCTATACAATAAGGAGATGACTTCAACAAGTTTTCAAATTATTCTTCAATGATTTCCAAGTCTTCAAAGTACCTAAATCTGCAAACACACAAAGAAAGAGAGAGAAATGTTGAATGTTAGGGAATAGGAGTTTGCCTTGGTCAAACCCCTTTTAGGCAATTAAACCAAATGAAGAAATAAGACGATGCATGAACATGAAGTGAAGAAATTAGAAACTTACCATGATGATATATCTTGAATTTCTGCAACAATTGATGAAGAATCTTTCTCTTGAATGCCTTAGAATTGAGCTTGAATGCTTGACTTGACAATATGAATGAATGATGAATGGTGATTGAATTAATCATGAATGAATAATGAATTAGGGTTTAAGGGTCTCCTTTTATAGAGGGGAGTTAAGTGAATGGAATGAATAAGGATCATGATCAAGGGCCAATATTAAATTATAAAATAATTTAATCAAGGGTGGAGGTTAATTGAGAGAAGAAAGACATGGATAGATAAAGACTTGAGGTGGAAGATAAGATTGGCATAGGAAAACAGGTTGTTGGAGTAAATTAAATAATAAAAAATTATTTAATTTAGGTGGTCAACATAGGAGAAATAAATAAAATATTGATTTTATTTATTTAAAAATAAAGGTGACAATTAGATAATTAGATAATAAATAATTAAAAATAATTATTTAATTATATAGGAAAGGTAGAGTGTTAAACATTAAATAATTAAAAGTAATTATTTAATGGAGAGGGAAGGGATAATTAAATAATTAAAATAATTATTTAATTGGGGAAATAAAGAAAGGATAAATAAGTAAATAAATATAACATTTATTTAATTATAGAGAGAAAAGGCTAATGAATAATTAAATAATTGAAATAATTATTTAATTATAGAAGAAGAGGGAAAGGCGAACTTTTGAATTAAAATAATATTTAATTCAAAATCGGGGAAAAAGGACCATTTAAGTCATAAAGAAGCATAAATTTGAATAAGGTGGGCCCAAACAAGTGTGAAAATGTAAAGAGATACAATTTTCTATGCTACATTTAGCCCTCACTTTAGTGAGAGGGTGAACTTGCTTCAAACTCACACTAAAGTAGACATTCAAGAGGGGTCCAATCATACCAATATGGATGACAAAGGATGACAAAGATTGATACATTGGTCAAGCCCCTAGGATCTATGATCCTAAGTCAAACCAACATAAGTGCAAAAGGACACACACAAGGTGTATAATATGAAGCAAAACAAGATACATGATCATACAATGTTAAGAACTAAAAGAAAGGAAAATGAGGTGAATCAAAGATGGGCTCACTCCGGGGCCACAAAACATCAAGTCGTCTATGGGGTGAGTTGTCCCAAAGAAGTGGTTTAGTGAGAAAGTCATGCCAGTGTGTTGGCATCCCATCGTATAATGAGAAAGTCATGCCAATGTGTCAGCTTCACATTATACTAACCATACCAAAGTTATCCTCTTGATAACTTTGATAAGGCACCACAATGAAAATTATTTTTGTAAATGTTTTTGAATGTCAATATTTTGTTAAAGGCCCGCATTTTACTTTGTTCATGTGAGGTCTTCTTCTTAGGGAGCATTGTGCCTAATGTCTCCAAGAGAGGATAAGTCGAAGTCTCAAATTGTTGCCCATGGGATGCCTTGCTCGCATCATTCCATGTTAGAAGATTGTACACTCTTGGATGACATCAAACCCAATGACACCACCAAGAAGAGGACACATCACAATTAAAAAGAAAAATCATGCCATGATTTTTTTTTTCCAAAAGATGTCATCTATGTATGCCCCCACTTTAAAGCGGTTGCTACACCATCACTGTGAGTAATTGCTTTAAAGTAGCCAATGGAAGAAGACATGAGAGCCAAATTAGAAAGCCCTATGCCAAGTCATATGTTTTTGAATTGAGCTACACCATGAAGAAGTATGTCACATGTGAGCCAACTTAAGGTATGTTGTCCATATCCCAAGCTTGCTCTTATATGTTCATGAAAGGTTAACGACTAGCCAAAAGAGACAACACAAAGTGACATATGGGGATAAGACTTCCTAACCCCTTTCCCCCACTTAGTGCAAGACAAAGGTGAGCCTAGAATGGATGGTGATGTGTTGATCCTTGCAATAGTGAGTATGCTATGATCCTAAAACTATTACATGGCAAGGAGTAGCAACTAATGTTATTTATTTTGATAAGTAAACAAAGTTTATGCTTGATACATATTTAAGGAGCTTCAAATGTACCAAGGTTAAAGTTATCTTGGAAGAATATTTTGTGATAGCATTGTCATTGGATGAAGGTTTTTGTTTTGAGGGACAATAACCAAGATCATTAGGCTTTATAGCATCACATCCTTTTCCAGGTTGCTTCAAAAGCTCAAAACGTCTTCCAAAATTTTTTGTCACATTTGTTGGATTTGGTGGTTGTTCAATTGCCTCAAAGTTTGTCTCAGATGTTGTATTTACTTGTGAGGTGGTTGAAGTGGATGTTTTTGACATTACCACTTTTTTGCTTCCCTTTGTATATTCTTTTGTTATGATAATGTATTCCCCTATGGATGTAGTTCAATGAAATCAAAGGTTTTCGAATCCTCATCCAATAACTTTGTGGGTTATTCAATTTTTTTTTGTCTTTCTATATCGTTTTTCTTAGTACTGACCATATCACATGTAACCTTTTTGTTTTGAGGAGTTAGAAGGTGACTTTTCATAAACTCTGAACATTTGGTTCAAGGCTTGATCTGTATCAAGCAATTCAGGATGCTTCAAAGTGAGGTTGATTTTTTGTTTGAACATGATAGTGTTGATGCTTACCTGCACCATGATGTTTTTCCTAACAGGAGAGTTTTTATGATAGAAGCAAACAAGATGTTTATCACATTCCATTAATTGGTTTTGTAGAGTAACTTCATCACAAGGAGAGGAGGCATCAAGATAGAAACAAGAATCACATTCATGTTTTTCAATGATTGGATACTTTTGCTCAATTATGTATTCTTGGATGAGGGAAACATTAGGAAAGAGATCAAGAAGATTCTCATGTCTTTCAATGAATAGTTCATCTAATCCCAAAATATCTTCTTCACTAGTAGAAGAGATATTAGGAGAAGAACAAGTATGATTATCATGATTATCTGTGATTACATCCCTTTGGCCAATAATGTCTTCCAAAATAGGGGAAGACAAATAAAGAGAATTGTCATAGGTCTTAAAGGTTTGATCATCAAATTCTAGCATGTCCTCTTCACAAATAATGTGATTGTCATGATTTATCACAAAAACATTCTCACAAATAGGGGAGGAGTTAGAATATGAATCTAGACTAGGTAGAGTGATTTAAGAGATGTGTTTATGATCTCATTATCTTGTGCCATAATATCTTCCAAAGTAGGAGAAGCTATAGAAGAGGAGCTTTCAACATTTCCATGATTCTCAATGGGTGTATCGTCTAGCTCCAAAATACCTTCATCACATGTAAGAGAGATATTGGGAGTAGGGGAACTCTAATTATCATGATTGCCTATGATTTCATATTCTTCTATCACTTCATTCCCACAAATAGAAGAGATATTAGAGGGTGTGGAACTATGGATTGTGTCAACATTGTTATTCTCTTGCACTAAGAAACTCTCATAGCTAGGAAAGAGATTGGAAGGATGACTATCATGCTTTCTGATAAGCTCATAGAAAATTGAATGCTTGATGTTTTCTTGAAGATTCTCATGATCTTCTTCACCAATAGGAGAGCTATTAGGAGAGGGGGAAATTTGATTGTTGTAAATAATGTCAACATTTTCTCTAAGGTCTCATTTGCATCTACCATAATGTCCACCCTAGTAGGAGAGCTTTTAGGAAAGTGACAAACAATATGTTCATCACATTTCATGGTTGGATATGATAAAGTAGCTTCATCGCTCATAGGAGAGGCATCAAGAGAGGGATAACTAGGAGTTTCATGGTTTCCAAGGATTGGAATTTTTTGTTCAAAGAGGTCTTCCCATATGGTAGAGGTACTAGGAAAGGGAGGAATAATATTTTTATGAGTCTCAATAAGGATATCTTCTAACACTAAACTATATTCTTCATGTCTAGAGAAGATATTAGGAGAATAAAAGGTTTGATTGCCATGTTTATCTACATTTACATGCCCATGTCTTATAATGTCTTCTTGAGTAGCAGAGGTAGGATTGTCATAGCTCTCAATCATATCCTCCACACAAATGTGTTTTTCATGATAATTCATGATTGTATCCTTATGCACTAAAGCATTTTCACAAGTAGGCAGGCGTTAGGAGATGAATGGAGACTAGGTAAAGTAATGTCTATGATTTCAACTTCGTGTGTCATAGTTTCTTTGCAAGGGGGGGAGAAGGAAGACAAGAAAAACTTTCATGATCGTCAATGATTGTATCTTCTTTCACTAAGATACCTTTGTCACCAATGGGAGAGATATTTGGAGAACAATTATGATTATCATGATTATCAATGCTTGCATCTTTTTGTGTTAAATCTTAGTGAGAGGAAGTCCTTAATGGCTTCATATAACATGTCCAAGTCATCACTACTAAAGGGATTAGATGATATGATTTTTCTAAATTGAATCATTTTTTGAATTGTTTGTTTTGATATTTTTTATTTTTGTTTTCATTTTCTAATGAATCTGATCTAAATGAACTAGGAACTAATGCTGAAAATGAAAATTGAAAAAATCTAACGCTATCCATAATTCCCATTAATGTAAACAATGCTTATTTCTAATGATTTAAATGCAATAGAAGCTATGCAAACTTAAAATGCAATGTAAAGACATATAATGAAATGTAATTTTTCAGATTGTCAACAAGGTAATTTACTGATTACGCTATGCAATGATCTAAAAATGAAACATTGTGAATGCAAAATTGAAATTAAGAAATGCATGAAATGAGCTAATTTAAGCTAGATCTAATGAAATGCATGTTATAGAAACTCGACCAATTGATACACGTAGGTAATGGAAGAAAACAAAATCTTAAAAGGAAGGTTTTCAGTTATGTAAAATGTAGTTTCAGGGGTGTAAAGGGGCTAAGTAGTCCAAGGTGGTGAATGAGTCACAGTAGGGATTTTTTGTCATAATTTTAAAAATTTTGTGATTGATTTTTATGTTTTCTATGTTGTATGATGTAGAACTAAGATGCAAATGCAGAATTTTAGAAATTTTCAATGATTTAAGATGCAAAAATGCAACCTATATGCGCTTTCACAAATGCAAAATTTGAAACCCTATAGTGCAATTTAACTAATGCAAAATGGAATACAATGTTAATGCAAGCTAATCCTAGGATAATGATAGACTCCAAATCAGTAAAGAAGGTATTCAAAAAGCAGGTTCAACAAAATGAACAAAACTAAACCAATTTTTTTTGGGGATATGGGCTCCCTTACACTTCTAGGGTTTTGCACCTAAAATGAGAGAGGTATCCCAAAAACCTTGATGGCTAACTCAAGAATAATGCAAATATGATTGAAATATGTTAAAGGATAATGACCTAAATGCTGAAAAATGATAAAATATATTGACTAATGAATGGGAACTAAAGAAATGTAAAGTGTTTGAAAACATAATGTAGTATGCAAACATATACTAAATGACCTAGAAATGACCATGAAACAAAATAGAAAACTGTGAAACTAAATGTGTGCACCTAGAAATGTGTTGAAGACTGTAATGAGGATAGGAAATGTTGTTGATTTTGAAATTTTGACCTACTAGGACACTTACACCATTCTGGGTGACTTAGTCCCAGATCTGGAAAATTGCACTAGAGCCCATTTCAGCCAAATGGGTATCTGAATCTACAGAAATTTTTGAAAAACATGTATAGTGGGACTAAGTCACCATTGATGGTGACATAGTCCACTTTGGCCTTTTTGAAAACCCGAAAGTGGAAATGAAAGCTCTCAGTTTGCACTTTCTGTTCCTTTAGGTGTCTAGTTCTAAAACTGCCAAATTCAGACCTGACAGTGACTTTTTGTGGATATTTTGACCTAGATAATAAGGAGACGACTTCAACAAGTTTTCAAATTATTCTTCAATGATTTATATGTCTTCAAAGTACCTAAATCTACAAACACACAAAGAAAGAGAGAGAAATGTTGAATGTTAGGGAATAGGGGTTTGCCTTGGTCAAACCCCTTTTAGGTAATTAAACCAAATGAAGAAATAAGATGATGCATGAACATGAAATGAAGGAATTAGAAAATTTACATGATGATAGATCTTGAATTTCTACAAGAATTGATGAAGAATCTTTCTCTTGAATGCCTTAGAATTGAGCTTGAATGCTATCTTGAATGCTTGAATAGACAATATGAATGAATGATGAATGGTGATTGAATTAATCATGAATGAATAATGAATTAGGGTTTAAAGGTCTCCTTTTATAGAGGAGAGTTAATTGAATTGCTAGAATAAGGATCACAATCTAAGGCCAGGATTAAACTAGAAAATAATTTAATCAAGGGTGGAGGCTAATTGAGAGAAGAAAGACATGGATAGATAAAGACTTGAGGTGGAAGATAAGATTGGAAAAAAAAGAGGTTGTTGGAGAAAATTAAATAATAAAAATTATTTAATTTAGGTTGCCACATAGGAGAAATAAATAAAATATTGATTTTATTTATTTAAAAAGAAAGGTGAGAATTGGATAATTAGATAATTGAATAATTATAAATAATTATTTAATTATGGAGGAAAGGTGGAGTGTTAAACATTAAATAATTAAAAGCAATTATTTAATGGAGAGGGAAGGGATAATTAAATAATTGAAATAATTATTTAATTGGGGAAATAAAGAAAGGATAAATAATTAAATAAATATAACATTTATTTAATTATAGAGAGAAAAGGCTAATGAATAATTAAATAATTGAAATAATTATTTAATTATAGAAGAAGAGGGAAAGGCTAACTTTTGAATTAAAATAATATTTAATTAAAAAGGGAAAAAGGACCATTTAAGGCATAAATAAGCATAAATTTGAATAATGCAAGCCCAAACAAGTGTGAAAATGTAAAGAGATACATTTTTCTACGCTACACTTATAAAGTGAAAACTTAGGAAAAATTACTTCAGTGAACGGTTGACATGTTAGATGTGTTATTAGAGCTACTAGGTTTAGCTCTAGAATCTATGAGTTCATCATACTTTCCATACAATGTTATCTAATGATTGAAAATTCTTGTGCTAGGATGTTGTGTCTCTGGTTAACTGCAAGAAAGTCAATAATCGAGAATGAATGCTACTTGAAGGCCAAGAAGAAAAGAGAGGCCATCGTTCGAACAATTGAGGGTACCAACTATGAAAATGCCATCTAGTTAAGTGGCACTGAAACCTTTAGTCACACACTTTCTCGAATTAGTGATTTAAAGAGAAAGATGGAGATGGAGGCTCAATGCAACTATTTACCTTCTATCTCACTAGAGAAGTTCAAGTCTTTATCACTTTCTAGGGATATTCCCTCAGAAGGGAGTGTTAGTCTGACATTTATCTTTAAGTACACTAGAGTTCTTTTAGTGGTGAAAGTAATTGTAATTTCCTCAAGTAAAGAATCAAAGGGTTATGTACCTAAAAACTATGTATTGGATGACAAATCCGAAGGATATTATCCATTCTAGGATAGATATGAACAAATGATAAATGAAAAATCTTAATCTACCCCAATGAGTTATGTGTTTGACAGTGAATTTGAGGGATACTCTCCACTTGACTATCTAAATAGTCACTCCATGTAATCGAAAGGATATTGAAATCCTTGTGAATTAATGAAATCGTGTGATTATCAAAAGGTGTGCACTTAAGTCTTATGTGGAAATCCTTATGTGTGATTAAATACTCATTTAAATGTTTTCCATAAGATAATGATAACATGATTAAATATAATATGGATGAACCTTCAGGTATAACCCGTTCTTGCAAAGTCAGTGAGGAAATGAACCAATACTAGCGAAAACCAAGAAGTTGGGCAAGGACTAGTAGGAGTTGAAGCTAGATTTGATTAAATCTTGACAAGATTGGGAAACTTAGAGAAAGGAATAGGGGTAAAGAATAGAGTTGAGAGGGAAGTTCCAAACAATGAGAATGAGGGAGAAAACTCTTCTCACAAACATGATCAAACCCATGATCATGAGAGAGGGAAATAACCTTATCTGAGAAAACTAATAGGAAGCATATGGCTTCTGAACTCTCTAGAGATATGAAGAAAATCACCCCACCTAAGTTTGAAGGAACCACCAGTAGAGATGTAGCAAAGGTTTGGTTGGTCCAAATGGAGAAATATTTTGAGATTCAAAATTATATTGATGTCACCAAAGCAACATGGGGAGCATACTAGTTAGCAGAAGAAGCCTCTAAATGGTGGATAAATAAAAAGATGGGACTCGTTCTTAACTCTTTGAAACTAACATGGAGTAAATTTGTTGAAATTTTCTGTAAAAGATGGTTACCCCAACTCTATTTTGACCAGAAACTCATAGATTTTTAGAATTTGAGACAAGGTGAGATGACGGTTAATGAATATTGGGAGAAGTTTACCCGTCTAATACGTTATGTTCCCATGTACTAGAAGGATGAACACTTCCGTATAAGAAATTTTATCATGGGACTTAATAATTAGATCAGTGTAGAGGTAGATGTTCATGGTCTAGCTACTATGGATCTTGTGTATAAGAAAGTATTTAAAAAAGAGAAAAGTCTCAAAGCTATCTCCATCCATCAGGAAAATATAAATCATAAGAGGGTTGTAGGAGTTCAAGAAAAACCAACTCCAAGGTTGAATTGGTGCAAAATGTTCCAAAGCAAGGGGAAAAAGGATTTCGTAATAGTGGGACAGAGTCAAGAAGGGAAAAAAGGAAGAATGGTTCCAGTGGTGGGAATACCAACAATATTGGTGGAAATGCTAGTAAATATAGAGAACCTACGAGGAAAGGACCGACTACTAGATGTTTCACTTATGGAGGAGACCATTACGCTAGTCAATGTCCTAATAAGGCTTTAGGGTCATGACCTTATGGCAATCCACTTCCTACCTAACAAGCAATGTTTCAACAAAATATTCATGCTACTGTGGATGATCGCCAAGTGAAGTATCAAGTAACTCCAATAGAGACTCTAGGTATTTTGTTTGGCTTACCCATTTCTAGAGTAGCTAAGCAAATATGTAGAAAATTTGGTTGCATGGAAAAGCCTTGGGTTGTAGAATATGCAAACCAAACAAGAGCAACTATGCAGCAATGTTTATTCAAAGCTATGATAGAGCTACCTTTTTTTCTATAGAAGAGAACCTATATATTGCACCTTTAGGATCCTATGATGTTATCATAGGTATGAACTGGCTATGGAGACACATGGCCAAGGTAGATTTCCATGCCAAAATAGTAGAATGTTTAGATGATATTGGTAATCAAGTGAAGTTTCAAGGGATACCTAGGGAGGTCAAGATTTTCCAAATCTCTGTAACACAATTGTTAAGGGCTAAGAAGAAAGGGTGAAAGCTCTTTGTTATCAAGATGGAAAAGCTAGAAGAGTACAAAGGATGAAATTCACAAGATAATCTTGCTAACTTTGGATCAAATAACTTCTTAGGGATGGAAGATGGAGAAATGGAAGAAAATGAAATGTTGGATATGGAGAGGTATCCTATTCTGAGGAAGTTTTCGGATGTATTTCTAGATGAATTACCCAGGTTACCACTGAAAAGGATATTTGATTTCTCAATAGGTATAGTTCCAGGATCCAAACCTCTTTCCAAGGTATCTTATAGAATGACGATAATTGAACTAATGGAGCTTAAGGCACAATTGGATGAATTGATGTCTAAAGGGTTGATAAGACCACAATAATCTTTGTGAAAAAGAAGGATGGTACTTTGTGTTTGTGCATAGATTATCGCATGCTTAACAAAGCTACGGTAAAGAATAAGTATCCATTTCCACACATTGATGATATATTTGATCAAATGAGGGGAGTTGTTGTATTTTCTAAGATTGATCTAAGATTTGGATATCATTAGTTGAGAGTTAGGGATGAAGATATCTTTAAGATTTCTTTTAGAACTAGATATGGAAATTATGAGTTCAAAGTTCTACCCTTTGGTTTAACAAATGTGCCTGTAGCATTTATGAACCTTTTGAATAACGTATTTAGGTATTGTCTAAATAAATTTGTCTTGGTTTTCCTAGATGATATTTTGATATATTCAAAGAATGAAAAGAAACATTGTAGACATTTAGAGGTAGTGCTACAACGACTTACAAAACATAAGTCGTATGGAAAAATCTCTAAGTGTACCTTCTTTTAGAGGTGAGTACATTATCTTGGACATGTGATCTCAGTAGAAGGTATTTCAATAGATCCAACTAAGATCAAGGCAATGCTAGATTTTCCAACTTTCCCAAAAGTGTATCTAAGGTTAAGAGTTTTATGGGATTTGAGGGATACTATTGAAAGTTTGTTGCAAACTTCTCTAAGATAGCATTTCCAATTACTTCTTTGCAAAAGAAATGGAAGAAGTTTGAATGGACAGAGAAGTGCCAAGTAGCCTTTGACCTACTCAAATAAAAGTTGACTACTGCACCTATTTTGAAAGTACCAGATCCTAAGGGTGACTTTACTATTATCATAGATGCATTAGGAGAGGGCTTAGGAGGTTTTTTAATGCAAGAAGGGAAAGTAATTGCTTATGATTCAAGAAAGCTAAAACCTTATGAGAAAAATTATGTGTCACATGATGTAGAGTTAGTAGTTGTAGTTCACGCATTGAAAATGTGGAGACATTACTTGTTAGGGAAACCTTTTGAAATGAAAAATGATCATCATGGATTAAAATATCTATTTACTCAACCTAATCCAAATGCAAGACAAAAAAGATGGTTGGAGTTAATAATTGATTATGAAGTTTCAATATCAGTTATATTAAAGGGAAATAAAATTAGGTTGTCGATGCCTTGACTTGAAGACATCATATTGCCTCGATAGTGACAATTCCAACCAACTTTAAAGGTCAAGTGCTGAAAAAATGAAAAGAGGATGAGTACTATAAGAAAGTTAAGCAAACACTCACAAGCAATATGCAAGATGCTAAGTATGAAGGTTTTCATTTTGAACCTAATGGATTACTTAGATATAAGGGGAGAATGTATGTACCCAACTTAAAAGAGCTAAGAAATTTGGTATGGAAAGTTCATGAAGCACCATACTCTAGACACCCTAGAGTGATGAAAATTTTGGTAGATGTAAATCCAATATACTTTTGGAAAGGGATGAAAGGAGATGTTGCTAGATTTGTGGCATGGGGTCTTGAATGTCAAAGGGTGAAAGCAAAGCATCATCATCATACAGGTTTGTTATACCCACATGATATACTAGAGAGGAAGTGGAAAGCCATAAGTATTGACTTTGTGTAAGGATTTCCTATGTCAAGAAATAAGCACAATGCCATTCTTGTAGTTGTAGATAAGCTAAGGTAGCACATTTTATACCCAAGAATCTAACAAATGGAGCTCCTGTCATAGCAAGGAAATTTCTGCAAGAAGTATTTAGGCTACATGGAATTCCTGAGAGGATAATTTCAGATAGGGATGCACGAGTCACTTCTAGGTTTTGGCAAACCTTATTTTTTGCACTAGGGACTCAACTAAATATTAGCTCAACATATCATTTGGAAACAAATGGAAAAATAGAAAGGGTGAATCAAGTATTGGAAGACCTATTTAGAATGTATTGCATGGATCAACAATATAAGTGGGAAGATTGCTTTCCTTTAGAAGAATTTTCAAGTACAAAAATTCCCACCATTCCACAATAAAGATGGATCCTTTTGAAGCATTATATGGTCAAAAGTTTTGAACCCCTACAAGTTGGGATAGACTTGAAGATAGAGTGAGCCTTGGGCTAGAAATGTTGGCTGAAATGGAAGAGAAAGTTAGGATTATTAAGCAAAGGTTAGCTGAAGTTAATGATAGACATTAAAGTTATGATGATGCAAATATAGTGCCCCAAAATTTTGCAATAGGTGACAAGGTGCTATTGAGAGTGAAACCTCACAAGAGTTCAATCAAATTTGGGAAATCTTCCAAATTAGCTCCATGATATGTAGGAACTTTTGAGATTCTTGAGGAAGTGAATCTAATAGCTTATCGAATTGCATTGCCACCAACTCTTGATAGGATGCATAATGTCTTTCATGTGTCATACTTAAAGAAGTATGTACCAGGTGATAAACATGTGATTGATTGGAATGCTTTATAGGTATAGGACCCCAGAGTGGTAACTCTCGAGCCTATTAGGGTGCTCAGAACACGTAAGCTTCTCTTGTGTAACAAGGAAATTCTATAGTGTAAAGTTTAGTGGGACCAGTATGCAGAAGACTCTACTACTTGGGAAGACTATGTTGAGATACATTAGAAGTTTCCTCATGTTTTGAATGTATTTGAAAGTACTTGAAAATTATATGTTGTTTGTTTGATTAGTTTATGTTGCTACATAAAAATCATCGGGCATGATGATTCACAAGGGGGGGAGTATGTTACACCCCAATTGTGTAATTACCTAGTTATTATTACTACATATGGTAAATATTACATATGTGAATGTACTCTGAATTTTTATTGAGAATATATGTGTGGTTACATGTTGTTATCAATGAATTGTGAATGGATGTTATTTTATTTAATGTTATGTGATGGAATGCATATATGAGAAATAGATGGTTATTGAAGTGGACATTCTAACTATGGAGAAATACTATGTGAAAGCATATTATGCTGAACAACTGACTATCATGGGAATGTGTTAATTGGATGTAGGTATATGTTTAGTCCTCCAGGTGGAGGGGAAGTATCACTTAGGAGAAGAACTTGGTCGTGTAACCAATAATGTAACCTAACTGAGCTTACACACACACTCATAGTAGAATGGTTGAGTAAAGTTAATATGTTAGGAATTGGTAAGTCATCCTTAGTATGATGTGTTTGCATTAGTAAGGGTCTTGATTACTATTGAATGCATGCTTGGATGATGTTTATATGTTTAGAGTTCATGAGTTCTTTCCTATATTACTATGCTTGTATTAATGTGTTGAGCACACATGGAATGTGTGTATATGTATACATATGCATGTTTATGATAGACCATATGCATGAAGGCACATGTACATGAGAGTACATAGGTAGACATACCTGCACACACTTATGAAAGGGTTGCTTATGAGCATGGAGCTATAGAATGAATAATATGGCATGAATGTGTATATTTATTAATATACCACACATCTATTCACTAACAACACGATAGTAATTGTGTATGTGCTTGATTGTGAAATTGAATGTGTGTATATATATATGAGATATATACATATATCCATATGTACACATGTATCGAGACATATGTATGTTTGAAAAATGGAAATATCCATACAGATGTATCAGTATATGTATATGTTACCCCAAATTTTTGTTATGAATTTTTTTGAACTTTCCCTCATCTAGAATGTCATGTTGGTTAATTCAAGCTAGCATTGTTGATCATATCTCATATGCAATTAAATTTGTATTTTCCTGAGTGCCATCGAAGAAGGTCAGATAACATATTCAATGAAGCAAATAGAAGAATACTATTTTGTGTCAGAATTGAGCCCTATGGTGACAACGATGGTCACAATCTTGTACAATGACAGTTCAAATAAGGAGTCATATCGTTTACCTCATTATGAAACCTCATATCTAAGGGTGAAGCTGAAAATTCCATTGCAAACTAAGGAAACTTACTGAATAAACAGAGGAGTATTGTGTTGGATACATCTTTCTGATTTTATTAATCCTCTATATATATAACTGGCATATGTTGTACCTGTCAGCATTGAACAAGACTCATCAAGCAATCACAGGAGGAATAATTGTGAAAAGAAGTGATCTTGAGCATAGTCAATTGACTAATTTCCACTACTCCAAAGATAAAGTTCTCAGTAATTGTGATGGTTTTAAATGGTATAATGATGCAATCGAGAGTGTTGATCATTTTGAGCAGCTTGTCTTCCATATGGTTACTGATGGAGTCAATCATGGTGCCATAAAGGCTTGGTTTTCTAATGGCTTCAGTCATCATAGTCAAGAGAAATGTTTTAAAAGATTCCCATTGATGTTCTTTTAATGTGTAACATGGAAAATGAAAGAATTAACATCCACCATAGCGCAGATGGAAGATGGATCCAATTCAATTCTAGGGAGGTGAAAATTTGATGCCTTATGTTACCTTTTCAAACTCTTAATCATCCTATCTGCTTCCTTCTACACAAAGATTCATCTCACAATGAGTTGTATTGGGTATTGCAACTATAGATAATGGGCTTCATAGAGATGAAACCATTCACTCCTAAGGAATATTCATCTTGCTTCACATAGTCTTCAATGTTAAATGCCTTACCAAGCAATCTGGAGTCTCATTTTTTCTGCAGTAAATAACAGTTTAGGAGCTTGTAACGTTTCTCATGACTTGGAAATACATATATACATATAGTTCATTTAAGTAAAGGAATTTTGGTTCATAGAGCCAATGAACCATCTGATGAAAGGAGTTCAAGATTGTGTTAAGTATAGGAGCAGACATTGTCAGGTGGCATTTAGCTCAATAATGCAAACTTGGGTGGATTTTTCTATGGTTCGCATAACCATCAAAAAGCCCGCCTCGCCTTTATCACAAAGTGACATATCAAGCCTATAGTGAACTATACTAATCCGATATGTGGCTTTCAATAGTCAAGATTGCTCCACCTAAATGATATATGGGGCAACATATTTCCAAGGGTTCAAGTGTATTGTCACAATTAAAGATAGTTTCTATGAAGCTTTACATGTTTATTTCAATGAAGGCTATTTGTTGAGGAATGGTGGCATTACAAGGACTGACTCCATAAATTTTTTCATATCATCCATGTTGTCATCAAAATAAAAGCTACGAAATAGGGTATAGGTAGCTGTTGAAGCATAAGAGATAGATGATTGAAATGGGATCATTCACCAAGTTCGGGATTGCATCTGGTGATAAACACCATTGACAGTTTGGGAAAAAAATGTGAAGACTACAAAATGGTATTAAAGTTAGACTTTCTTTGGTAAATAGGGAATGACAAAAGTCATTTTTCCTCCCCAATGCCACCTAAAGAACAACTTGGCTTCAGGTATACTCGTGGGCTCACGGTGTTAACAAGCATGTCTAGATCTTTTATGATTATAAGGCCCAGCTCCAATAAGAGTTCGCAGAAAGGAGAGAAACAATGATTATAAAGGATCAAGATTCTTTTGCATAGGCCCAATTATCTCATTCCATTATCACAGACACTTGTATTATATTTTTTCTTATGAAAAATTTGAAGCAAACTCTATTGATTATTCTATATATTGTCATTCCCACTCCAATAGTTTATCATGCCACTAGAGGGCCGAGCTACAGTTCCCAGAAGTGTGAATGGAGTAAAGCAGGCTATTTAACTTAATGGTTTCCCAGATGGATGCCTCAAAGAGATGTATCATGGAAACATCATGGTGAAGAGTGCATGAGCTTAATGCATCATCATTGTTGTTATGAACAATGCATGAGATAAAAACTTTTGAAGAGTGCGCAGATTTGGTGAAGACTATCGAAAGAGCCCATGCATGGTGTAAAACAAAAGACTCTAAAAACATCACAAATCATAATGGGCATTGCAACCACTAAATATTTTGATATTTTATGAAGATAAAAGGAATATATGAAAAGTGATAAAGTAGGGGAAAAGCTCACAAATTACTAAAGGAAAAGCTTAAACAAAAATTAATTCAGGTTGACACAGTAAAATGTGGGGGCGGATAAGTAAAATATATCCACAAAGGACCAAATGGTAGTGCCACCTCAGCAGCAACTCCATGTCCACTTGGGTGTTTCAATCTATATGCTTTAAATAGAATTTTAACGATTCACTTAAAGAAGCAGTTACAAAAAGATGTAAAGGTCACGACCAAGGAAGGTTTGAATAAAAAGAATACGAGATGATGAACAGGAGAAAGGAAGCCAAAAACTTCTTCTTAATTAAAGTCCATTGAAAAACAAGAAGTGGCTACAAGTATGCAAAGAATGGGTCCTTTATTATGTTTGGAGGAGAATGTGAAGAGTCTGATTTTAAGAAAGTATTTATGAGAATCAAGAACATTTTGTAAGGGTATTGAGGATCATGATGGGGCAAAAAGTGGCAATATGTAAGTGATATGATGGCCCATGTGGTTGATGACTTTATTTTTACCCAAAATTGATGAAACGAAAAGGGTTTTTAAAGGAGATTCTCAACTTTCCACCAATATAAATTATGCTTTACTTTTAATTTAATAAATTATTATTATTCATTTTTTATTTGAATTATGACTAAAGTTCTAATTGATAGTTTGATTGAAAACATATATAGCTTTTAAATGGTATCACATTTTTTGAATTCAAAACATGTGCCACATTCTATGCTTCGTATACTATAGGATTAAAAAAGAAAAATTGAATTTCATGAAGTTTTGACCAAGTTAAGGTGGTCAAACATACGAAGTTTTTATATTTTTTAAATTTTTTAATAAAAATTCATAATTAATTATTTACTTGGAAAAAAATTACAAAAAATTATGCATCACATTAGGACATGAGTCCTCTACTTATATCTAAAATCTTATTAAAAAATATTATCATTTTATTGTTGTTAGGGTGGTCACAGACACCTACTTCTTATTTTTCCCAAATTTAAGTACTACTCATTGAAATTTCAAATTTTCACCAAATAGTTTTTAAAAAATAAACCTAGTAGTTTAGAAACTACATTCAATTTGCTACAAATTATATTCTTACATATTTTTGAAATAATATAGATAACTTATTCAAATTTTTACGTCAAGTTGCCTAACTCCAATTTTTTTGAATTTTTTACCACTTAAGGGCCTATTTTTTCCATGATGATCCTGCACATACCCATAACTAACTTTCATCAATGGTGAAGGAGCTGAATAGTCTTTTGGAGGAGCTTATTTATTGTAAGAATTCTAAGAAGGGGGGATCTTTTTGGATGTCGAATAGAGGAAACTTCTTTGTGAGTTCTCAGGGGAGATAGTGTTTTCTGGTTTATTTGCAGTGCTTCTTTCATGCTGGGCCATTTTGTATAGAGTTTATAGAGTCTTTGAGCTCTATTTTTCAAATGAATAAAGGGATATTCAAAACTTTGAGTTTATTTCTCCTCTTTCTAGTTGTATGTTTTCTTTTGAGAAACCACAATCTTTTCATATATAAAACTCTGTTATAATTGGTTGTAGATGGATATGTGAAGAAATCTTTGAATTTCAAACATTTAAATCTTCTCTCTTATTTGGAAGAAGTTGCTTTTTCTATTTGCAGGCGTGTAGCAGATGGTCTTTTTGTCATTTGTCTCTATTTTCCTTTACTCCAAGTTACCTTCCACATTTGTATCATTCTTATGCATAGATGTTTATTTTCCTTTACTACTTTCTGGTTAAAATATCACCTTAGGTTTGTTTTCTTTCTCTTCTAATTCATTGAAGATCATAAGAGGAAGGTGTACCTCTAAAATTCAGAGGATAGTTGCTAATCCAATAGCGATCTTCAGAGCATGGGTAACAAATTTGTCTTTATTATTGGGAATATTTGAGTCATTTAATCTTATTATTTGAAGAGGACAATTTGTTAACCAACAAATTTTTGGCGACTCCACTAGGGATTCAAGTCAAAAGATTGGTGGTTTATTTCCTCATATTTTTAATGATATCTCCATGTGTAGCGAGATTGGAAACTCTGTTTGAAATTCAAAGACATTATGATGCAAAATCAGAAAAAAAATGAAGAAATGGGAGAAGATCCGCTCCTACTATTGAATAAATTCTTGCAATGGATGATAAAGTACTTCACGGCTTTTGGGATCACTACAAAAAATGCATTACTGAAGCTAGAAGAACTGGTTTAAGTATAGAAGATGACTACAAATCAGAGGTCTTGTTGGAGTCTTCATGCTAGATTTTACAAACTCAAAGAACTTGAAGAAGGATTGAGTTCACTGCAAGCAACCACACAAAAATTCAAGCGATTTAAAGAAGAATTGCAATTTGATGATGATGATACTCCAGGTGCTTCTGATTATTTTTTCTCTTATAATTTTTCAATTTTGGATGAAGAAGATGTTAATGGAATGATTATTAAGCCTCATGAAGATTCAATATCATTGAAAGAAAATAATCATAGTCAAGGAAATGGTGAAAAATTTGCAAGTACTGCAATAAATGAAGATAATAATGATTTGTTGAGGCTCTCTTCTTTACCAAAATTAGAAAATTTCAGTTTTGAAAATGTTGAAAATCAGCTTGCTTCTAAAAATTGTGAAGATGAGATTTTTTAGATTGATACACAACCAAAGTATGCGACTCTTGAGTTTCATGAAGAAGTTGGTGAAAAGGATTTACAGTAGCCTAATGTTAGTGAATTTGTTGTTGAATCATTTCATTTTCAAGATGCAACTGTACCATATGAAGATGATTCAATGAATGAAGTTTGTGTTAAAATTGAAACAATTGTATACTTTGTTGATGACAATTCAAAATCTGAGTTTGTAAATGAGGAAGGAATTTTTTGGGTTAATGAAAAGCAAAACAGTGGTCAAGCTGATGAGATATTGTAGCCTCAAGAACTTTTAAAGGTTTTAGACGATGTTTCCCTTTGTGAAGAAGAGATTATATCTCAATTCTTGTCATATGTTGAAGGAGAAGACTCATTCATTGTAAATCTAGGTATTGACCTAGCTACTTCTTCATTTGTGGATAGAGTTTTTAGATTTGATTGCAATTAAGAGAGATTAATCTTTTTCAGTTAAGCAAGATGCTATGGTAGATGAGGTTATTCTATATTCTAAGGTGAATAAGGATATTAAAGAGTCTTTTAGACATGATGACCTCAATAATATTAAGAGTAATACAACCATTTCTTTAGAAAGCTATGATTATTATTGTCTGTAATCAAGACTTGAGACACCATTCTGTAGTTTATTGGTTTACTCTCATGTCACAAGTCTGGATCTTGCAATCAACAACAGTTTTAAGGTAGAAGTAATGGAAATTTCTGGTTTATTTGAGATGGTTCAGGAAAACACAATTAGTGTTGTACAAGGAAAACATCTTGAGGTTCAAGAAGGTTCATAAATTTATGATGAGAAGTGGATTCTTGGTGGGTTTTTCATTGAGTCATTTCATTTCACATGATTTAGCTTTGCATACATAGTATTCAATATGCTATTGAATTTGCAAATGATTCATAAATATGCTTCCCTATTTCACACTGGTAGATATTTCTCCCAACTAGTTAATGGCTTTGCATAGTCTCTTGGGGAGTTGGGTGTGTTGCACCTAGTTCGGGTGCATATAGGCATCTTAGGTTGCATTTTCCTTTCTGTTGTGTGGGTTGGTTCCAGTTTTGGCTTTGGTTCTTATCTCTTGTTGTTCTCCCTTGACTCTGTTTCCCAATGGATTTAGCGCTAGTTTTCCCGAGAGATGCAAGAGTTCGCTACATTTTCGTAGAAAAAGCATTCCCCAAATAGAGCCACAATTACCCCGAATTTTGGTTATGAATTTTTTTGAACTTTCCCTCATCTAGAATGCCATGTTGGTTGATTCAAGCTAGCATTGTTGATCATATCTCATATGCAATTAAAGTTGTCTTTTCCTAAATGCCATCGAAGAAGGTTAAATAACATATTCAGTGAAGAAAATAGAAGAATACTATTTTGTGTTAGAATTGAGCCCTACGGTGACAACCATAGTCATGGTCTTGTACAATGATAGTTCAAATTGAGAGTCATATCGTTTACCTCATTATGAAACCTCATATTTAAGGGTGAAGCTGCAAATTCCATTGCAAACTAAGGAAACTTACTAAATAAATGGAGGAGTATTGCACTAGATACCACATCTTTATGTTTTTCTTAATCCTCTCTCTATATATATAACTAGCATGTGTTATACCCGTCAGCATTGAACAAGACTCATCAAGAAATCACGGGAGGAATACTTGTGTAAAGAAGTTATCTTGAGCATAGTCAAACGACCAATTTCCACTACTCCAAAGGCAAAGTTCTCAGTAATTGTGATGGTGTTAAATGGTATAATGATGCAGTCAATAGTGTTGATCATCTTGAGTATCTTTTCTTCCATATGGTTACCATTGGAGTCAATCATGGTGCCATGAAGGCTTGGTTTGTTAATGGCTCCGGTCATCACAGTCGAGAGAAATACCTTAAAAGATTCACATCGATGTTCTTTTAATGTGTAACATGGCAAATGTAAGAATTAACATCCACCATAGCACAGATGGAAGATGGATCCAATTCAATTCTAGGGAGGTGAAAATGTGATACCTTATGTATACCTTTTCAGACTCTTAATCATCCTATCTGCTTCCTTTTGCAAAAAGATTCATCTCATTGTGAGTTGTATCAGGTATTGCAACTGCAGATAATGGGCTTCACAAAGATGCAACCATTCACCCCTAAGGATTATTCATCTTGTTTCACATAGTATTCAATGTTAAATGCCTTACCAAACAATCTGGAGTCTCAATTTTTCTATAGTAAATAATGGTTTAGGAGCTTGTAACATTTCTCATGGCTTGGCAATACATATATACATATAGTTCATTTAAGGAAAGGAATTTCGATTCATAGAGCCAGTGACCCATCTGATGAAAGGACTTCAAGATTGTGTTAAGTATAGGGGAAAACATTGTCAGGCGACGTTTTTCTCAATAATGCAAACTTGGGCGGAGTTTTCTATGGTTGACATGACCATAAAAAATCCTTCCTTGCCTTTATCTCAAAGTGGCATATCGAGCCTATAGTGAACTATACTAAGCCAATATATGTCTTTCAATAGCTGAGATTGCTCCACCTAAATGATATATGGGGTAGCATATTTCAAGGGTTCAAGTGTATTGTCACAATTAAAGACAGTTTATGCGAAGCTTTACATGCTATTTATTTCAATGAGGGCTATTTGTTGAGGAATGGTGGCATTACAAAGACTGACTCCATAATTTTGTTCATATCATCCATGCTGTTGTCAAAATAAAATATATGAAATAGGGTATAGGTAGCCATTGAAGCATAAGAGGAAGATGATTGAAACAAGATCATTCACCAAGTTTGAGATTGTTTCTGGTGATAAACACCATCAATAGTTTGAGAACAAAATGTGAAGACTACGAAATGATATTCAATTTAGATTTTCTTTGGTAAATAGGGAATGAAAGAAGTCATTTTTTCCTCCCAAATGCCACCTAAAGAACAACTTGGCATCAGGTATACCTATGGGCTAACGGTGTTAAAAAACATGTCTAGATCTTTTATGATTATAAGTAAGGTGGCTCCAATAAGAGTTCACATAAAAGAGAGAAATAATGATTATAAAGGATCGAGATTCTTTTGCATAGGCACAATTATCTCATTCCATTATCATAGACACTTGTATTATATTTCGGCTTATGAAATAATTGAAGGAAACTTTGGTGCTTGTTCTATATATTGTCATTCCCACTCCAATAGTTTATCATGCCACTGGGGGGTCGAGCTATAGTTCGCGATCCAAGTGTGAATGGAGTAAAGCAGGCTATTTAATCAAATGGTTTCCCAGATGGACGCCTTAAAGAGATGTCTCGTGGAAATGTCATGGTGAAGAGTGCATGAGCTTAATTCATCATCACCGTTGTTCCAAACAATGCATAAGATAAATTTTTTTGAAGAGTGTGTAGATTTGGTGAAGACTATCAAAAGAGCTTGTGCATGGTGTAAAACAAAAGACTCTAAAAACATCACAGATCATAATGGGCATTGCAACCACTAAATATTTTGATATTTTATGAAGATAAAAGGCATATATGCAATGCAATAAAGTAGGGGCAAAGCTTGCAAATTGCTAAAGGAAAAGCTTTAAAAAAAATTAATTCAAGTCGACACAGTAAATTGTGGGAGCAGATAAGTAAAATATATCCACAATGGACCAAATGGCGGTGTCACCTCAGCAGCAACTCCATGTCCACTTGGGCATTTCAATCTATATGATTTAAATAGTATTTTAATGATTCACTTAAAGAAGCAATTACAAAAAGATGTAATGGTCACGACCAAGGTGCAGGTTTGAATAAAAAGAATACGAGATTGTGAACAGGAAAAAGGAAGCCAAAAAGTTCTTAATTAAATTCCATTGAAAACCAAGAAGCGGCTACAAGTATGCAAAGAATGGGTCTTACATTATGTTTAGAGGAGAATGTGAAGAGTTGAATTTGAAGAAAGCAGTTATGAGAATCTAAAATTTTTTTTAACTAACATTCATCAATGGTGAAGGAGCTGAATAGTCTTTTGGGGGAGTTTATTTATCGTAAGAATTTCTAAGAAGCGGGGATCTTTTTGGCTATCGAATAGGGGAATCTTCTTTGTGAGTTCTCGGGGGAGATAGTGTTTTCTAGTTTATTTACAATTCTTCTTTCATGTTGGGCCATTTTGTACAAAGTTTATATAGTCTCTGAGCTCTAATTTTCAAATGAATAAAGGGATATTCAAATCTTTGAGTTTATTTGTCCTATTTTTGGTTGTATGTTTTCTTTTGAGAAACTACAGTCTTTTTCATATATAAAAATTTGTTATAATTGGTTGTAGATGGATATGTGAAGAAATCTCTGAATTTCAAAAATTTAAATTTTCTCTCTTATTTGGAAGAAGTTGTTGCTTTTTTTGTTTGCAGGCGTGTAGCAGATGGTCTTTGTGTCATTTGTCTCTATTTTCCTTTACTCCAAGTTACCTTCTGCATTTGTGTCATTCTTATGCAAAAATGTTTATTTTCCTTTACTACTTTCTAGTTAAAAGCTCACCTTAGTTTTGTTTTCTATCTCTTCTAATTCATTGAAGATCATAAGAGGGAGTTATACCTCTAAAATTCAAAGGATGATCACTAATCCAATAGCAATCTCCAAAGCTATGGGTAACAAATTTTTATTTATTATTAGGAATGTTTGAGTCATTTAATTTGATTATTTGAAGAGGAGAATATGTTAACCAACAATATACATATGTATACATGTATATATATATATATATATATATATATATATATATATATATATATAGTCAAGATGGTTATTACAATTATGTGAATGCCAACTTGTTAGCATTCATTTGTCTATCGAATGTATACATACTTGATTAACTTGGGATATGTATATATATATTAGTATATATATACATATACATACACACATACACACATACATATATATATATATATATATATATATATATATATATATATATATATATATATATATATATATATATATATATATATATATATATATATATATGTAATTCTTGGGGCTGATTTATATATATAAAACATAAGTCGATTGTATATAAGATATGCAAATATTTAAAGGCTAAATAATACACATGTTGACATTGGATAAAGGTCGAATCATATGCAAAGTATCGCACATCAATAAAGGTTGATATGGAAGATAACCATAGTTGATACTATTGGAAATGCCTTTTCATTATTAAACAATGAATTACTCCAACTTGGATGTTTTTATAGAAAGTGATGGAATGTTATAAGCTTCAATATAAAGTATAAAGCGCATGATAGTAGGAAAAGTGCATAGCAAGATATGAAATGGTCAAAGAACAAATAATACGCTATTATTGAGGAGCGACTCATCTCTGCTCTATTGCTTAGTTAAACTATGACCAAGTCAACATGATATAGGTTTTTCTTGTAAACAAAGGACTGATAAAATAGGAATAACCACGCCAAAAGATAAGGAGTTGGCTGAGTACTTAGCGCCAACATATAGTCTAAGCTCTTAAATATTTATAATTCTATCCTATTTGCAATTCAACTATCATCATTTGAAGATGTGTAGATTTAAATTAGTTTTTTTCTACTATCAAGTAGAAGGGTTGATTTGTAGTATTTTATGATGAGTTCATACTTAGTTTGTTGCCACCTTTAAGCTGTTTGTAGTGAGTTGACTTGCATGGAAAGATTTGTCAACTGACATGCCTTTTTAGTAGGCTAAAATGTCTAACTTTTTGTATAAATAGATGGGATAACTCCCTTATTTAGAATACATTCTTCTGTAAACTTATTCTGCTGCAATCATTTTGAGAGTTGTTTATTTTGTGAGCTGAGAGTAATAGTGTGAGAGTTGTGAAATGCTTTGTGAGTGAAAATTGTTTCTTGAGAGAGAAGTATAGTGAGGTATTGCTTTAGAAGGATTAAGTCAATTGGATTAAGCGTATATAGGCATGAGGATATATTTTTCTCTTATTTGTCTTTGGTATGTGCAGGATCATCATGGAAAAAATAGGCCCTTAAGTGGGAAAAAAATCAGAAAAATCAGAGTTAAGCAATCGGACGTAAAAATTTGAATAAGTTATCTATATTATTTCAAAAATATGTAAGAAATAGAATATGTAGAAAATTGAATGTAGTTTCTAAACTACTAGGTTTATTTTTAAAAAATATATCTATTTAGTGAAAATTTGAAATTTCAATGCAGTACTTAAATTTTAGGGAAAAAATAAGTAGGTGTCTGCTGACCACCCTAACCACAATAAAATTATAATATTTAGATATAAGTAGAAGACTCATGTCCCAATGTGATGCATATTTTTTATAATTTTTTTCCAAGTAAATAATTAATTATGAAATTTTTATTACAACTTTAAAAAATATAAAAAATAGTATGTCTAACCACCTTAACTTGGTCCTTCATGAAATTCAATTTTTTTTTTTAATCCTATAGTGCAAAGCATAGAATGTGACACATGTTTTGAATTCAAAAATGTGATACTGCTTTGGAAGCTATAGATTTTTTTCAATCAGCCTATCAATCGGGACTTTAGTAATTAAAATAGAAAATTAATAATAATTATTTATTAAATTCAAAGTAAAACATAATTTATATTGGTGGAAAGCTAAGAATATCCTTTAAAACCCTTTTCATTTCATCAATTTTGGGTAAAAAAAGTTATCACCACAAACCCTACACATACCCATCATATGGCCACTTTTTGGCTCATCATGATCCTGCACATACCCTCTTTATTTATGAAAGATTGGAATTTGAATGCTTATATGATCTTGTTGAGATTACTTGCATTAGGGAATCATATTATTTGCTTGGAAAAGGAAAAGAAGTAGTTTTATGATATCTGTGAAAGTGCTTGTACTTACTCCATAAGAGGAATTGTTTGTCATTAGTATAAGTATACTAGATATCATTAATCAAGGATAGCTTGTGGGATATTCATAGATAATTTATTTAATTATATTAGATAGCTTATAAAGTTACACCTAGGGTTTGATTATCCTTTGAAGGGAGGGTAACTTGTATTTATCATTTATGAGTAGATATACCATTAAGATGTGGGAAAAGGGAATAGGTTGTCTCTAGGGTTAAATACTACCCATTGAAGGATAAACCCATGCATAGAATATAGTGTCCTTAAGTCAAATTTATCTTGAGTAGTGTATGTGAGTAGGATGACTATCACTTGAAGTACTGGGTGAGAACACTTTGGACAAAGTAGTGTGATTTCCTTTGGCTCCACTATCTATTCACCATGATCCATTTATTTGCATGCTAGTCCTAGATTGTGGGTTTACAAGTTCTAGTCATGTAGGACACAACACTAAGCTCAAATTGGTTGTCATTACAAGGTTACTCTTCTAGTGTCTTCGTCGAAGGGTAGGTCCATCTATCAAATGATAGATGTGCAAGGGACCACATATGAGTTTGAGGTTGGAAAAAAATGCACTTGAGTGATGCTTCTCCTCCTCAGTAGGTGACAAGAAGACCAAGATTTGAAAGGAGGTTCCTAGACTATCTATATCTATTGCTTGAAGCTCGATTGAGCTATGTATGTACTTTGTACACATTCTTTAGAATATTGTAATTGTGAAATTATTTTATTGGAATGGAATATTTGTTGATTATTGTTAAGACATCTATGTTCATTTTTTCTCTATAAAATAAAGATTTTTTTAATAGCAATGGTTTAGTTACATAGTTTATTTACTTGCAAAGTGAAAAAATTTATAGCAACAGTTAAGTTATGATGAGAATCCAACACAAAGGCATGAATTTCTCATTGCATGATAAGAAGCCTACACAGAGGCATGACTTTCTCAGTAAGCCACACATTGGGAAAACTCGCCTAGTGGATAGCCTGAGGTTCCACTACCACAGAATGAGTGCGCATTTAGGACAAACAACTTAGACAACAGTTGAGGCTTGATCCACCCACCTTTTTTTATTTTTGTTTTTGTTTTTGTTTCTTTTAGTCATTGACATTGTATGTTTGTGTATCTTGTCTTGCTATTGCATATAATACATCTTGTGTGTGTCCCTCTATGCTTATGTTGGACTGATGTGGGATCTTGGATCCTAGGGGCTTGATCACCCTCCTTGATCTTTTTCATCATATACCATCCACATTGGTACACTTGGACCCCTCTTGATTACTCTAGTGCGAGTTTGACACAAGTTCCTCCTCTCACTAAAGTGGGGGCTAAATGTAGTGTAGGAAAAAGTATCACTTTTTCACACTTAATTTGGAAATAATTAATAATAAAATGAGCTTAATTATGCCTTAATTTAGTGTTGTAATATGTTTTGCATATTCACATTAAGTTTAGGGCCCTTCTAATTAAAATGGACTTAATCATGCCTTATTTTTTATGTTGTAAGGTGTACTTTTACACTTTCACATTAATCTAGGGCTTTATTAATTAATTTAGGTTAATTTTCCTTAATTGACCCCTTTAATTCAAATACAAGCCTAATTAAATGTAATTTTTGAGAGATAAAACTCAACATTCGGGTATGTGCAGGATCATGATGGGCCAAAAAGTGGCAATATGATGGGTATGTGGCTGATGACTTTTTTTAACCCAAAATTAATGAAATGAAAAGGGTTTTTAAAGGAGATTCTCAAATTTCCACCAATATAAATATTCTTTACTTTTAATTTAATAAGTAATTATTATTGATTTTCTATTCAAATTATGACTAAAGTCCCATTGATAGGCCGATTGAAAACATCTATAGCATTCAAAGGGTATCCCATTTTTTGAATCCAAAACATGCATCACATTCTATGCTTCACATACTATATGATTAAAAAAAAAATTGAATTTCCTGAAGTTTTGACCAAGTTAAGGTGGTTAGACATACGGGTTTTTTATATTTTTTAAAAGTTGTAATAAAAATCATAATTAATTATTTACTTGGAAAAAAATTACAAAAAAATATGCATCACATCGGAACATGAGTCCTCTACTTATATCTAAAATCTTATAAAAAAATATTATCATTTTATTGTGTTAGGTGGTCAGACAAACACCTACTTCTTTTTTTCCCTGAAATTTAAGTACTACTTGCATTGAAATTTCAAATTTTCACCAAATAGATTATTATTTTTAAAACAAACCTAGTATTTTAGAAACTACATTCAATTTGCTACAGATTCTATTCTTACATATTTTTATAATAATATAGATAACTTATTCAATTTTTTTGTTGTCTAACTGATTTTTTTATTTTTTTGCCACTTAAGGGCCTTATTTTTCCATGATGATCCTGCACATACCCATTCATAAACGTCAGTACAAAAAAAAAATTAACTTTGGAAGATGTGTGTCCTAGGTAAGTGACCTAGGACCCATTCACCATAGGGTGAATGGGTCCTCACTTAGATCTAGGACCCTAATTTAACATAATGTTTAACATTGGCCCTAGTGTGTGTCTTAGGTAAGTGGCCTAGGACCCATTTTCCCTATGGCGAGTGGGTCCTCACTTAGACCTAGGACCCCCCTTTCAAATATGTTTTGACAGTATTTTAATGATTTAAAATCTATAATTCAATGTCGGCTTGTGATATTTGAATTTCAAGAATTAATCTTAAGATACATACAAATACAAGGTTATTTCACTTAGTTTCACCTAGATTTTCAAGTGTCCAAATTCTAAGGAAAATTTTATGATCAAGATTATTGTCAAGAGCATTCAAGGCCAGATATCTTCATCATTTGTTGCAACATTCAATATCCCAACATTATGTCAACGTTATGTGAAGTCATGCATGGTTTTGGAGTTAAATTGTTGATGTCTAGGTTTCATGATTCAATCAAGCATTCAAAGTATCATTTCAAGCAAAGATTCAAAGTAAAGATCCACATCCACTGAATCCATTTCATGCAAGTTGCAAACCTCCATTATCAAGGTTTCTAATAAGGTTTGGTGAGTTGTTACATTGACTTTCTCATTCATCATTCCTTCATTCTTTTCTATTTCATTTCAACGTTTAATTATGAAAACGGGGTTTGACCAAGGAAAACCCCCATTCCCTAACAAAGAAACATGTTTCTCTCTTTGATGTGTGATTACAGATTTTAGGTTGAAGATCCTTTGAAGAGAAAAATTGAAGAAAGTAACAAAGTTGTCAAAGTTGCAAGAAAAGATGTCATATCAAGGAAACTCCTCTACAAAATTTATTTTTCGACCGTCTAATAGTGAACACCTGACATCTAGGAGTGCAGACACAATAGAAGAGAACCCAAAAACCATTTTTGAAAAGCCCTATATAGGACTCATTCACCATAGCGCGAATGAGTCCCAGGACAACTTTTGAAAATAGTGTTTTTTGAGAGGTACACAAGATTTTCCCTTCTCAGCCAAAAGCTTTATTGATTTTGATAGTATTAAGTTTCATTTGCAAAACCCACTTTTTACATTTCTTAAATGAGATCATTTTTTATTTTTTAATCCTTCTCCCAAAACCCATGTTCAGTCATATTCTATCAAAAATTATCTCAGGACACTTTGCACCAGTTTTTAAGATCAATTTTAAGTGTCCTCCACTCATTTGATTTGTGTGAAATAAACTGTGTATTAGCTCTATGGTTAATCTACTTATATCTGGTCTTACATTTTAGTTTTAAGTTGGTTTACTATTTTTAGTGTCTCCCAAAAGTGTTGTTTGGCCTAGACCCCTGTCTACAAAAAAAAAAAAAAAACTGCAAGATTCCTCAAAGAATTCACTCCCCTAAGGGTTGAAAGTGGATTTTGACTTGGGGGATCTCATTTTCTGAATGAAATAGAAGAATAGGTAGGTTCATTCACCCCATTTTCTCTTGCTATTTATAGTAATTTTGGTGAAACATTCCAATTTAGTGTAAAACCTTGTGTAGTGAACCTTACCCCATTTTTTTATGTTTCAGTAAGGTTTTCATTACGTATAGATAATATTATCCTAATAGCCTTCACCAAAGTTACACTATATGTAATCTTTTATTTTTCTTATTATTAAATAGGAATATCATTAAAAGTTATGCTTTTCTCTTTTTAAATTTTTTATAGCAATGGTGTTGAGACTACACTAATATTGATTGTTGTCCCTATCAATCATAGTTATTGTGGGCTCTAAAAGAGATAAGAGTGATATTGAGAAACAAGGTGAAATTACTCCAATAAAAAATATCTAATGTGTATGCAACTGAATCTAATATATTAATAGTGGATTACCTAATAAACATTGAATGTGGAAGCATTAATCAATAATAAGAATAAAATAAAAAGGCATAGTAATTATAGATTTATGTGGAGAATTCCTTCCAAGAAAGAACTCCCCTAGAGAAAGAGGATTTAAACTATTTTTTATTCTTTTCATAATCTGATCATAGTATGAAAAGAATAAAAAATCATTTGATACAATAAAAATATTTTAAAAAATTCTTTAGGTAAATAGTAAAAGTAAAAGAGAAGTAGAGTTTGTTAAGATATAGGTAATGCAAAAAGTAAATGAAAAAACATAATTTATGTTTTCATGTCACTAACATTTTAAAACTTGTCATCTGCAATATATAACAACATATGTGACAAATTACGTAATGAATCACATCTTCAAATTTTAATTGTAGATAGATAAAAAATTATATCACATTTCAAAAAAATGAAAATCATAATATTCTATTGTAATTTTACATTACTGCAAAATTAACTTGTACAACTAGCAACCCTTTCCCCTAGAGAAAAGTGAGGGTCACGAAAAAAAAAATTGACACCTTTCAAAATCAATCCTCCGTTTTTCTTTCTGTCAATTGAACTTGGCACCCCGAGTTTGCCGTAAGGGAGAGGTTAGATGGTTGGCCAGCCATACAATACTTGTATGCCCAAATTGTTACGGTTGAAAATCTGAGAGTCTGCAATCCATTAGGGTGACATTACCCACTCTGATATGAGGTACTAAGCTTAGTTATGCAATGTAAAGATGCTATATTCTATGGAATACCCATCAGAGCAGCCATGAAAGATCTTGAGCCATAAAAGAGCTTTTCACCATCACTTCCATGGCGAGTCAATAACAGGGTTAGTAAAGCGTAGCAGGTGGAAAGACCAGATTGCTGGGTAAAAACTATGCTCACTACTACCATGTCGGTACAGTATACGGGCAGAAAAGTATGTTCCTCGTCGACCATTAAAAATTCTTGCAGTTCTGTGAATCCCTATATGTTAATTAGCTGCTCAATATATAGTGAAATTGAAATCTTTATTTATGATAAAAAAAGGTCGTTTTCGTTCTAAAACCTGCAAATCTGCATAAGGAAAAAAGAAAGAATCATACGAATGGGTAGCAATCTTCATACATACGCATATAAAACTTTCCAGATTAAATCGAATGCATCAGGTATTACACGTTTCCTCTAGGAGGAGTGTGACGACATAACTAGTAAATTGACTTCCTTTATGAATCCATCGATGTTGGCAAGAGAGGAGCCGTTGATATCTCTCCCTTCATCGCACGACCCCAAGTTGGAAAAAGCTTTCCTAGTCGCATCTCTCATTTCCATGGCCTTCTTTCGTAGTGATCTTCCCTTGTCGCCCTCCATAACCATCTTCACAGTTCTCTCCACCTTGCTTCTGTCCACTTCTCCATCGATACCCCTACAAATCTCGACGCAGACGCCAACTTCTTCCTCCAAGAGCTTGGAGTTATAGAATTGCTCAGCAGCGATGGGCCAAGAGATTATAGGCACACCATGGGTCAAGCTTTCCAGAACAGAATTCCAGCCACAGTGGCTCAAAAACCCACCCGTAGAGGCGTGCGAGAGGATCAGTAGCTGCGGTGCCCAGCCTCGTAAGAGAAGCCCCTGCTTCGACTGCTCCATTCGTTCTTCGAATCCCTCCGGCAGAAAGTCGGTGGACCCATCGGTTACTTCGATCGGGGGTCTTACGGCCCAAATGAATGGTTGTCGACTGGCTTCCAACCCAAGTGCCAGCTTCTGCGTTTGGCGATATGTGATCCTCACCTGCGTGCCGAAGGATATGTAGAGAACAGACGTGGGAAGATGAGAGTCCAGCCACTGCAAACAACCGGCATGACCCGAATCGTCTTTGACCGAACCGTTGGAAGCCTCGCGGAGCACAGGACCCACGCTCCACACTCCACCGCAAACGTTTTCTCTCATCTGGCCGACAAATTTAGATTCAAGCTCGTCGAAAGTGTTGAGAAGAGTACCCCAGCTGCGGAGGTTCAATGATATCTGCTTTTTCGAGAAGAGATACCAGGGATCCGTCTCGTCTGTCTGCTTGAGGCTCAATGGCAGCTGGGATCTATGAAACGAGACATGCGGAAGATCAGGAGCGAGGGAAAATGTATCGGACTCGGTTTTCTTGTGAGGCAGATGCATCCACAGAGAATTGTAAACACAAGTCGCAAAGGCACCCATGGTCATGAAGGTCACCCTCGGAATCCCCACCCGGTTACAAACCTCCAAACTCCACCCGAAGAACATGTCGCTGATAACACAAGTCGGTCGGTGCTCCTCGTCTTTGCAGAGCCTTCGCAGCAGGTCTTCGAACGGCTTTTCGAGCTGCTCCGTGCTCCGAACGAGCACGAACATGAGATTGTAAGGCAAAGCATCGGTATTCTCCACATCAGAAGGCAAGCCTTCGATGCCTCTGGGAAACGGCAATTCTTGAAGGCGAATGTCTATCTCATGAGCTTTGCAGGCATCAGAGACCATGGGCTGTAGCCGAACAAGGTTACGAGGGGTATTCACGATTGTAATGAGAAAACCTCCTCTCCTGGCCAGCAACTTCGCCAGCTCGAAAAAGGGAATGATGTGGCCCTGCGCCATCAGGGGCAGTAGTACTATGTGAGGCCTCCTGTCTCCGCCTTCCATGCTTTCACCACGGCCTCTGTTTCCCCTTCCGAATCAAATAGAACTTGCAATGTCTTCGAGATAAGCTGTGTAATCAGATGTCGATGGTCTCGTGGAATGAAGAGTTCAAGCACCGCTTTCTAATTATAGACCAAGCTTAAACGACACATTCTAAACTAGGACATAGGAGATAAAATCTGATTGGAGGAATCTGCAGACATCACCCGTTCAGAACACGATTTTTCAATATAACGTGCTTACGACTTTTGCCGGCTCTGGAGTGAAGGTACAAATGAACAATTTTCTAAGTGATTACCTAGATGATTTAAGGCATGTTCCGTTAATGACGGGTTTCTACAAGGGTAACCCCGTTGCGGAGACAGCCGATGATCAAAGTCAACGTATACTTTGAACGAACGAAAGATGGGGAGATCTAAATGTGGGAAACATCTATATGGTCAAATGTGCATTCTGGGGATTGGATAGACAATAATCTAAATGTGAGGGTCCCTTCAGTGACAAACGTCTGAGGTCCCTTCAAATTTAGAATGTCATAAATGCAATCAATGCTGTACGTGCCAAACAATTTAAGAAATGCAATCAATGCTCTATGCCAAACAATTTAAGTGCAGGGGATTTGATTTTGGAGAAATCTTATCATTAAGTATTTCGGTCAAAATGATGGCCCAAACTGATATCGGAATGGGTGATTTTTAAAAATTTTAGATCTTATATTTATATATAAATGAATATTAAATAAATCATTTGTATTTGTATGAATTTATAAAATTAAATTTTGATAAAACATAAACAGGACCCATTCACAAACCATTAATCTGTTTAAAATTAACCTCTGAATATCAACATATTTTAATAAATTTTCGATTACATTTTAGGACAAATATGCAAAAATACGGCCATACCGCCATCAAAATTATCCGTGTGGGGGCCTAACGAATTATCCCTTTCCCATACTGGGAATATAAATCGAATGAACTGAAAAGAGAACACGTGGTTGCATAGGGTCACTTGGGAAAAAATCCCAAACGAAGAAAATCTGTGGTGCGACTTCTGCAGCATGTATGGCGGAAAAAACGCGTCCAGAAACTTCAGAATGATCGGGCGTGGAATAGGTGTCCCATACAGTTGGCCTGACACAAAAAATTTCTTTCTAGAACGATTGTCATCAGTGAAGGATATTTATGACTACGGTTTTGATGGAACGTGGCATAAGACGCTTCGCAAACACGCAAACAGGCCATGCATATTTGGAAAGAGCATTTTGCTTCAATATTATTTTGTTTAATGCTAGAGTAATTTTTACATTACATTTATTAAAAAATAAATATTTATTGGTCAAAATTAATTTTTAATTGTTAAATTAGATTTTTTTTAAAATAGCTAATAAAATGTTGTTTTTTATGTTTTTGAAATTGTCAAAGGAATTTAAAAATAGATAAAAAAGAAAATATCAACAATAATTATTTAAACAGTATATTATAATTAAAAAGTCAACAAGTAAAATTATATTTTTAATGGTGATGATCTTTATGTTTTTTAATTTTTAAATAATTTTAATTTATTTTGCTAAATAAAATTGAAATCATTAATCAAATTGTGCATAAACAATTGAAAGTTGACTTATTTTTCTCATGCAAAATGAAGTTTCAATATACATCAAATTGCCTATTTTCTATTTCTTGCATCTCCCTTATTCCAATTTTGTGTGTGCTCTTCCTCTTCTTTCTCCTTATGTTTGTATAAGGTCTCTGAAGTCTGTAAGTTTGAAGGCATGTCCAATCTTATAAATTTTTGTTAGTCATCAAAGTTTTCGAGTTCTTTGTCCAAACATGCTTTCTCATCTAAGTTTGACTTTTCCTTGGTCAATGTTAGAATTTCAAACTTCCCCATCCAAGCATGCATTTCCTTCCAAATTTATTTTTTCTTTATGCTCATCAAAGTGTTAGACTTATCCATCTAGCATATATAAAATCCATCCCCTATCTTCATTCCCTTCTCCTATTGAGCTATTAGAGTTGTCTAGTATGTCATCCCTTACCTCTAAATGCCACTATTTTCCCTTGCCTTGTTGGAGTTTCAAGCTTATCCCTGTTGTCATGCCTCCTACCTAAACTCTTATCTCCAACTAGTGGTAAGAGTCATGAAGTATATCCAACTCATGAACTTCAATACCCTTGCTCATTCTCCACTATTTCTCCACTATTCAACTCAGCTACCTCCAAGTTTATCTCATAGTACCATTAATGATCATATCTAATGTGATAACTTCTGTAGACACGTCAAATTAGCATTATGCATATTCATCCGCTCATTGAATTGATCAAACGCAACAAATCCATTCATCAGGTAAATCAGGTCAATCCAAGGGTTTAATCAAATAATATCATTTCATCTCTCATAAATCATTTCAACCTTCATCTTGCATCATCTCCATTTAATTAAATAAATCAGGACTTCATTTAAATCAAATCCTAAATCATATTCCATCATTTTCTAATTCAAATAAATCAATTATCAAAGTCTTAAAAGTCAAATCACCTAATCAACATTAAATCAGCATAATCATCATCTATTTAATCTAACCCTGATTAAATGTTAATCCCATCCCACTTGCATTATCTAGATCTAGCCACTTGCACATATAAATCAATTTATTGATTTATTAAAACCTCATTTTCCCTCAACATGACAAGTCAAACATTGCATTTATTGCTGTTTTTCTTGTCCCCCTCTCAAAATTTATTGCAAATTTGAATTCAAATTCTCCCTCTCATGGGCACTCTTCCCAAATCTTGCACAACCATTGACCACTCATCATTTGACAAGTGTCATCTTCTCATTGGAGGATCTTTAGTCCCACATTCACCATCTTGGCCAATTTCTCATCAAGAAAATCTATAAAATAGGGCCTTCATTCTCATTCATGGATCCACAATTTTATGCAAGGTTATTCTCTTCATTTGAGATTTGATCTTGTCCATTTCACTCCATCATCTCCATTTGCATTTTATCATCTTGAGCTTTGATCAAGGGTTGGGAAAGGGTCACTAGCACATGTGACACCAATCCAACATGGAATAGGTGATTATCATGCTTTTGAAATGTCTTTTTGATGTTGTTTATGTTACTTGTGGCATTTCTTTAGCATAGGTATTTTATTTCATGGAGGTATTTGCAGATTTGTGTGTTTAGACTAACCTTTCTAATGAGTATTTGAAGTTGGTCTTACATGCAGATTTAGGATACTTCATCTTGGCCCTAGAAGGAGGGCAAAAAAATAAAATAAAATTTGATGGATGTGTTACTGATTTAGTGCAGATCCAAATTTAGTATGAATATATATGTTACTGAAATTTCTAAATATCATCTCTACTGATTTTTATATGCACTTCATGTTTTAAGTCTGTCATACACGTAATTGTTTACTGCATGTCATACTGTGTGGTATACTGCATGTTGTTGATAAACTTTGCGCATAGTGACAAATTTAAATTATGCTAATATGCCTTTTCTGTGCACCCTCATTATTGCATTATACTCGGATTTGTGAACACGCACAACTACACTCCTGCCAATTAAAGATTTTGGCTTCACTCCTGCCAATCACGTCTACACTCCATCAAACTTTATGGCAGTACATTGAATAAGGCGTTGTAAATGCTATGTTTGTCCAAAAGTTCACACAGCCTCGATTTGAAACATTTTGCCACACAGTTCATGTGTCTTATCTATGCGTTCACAACTCACACTTGCTTGCGTTCGGTCAAACAGTTTATATACCTTTTCTTTTTTTCTTAAGAAACACAAAATTTTCTTCTGCAACAACTTTTCCCTGAGCTCTGCTATCTTTATGCTATCATTGTGTGTGCTTGGCGGATTTGTCAGGATTTTCTGTGCAAGAAAAGATTTGCTTTGTTTTTGTTTTTGTTTGTGGTTTTTGCACTGGTTCTCCAACATAGAATTTACGAACAAAGATTGTAGGCATTTCTTTTAAATCGCAGTTTCAGTATTTTCTATCTCAGCATTATCGACAGAGCATTATAACACGCAACATAACAGCATTATATCTATTTCCTTTTTTCTAATCCTTACTAGCTTGCAGGGGGGGTGGTTGAAAGACTGTACGGTAGTGATCTGAGGTCAATCGATAGGCATTCAATGTTCATTGATAGACATTTATTATTACTTTACTTCTTGACTGCATTCGATGATATGAAGCAAGTTGGAATGCCCACCCTTTCTTGTTGTCTCAAAAGTCTACGCAATGGTTATTTCTATCAAATAAGCCCACACTTTCTTGGCTATTTCCTATAACAGTCAACGCACCTTCTTTGTGCATTTGGGCGCAGCCAAAGGCAACCTGAGGCGTCCTGTCATGCAAAGTTAATGACTTTTATGGATACAGTCTGTCACTCATCCTTTATGGGTATTTGATGGTAGTTAAGAGGAAGCTTCTAAGATCGCGTAGCTTCATTTCCTTCACCTGCGAGGTCCTTTAGTCTTCATTACGCACAAAATATGGAATGGGCCTTAAAATACCTTCTTTATCATGCAGACATAGACCTTTTAAATGTGCCTAGTCTATACCACTGCTTTGAATACTGACAATATGCCTTACATTGGACTAAAATGCATTTATTACAATTGTCTATCCTTTACAGTTGACAGGTTGCATTTGTTTAAAAGACTTGGCGAATGCATGTGATCATTTGGCCATATTTAGCTTTGAGGAATGACATTAGTAACCAACTTTTTTAATTCTCTCAAGCTATGGTATCACATCATTATAGCCAACATTTGAAATTAGGAGGGTGTAATCCTTAGAGTAGACAAAATTCATGAACTTTCAATTTTTTTTACATCATTGTGATTATTTTGAAATAGTCAAATGCTTAGGATTAGAAGGGTGCTTTTTGGGCTTAATAACTTTAGTCGATATCAAGTATGAAGGAAAAGGTCTAAATAAAATTTTCATACAAGATCTTATTTGTTAAGATTAAATTGTGGGAAGAGAAACTTTTATTTAGCAAACTATCTAAATTCTAACTAAAACTTGTTTTTGAAGCCTAAGGAAAATGTGATTTAATTATGAATGTCTCTTTCTATCATAATCATTTGAATCATTCATCTTTTCAATTGAGATCATGTTATCATTTAAATTTAATCATCAAAATGAGCTTAATATTTTGATTCTCACATAAGTATCTTTTGTTTAATGGGTACAAAGGAAAAGCGAAGGAAAAAAGGTACAAACGAACAACGAAGGAAAAAAAGGTACAAGGAAAGCGAAAAGTCAACAAGAAGGAGGCTAGCAAACGAAAACGAAAGGAGGGGAATTTTTTTTTGAAAACACAATGTGTTTTTTAACACTTTAAGTGTTTGATCAACACTACTTCACGAAGTTGTTTATCTTTTCGTTTTAGAACATTAATTTTCATTTGGGTCTAAAACAAACAATTTGATTTTCATTGCAAAGGGCTTAAAATGAATCTTAGGACAAACTCACTAGATTTTGTTTGAGGTTAAGAATTGAACAATCAAAACTCACACTTCCTTTTGGTGCTTAAAACGAACTCACAATTGCTTTGAAGGGTATAAAACGAATAAGTGTTTGAATTGTGTGATTTTGTCTTTTGAGTGCATATCCTCTCCCCTTGCGCTTCGTGCGATCTAGGGTGCAAGAGAAACACTCAAAATACATTTTATTGCTTTGAAACACTTCAATTTGGGCTTAAAAATTGAACATCTTGTGTGAGTGTGAGTAGGGGCATTTTTGCATACATTCTCTT
>VDFB02000013.1:175121425-175347074 GCA_007258455.2 Sequoia sempervirens | reverse complement strand
CGAACTTTGTCCTCCAGGATAAGGAATGATAATTTTTCCACCATCTAAAGATTTCATTTTTCTTTTCGCTCTTGATTTCCACCATGGTATGTTGTTCACTCTTCAACCTTCGCAGTGTCTTGGAGATGTCTTCTTGCTTCAAACCTCCTATGCTCTGAAATTGATTACCTCCTTGCAATGGTTTGACATGAGTGACTTTAGGTTTCTAACCAATCATTAGATAGAACAGTTTGATCATCAATAAATTTAGCAAATGAACGAGTTGCTAATATATTTAGAGAGTAGATTTATGGATTTGAAACTGTGTGTAGGTTTTTGAATCAATGTTTTAGATTATATTCCATTAGGTTTTCTCTTTACTTTACATCCTAATGGTGGATCATGGAGTATGATCCAAAACATTGATTCGAAAAACTATACACAATTTCAAATCCAAAAATCGACTCTCTAAATTATCATGGACTGTGGAAACTTCATGCTATTGCTGATATATTGTCATCACAAAGTGTTATAAGATGGAAAAGAAATGATGTGAAATGCTTCAAGTTGAAATTACCTTCTCTATAGACTGTAAACACCCATTGATAGTGGATTGTGCCTGTTGCTGGGTAAATTGTGGCAGCCCATTGTTATTAGGCAGAGCAAAAGGATCTCCACAGACATTGGTAAGAGTCTACATGTGTTGAACATATTGTGATGATCTTTGATTGCTATCACATGGAACAAAGTGGTGTCCAGAGATGTTAAGAGGGTGCATCAGATGCTGAGTAGAATTGAACTGCTGGATGTAATTGGAAGAAAAGAATGGTTTACAGAAGTCCAGGGATAGTGGAATGAAGTGTACTTAGAGCAGTTGTCTTCTGATATACTTTTGCAAACAGAATTTGAGTCGTTACATGGTGAAATACATAAGTGGAGAGTTGTTTGGGAGTATCCCACTCAGATGTGTCTTCTTAATAAATTATGAAGTGTATAAATTTCATTAAAGTCTTCTGCAGACACATAGTCAATAATCCTTCAAACATATCTGAACAGTCATGGGAGAAGCAGCCCATAAATTCCAGGCAACTATATAATTCTATCGGTGTATTCCTTGCACCTCCCCCAGGTGTAAGTGTTAGTTAATATTTATTTAAACTTTAATCTGATTAAACCATTTTTGTATTCTTTTGATCTTTGAGGAAGTTATTTTTTCAAACCTTTTGTTGTTATTTTTTCAATCCTTTTGTTGTTACTATCTTATCAAGATTGCTATCCCATGTGGTATCTACTGTCCTGAATGTCTTTCATGGTGTTTTTCACATCTTTTAGCATTGTCTCTTCTAACAATCTCTATGACTGTCTTTTCACCTTCTTTTCACTTGGGACATTAACTACACTGTAAGCTTTCTTGTAGTACTGCTAGGTCTCGTGAAATCCTCCTTTGATTTGAGTCCTATGGCACTGCTTAGTGCTTCTATGGTTTTCTTCTTCACAAACTGTGCTCCATTGTCCTTATTAATTCTTTGACTTTGTTTGTTGGATTGTCACTCACTTATCTCTGCTCTTTTCACTTTCTTGACACTAAAATCACTGGTTCCTTTACATAAATATGTTTGATACCTTTTTCTAGTGAAGATTCCTTGAGTTTAGCAAGTATCTTTGTCAAGAGTTTGTGACAAGAACTCCATGAAGTTTATAACAGTGACCTCCATAATACCATAACAACCTTTTCTCTGCATGGCTCTTAATGAAATGATGATAGTATACGCTTGTGTGTTGCCCATCTCTAAAGATGGCTGAATATTTAAGTGGATTGAAATGATGTTCATCAACTGCTTCTTTTTTTTACCTTTTTCCTTCTTAGGCCTATGACTATCAACATCAAAGCTAGGGAAAGCTACTCCATAGTCTTTATAATACACAGGTTTCCTGCAACATGGTGAAACTCAGAGCAGCAAAGTGTTGTTTCCAACGCTCAACAAAAACCCTAGAAACTCTCAAAAAGATGTTTTAACCCTTTTCTTTCTAAAACTGGCATTTTATCTGGTGATTTTTGTGCTCTGATGCCAAAGATACAGTAGGTATGTAATATTTATATATTCAAGGATATAATAGAATACATATTTGAGAACTGAGTATAGTGTGCAGGAAGATATGATGCACCTGTAGCTACACCACTTGATAGGTGTAGTTGCAGGTCGTGCTTCTCTGGTCTTCTGATAAACCTTGATAATTATGTATAGTACATGTCAATATAGTGTTGGGTATGCTTGGGACCAACTGCTTTTCTAAACATAGGTTGTACTGCTGTCATGCTGAAACCCCCACGTTTTGGATTGTATTGTATAGCAGTTGTCACACCATAAACTCCTCACATACTGGAATGAACCCCATAACTTTTTTTCTGGCAGCTGTATGATTGTTGCGTTGTGGGGGGATTTGAATCTGGCATGTGCTCACCCCAACTCCTGGACCTTGGGAGAACAATGGAATTATTAAATCTTATTTATATTCGTCGATTTATTTGGTTAAATTATGTTATTTTTAAATGATAGATTGTGCAACTTCCTTATATGATTGCTACCAAAAGTTGAAGTGTGGGACACGAGAGATTGAATTTTTGAGAAATTATGTAACCTGTGTAATGTCCTACAATGTATTTATAATTTTATAGTACTCATAAATTTTGAAATATCGAATATGGGAGTATTAGGTCAAAGGATTTTTACGTATCTGGGAGTGCATAATAGGAAAATAGACAAAAGAAATCAGCAGTCCCCAGGGACAAAGGATTTTTAATGCCATATACTGTTGCTTTCAGAGGGCTGATGGTCAAGTTTATTTTTTTGGTAGAGGTTCCACTATTCCATCTATGCTCCTTCATATTGTTTCCTACCTTTTTCCTTTTTATCTGTTGGTTTTATAGAAGTGTATCTTTAGACATCCATTTTTAAAATCTCTTGCTCCTGGAGGTTAGAGACACCTACTCTTTAATTTTTTTTAAAATAAGAATGGATATGGCAATGAAAATATGTATAATCAATTTACAGGGGCTATGCATGTCTACAAAAGCAGCTATTGTATTCAAATCCCTCCAAATATTATTTTTCTCATGTTGTAAGGTCAATAGGAAAAGTGAACTTTTTACTCCTAGGTTGGTAGTGAGGTGAAGCTCAAGGAGTATAATTTGAACAATAATTAAAGTTAGATGTTTAAGGCATCCATTGTATAAAGTATTACTATGCAATTTATTGAAAAATATGTGAAGTTTTTTTAAATCAATGTTTTGTACCACTCCATGCAATCCATCACCAGGCTGAATCTTATTGTGGAGTTTAGGTTCTTATATACACATAGCTGGAAATTCATCACCAAGCTGAATCTCAACTAAGTTGTATTCTTGATGTTAGTGAGGAATAAAATGCATAAAATAAGTATATATGACAAAAGAGACAAAAGGTAAAGGTTTATGATTTAACTGGCATCCTTTAATAGGATGGAAAATGCAAATAAGTATTAAGATCCACCTATGAGTATCGAGATAAGTAAATCTTGCATTAAAGTGATAGCAGAGGTTTTCACAGATTTGACTAAGTTGCATGGCCTCCATGGACTATAGCAATCAAAATGTATTATAGTATATTAGTGCTCCATTTTTTTTTAAAGATACCTCTCTGAGTAGGCAAGCTCTTGATTCTAACTTCCAAAATTTTCCATACTTTGGTTGCATTAATTACTTACCCACATTTCTCTTTTCCATCATCATTATTTTACTTATCTACTATACGACAATATTTTACACAAATTTTATCAGATTACTCAAAATTTTAAAATTTGTTTCAACATGTATTTAGGCACAATAATATTTTTCTAAAGATTGGAGATAATGCTAAAATGGTACTTCACAAAATTTAAGAACATGAATTTTATCAATCAAAATCCATGTTAAATAGTGAATGAGCAGACTGCAAGATTCAAAAGAGCAACAAAAGGAAGTTAAAAAAAAGATACTAACAAAGCATTTTCCCAAGTGAAAGGCATACGATTTTGTCACACCTTTTAGGGGGATGCTACTATCAGTGGCCAAAACTAACAACTAGAGACATAGCATCAAAGGTTGTCAAGATTGGGCATATAGAGAAAGAAATAGATGTTCTCTTTTCAAGGTACTGAATATATGATCTCAATCTAAGGAGAATAAACAACATACCTAAATGAAAAAAATCTAAATAAAAAAACCATTTTTAGCAGATTAAGCAAAAACACACATAGAAATGAATGATGGTTTCTTGATTAAAACAAATGGTTAATCCCTTGTATGACGTATTAATATCTACATCAAATCCACAACAAAGTAATGATCAACATGTTTTGTCATTAACTCAAAAATCCAATGAAACTGATATCAAGGACTTTGATTGGATGTGAAACATCTTTGACTTAAATAATATGAAACCCAATTTTTGAAATGGCGATTATGTACAAAATACCCATAGAGCATTGAATTTTCACTGAGCCTCAATGCTGAGAATATTTCTCAACTAAATGTAGAGTTCCATGGAGTTCATGAGCGGGGACACTGGGAGACCAAGGATCTAATTTATTTTTTCTATAGAGATTATGGAAAATAGATTATAGAGAATAGCTCTTCCCTCTTGTTTGTCATTTTATTTCTAATTTATTTTTGGCATCCAGAAAAGAGAGTCTATTTATTTATTTTCACTTAACTTTAAACATTAGGATGTTTAAAGTAATTTTATTTTTTTGGACAAATCAGAGATCGATATGGTAGCTCAAGAACCACCACCTGGTGGTATATTTACCAATACAGATGATGAGATCTATAAATTACGTCATATTCTACTTGATCCCACCACCACAAGGGTTTACAAGGATACATGTGTTTCCATTCTACATAGCTTAGAGAAGATTAGATGGACATTTGAGAACAAATGTGCTTTGTCTGCTGAAAATATAGCAGTTATTCTTGCTCAAATGCAACAAGAGATTAGAGGTGAGGTTTCGTTTGTAGATGTCAACTGCAAGTCCCAAAATAAACCATCAAAAGATATTTTTTTCCATTTTACCTTGGTAGATCCAAGGTTAAGGGATATCAAGTGACTCGATGTGTTGATCGTTAGATGGCCCCTTTGATATACCCATGCTTTCTTGAGGCATTTGGTCAATATCCAAATAATGACCAAATTCCTTTATACTTTGCACAACAGTTGTACATTGAGGTTCATTTGGGCCTCAATGTCAACTATTTAGACCTACCAGAATATTATGGTCAGGGGCGTGGTAGGGTAGCTGATAGGGATGCCTTTCGTCGAGCAGATCAACCACCTCCAATTTATCAGGATATGGTTGGGGAGAGATTACCTACTATCTCCCCAGCCCTCCCGCCTATTGCAAATCAGGTTATCATTGCTTCTCAAAGGGAAACAATTGATAGCGTTGGTGATATAGTTGTTTCATCTACGAATCTACTGATCGTGTGGGTAGATATTTGATGAATCATTCTACACGATCTAGATCATCAGATCATGCTACTGATCCTTATGGTATGGTGGGTGTCCTTTCACCATCAGACATAGATGGTCTTATAGGAGAGCAGATGCTTCAGAACACTGCTCATTGTTTGTCAAAAGACCTATTGGAGGCATATATGCTTTCATTGCAGTAGATCTTGGGATCACAATACATGAGGTTAGAGAACATGTGGGTAGAGCTTTGCTTTCACATCTAGGATCCAACCAAGCTACAGGTCCTTCACCACATTCACATCAACCTGGTAGCTTTGCAAATCCTACAGATCATTCGACTGTTGGAGAGGAGGATACACCTACTGTTCATTCTGAAAGTGTTCAACATCATGCATCTAAAGGCCTAGATGTAATTGAGGATCAGTTGCAGATGATGGGGTCATCAGGTTATGTGGATATGCTGCTACGTGGAGATATGTCGTTGATGCCATCTCACCTGGTTAGTCCACTACACTCGTCAATATTGGAGCGAGCCAAGGAGACCCATGATACAGCTGAGTTGACAGATAGCACCATTGTAGCAGATCCTGCACTACCTGATATAGAGGTATGGATGTATGTACACACATGCACAATTTATACTTGTTCAAATTTTAAATTACTTGTTTTACTTAAATGGTAGATAGTACTAATGTACACATTTATGTTATATATATTGTAGAGGGAGTTAGCTCATGTTACATCTAGTGTGAGGACGAAGCGTGTACATAGGTGTGATTTAGATGATGTGACTAATGTTAGTGGGCAGGTGAGTTTTAATTTTTTAAATCATGTACTTAGGTATGTATATAATTTGTACACATGTATATAGATATAGAACATTATTCCAATTTGGCATAATGTAATTAGATTGTGTACATTTCTTGTACTATCTCTAGGGCTTAGCACATCCATCAGAGCAAGATTCTCATTCAGAGGGTTGCTTGATTCAGAGCCGGCATGACGACCCTACTGGAGCTTGACTTAATTAATAGGTAAACGAGTTGTAGCTACAAGATGCAATGTTTATTTTATGTTTTCACAATAGTTGCTCAAAATTTTGGATTAAACATGCTGGTAATTTATCTAGATGCTAATTATTTGGCACATGTCTTTTTTCTAGGCTCTATGTACGAGGAGTCATTCTTGGGTACAAAAGGTAAATTTGCTAAGATTCTACTTTTTATGTGTCTCATGAGATTGATCACTCTTTAGTTTCATCCGCTTATTTTTGGACTTTGATTAATTGATATAATAATGTTCTTTTCTAATTAATTCCATTTGAGTAGGTCCAAATCAAATTTATTCGGTATGTGATTCTAATTTGTCTTGATGGCTTATTGTAGGATAAATTACTACATCTTTTCTGCTAATAATTTTTTCAAGATCTACTAAAGCTGACACCATTTTTGAATTTGTGAATCTTGAGTTCATCAAAGCCATGGTTTCAATTAGTGGTTTTTTTTGGAATCTATAGGCATGAAATCTATTTTTTCCCATCGGCATTATGAAGAGCACGACAAAGTATGTGTAGAACCTTGAGGTGAGTCACTTGCCATGGTTTCAATCAGTGGTTTTTTTTTGTTCTTGTGGTTCTTGATGAGTTTCTATCAAGGATTTGTTGACCTGAGACTTATATTTTTCTTTCTAATTTCACTGTCAATCTCTACTCTTATTGGGTGACCTTATTAGAATTTCTTATATACAAATCCATAGACATGGGTGTAATTTCTTTCTAATTGGTGATCCAAAAGTATTTGAGAGTTAAAAGTTGATTTATCCATTCAATGTTAGGTTTTGAAGAAATCCAGGTTGAAAAGGACCATTAGAGTGACTGCAATCAATATCAAGATGGCAGATATTCCACCAGATGAATACTCTTGGAGAAAATATGGTCAGAAACCTATCAAGGGTTCTCCACATCCAAGGTATGATTGTTGTACTCAATAAGCGTTGTTGGTTTATCTTTTCCAAAGTGTTTATAAAATTCCTTCTCTGGCATAGGATTTATGGATGTCATAGGTATCCAGATATGAGCAGTGCCTCTGTAATTGAGGCTCCTATGGTTTCATTGGTCAAGATTTATTGTAATTTCTATTTTTGTTGGTAAATTTTCAATGTAAATTGATATGTGCAACTGCTTGCTTTCCTCAGAGGATACTACAACTGCAGCAGTGTCTGAGGTTGTCCTGCTAGAAAGCATGTAGAAACAACCTAACTAGGCAAGAAGACAAGGAAAAGACACTGACTGAGCACACTTTTCGAGTAATCAACCAAATGGCACTTCATTTCCTTGGTCAAAAGGGTTCGCTGGTGGTGGATTTGGATGTGAACAGAGGCGGCAGCAAATCGGCCGGTGAAGGTATTTCGACTCGTACCAGAGCAAACATAAAAAGGAAAACCCCAACTTCTTCACACACGGTTCAAATCCTTAGGCAGGGGTTACAGGATATGCAGAATGTTGAAAAAGAAGCTGAGGAGTTACTGAATAATTTGGAGTAACATGGTGTTTGGTTTTTTGGTTTTTTTGGGTGGTCCTTTTTTTGGACCCTGCTGTCTTTTGTTGCTGTCGTTTCCTTTTTGGGACAGCTGGTCGGTTGTTGGTACTTTTTATGCTTATCTTTTGATTGTTTGAACTTCGTGGTTTCAGGTCCCTGTAAAACCTATTTTTTTCCTTTTCAAAAACAATAGTTCTTAGAACTGATCCCTCTTGTAACTGCATTGTAGATTCTATAATTCTAAATCATATGTTATTTCCATTGTATGGAACCCATCTTTTGTAACTCATTCTCAATGAAATACAATTTATCTTTGGATTTAGTCAATGAGAAATTAGAATATACAGTTTTGGTGTCCATGTCCTCCATTCTACACATATATGATATCTTGTTTATGATGAATAAAAGAGCTTTGTTTGCTATTTGTTGTCCTCTTTGAATGTTTAATGGTGCCTGTGCATTTGTCTCACATTTTATACTTATTTTTCATTCTCCTTTCAACTAGTTGAAACATGTTTCAACCTTTCATGTCAAACAATCTGTATAATTATTGTTGTGTGATTCACATCCTCAAGCTTATTTTGAGAAAAAGGTTGGTAAAGGTTGCTTTGTGTTTTCTTTCAACTAAGTGCTTTGATGTCCATCATAGATTCGGTAAAGATGTGAAGTCAAGGTTGTGTATTAAACTGAAATTCTTAACCTGTATAATTTTTGATTGGTGGGATCAAATATCCTAGTAATAGTCACAGCACTTGGACTTGGCATGGGACTGATTTGCTAAGAAGGTTTGGAATGGTAATTAATTAATCACTATTGATTGAAATTTTCATCTTTTCCTTTTACATGATCAATGCACTAAGCTTTGACAAATGTCCTCATAATAATCAATTGTGGAATTCATATGCCAAGTGCCTTTGTAAAACTAGCTCAACTCCCGATGTAGGTATCAAATTCTAGAATATGGATTGATGTATATATTATAGCTATATGATGTCTAATACGGCATCTATCTGTGGACTTGTTATCGTATGGAAATCAGGGTGTTAATCTATTTTAGTTCAAACCTTATGGAATACCAGAGGCCTTTGATGTGCCTAGAATAGGGGTTGTTTAAGATGCATTGTAATTGCTTTGCTTGTGGTAGATTTGTTTAAACTTGGAATTTGAAATCTATTTAGGAATGTTATACAGACTGATAGTTGGACATCACTGCTATTGAGTTTTTGATTTTGATGTAAATTTTCATAGAGTTTTTAATACAACACTTTTTGAACACTATCCAAAAAATGTCATTACTGTAAAAAGGTCAATTTTCTTTCACTAGGAAATTTCACTTTGCAATGTGAATTGCTAATGGTTGTCCAACATTTAAATTTATGAAGACTGATTTATGTTATAGAAATTTCAAATTAGTTAAGATTGCTATTTAGCGTTTTTCCTATTGGGGATTTGGGACAGTGGCACGGTTATTTACATGGAAAAGTACTTTTGTTGTATTGAGTACCTTAATAAGTTGTTTAAAGAAAAATACTCTGATAAGTTCAACACGGGTAAAATTTCTGAGATTAGATGCTTGAAGAACACAAACTTAGAGAGAATATGTTAGCAACATGAAAATGGCATTTCTGGGTTTAGTTTAGTTTGAGAGATGCCTAAAGTGTATGTAATATTTGGCATCTACTAATATATGATGTGTATGAAAATGCCGAGAGGAATTGGAAATATTGTGTTGCATATTTGAAGTTTTTTTGAGAAATGAAAAATATACCAAAAATGGACAACTACAAAAATGGTTTTAATCTAAGGGACAAGATTTTACATTCAGCCAAAGTAACCCTGCATTCATACATTAATTGGTTTCACTGGTGTTTTAGAAAGACGCAAAATATCTTAACCTCCTGAAATGAACAGGATTGCACAAACTAAATTGGAGAAATAAATGAGAAAATATTCAAACCCTTTAATTACCTCTCATTATTTACTTCTTATATACATTTCATGTGTAGTTGCTGTATTTAAGTAGATAAAGACTATATTGTGAGTGTGATTCTTTTTGTATTGTGATGGAATTATTTTGGAATTATCTAACTTGAAGTTGTGTGCTAAGTTAAAGCTTTTTGTCCATTGTATAATGTTCTCGCCTCTATGGCCTGTATGATTGTGGGATGTAGGTTTCCGGCAACTTTCAAGTATTTCTTGAACTTCTATATATAACTGCTATATGTACTAAACTTGTTATTAAGTTATTGACAAGTATAACTGCTATATGTAAAACTCTTAAAACTCTAAAAGTATGCATTGTGATGTATACTCTTGTCAGAAGCTCTAATTTAAATATTAATAAATGTTATACAAGAGATGTAATTAATTAAGTACTAAAGATGCATGTGTGATGAAGTTATCAAAAGCATATTTTGGTACATATTTTAGGTTTCAAATAGCTATTTACCATCTCCTAGTAAGGCCATACCAAGGGTAATGGAAAGGTTCAAATAAATGAGAGAAAAATAAATGGACGACGATGTACCTAGTGAAATTCTTGAAGATGTATTATATAATAGTAGACTTGTGGTATGAGGTTTTCCTAAAATATTAACTAGATATTTTTATCATGAAGACCTTGTTCATGCTGCTCACAAAGATAAATTTATATCTAAATTAAAGATATTGGAATTGATAAAGTATGCTCTTTTCTAGAAAAATGTTGGACTTAAATTTCCCTCTTCATTATCTAAATCACAAATATGATATGGGCCCTTTATTGAAACTTTTTGAGAGTAAATAAGGGGATAAAAAATTGCTAATTAAGATGGATTCTACCCATATTGGTAGGCATAATTTTGATTTATAATTCATTTGTTTGTAATGATAGATTTGTAGGTAACAACTTTCAAAAAGAGTTATATTACTTGATTTTTCACATCAAAAACAAAAACATGTATACATGTTAGATTTTTAATGTTATCTTCTATGTATGGTAGAGCACTCAAGTAAATTTCAATCTATATGCATTATTTTTCACATGTATCATATTCTTGACTTTCATAATAAAGCATCTCTTGACTAAGCATGCTCTCATGTTATTCCATTTCAAACTCACTTCATTTTAACTGTATAAATTATAGTGTTCCATTTCAAAATCAATTCATTTTAAATGTATAAATTATAGTGTTTTTGAAAGGAAAGATAAATTGAGCAAAGGAAAGAAATAACCAATGAGCATTGTTTGAAGGAAAAATGTTACCAAAGACAAAGTAGCCAAACCAAGCACCACAAAATGCTAAGGATACACAAGAATTTGATAATGGGAAAAAACAAGAAAAAACCCCAATATTATTAATGGAGGCAAAATGCCTAAAAATGATACAAAGTGCAATGTGTTAAGAACCTCTTAAGGAGGTGGCTACAAATATTCCTTAATAAAGGAATTAAAAAATAAATAATTACAATTAAAGAATAACCTTTACCAAATAAAGAATACTCTTCTAACAATTTTCCTTAATATAAGTAAATTGTTCAAGTTCGCCTATGATACATCCCATTATTCAAAACAATTCAAGTGGTTCAGCCCACTCTTCAATAACATGCAATATTCCCTTATGATCATCACTATCTAATCTCCACTTACGACGCCCACGTGCATGTAGAACTGGATGAAGGGACAAGGCAATAGCAATTACTAGGTGGCTATATTGTTATACCTTGTTCTCAGATTGATAATCAATTAAATGAATCCCATTTTGAACAATTTTGATTTGCTTGAGATATGTCCCTTGCACTACAACTGAACCTTAATGAACCAACATTCCAAGGTAAGACATAACATTTACAAGGTCAATAGAAGTAACAAAATATTCAAAATATACATTCAATAGATAAATCATGTTACAAGCACATCTATTTATTTAGTCAGACCTATGGGGAACAACATTCCATCACTTGTTTCTAATTCTACTAGCTTTTGCCTCTCTCTTGTGCAATGCGATAGATAATAACTAACAACTTCTATGTTTTCAAGCTCTGCTATGACTGCAAAAACATATCCTACACCAAAATTACATGGAAATTTATAAAAAGAATTAGATTTCCACTATCATTTAAGTTTATGTAAATTTACTTTAAAAAGTAGCTGAATAAAATTTAATAAATGATTAAGCTACAAATTTACACAAGCTCATACATGCACGATATAAATATATATACATGTGTACATACCTTTTTTAATCAGTCCTGAAATATGATCATAATCAATTGAAATCAAAGGAATGTCTTCAAAGCCTTCATCTGCATCTTCATTGTATGTGTCACTAACATGTAGGGGCACCGAATTCCATTCACTGACATATCCTTGTTGTTGGTTGTTGCAATCATCATAGTTTTCTAAAATGAAGTCATAAAAAAAACATGAGTAACCCCTAATGCGCAATGTCCATGGGAAACTATCTCTACTCATGACGTCCAATGCAATGATCTTGTTTTCTCTACCCTCTTGCATCCTTGCATTGATCTTCTATACACACCTACAAAACATAATTTTGCATTAAAAATAATAATCAATATAAGTATATTCAAACTAAAATAAACAAACTTGAATGTAAACATATATGTATATTTAAAGATTTAAATTCAAACAAAAACATACCTGATATCTCCCAAACACTCTATGTGGAATGTATCAGTTGGCTGCTGAGGATGTGCCGACCTCATTTGATGCAAAGTTTTTTTGACACCATTCAATGACATCATGTGCATCTTTTATGTGATCTCCCTCATAATCCATTTGTTTTGTTCTTAGAGCATGTTTGATGCAAGCTCCTGCACCATCATGTTCACCCTTTTTGTGCCCACTCTCAAAGAAGCTCCAAACATGTGTTATGTTGTCATTTCGATGATATCTACATAGTGCATAAAATGGCCTTGATGATTTGAATTGTGAAGCACATCCATCTAACCATACAAAATGCTTTTCAATTTTGACACCCCTGATTTTTAAATATTCAAAAAACTTCTTGAAGCAATGTTGTACAAACAGTGTGTCATGCTCTTTGTCATCACTAATATAGAAGTGATATTCTTTCTTAATGACTCGTGCCTCAGATGAACTGTCAACACCATCCAAATCCACTTGTGCATGCCGATAACACACTTGCACCATAATAGTGATCTACTCTGAAAAATAGTATTGTGATTGAATCTCTTTTTTATGTACAAAAGAGTAATTCTATGCAAAGTTAACTACTAATAACACTGTTCCAAGTGGGAAAGTATCCCTTAATGTCTGAAACTGTTGTGCTTGTCACTTAGAAAAGAAATTGTTTTATGTATGGTTGTATCAATTTATGAAACTTTTCCATAAATGTTCCCATTGGTATCTCCTCTTCTACATAATCTAACCTTGTTGATTCTTTGCCACTTTTGGTATGAAACTGGATGTACTTGTAACTCTTGCAATTTACTAACTTTTTCAAGTCAGTATCTTCATTTCTCAAATGCATTTTAGCCAAATTTACACATGTTTCACAGAGTCCTTTTATGCAACTAATTTGACTAGATGCATTATCATTATCTGATTTATCACATGGGATGGATGCTATGAACTGACTTTCCCGTCTAGGAGGTGCATTCTAAAAACCATCACTTTCTTCTCTAATCTTTTGAAACACCTGATAGTAGAGATCAAATTCAATATGATGACAAAAACAAGTTTCAAAAACCTTTTTTGTCTTCACATAATATGGCCTTAACCTTTCAAACATTGTTTTTCCAATCTTTATATGTGGATTTGAATTACAAAACAACACATACATCTCATGATTTGTTATGTCTAACCAATGTTTTGTATGTAATTCACTATTATTGGGCCCAATCTTGTGTTTGATAACATCTCTTCTCTTTGATGAAGGATGAGTATGATAATTCCAAAAAATTGAGATGAAGTTCCTAAAAACATCTTGAATCATGTTAGATCGAGGAGCTCTACATATAATTTCCAAATTGTCTTCTAAGGTACTATCATCTAGAACCTTTCTCCTTTTGACATATTGTGCCAGTATCTTTTTGCTGAAATTAATCTTGGTTGAAAGTGAAGAGATTTGTCTTTTTTTGGCCATTTTTTCACTTAAATCGATGTCAACATGACTTCTTGAAATTGCCTTATCTGCTGATCGAGATTGTTTCCCAATGGAGCCCAAACCTTTTTTAAAATTTTCAACAATGTCTTTTTGTAGGTGTGAACCTTTCCTCTCTTTTGTACTTGTATCTACACCTAACAATTGTAATGACTCTTGTAGCTCATTATTAATAAGTACAATTGACAATAGTTGGGCTTGATTGAGTGTATCAAGTTTACTAAAATGAGAAATTATTTGCTTTGCAATTTTGTTCATTGACCTTTTAGTATTATGTTTGGTTTGTTCAACATAAAACTTCAATTTTTCCATAGCCATTTGAAATAAATGATCTAAATTTCTAGAAGATTTTTTTCTCCTCACCTCTTTAGCTAGATTCATATTCTCTTCCATGATGGTATCTGGAAGTGATCCTGACCCCTCTCCAACATCCATTCCTTGCACTTGGGCCTCCTCTCCAACATCAACTATGTGTTCTTCAGCTTCATTTGCTCTAGGATCTAAATTTGGATCGACTTCTACTTTAGTTTCTGTATGTTGAGCCCCTACACAAAAATGTGTCAAATAACATAGGATTCACTAAATACAAATACAAACCCTTCCTACTTAGAATTTACTAAATACAAATTTGTGAAATATGTTGCTATGACCTTGTATTCAAATAAATTCAATGCATTCATTCTAATTTCTCCTACTAATTAGCAATATTCACATATTCTTTGTATTACACACTTTGATTTGTGTTTTAAAAGGATATTTTGAAAGAAAAATCACTCATTCATTTAATTAAACACTAACAACTCAGTATGATGTCTATCATCATATCCCAAGATGATATTATTGTGATTGGAATCACAATGATAATATCATCCATAGATAAAGTACTTACTAAACTTTATTTTGGCTTTTCCCCAATTGATGACAATAGCACAAGCATAGGCAACAATTGATCTACCCTAACCATACTTATTTGTGTCAATTATGTTAACGAGAAACTAGTGATACATAAAACTTGTAATATTTTTGCTTTCATACCAATTCACTTCAACATAGAAAGGACCTAAGGATTTTTAGATAAATCATATACTTAGAATTACTAATTTCATCAAATTTCATAAAATAGAATATTCAACAAGGTAATATTTTAAAACACTTAAAAACTTTATACAACACTCAAGATTTATTAATATTCGATTTAAGGATACACAACTATTCAACAATTAATACTATAATTATCAATCATATAATAACACAAAATCGAAGATGTATTAAGGAAATCAATGATGGTGAATAATGACAAGGTTTCTAACAATAGATGACTTAGGACTTCAATACCTTGAATAAATCATTCAAAAAGGTTAGCTAAGCTTAAAGGGTAATTATCGAGTTTCAATTTATCGATTGCTATGAAAAATAGTTTATAAACATGATTTGGAGTTCGGACTTATTAATGAAAGATAAATGGTAATATACATGAGGATTACAAATTTGAGGCCTTATAGGTGGTAATAGTTTTCACTGGTTAGAAGGAACATCTCTAACACAAGAGGTGACTAAGAAGTTTAAATAAAACGAAAAATTGACAAAAGCTACCCTCTCAACTAACTAGTTGACAAGCAAAATCAATATGTATTACACAACATAGGAATAACAAAACTAGCATTAAACATATTAACCACATGTGAAACCTTACAACCTTGCTATATTTTACACTCTTATAATTAAACAAAACAATCACTACCCATACCCATTAAATCACAATGCTAAAGATAATTTAAACATCATTGAAGGAGTTTATTTACACAAGAAAAATCATGACCTTAAATTGTTTCTTTGTTACAAATTTCTTATTTAACTATTCCTCAAACAAAATAGCTTAAGGTGTAATCCCCAAGTTATCCTTAACTAAAATAGCATTCGTAAGTATTTACATATACTAAATCAAATTAAGCAAATCAGTCGACTCTCTTCGAATTATTCCTACTTTTTTTTTAACATTCTTGCCTTACTTTCTTCTAAAACTTTAAACTTTGAAGGCATTCGAAACCCTTTTCTTTTATATCTTTCTTATATATAAGAGAATTTAGAATATATTATTTTTAAAAGTTAAAGTATATACATGCATTTAATATAATTTAATTATTTTAATTATTTTAAAAGTGATAATTTAGGTATAGGAAGATTTTTTTAAAATTTCATTGTTAAATAATAATTTAATAATTTTTAGATTAATATATTTATGATAATAAGGTATATTTATTTGTTATTTATATCTAATTTTTAAATATTTTTTCATTTTATAAATAATATGTATATATGTATGATCTATATATTTATGCATTATGTACATATATGATTTTATTTTATTTTTGAAAGAATAGATATAAATATAACTAGTCGTATTAAGAAAGGAAATTCAAAGAGGAATTTTTTTTTTCTCTTTTATTTAATTTCCCTTAGTACTTAGGTTTGTGAAGACCTTTAATACATGCTTTTATTAAACTTGATGTTAAGAGAATATTTAATTTAGATACAATAATAATTTGATTCTTTCATTAAAGTTCTCACAACAAGATTGGAGTTGATGCCAAAGACTCAATATTTTATTCCCTTAAATATTTGCACCAATGACTACCATGATTACAATTATAAAGTCTATATTTACCCAATATTAACTCCTTATAATAAGAGATTGAAGCATGCCTAATGTTTTCTTGAATCTACACATCTAGATGCAAGAATGAACATGTTTACAAATTTGAACCAATCACCATATACCCAACATTTCCCCCTTTTCATAACGCCACTCTAGGAACTCAAACTCTTCCTAATTCATAAGACCCACATTTATTTCCTTGAATTTTGAATTTGATAGACCATCCTTTGCTTTCCAACCTCAATACTTGAACTTGAAACAAGAAGTCAACATCCATAAAGTTCTCCTCCCAACCATAGGATTGATAATCAATCCAATCCCAAGCTCTAAGGGGTCACATAGCACTTCCACAAATCACTTTACAGAAAAGGGTTCACAACAAAATGCACTGGACATAAACTCACAAATAGAAAATGAAATGTTAAAGGGAAACAAAAGGAATAATATTCAGAGAGGCTCAAGTTTGACATAACTTGTTTATGTTTATAATAACTTTGCAAGCTTTCCCCATCTCCTTCTTTGTAAAATACCGCTTAACATTTTTTCTAAATCTTCTCCTCCAAAACTTGCTTTATAGAACAAAAATATCTTTCACAATTTTAATATTTCTCTTCTCCAAAACTTGTCTTCTAAAACCCAAATATCCTTCACAATTCCTCTAAGTTTCTCTTACTTATATAATGAGTTACAAAAAAAAAACCCTATAATTTCAATCCTAAAATTAAAAACTGATTAACATGCATTTTAAAAAACTTAGAGAAAATAAGCTAAAACTAAACTTAACTGCTTTACATTTTAGTCATTACATTGTTTTAATTATGCCAATAAAAATTTACAAATTACACCAATATATGTTCACTACTAAATGTGTAGTTGACCAAAAAAATAAAAACACATTGAAAACTATTGAAAACACCATTTTAACTATTAAAAACACCTTAAATTTTTGTGGTTTTTTATTGGTTATCTAAATGAACAGGTATTGGCAAAGTGGTAAAGATGTAGGGGACGGAGGTTTAAAAACACCCTTTTTGAGCACCTTTTTCTTTACGGGTTCCGCAAGGCGCGTTTTATATACCCAAAAGCCATTTTTTTCTTTTTAAGGTCCTAACTCGCTTACAAAGAAGCCTAAAAAAAAAATTGAAATCAGACCTATTTTGCACTCTGTACGAATGTACGAAGTTAGCCCTGGTGGCTACTGGTATGTTTCCCCTAATATTAGAAAAAATAAAAAACTGAAATGCATGTATTCTGAAAAACTTAGAAAAAAACAAGTTAAAACTACACTTAACTATTAATATTAATATTAAAATAATTACATGCATTATGAATAACTTAGAAGAAAAGAAGTTAAAACTACACTTCACTATTAATAAAAAATATATATTAGGAAAAAGAAGTTAAAACTACACTTAACTATTGATATTAATATTAAAAAATTAGAAAAAAATTAAAACTACACTTAATTGAACTTGTTAAGATTGAAATCAAAAAATACTATTAATATTAAAATCCGAAAAAAAACTATTAATATTTAAATCCGAAAAAAAGGAGGAAAAGCTAAAAAGTTGATGATATAATGTGTTGCATGAAAAAAAAACAAAAAAATTAATTTGGGGAAAAATTTAGTGGCTTTTTAGGGGTTCTAATGAACCCCCCCTTTTTTACTTTGCTTTTTTTAAATATGAAATTAATGCATTTTTTACTTTCGAAGCTCTATTTGGAGGTGCAAATGGAGTCAAATAGATGAATCAAGTTGGAGAACCATAGTCCATGAAACAAGCTTCCTAACAACTATTAATTTGATACATTTTGCTTTTAATTTGTATTATACTTTTTAGTTTTACTAGACATAGGTTTTTCACTGAACATCAAGTTCGATGAAAAACTATTGTGGAAAAATAGTAAATTAGTGAACTTTTTTTTTGGAAAAATATGTAGGCACCAATATTTATGTCCTTGTCCAAACAAAAAAATAATAATCTCAATAAATACAAAAAAAGTTATGCGATTGAAAGTGCACCTATGTCTAAATTGTAATTAGTTTGACTTTAAAACTTAATTAAAAGAAAAAATTTCTACAAAATGTTATGGAACAAAATGGAAGCTGATGAAGGGTACTTCCCTTACAATCTAAAGCTCACAAAAACAACAAATAATGGCACAAATAAAATGCAAGAAGGAAAGCAAATATTTTCTATTATCACTGAAATGAAAATGAAATTACATTATATTTTCCATCACATGGGCTTTCTAATTACATAAATTTGCAAGTATGCAAATTGGAGCCACCATCTACTCTGCTCTGGCCTCCTCTTTTTAGTCCCCCTTTACATCCTTTATTTGGAAGGTGTAACCGCCCTAGAATCTTCTAGAAAGTGTAACTTCCTCAGGATGATATTTTGAAATTTTATTAATTTTGGTATTACAACTTCGAGGAGTCATAACTTTTGATCTGACCATCAAATTTTCAATTATAATACCTTTTCGAAAAGGTCTCGAGAAATCTTGTGACAAAAAATAGGGCCTAAAGGCCATCCACTTTTGTTTTCCACCAATTTTCAGGCCCATCCTAAGCCTCTAAGTGCCTCAAAATTGACCCTGAAGATTTTACTAGGATTTTCGAAAATTAAAATTTTAATCTCTCAAATGACAAATGGTATTGAAGTGATTTCTTCACCATTGGCTTCAATTTACCATTCTGGAGGTCTATGTAATATTTTGTGTCCAACTATGCATAAATAAAAACTTACTAAAATAGTAACCCTACCAAATTTAGCCCTTATTGAAAAGAAACAACATTTTTTTTGGGTGATGCAAGATTTCTCTTACACCTTGGATGCTCCTACATCAGACACCTGGGGTAATTTGAAAAGTGACCCTATCACTTCTCAGGAGTTAGAGGGAAACCAAGATAGTTAACCTCAGACTCAGATAACCATGATGAATCCTCAACAGGCCTTCCTCTCCATTTCACCAAGTACTTTGCATATTGTCTGTTTCTTGTGCTTCTTCCCACATGGCTATCCAAAATGTCTTCTATCTCCTCCTTTTCTAAAGTAGGTGTTGAAATGTTCCACTGTGCCTCTATTATTTCTTCATCAATTCCTCCCTCATGATATTCTATTAAATCTGAGATGTTAAACATAGGTGAAATATGAATTCCATTAGGAAACTCTACCTCATATGCATTTCCTAAATCATACTTCTTAAGGATCTTGCATGGTCCAAACTTCTTCATCTTCAACTTCTTGTATGTACCAGCTGGAAACCTTTCCTTTCACAAATGAATCATGACTTCATCTCCTACCTAGAACTCCTTATACCTCCTTTTCTGATCTGCCTTAGCCAAGTTATACTGAGAATTCATCTTATTGATATGCTTCTTCACCTCATCATGCAAATTCTTCAAGTGCTCAGCAAAATCTTCAGCCTCAACACTACTCTTCTCTCCTTTATCCATCTTTCTCAGTTCAAAAGCATTCCTCGGACTACTCACATATACAATCTGGAATGGTGATTTACTAGTGCTCCTATTGACAAAATTGTTATAAGAAAAAATTTCCTATGGTAAAATCAAATCCCATCCCTTTGGTTTATCTCCTACTAAGCATCTTAGCAGGTTACCCAAACTTCTATTGATCACCTCTGTTTATCCATCAGTCTGTGGATGGTGAGAAAAACTGAACTTCAAATTTTTCTTCAACTTCTTCCATAATGTTCTCTAGAAATAACCAACAAATTTGGTATCTCTATTTGAAAATATACTCTTCGGTAGACCATGTAGTCTCACCACCTCTCTGAAAAACAACTCTACAATATGAACATCACTGGTCTTATGACACAAAATGAAATATGCCATCTTTGAAAATCTATCTACCACCACAAATATGGAATCATTCCCTCTCTGTGTCCTCATAAATCCAAGGACAAAATCCATACTAATGTCCTCCCATGGCCTCTCAGGTATAGGTAATGGCTGAAACAATCCAATATTTTGACTTGTTCCTTTCACCATCTAACATACTCTACAATTTTGTACAAACTTATTCACATCCTGTTTTAATTATGGCCAGTAATAATTCTCACTAACAAGAGCAATGGTCTTATCTCGACTGAAATTCCCAACCAATCCTCCACTATGCTTCTCCTCGATTAGATTCTCTCTCATAGAACTCCTTGGAATGCACAATTGGCTTCCTCTAAACAACATTCCATATTGGATTAATAAATCCAACCATCTTGTCATATCCAATGTAACAGGTTCCAAACAAGCCTTCTAAGCTTCTACAAAGTATGGATCTTCTGGATACAAACTCTTGAGTTCATTAAACCCAACAACCTCTATATTCATCTCTATCAAAAAAATTTGCCTTCTACTTAAGGTATCTACAACTCTGTTCGATCTTCCACTCCTGTGCTTCAAAACAAAAGTATAACTCTGCAAAAACTCAACCCATTTTAAGTGCCTTTGATTCAACTTTCCTTGACTATTGAGATATTGCAAAGCCTGGTGATCAGTATATAAAACAAATTCTTTTGGCAACAAATAGTGTCTCCATTTCTTCAAAGCCTAAACTATAGCATAAAAATATTGATCATAGACAAAATATTTCTTCTTAGCATCATTTAACTTCTCACTAAAATAGGTAACAGGCTTACCTTCTTGACTCAAAACAACTCCTATGGTAGTGCCACTAGCATCACAATCTACCTGAAAGACCTTATTGAAATCTGAAAGTGCCAAAATAGGTTGCTCTGTAACTTTCTTCTTCAACATATCAAAACTTTTTTCTGCTCCTATAGTCCACTTAAACTATTTTCTATCCCTTCTCATTGCTTCAGTTAGAGGTGCACAAATACTACCAAAACTCTTAATAAACTTTCTGTAAAAACTTGCTAGACCATGAAATGATCTTACCTTTGTGACACTCCTCGGGGTAGGCCATTCAATGATAGCTCCCACCTTCTGTGGATCCATTTTAAGACCCTCTGCTAAGACAAAAAATCCTAGGTACACCAACTCCCTTTTTAAAAAACTATATTTCTTCAAATTAATCAACAGCTTCTCCTCCCTTAGCTTCTCAAAAAAATTCTAGATATGCATCAAGTGCTCCTCCAATGTCTTACTAAAAATCAAAATATCATCCAAATAAACAATAACAAATTTTCCTAAAAAATATTTTAATACCCCATTCATAAGCTGCATAAATGTTCTCGGTGCATTGGTTAGCCCGAAAGGCATGACTAACCACTCGTACAAGCCCTCCTTGGTTTTAAAGGTTGTCTTCCATTCATCTCCTTCTCTAATACGGATTTGGTGATATCTGCTCTTCAAATCTATCTTCATGAAGTACTCAGCTCCACTCAAACAATCCATAATGTCATCCATCCTTGGAAACAAAAATTTGTACTTGATGGTGATCTTGTTGATGGCTCTAGAATCTATACACATCTTCCATTCCCCATCCTTCTTTGGTGCTAGTATTGCAAGTACTGCACATGGACTCAAACTCTCTCGAATCAATCCCTTCCACAACAACTCTTGCACTTGTCTATTCAACTCTTTTCTCTTTGTTGGAGTCATATGATGAGTTTCCTTATTCGGAAAACTGGCTCCAGGAATCAGGTCCATCTGATGACTAATCTTTCTTATCGGAGGCAAACCTTTAGGTACGTTATTAGAAATAATATCTTGAAACTCATTCAAAAAATTTGAAACCTCTACAAGTACCTCAATAGCATCTTCTTTACCAACTCTAGGGATCAATGCAAAACACATATGCTCATGCTTCATACCTTCTAGGAACTTTCTTCCATCAACCAAAAAAATTCTTGCATTACTGTATACCTTTTCCTCTGCCTCTTTCAAGGGCTTCAACTTATGACAAACTCCATCCTTTGTCAAAGAATAGGTGTTGGCATGTCCATCATGTACTTCTCGCCAATCAAATTGCTATGGTCTACCTAACAACATATGACAAACATCCATAGGCATAATATCACACAATACCTCATCATGATAATTTCCAATCTTGAACTTTACTAGACATTGTTCATTTACCAAAGCTTTATGGTCCTTCTGCAACCAAGCAATCCAGTATGGATTTGGATGCCTTCTTCTCTCCAACTGCAACTTACTAACCATCTATTTTGAAACAAGGTTATCGGTACTACCACCATCAATAATAACATTGCAAACTTTACCTTCACACTTACATCTAGTGTGAAACAAATTCTTCCTTTGAGTTGTCTCTTTCTCCTCATTCAACAAGGCTCTTCTAGTAACAAGAACCTCTCCTCTTTCTACATCCTCAGAGTGTGAAGACTCAACATCTTTTTCTACATGCGCAACTCGTGCATTACTCTCAGGTCTTCTATTTGTCCTTCCTTGATATTGAGGACACTCATATGCCTTCTGCCTTTCTTCTCTACATTGGAAACAAGTTCCATGAAAGCCTCCTCTCCATGGTCCTCGCCCAGATCTTCCTATTCCTCTTTGGTCTCCATTATGAGGACGATAAGGTGTTATCTCCTTTCTGGTTTTGGCTACTACTAGAGCCTTTTCCCTTCTTTTGGTCTTCATTTCGACCTCCATAGGACCGTCCACTAGTCCTTCCACCGCGAACTCCACCTCTTTGCTTACTTTCAAACCTCCTATTCAACTTCTCTTCTACCTTCAAAGAAAACTTATATGCATCTTCAATGGTAGACATTCTTACCAAAATCAACTCTTCTTGAATGCTCAACTTCAACCCATTTATGTAACAGGAAACTTTCTCGTTGTTGGCCTCAGAATGACCTGTTCTGATCAAGACTCGGTAGAATTCTCTTGTATACTCCTTAACATATTTTTCTGCTTGTTTCAACCCTTGCATCTTCTTCAACAAATCCAACTCATAGTCCCCAGGAATAAACTGTCTTTTCAATTTTTCCACCATCCGATTCCATCTTGTTATTTTCTCTTTTCCTCTTCTATTTCTTTCCAACTTGACTTCTTCCCACCATATGCTAACATGGCCTTTCAATTTTGCCTTTGAAAATTTGACCCTATCTGGCTCTTTTATTTCCTCATACTCAAAATACTCTTCAATGTCATTGATCCAATCAATCAACTCCTCTAGATTTAGGTTTCCAAAAAAATAGGAAATTCTATCTTTGGCCTCTTTCCAATCTTGGAAATGGCCCTAATCAGTCTGAATTCTCCATGTTCCATTACATATTGTGCTTCCTTTTTGAATGGCTCCTCATCTTCAGTCTCATCCCCACTTTCATCTCTTCATCTAAGATTAGCTCCCCTACGCAGCTCCTCATGCATTTCTTGAACTTTTCTCTTGAGGGCTCTAAAACCTTCTTCTATTACCCCAACATTTCTCCCACCACGGTTTCTTTGTGGAGGCATCTTTTCTCACATACCCACAACCATAAGCCCTGGTGCAAACTTCCTCACATTTGGTGATCTATTTACATGCTCAAGAAAACCTCGCTCTGATACCACTTGATGAAGGGTACTTCCCTTACAATATAAAGCTCGCATAAACAACAAATAATGGCACAAACAAAATACAAGAAGGAAAACAAATATTTTCTATTATCACTGAAATGAAAATGAAATTACAACATTATATTTGCCATCACATGGGATTTCTGATTACATAAATCTGCAAGTCTGCAAATCGAAGCCACCATCTACTCTACTCTAGCCTCCTCTCTGTAGTCCCCCTTTTCATCCTTTATTTGGAAGGTGTAACTATCCTAGAATCTTCTAGAAAGTGTAACTTCCTCAGGAAGATATTTTGAAATTTTATTTTGGTATTACAACTTCGCGGAGTCATAACTTTTGATCTGACCATCAGATTTTCTATTATAACACCTTTTTGGAAAGGTCTCAAGAAATTTTGTGATGGAAAGTAGAGCCTAAAGGGCATCCACTTTCATTTTCCACCAATTTTCAGGCCCATCCAGAGCCTTGAAGTGCCTCAAAGTTGACCCCGAAGATTTTACTAGGATTTTTGAAAATTAAAATTTTAATATCTCTCAAATGACAAATGGTATTAAAGTGATTTCTTCACCATTGGCTTCAATTTACCATTCTGGAGGTTTGTGTAAGATTTTATGTCCAACTATGCATAAATGCAAACTTACTAAAATTGTAACCCTACCAAATTTAGCCCTTATTGAAAAGAAACAAGATTTTTTTTGAGTGATGCAAGATTGCTCTTACACCCTGGATGCTCCTACATCAAAAGCCCTAAATATCAGTGTCACCAACCTAAATTCAAAAGAATCATAATTCAATCCTTTATAGAAAAAAAAATATGCGATTGAAACTACACATCACATTTTAAAAATGTTGTTTACTATTAAAAATTAGTTATCAAAGGAGATGCAAAAAAAAATACAATTTTTTATAGTATATATATATATTTAGAATCTACAGAGTAAATCTCACAAATCACTAGTTTGGATCATCTTCAAATTCCTAACAATTTACCTACTATAAGTGTCAGAAAGTGAAGATTTTTCTCAAAATGTTGCTTTCAATGTCAAGTTTAGCCAAAAAGTGTAACCCACTATTGTGGGATCACCCATATACAACTGCCAACATTCAATAGGGGTCATGTTGTAGTAGGGGCCTATAACATAACAACTGTCAACATTCAAACAAGACTTGATGCTGAAGGAACCCATAGCATTTTCTATAAAAAAAATTCAAATCAATTGGTGCCACATTAATTACAATTCACATGGTTTCACCTCAAAATTCTCACATGTAGTATCCATCTTATCATAATAAGTACCCACATCATGCCTATCTTATTTCCTACTGCCAATTCAAATTTTAAATGTTTGAACTATCACATCACCAACTATTATTTGCATATTCCAGTTCATTGCCTTACATCTGCCACCTCACCATTCATTCACCTATTACTTCCTATCACATCAAATCATATTGCGAATACATTTTATTCATCTTACATGCACTACATTTAGTTAATCACCTTTGATAGGTACGCAAGGTACACTATCATAATTATCATATATTTCTTCACGCTTTCATTATGTATTTCATATTAAATTAAGCATGCAATATATTCATAACATTTATTTCCATACTTTCTAATCATACCTTCACCTATCACAAGTTGAAGTGATGCTATCTCAAACCTTAAATTGGGGGGAGGGTACAATATTAGCCAGTTTTTTCATTTTTCGCCACCTAAAACCAAATGCAAACAAAAAGGTATGACATGCAAACCCTTTTTCTCCTAAAATTACATCCACCTTTTGATGTAAATTCAATTGTCAATTCCTAAAATTTGTTATCCTAAACCAATTAAAACCTAGAGCCCATTTTTAAGTTCAATTAAGTTGATATGAAGAAGGGAAGTTGCAGTTACAGTATAGTGATAATGGGGGTGCATAAAAAATAGCAAAGTAAGAAAAGAGTTTAAGGGTGGTGAAGTAAAAATTGAGCTGAATTTTCAGGTTAATATATTGAGCAAAGCTAAAGAGATTCATAATGGGAGGTGATTTAAATAGGAGAGAGTCATCGGCTCACAAGAAAATACTAGAAGATGCAATGGTATTTCCTATTTCGTGTGTGTTAAATGTGCAAAATTAGTATCAACACAAACCTTAATGAAAAAAATTATATTGAAAGATTCAAAGCAAAGTAAACTATTCTAAGTTGCAATAAAGATAAATCTCCCAAAGAACGTCTCATTGGCCTTTATTCTTAAATGATTCTTTTTAACCTTTTTGGTCCTCAGATTTCTATGTGCACAAAGGCTATTAGAATGACACTTAAGAAACGAGATTAGTATTCAACATGGAAGACAACTATATGCCTACATGAAACTATGTGCAAACAATGATGATGAATGCCATGACGAATGGAGGATTATGTTGATGATAAATACACAAATAGTGGTGGATACTATGGTAGTGATCTATATGATTCTATGCATGATACTCCATATGCTCAAATGCAAACTTAAAATGAACTAATTTAAAATGCAACTATGATGCAATATATTAATCTAAGATCTAAACATGATGCAAAACATGATATAAAAACTATCTATAAGACTCAAAGAATGCTCCAAGCTCCAATGTTAAACCTGCATGATAACTTTACTTCAAATGTGGATGAAAAATACAAGGTCCAAGGGTCGTATTTATAGCCGTTTCCAAGCATATAGTGAGGTGGAAATAATCAACGGTCCAGATCAAATAAGAAGAATGGATGGTGAAGATGAAGAGAATCAAGATGTTGTCCCCTTGACCAAAGACAATATGCCATTTGGATGGGAGAATCCCTTGACCAATGGGCAACATGCCATTTGGATGGAAGATTCAAGTGTGTGAAGAGAAGACCATGTGCTTCCAAAATTGGTGGAAGTGTGGGAGGAATAAATCATGTGCTCCAAAAATGGGTGGAAGTGTGGGAAGAATAAGTCATGTGCTCCAAAATTGTTGGAAGTGTGGGAGGAAATGAGCCATGTGTTTCTTGAAATGAGGTGAAGATAAATCTAATTAAAAATTAGAGTTATTTATTTTCATGTGACCTTGGTGAGGTGGCACAAAAAGTTGTAGAAATGTGCTCTAATTCCTAATTGGATTTAGTGAAGATTAATTAAATAAAACAAGTTTCTAAGGGAACCTTGTTTATTTAATTAATTTAGAAGAATGTGTTTTAGATTTAGGGAATTTAGAAAATGAACAATATAAATAAATTGAGCATTTATTTATATGTAGTTGGAATATTAATCAAATAGCTAGTATTTAATTAATTAAAGGTGATGATCATTTTTAGGTGTATACATTTTTCCCCTCTTTGAAGTAATGTGTTTACACGTTGCTTCAAAGAAAAATTTGATACTTGTGCTCAGAAAAGTTTTTCGATGCCCTAGACAATGCCCCAAATGTTGATTTTTAGGTACTGGCGGATATATGCCCCCTCGGGAGATAAATCGGTGAATTTTTGGAGTTATAGGATTTTTTGGAATTTTGATGATTTGGTGATGATTTGAAAATGTTTATGATGCAGAAATGATTTATCTCTCGAAATAGAAGATTGAGCCTGCCAGATTGATTAATTGATGCCTTATGTTGCCTCCTTGTGTTTGATGTTTGATGATCGCATTCAACTGATTGATTTGATGATGTTGATGTGATAGTTGATGATTGACTTCATGATAGGTGAGGATAAATGATAGGATGATGATGATTGACCTCATGATAGGTGAGGCTCAATGATAGGATGCTAATGATTTCCCTCATGATAGGTGAGGATCAATGATAGATTGATGATTGACCTCATGATAGGTGAGGATCAATGATAGATTGATGATTGACCTCATGATAGGTGAGGATCAATGATAGGATGGTGATGATTGACCTCATGATAGGTGAGGGTCAATGATAGGATGCTAATGATTGTCCTCATGACAGGTGAGGATCAATGATAGATTGATGATTGACCTCATGATAGGTGGGGTTGATTTGATTGATGAACCTCATGATAGGCGAGGTTGCATTGATTGATTGATGAACCTCATGATAGGTGAGGTTGATTTGATTGATGAAACTCATGATAGGTGAGGTTGATTTTATTGATGAACCTCATGATAGGCGAGGTTGCATTGATTTATTGATGAACCTCATGATAAGTGAGGTTGATTTGATTGATAAGATTACTGATTTGTGATATGTTATGATCAAAGGAGGATGTCCGCATCTGGTGCAGGCGAATTCAGATATGATTGGGTGATGTGGTTTGACTTCTTTGATTGATTGATATTCCCCAGTATAGGATTGATTAATGTACTGAGACTTGATGATGTACCGAGATCTGATGTATACACTGATTTAGTTGAGACATTGATGATGTACCTCTTGATTTGAGACATTATGATACACTGCCAATTTTGATATTGATGTATCTCTTTATACCTTTGGATATCCTTGTACACTTGACATTGTGATTTTGAAGTGATATATGACATGTGGCGATGATGATGATTGATCTATGTGTCTATATGATGTTTATATGTGATTATGATCATGATGATTATGATGGATGCATTTGATTTCTATGTTATGATGATGATATGCTACATGATGGATGCATTTAATTTCTATGTTTATGGTGATGATCTTGATGAGATGATATGCTATGGATGCACATGGTGATGCAACTGATGTGTTATGATTCTATGATGATTTATGAATGATGCCTATATGATGTGTGTGATGGATCCTATTATGCTAATGATATGTAATGCATTTATGTTTTTGTTCTTTTCTAATGCAAATAAATGATGTAATGAATGAGTGAATGTGTATATGAAATGATCATATGATGATGCATATTTCTATTGATGTTTATGTGATGTTTATATGTGATGTATGCAATGATGAGTTGATATGCCTTATGGATGATGGATTTGATTATGCAAATGATGTATGATGTTTCATGTGATGATTATGTTGAATATGTATGGATGTGATGCAAATGATGTGTGATGTTTTGTAATGATGAATGAATATTATGTGATGCAAATGATTATGTACATGATTGTGTTCTAGGGTCTTAAGCTTAAATTAGTGAATCTATCCATCTTCCAAGAGTTGTGGGAAGGTTTTCGTCAGTTGATTCTTTGTTACATTAAGCTTCACAAAACCTGACATATTTCCCAATTCTTTTTGGAAATATGAAGAGACTCACCCATTTAACCTTAGTGAACCACTTCCCTAATGCCACTAAATTAAATGATTTTGATTATGTAAATGAGATGAGATGAATGTTGTTTTTTGTTTTCTGATGCAAATTTATGATGTGATGCATGAATGGATGATTGATGTTGTAATTTTTTCTAATGTATGCAAATGATGATGCAACTGATATGCAGCTAAATGAAAATGATGTGGTTTTGTTTAATGTCAAGTGTACTCAATCCATTGATAAGAGAGATAACCTCATTGTTGCAACTTTGGAAATCCCATAAATACAAATGCAAACTAACATGGATGCAATCTACTCTAACCATGCAGATCTTGTATGCAAAAGTTGTCATTGGTAACAGTCAATTTGTCGTGCTTTTTATCATCATTGGGCCTTTAAAATGTTGAAAGTGAGTACAAGCATCAATGGTATATTTAGACCATGAGAACCTGAGTACTACTTCCATGATGTTTGATATTGCAAGTTAACACAAGCAACTAATTATAATTAAACCGAGATGACCTGAGTATTTATTGCATAAATAGGCAAGATTTAATCCTTTTCCTATGCTAATTCAGTATGTCATTAGTGATACATTGTAGAGCACGTCCCGTGACAATTTGAAAAGTAATAATGATCAACTCACAAACAATAGACAAAGAAAAATCATACTCCTTCATGGCTCCTATAGTTCGATATATCATCGAGGGGCTCCAGAGATATGATAACAAAAATCAAAGTACAACAATTGAACATTTGTGTTTAACGTGATAAACACATGATTCAGAAGAGCATCATCCTTTTGAAGTTCACTTTTGATTTGGGTGTTCGATGCATTTTTTTTTGTGTGATTGATGTTCAATGTCGAGTTGCACTATGATCATTTTTTTGGGTTGTGTTGTACTATTGTTGTTTGTCTGTTGGTTTAAGCCCAAAGTTTATTTTCCCTTAATGAGTTCTGGATTTTTCCCCCAATCCAGGGTGAGACACGACCATGATGACCAAAACCTAACCTAAATACCTATCCTAGGGGCCTTGAGGGCTGATCAATAGATTAGCCTTTCCTACATTGTACACACAAAGACCACATAGTTTGACTGACTCAACTGATTTATAGGACCAAGATATGAACAGACGAGAGACAACAACTAATTGCAATGGACCGCTAAAGGACTTGACCTAGGGTGTCTCGGGGGATGATCAAAGATTATCCTTGCCTACGTTCAAGCTCAGAGATGACGTAGTTCGACAAGACGACTCTATTTTTGACTTTTTGACTGACTTTTGACCTATTTTTGGATTTTGATATGACATGGATGTTTTTGTATTTTTTATTTTTTGAATGTTTTTGGATTTTTTATTTTTTGAATGTTTTTGGATTTTTGATTTTATGACCTCAGGAATGTACATGAATCTAATCCAATGCAGGACATGCCCCCAGTGCGATGCGATAGGAAAAACTAATTTTTAGAATGGGTTGAGTAGTACCAAGGGAGACCATGATACAAACACTGGATCAAGCTATGATGTGAGCATGGATGCATGATGGGTGCAGATATGGAAGCATGATGGATGATATGATATGATATGACCAATTGAAGAAACAAGATGCCCCACAAAAGAGGTAATGCAACCATGGATAAATGATAGATCAAAATGAAAGATTCATTGCAAAACATGTCACACAAGCAACATATCTCTTGTCGAAAGATGATAATGGTTGATTGATTAAGATGCCAGGAATGATTGATTCCATAAGGCATGATGATAATAAGATTGATGATTTTTGATGTTTGATTGAAAAAAAATATGAGGACTGGATAATGTTTTACAGCTAGGCTCAAATATGATTTGCACGATAAGATTCAAGGTTGCATAGGGACATGATGACATGGATTTCAATAAGATAGGAGATATGGAATGGAAGAAAGTGAGGATAATGATAATGAATGGGATGATCAAGATCAACTAAATAAGATACAGACACAATGCCCAAATATTTTTCCCCTATTCCTCATCAAGACCAAGGACGGGAAGAAAGGATTTATCTAGTAAGAATGATGGAATATGGATAAGATGAAAGATATGGTACAAAAGATATGGAAAAAGAGAATAGGATAACATATATGATGTTCAAGAATATCCTTAACCTTGTCGAGATCAAAGGTGGGAAATGTGGAGGATAATATATGCATGATAGGAAGATGGAAGAAGGACTTAAGCATCAAGTTTCATGACCAAATATCCCTTTAGTAAACCATGGCAATGGGGATTAGACTCATAAATGTTGGCTTATCAAAGGTATGATGGAAGAACTAAGGAATTATCCAAAGGTTTGGATTAAAGGAGAAAAATGGGGGATGAATGTTGGGTAATGGATAGGAGGTGGAAAGGCTTGTTGATGGATAGATGGAAAGGGTGGCAAGATCAACATTGGCACACACCTTGAAGGGTGATGGAGTGATGGAGGAAAAATGGATTTGGAAGGTGATAGGTTTTTAGATGGAAAATTGGAGGAAGCTTTTGGATTAGCAAATTTGGATGCCAATTTAGATTTTATTGCTTCTATGAGACTTTTTGGAATCCACATGATCTTTGACTTTGATATCTTCTTTGTGGGCCTTTGAGGCCTTTGATATTTTTCTTTTTGCTTTATGGGCCTTTGTGGTCTTTTGAATTTCCTTTTGATTTATGAACCTTTGTGGTCTTGGAATTTTTTCCTTTTACTTTGATGGGCCTTTGTGGCCTTTTTTATTTTTCCTTTGATTTTGGATCGAATTTTCTTCTATTTTTGCATGCCTCTTCGAGGAGACATGTTGATCCTTTGACACATGTGGATTTTGATATGGAATATTTTGAAATTTGGCACCCAAATTGCTTCCAAGAGCAATGGGAGGGGTGGATTGAGATGAATCGTATGGAGGTATTATGGATGAGTTATTGAAGGTAGAATTTTGAAAGGGCATCAAGGATGTGTGCCTCTGTTGTTCTTGAGGAATAGGATATGGACCTAGGATAGAGGGAAGGTTTGATGGACTAGGATGAGGACCTAGGATAGATGGAAGGTTTGGTGGATTAGGATGAGAACCTAAGATATATGGAAGGTTTGGTGGACTAGGATGAGGACCTAGGATAGATGGATGGTTTGATGAATTAGGACACTTAGGTGTGTAACCAAGGCCATGGTAATATGGGTTTTATCGAGCAACAAGGGGTTCTAGGATGCCTTTGTAGTTCATACTTTGGCACATTTGTTTACCAATGGGATATGTGTTGTTTGTGAAACAAGATGCAAGTCCATTTTGGGGAGGATATGATATGGATGAAAGAATTGGTGTGAAAGAATCTTGACATGGGGATGATGGGGTGTTTTGATCTTGACTTGGAAAAGGAGTATGCGGTGTAGCAGATGGAGTAGTTTGCTCTTTACTAGATACAAAATCATCATGAAGTGGTATGAAAGGCATATCTTGATCTTGAGAAGGATGAACATCCTCATGAAATGAAGGGATATCCTCGAATGGAAGCATATCTTGATCTTGATGAGGAAGGGAATCATGAGATTTTGTGGAAAGCATATCTTAATCATCGGATGGTAGGAAATCATTAGATAGGATGGAACAATTATCATACTCCTGGGATGCAATGGACTCTTGAGATGGTATGGATTCATCAGATGTGGTGGAAGGAGGACTTGGAAGAATACTTTTCTCTTGAGATAGAAAGGAATCATTGTGGATGAAAAGTGGAAGGAGGGGATCATCTTAGAATTCTTGAGAGATGGGATCTTGGTCAAAGATTGGAAGAACCTATGGAATTTTGGTATCATTGGATGAAGTGGAAATAATTTTTTGATCTTGAGGTGTAAAGGATTCTATGATAGCATGGTTTAGGTTAAGAGATTGACATGAATCGTTGGATGTAGAAGATATGATAGAAGAAGATGGTTGGATGGAATCGTTAACTTGGGTGAAAGAATCCTGAGATTTATTTTGAATTATGGGAGATGAAGATAGATTCATGACATGGTAAGATTGTTCAATATCATTTGTATTTGAGGACTTATATTTGGGCTTATTGAATTTCTACAAAAATTCAAAGAAATTGAACTTGGATGATGTAGTTTTGGTGGAGAAGGTGTCATGTCCGTATTTTTGTCAAATGGATAAGAATAGATGTCTGACAACAAATATCCTTATGTGGTTGTTTCCCTTTGCATATCCCAGATTTTTTGTTGAAGGTTCTTTATTTGATGAGCTAAAGCATTCAATTGATCCTCATCTATTTCAGCCATGGTGGTTTGAATTTCAATTTCCTATTCTTTGAGTTTATGATTTTTGGGGTCTTGTTAAAATGGGCATGCAAGTGTTATAGTTTTCACTAAAATTTGATCTAAGTTTTGGGAAAGTACCAAGGATTACAACTAAGTCAAATAGAATGAAAAATTCTAATGAGACTAAGTTTGATTTGACTATATAGCTTCATTTTGTGATGAGAGGATGATAAATCCTAATGATGAAACTAGGCCTAATAATCAAAGGTGTGATAAATTTGATGATGTTGGTACTTTGTGATGTTAGATCGTGGTTTAGATTGTAAAATTCCACTTGTAGAGGTAAATTTTAACAAGTTTGAATTCTAAGGTACCTAAGGAATGATCTTGGACTTGAGACAATTTCAATGTCTCGGTTCAAACTATGAAACCAGTGGTAAATGTTCCTCCTAAATGAGGTACTCAAATCTTCAAAAAAATTATGGATTTTGACAATAGTAAAAGATGTATAATTCGAGATTGTTCTTGCAAGCTCTTTTGTAGAAATTGAAGGTCAACCTCTCTCTAAATTCATAAAGTGTTGATAACCGTATTTGATTTTCTTTTGGACTACGAGGTATGGACTTTGGTTTTCAAATTTTAATATTTCGTGAAATCATTTGGTAACACACATGTTCATACTTTGTTTTACCTAAAGATTGGTTGAATACTTTTGAGGATTCTCAAGATGAGACTGATTGTCAGACAAGAAATGAACCTAGGTCACTATTTTGTGTTATGCAAAAGGCACCAAAATAGAGACAAAAGGCACCACTTGGGACCCCAAAGGTGCCAAAACAGAAACCAAAGGTGCCAAAACAGGTGCAGACTTGGTTTTTTGAAAGTTTCTTGAAAATGGTCATATCTTGGTCATACAGAGGTCTTTTTCGAAGCTTTTTTTTTTAAATGGGGTAGAATTTCATAAGCTATGCAATGGTGTAGGTGTTTCTCAATTTTTGTGGAGATAAAATTATAAATCATTCTTTTCACTTTTGATATGTGACGTTTTGTTTGTTTTGAAAACACTTTGATAAAGACACATCAAGATATGTACACTCCTAAGGTTGTGAAAGATTGTATTCTTTTGGATTCCACGTGGGTTTTACCCCAACCAAACTTATTCTTAGTGGATGACTAGATGCTTGACCCCACTGGCTCCCCTCCACAACACTCACTTCTCGGGGCAGCCAAGCACTAATACCCATGAATCTCCCATGGCATATTTTTCATCTCTACTAAGAATTGCAAGAATGTGGATGCCTTTGCAATGACCGTTGCTACACCAAAGAATAGATAAAGGTTTTGGCCAAACTACATGGGTTTTAGTAAGGACTTTTCATTCATGGGGGTTGATCCATGTGGCGAGAGACCATTGTTTCCCTTCTCGTCGGAACCAACCTCATGATACTAGCCTTTGTTCTAGTATCAACACTTATATACCAACTAGAAATGCGCTTGGCTTTAGCGTGTTACTGGTTGGGTCATTCCATTGGGTGAGTACTTTTTCCCACAAGGCAAGCCCTCTAAGATAAACAAAAGAAAGCAAGTATACCCATAGTTCGATCAATATTTATTCCACATGAATAAAGAGAGAACACATGTGATATACTCAACTCACACTCGCACACAAAAGTGAATGGGTCTAGCTTTTTGGTCACCCAGTTAAGGGGAGAGCATATGCCTACCATCCATCATGCACAAAAGACATGGTGTTCATCAATCCGTTAATTAAGATATGTTCCTAACTTAACCAAAAGGAAACATGATGTTCGTTAACCTTTTACTTAAGCTACATTCCTATCTTAACCAAAACAAAACCAAGTAAATCACTTCCAACCCCTGCAATATGTCAGTAGTTTGATAAGAATGTCTTTGACAAGCATTTTTGGGAAACCTACAAATCAACAACACAAAGTATTAGCCTTTAGATTTTGCAAAAGGCACCAAAACAGAGACAAAAGGTGCCAAAAAAGAGACCAAAGGTGCCACATGGGACCCCAAAGGTTCCAAAACAGAGACAAAAGGTGCCAAAACTCTCCAAGAGACTCCAAGAGGCTTCGAAAGGCTTTGAAACGAGTGCGAGAGGCTCCAAGACAAGTGCAAAAGGCTTCAAGAGGTTCCAAGAGGGTCATGTTCATACCTATGAACATAAATTCTCAAGCATGTTAGTAATAAACAGGGCAAGGCCCCACAGTGGGTGCCATTTTGTGTGTGTATTAAATGTGCAAAGTTAGTATCAACACAAACCTTAATGAAATGATTTATATTGAAAGATTCAAACCAAAGTAAACTATTCTAAGTTGTAATAAAGATAAATCTTCCAAAGAACGTCTCATTTTCCTCTATTCTTAAATGATTCTTTTTAACCTTTTTGGCCCTCATATTTCTATGTGCACAAAGGCTATTAGAATGACACTTAATAAATGAGATTAGTATTCAACATGCAAGCCAACTATATGCCTACATGAAACTATGTGCAAACAATGATGATGAATGCCATGATGAATGGAGGATTATGTTGATGATAAATACACAAATTGTGGTGGATACTATGGTAGTGATCTATATGATTCCTCGCATGATACTCCATATGCTCAAATGAAAACTTAAAATGAACTAATTTAAAATGCAACTATGATGCAAGATGGATGATAAAATGCAACTATGATGCAATATATTAATCTAAGATCTAAACATGATGCAAAACATGATATAAAAACTATCTATAAGACTCAAAGAATGCTCCAAGCTCCAATGTTAAACCTGCATGATAACTTTACTTCAAATGTGGATGAAAAATACAAGGTCCAAGGGTCGTATTTATAGCCTTTTCCAAGCATATAGTGAGGTGGAAATAATCAACGGTCCAGATCAAATAAGAAGAATGGATGGTGAAGATGAAGAGAATCAAGATGTTGTCCCCTTGACCAAAGACAATATGCCATTTGGATGGGAGAATCCCTTGACCAATGGGCAACATGCCATTTGGATGGAAGATTCAAGTGTGTGAAGAGAAGACCATGTGCTTCCAAATTTGGTGGAAGTGTGAGAGGAATAAATCAGGTGCTCCAAAAATGGGTGGATGTGTGGGAAGAATAAGTCATGTGCTCCAAAATTGTTGGAAGTGTGGGAGGAAATGAGCCATGTGCTTTTTTGAAATGATTTGAAGATAAATATAATTAAAAATTAGAGTTATTTATTTTCATGTGACCTTGGTGAGGTGGCACAAAAAGTTGTAGAAATGTGCTCTAATTCCTAATTGGATTTAGTGAAGATTAATTAAATAAAACAAGTTTAGGGAACCTTGTTTATTTAATTAATTTAGAAGAATGTGTTTTAGATTTGGAGAATTTATAAAATGAACAATATAAATAAATTGACCATTTATTTATATGTAGTTGGAATATTAATCAAATATCTAGTATTTAATTAATTAAAGGTGATGACTGTTTTTAGGTGCATACACCTATCTTCACAAGAGTTGGTTGTCTCGATTGTTTTCTAAAGTTGACAAAATTTGACAATGACATAGAAAGGAGATTTGCAGCCACATTGGATCACGATGCAACAATGGTAAAAGGGTTGCCAGTAGATGCATCTAAAGTCACCATAGCACAAGTATCTAGTTTTCCTAGGATAGGATCATAGTTTCCAATAGTGGGTACAAGAGAGGAATTCTATGAGTGAAGACAAAATTTGGATTCATCATCCCAAGGTACAAAAAGAATTTCTCTTCCATGGTTTTGGGCCAATTGTGCTTCCTATGTCATTAGATACCTTCCTTGTGATGGTAGACAAAATATTTTGTATACTGTACATTTCAAATTGCTTAGTCACCTTCACCATAATAGGCTAGTAAATGTGCCAAATTTTCTCTATAATATTTTAAAAGAATTACATATGACTATTAGACAAAACAAACACAACTTTATCTTATCACTACTTGATTGCCCTATTAGTAAAGAGGAGCTTGATAATTCAATACCCATATGTAGCCTAGGAAGATTTTGTTAAATGTGAAGATATTAATAGTTTACTTGAGGCACCTACAGTACCCAACAATCTAGAGCCACACTTGTTGAACCTGCAAGAGGAAGTTCTCCTGTCTCACCTATGGCTTCACCTACCCGTAGCCAAGGTGAGCCCGAGGAGAACAATGTGCCAAAGTCTAGGTCATCAGTAGTGGAAGAAATCCCATCTTCCTCAAAACAACTTAAATCCAAGAACAGAAGAGGCAATACATCCACAACATCCACACCTTTTAAAACAAAGAAGAAAAAGAAGGATGTGTAGAAGAAAAAGAAGGGTGTTCAGAACAAAAAGAAATATGTTCAAAAAGAGGCATCTACACCTAGGCATTTAGATCAATTGAAAAAGTAGGGTTTTATGAGGCGGAGTGTGGAAAACCTTGAAGAAGGGGAAAAGGGCCAAGAACAATAGAAAGAAGATGCGATGTTGGTTGAAACAAACTTAGAAGGGAAGGGAAATATCCTTGAAAATGTGCATCCACCTATAAAAAGGAAGAGGTATGTTTCTTCCACTTCTAATTCAAACTTAGAAAATGTGTTTGTTTCCAAGAAAACACAAAATAAAACCTTAGATAGTCTTATGAAGACTATGATTGTACAGGGGGTGGTAATGAGTAGTTTTTTGAAAGAAAGGAAATGTTTATAGAATATAGAAATGTTAGGAAAGAGCTTCAGGAAGCTTTGGATAGAATTAAACATCTAGAAGAACTAGTGCATAGTTATGAGAAGAGAGACGGAGAAAGGAAGACAAAATACAAGAATTGGAGGAAAATTTGCAGACATATGGCCATGGTGCAAAGATGGATCTATTGGCAGAATTGGCCATACCAAAATAGGGGATGGAAAAATTGTAGTAGAAAATTAGAAACCTCCTCCCATAAAAACCCCAATTCACCAAACAACTTTGTCTCTTGGTTATCAGCTACGGAAGGTGACTGATGAGTTCTAACAAGAAAAAGAAAAATGGAGGAAAGAAAAATAAACTTTGATTGTAGAACACGCCAAAGTGTTGGAATTAAAATAAATTGAGCTAAGGAAATTAGCAATCAGAATGGAAGAAGTGGTAGATAAAGCTGCCCAAATTATAAGATCCAAACCTCCAACAAGAACATATGCATTATTTTTGCAAGAAAAATTTCTAAGTTTTCAATTTAGTAGGCTAATCAATAACCAATCAGTTGGGATGAGCAGAGAATTTGAGTTTCTTAATGTTTTTGTTGATTCTACACTAGAAAAGAAGAATCAACTATGTGAATACTATTTGCACAACTATGTGGTGCTAGAAGAAATAGAGTGGAATCCTCTGATATTTGTAGGGGATCTCCAAGTAAGGGCACTAGCATCTTATTATAGGAATAAACAATTCAGGGGAGAAATAATGGAAGAATATGAGGAGAGGGAGAAATTAGTTGCTCTCCCAATAAGGAAAGAGTCTAAATACCCTAATGCACTTATAGATGAATGGTTAAAACTCCTAGATCATAAAGGTGCAAGAAGGAAGATTATGAAACTAAGAACAAAGGATTATAAAAGAATGCAAACATTAGTTGTGGGATTGGGTCAGAAATGTTATAGTTATAAGCAGAATAGATGGAACAACTTGACCCTAGAGTTGCAGAGAAAGAAACTCATTCCATATGTATTTTTACCACCATGCTTGAGAGGGTACACAGATATATGAAAGTTGTTGATGACACATGACTTCTTTGGGTACCACTCACATGTCACCCACCTATGCTACTCTATCCAATTCCACATTGGACCAAGGAAAAAGATGAGGAGTGTGAGAAAATTGGGATCATCAAAATGAGACAACTTGCGGCTTACAGAGGTTTCTACTTAAAGCAGATCAAGGGAGTTGTTGTTATGGACCTGATGGAGATTACTCTACGTTATAATTTTAACCCCTAGTTTTTTTCTTGAGGACAAGAAAAAGTATAGTTGGGAGGAGTGATGGGTTCATTTATTAGCCTATTTTTTGTTGCTTTTATGCATTCTTTCAGACATTATCAAAAAATCCTTTCAAACAATATTCCTATCTATGCTATCTTTCTATGCTTATTACACAACCTTGAACCTAAATTATAGTAATAGAAGTATAGTTATGATATAGTAGCATTTCATGGTTTATATGTGAGAATATATGAAATGTGGTTGGAATTTTGTGTTTAATCATGGTAGTTAGATTTTAGTATATATTTTGTGGATTAACCTCATGCAGCCCAAGAAGAAACTATATCCCATAACAACTAGAAGTTGTATCTTGCAGCAAAAGGACTTGGATAGAAAAATAGGGGAAGTGCCAAATCAAGTTGAATGTAATAACTACTATGTGGAGGCACCTGATGGAGTTAGTCATGTATCGTTATGATAGTTAATAAGGAACTAAGAAGAATAATTATTTTGTTGATAGAATTTTCAATAGCTGATTATGTGTTCCACATGTAGATCTATTTTGCAAATTTTCAATTCTATTAGAACTCTTGTTTCTTTTCAATTGTTGTTTGAATAATTCAATCTTAATTGCATACTTTGATATCTAGGGAGTTGTAGTTAATAATTTTAGTTAGGATTTGTGTTTAGAATAAAATCCCCCATGCTTGTATATAATCAGTGGTTGAGTCTTTAGGAGGGAGTTGATTCAGTATTTTGTTATCAGTTACTTTTCAGTTTCCATTTATCATCTACAAACATGTTAATTATTCAAAAATGATTTCCTTGAATACAATCTATGAGGAAGATTTTGTGTAATCTTTTGGAATGCATAATGAATGAAGTTCAAGTTCATCTGAATGCATAAAATCTAAAGATTTAGATTTGGTTATAGTTAAGTGAAGACAATCACTTGAGCAGGCCACTCAAGGTAACTGTTCTTCACTACATTTGCAATTTTTTATTTATTTTTAGCAGTTATTTATGTTTATCATTGCTTCATAAATTACATGGAAGTTAGAATAGATTATTATATTTTGATTGTCAATAATAATTGTTCATATGCATGAATGCATTCAATAAGACTTGTAGTACTTTAGAGGTTATAATAAGTTCAGTTACTAGTTTTGAGTAGTTTGAGTTAGTTTTAGTAATTCTCTATTAGTAGTAGTTTAGTTACAGGTTATATTGTAGGCACTTGTAGCCATTAGCGCTAGTTACTTCTTTCATTTTTATGCATTTCTGTGATTCTCCAACAAGTAGAATACATTTAATAGGATAACATAGGTAACCTCAAGTATCTAAAGGAACATATAGTGTAGCACCATCACAAGTTTACAAACCTTGGTTGACAATTTAATGAAGTCTTTACAATGTTGAGTGGACTATTCAGCTAGTCATTCCTCTGAATTATGTGGTTTCTACCAAGTTTACAAGACATTATTTTAGACTCTACAGTCTCCTCTTAGGGAACATCATGCCTAATGTCTCCAAGAGAGGACAAATCTATGATAAAAGATTCACAACTTAGGGAATACAATGCATAGTATCACCACTAAGAAGAATGTTGTATGCCACGAAAGGTTGCACTCTTGGAGGACATCAAACCCAATGAAACCACCAATAAGAAGACACATCACAAGAAGTGAGAAGAGGCACTATGAAACAAAAGGTATAGTCAAAATTTTCAAAATGAGAATGCCAATGTATGCCCCCACTTTAAATAAATTGCTAACCACCATGATGTGAGCAATTACTTTAAAGTAGAAAAATTATAAATGCTAAACAATAAAGAATACATGAGAGCTTATTTGGAAAGCCCTATTCAATTATATGTTTCCAAATGAATCTACGTCATGAAAAGGAAGGGATATCCCCCAAATGAAATCCCAAACACAGATAAGGGATCCATAGGGGTCAGCATATTTCTTTGCTACAATGATATTATAGAAGTCAAAAACCAACATCATACCCCAAATACTCGTAGAACTAGAAGAATGACATGCAGAGAGCAAAAAATAAAGAAAAATATTTTGGGTCAACATGGAAGAGACGTAAATTTCTCAATGCCTTGCATCATCCCCAAAAGGAAAACATAAGACAAAAGAAAAGATAAAGGTTTACAACATATAAAAGAATGTAGGTACAAATAGAGGAATGAACATAAATACATGCCAAACATAATAGTACGGGGGGATCACACTACACACATGCAATCACACAAAAAGAACATGAAAATAAAATAAAATAAAAGTATAGTAAGGCACATGAGATTCAACCTATAATAGGGCATCCACATCCCAATCATGTTCATCATATGTGGAAGGCAAACAAATAGCCAAAGGGATAACATCAGGTGCCAAACTAGGACAAGGCTATCTAACTCCTTGCCCCCACTAAGTGCAAGACAAGGATGAGCTGAGATAAGTGGTGAGAATTAGCTCCTTACAATATAAAACATGATTATAAATTAATGTAAAAAATGCAATAGTGAGTATGTTATGATCCTACAACTATCACATGGCAATGAGCAAAGTTCATGTAATTGCTATCCAATTATGGATTCATAAAAAATTTCATGAGGAATAAAATCACTTAGTATCATCTTTAATGTATGACACTCATCAGTAAGATGCCCAAGTGTTCTATGATATGCACAATAATTCATGTTTGTACTCTTAATTTTTTTCCTTCTATTGATAGGTGGTAATTTAATCCATCCTAGATGGAGAAGTTCCATTTGTTGTTCAATTTTTATTTTAGTATGTAGGAATGGAATTTTTTTGACTTTATAGGGTTTATATTTCTTACTTGTTTGAGCGTCTTGTTGAGATGGATTCAAAGGAGGAGGACCTAAAATGATCCTATCATTCGTGTGAGGTATTTTTTCATTATGAAGGAGGAAGCTTGTTTCCTTAGAAGATATGGAGGGAGGAGTCTCTTGATATCCTAGTCCTTTAGTATCTTCAATTGGGATTTTTTCTAAAAAATTATGAATCTCATGTTCATTTGTTGTGTCACATCCTTGCTTAACTAAGATCTTAAAGCCTTGTCCATAAGTATCTTCTAGGTTGATGGGTGTGTTGGTGACTTTATTAACATAGGATGGATGAGTATGCACTTGGTTAGAGAGACTGGGTTCATTCATGGTTGGAGGTTTAGGCTTGGTTTGTGATTCAATCTCAAGATGTAAGAGACCAAACATCTCTAGTGGTGGAATAATAGGAGGTGTTAGTTGTTGCATGGAAGGTTAAAATGATGCATTATTCTCAAGGTTATCAAGGAAATTGCTTATGAATTCATGCATGCTATTATCATCTTCACCTAATATGTCAAGTTCATGAGGACATTCATTATGGATTGGTTGAGCATTATTAGGTTCTATTGCATTAGGATCATTACCAAACACACAACTTGAGACATCAACTAAAGATGTTAAGGACTTCCATATATCACCAATACACATGTCCATTATGCAAGAATGAATTGAAATGAAAAGAGATGACAAATTTTTAGATTTGAAGAAAGATAATTTACTGATTACACTATACAAAAATATGAAAATGATGCAAATTTGAATTCAAATAATGCAATGAATTTAACAAAATAGCCTTAATATGAACAATTTCAACAAACAAAATTTTTGGAAACTGAATGCAGGAATATAGAATGTTGAAACATTGTTTCTGATGCTTAGAAATGTAGAAAAATCCCTAATCAAGAAATCATTCACCCATGGGCGAATGGGTCTTGCTTCAAGGTTTTTAAAAATTAAGTTACAAATTTCTGAGTTGATTTTTATGCTTTCAGATTTTGGGTTCAAACAATTGGTTACAATTTCATATTTCTAGAAAATCAGGTCTAAATGCAAGTTCAAAATGATGCTAAATGGCAAGAAAAAAGACCTAATTTGAGATGTGATTTTGATTCAATTTTTTGATGTAAATGACTGATCATGAAATGTTATGTAAACACTATGCAAAATTATTGAGATTTTTGAAATTTTTAGATTTTAAAGAATGCAAAAATGCAAACCTAAAACCCTAAATGAGATGAAAACTAATGCAAGTAAACAACACTAAATGAGATGCAAATCAATGCAATACAATCCAAAGAAATGCAAATCCTAGATCTTGGGTTGAAAATGGACTCCAAAATTAGAAAGTTATGATGCTCAAAAGTCAGGTTCACCAAAATGAAACATAGAAAAATAGGTGTTCCAAAATATGGAATGATGAGGGACCTATTTCTCACTATTTCATTAGGAAATGAGATCCCAAAAAAGAATTGAATAACAAACCTTAGGTGAATCAACTCAATGTGAGAATCTTCATATTTCCTTATGATTTGAGGATAGGGGTCAAGTTCAAACAACACTTTTGGGAGAAAAAATAAAAATAGAAAATCAACCTAATTATGCCAACTCAAACTTCAAATACCAATATAAATCTCAATATTAGCATAAATAGAAAACTGATTGCAGATCTAAGAAGGGAAGAATGATGTTTACCAATCACCAAAATTCACTTTCAAGATTTTTTCTAGGACTCATTCGCCCATGGGCGAATGGGTCTTTTGTCAAGGTTTTTCAACAACTTTTGAGAGCCTCTGATATTGATCTGTAGCTTATGATTTGTCTAGGTTTCAATGTCAAAAAGTTAAAAATCATATTTGTAGGTTAGATTATGTGATTTGACAACTTTTTCAATCTTGCACTTCAAGAGGTCTTTAATTCTTCTTCAACCTAAATCTACAACACAAGCACAAGAGAGAAAAATTGTTTATTTTTGGTAAATGGGGGTTTTCCTTGGTCAAACCCCATTTTGGTAATAGAACCTTGAACTAAAATAAAGCATGGAAGAAGGAATGATGAATGAGGAAAGCTATGTTACCACTCAAAAAACCCTTTGATAAGTATTTTAATGTAGATCTACAACTTGCATGAAATGGTTTCAATGGGTGTGGATCTTGATGCTTGAGATAATGCTTTGAATGCTTGAACTTGATCTTGAAATCTACATGACAATGTTAGCTCCAAAAACATGCATGATGCAAGAAGGCTTTGGCATGATGATTAGATCTTGAATGCTACAATAAATCTTTGATATATCTTCTCTTGAATTCTCTTGATCATCAACTTTTCTCTTGCGAAATTTCTCTTCAAAGTGCTCTTAAAATATCTTGAAAATGCTTATAAAATTTTCTAGGTGAAACTTAGAAAATAACCTTGTATTTATAGGTATGTATCCATAATTTTCCAAAATTTAAATATTACAAGCTAACATTGAAATATGGATTTGGGCACCTTAAAATATTGCCAAAAATATATTTTAAATTTAGGTTCAAAGGCCTAGGTGTTGTGTGGTCTCGCAACACACCCCATTTTTCCCCTTGGAAAAATGTGGAGCACCCCTTCTTCTTTTTCTTCTTTTTCCTCTCTTGCTTTTGCTTGCTTTGGGGGTTGGTAAAATTCCAAGTTTCATTTTCAATTTTCTTGGTTTTTGCTTAATTCCTTGTTCTTTCCCAAATTTAGTGTCTCGATATTTTCATAAAGTTTTATCAGTTTAACGAAAACAAGAATCCTGGAGTTGTTGTGGTTGCATCAAAGATGTTGTATCTTTTATTAGTCCTAGTCCCACTCGATAAGTTGTCACCTGAGGGTTTTCAATCTCAATGATCATGTTTTCCTACATCAGTTAGTCTGATGGTTTCTTTTTTTTTTTTTAGTCAGAGGTCAGAAACTGAAGGTTCTCTTATGAAATGTTTGAATCACTTTTGATCTCTCTTGAATCCGGTTCTCGGTTCCTCTCTCTGCTCCTAGTTTTTTTTCAAAGCTTGGAGGTAAGTGTCCCAGTTCCTAGTAATCTTCCCAGCGTTTGGTACTGGAGGTTGTCAATCCTAGTGATCATAAATGATCACATATCTTAAAGGCCTTTTCCTCGAAAAAATCAAAGTGACACAAGAGTGCCACGTAATCTTTTCACACTATCTTTTCCTCTAGTAGTGAGCTCGCATAGAAACCTAGGTGTTCATAATTTGAACCCTAATTTTCCATGATTATACCTTTATGCAAGAAATTAATGCATTGTAATAGGTAATTGATCAAGGTGAAAAACCACACACATACTTGGCCTCACCTCGAGCATGCAGTTGCTTTTATAAAACTATACTTTGTGCCATACTACAAACTTGCAAAGGACATTAAATGAACGAGACTAATATTGTGGCACATAAGGAAAGGTAAATTTCAAGAAACTAAGAACATAGCTACCAAGGGTTTCAAGGTTGCATTCTGAAAAGATTGCCATCATTAGCAAAACCAGGTATGTCTTGAATAATAGAAATTCTATCAATCATTTTCCCACATAAAAGTCTTGAGAAGATGGTATTTCCCTTTAAAAACTAAAATGTGGATTATTTTGATTTGAATTTAACCAAAAGGTGAATTGAAAAGTTTATGAATTATTAAAATAACTAGTTAAATTTAACCCTAACTCACACACAAGGTACATATTTGAAAATGCATAATACACCAACAAAAATGAGTACTTCTGAAGCAAGACTAGAAGATGAATTGAAATATTGCACTTCACAAGCTATACCAATTGGTGGAATAGCTAATGATACTCATATCAGATGGTATTCTAATGTTGAATTCCTCACATGGGAATGACAAGAAAACACTTCTTAGTGTACAAGGAATGTCATAGCAAGTGGGTTACTTTTAGCAGGAGGGTTTCTGCCAGCAATGGAGGCCCCTAAATTGGTTATGGAATGTTTAAACCACTACAACCCAGACAAAATAGTCATTTAGGAGGGAAGAAATTATGCAGATCTCTCTGAGAAAGTAATTATATATACATTTGGGCTTCCTACATTTACTCAGATGTACCATATTGATATGAAAGAGAAAGCTAAGACCTACCTGAGTGTCGAAGAACACAATAGAGAAATTATGAACAAACAGTGGTGCCAAGAGAAGATTACAAAGTAGAAAAAGATAATTCTAAGGTCTATATTCAACCCAGATGTTCAAGATATCATAACTATGCTAAGAAGGATAGCTATATTATGAGATGCCAATAAATTTGAATCATGGATGTTTGTAATCATAGCCAAATTGATGGAAGGCCATGTGCCAATGCATTGGGGAAGATTTATTAGCAACAAATTTCACAATCAGATAAAGGAATTTCCAAAGTCCGGATGTTTTTCTATGTCATCATATGTGATTTATTCTTGTACCTTAAGGGAAAATAAGCAAGGGTTGAAAAGGATTGGTACTTTGGGTAGAGAAGTAGGAAACAGTTTGATATATGCTAATTTTCCCCAAATTACTATCCATGGATACAAGGAGCATTATCGGAGAGTTAATGATGTGTTTTCCATGAAGCTGGTCAGAATAATGGAAGGAGAAAAAGCCAAAAGATTGTCTTTGGAAGGCCAAAGTGTTATTAGACCGATTGGAGGCTAGTACATTTAGTTTCCCACTTTCACCTACATTAGGGTGGAAGGGTACCCTACAGATAAAATGGTGTTACTGGAATTGGTAAGACAGCTAAAGCCATCCCAAGCTCTTTATAGCATGTCTCATAAGAAGGCTTCTTTTAGATTTCCTATTGTAATAAGGAACTATAAATGCAGTGCAATTAGAGTAGCTATTTTGTGTGAAGATGAGTTGAAAATGTATAATTTGGAATAATTTCCACTCTAAAGAAAGTATTATGACCCAGAAGGGAATATTTCCAAGAATATAGCTAGTTATCCTACTCATGTTCAACATCTAGAAGACTATTGGCTAAATTATGATGACAAGCACAAAGTAAGAAAAAGAAAATATGAAAGATTTTCAATAGAATCTGTGTGAATTCTCAAGATTCATGATGTTCCTGATCAAATGGAGGAGGAGGATGGTGAATTTTTGAATAAGGCTTACAATGAAAATAGAGTCTATGAAGAACCTATTCCAAATCCAGATTATGAAATTAAGGAAATAATATCAGTTGAGGAATCATCTGCATTGATTCTACTATAGACTCAACATTGGATACATGATTTTTCTAAAGCTTTGAGAAAGAAAGGAATAAAGCCCACATACTCACAAGATACATGAAACAAACAAAGAGAAGAAAATGAGTATGAGTATGGGGAACCTACTAAGAAAAAGAGAAAAGTTGGTAAAGTAGCTATTGGTATACATATTGAAGAAAGAACCCCTGAGGCTCCAAGCCAAGGAGTTTCATTAAAACCAGGTGGTAAGCATAAAGATGTCGAATCGAGCAAGGTTCAATCAAAAGTGGCATCTTCTTCCACAACAAAACAAAATAGTAGGCCTAATACTGATGAAGAGGTGGGGATAACATAAAATATTAGTACACAGAAAAGGTTTGCATCTTAAAGAGTTGTAGCATTATTCACTTCTCCCCCTTCAATTAATATGGCTGCTATAAAATAGACACTAGGAAAAACTCTTGTGGTTTTAGATGAAGTTTCTGAGACAGATGGAGCTAAGATTAAAGAACAAATGGATAAGTGGGACACCATGTGGGAATGAGTAAAAGAAAATAATTCTAAAGATAAACCCATGGTACAACTAGTGGTGGAAAAAATTCTAGATACAGGGTCAATTCCTATAAATGTTGAAGAAAAATAATTCGTAAAAGGAACACTCGCTTTAGAAGTGGGGAGCCCTAAAGTTCTTGAAATGGAAATAGGGGAGACTCCATGATAAATTCCTACTGATGATATTGTTATTGAGGATACCTTTGATTCCCAACATTCACTAGGGAATGCTCAAAATGATAATGAACAACCACAAGTCTCTAAAAAATCAAAGGAGGACAAGGTTGAAATTGAAAATGAAGAACCTTCACAAATTTTAGGTGATAAGGTCAGAGATGAAGAAAATCCTGATGTGATAGGATATGAAGAAGGTGATGTCCTAGGAATTGATGTTGAACATCTAGCTAGACAAGAAAATACAAGTCTTGAAACCTAAGAGATAGTGTTGAATCCCAGTAATCCAAAATCTATGCCAAAGAATAATGAAGATGTTCTTATTTCAGAGGATGTAATAGATAAAGTTGAAGATATAATAGAAGAATTTCCCAAGCGTACTAAAAAATAGGAATAGAGAAGTGTTACAGAGGTAGAACACAATGAAGATGCACCTAATTGGTTAATCAGAGAATTAACTTCCCCATTGGAAGTGGAAATCGTACCTCTAGATCTTAAAAGTTGTATGCAAGAAGTGGATACTCCTAAGCCTAGGTGAAGAGCTCAAATGAAACATGTCATACAGAAGAATGTAGATGGAGGTAGAAAAATCCATACAGCTACCCCAGTAGCAGATAAAAATAGACATGAGATAATGCCTAAGGAGTATAAGATAACAAGTATCAATGTTGGACACTCATCTTGGATGCAAGAATTAGAAGAAATGAAGATGAATTTAGAAACAACTATTGTCACGGTACAAAAGAGTAAACTGAAGACAAGAGAGTTGAAAGAATGGATTGCAAGCCTAGAGAATTTTGTAAAATCATTAACCCAATCCGGTCAAGCACATACTAAATTGCCTCAGAATCTAGTACTTATGTCACAGCAATAGGTGGATGGCATTGCAGTAATTCACCATAGGATGAATGTATTTAAGGAATGGATTGAATATTGGGTAAGGAAAGGAGAATAAATCATTACAAATGCGATTGGGAAATACAAGGAAGCACACTATTGGTTTGAAAAATCTAGAAGATTGGAAGGAGAATGTAGATTTTTCCAGGAACAGGTTGATGTTGAGAGGCGAAATGTAGACTCTCATTCAAACATATGTAAAAGAATTGATAAGAGAAAGGATAATTTCAGAGTAAGAAGTTCCATTATGTGAAAAATGGAAGAATTAATTACATTGGGAAGGTGATACTTTAGTACAATGTATAGAAGGATTTGAAAAGGTCACCAAGAAATGCATTAACTTAATTGATAAAGAACAAGATTTTATTGAAATATTAGCATGGCAAGATTGTGATCCCCAGATGCTAGGACAAGATGGTAAGGAAGTAGAATATTTCAAGGAATGGATTGAGGGAATAAATAAAGACCCTTTTCAGTTGTTAACTCGGGAAGTCATCGATGAGACCATACATTGTAGAAACACTATAGTCAAATATGAAATAGAGAAAGTGCAAAGGAATGTCAACATAATCTAGATATCAGAAGATTATACCAGGAACAAGTTTAGTTGGAATGTGATCCAAGGAATTTCAAAAGAGCACATGCATCAAATATTAAATGTTTTCCGAGATTACCAGCTGAAGAAAAATGAAGAAAGGTTCCTAGAACCAGAGCTCTAAGTGATATACGGAAGTACCAAATATCGGATGACAGAAGTGTCGTAAGGACATATTCTTGAAATTGATTTTGTAGGTTGTTCCCAGTCCCAGTAGAAGTTTCCTATCCGGTATTCTAAATAATGTTGATAGCCTTATTTTATGTGGAGTGTTGTGTACTAGAGTTTGAAGTTGAAGGTTGTTACTGCTGAAGAAGTCAAAGCTTTGACTTTGTCTAGAAGATTCAGATGACAACTGGCATATGCCACGTGCTACATTTTGATTTTCTATTTCTCATTTTCTTGATATACTTTAAGTTTGAACTCTTGAGGCCTTGTTCCTATAAAAGGTCATTTATTCCTTTACTTTTATTTTTAAGTTCAAAATTTGTGGATGTCAGAAGAGCTAAAACTTCTCTAAGTTTTGTTTCTTTTTCCTGTTTTCTTAATCATTTTGGTCTAAAAACTTGTATGCACATAGAACTTAATCAATATCAAAGCCAATTTGATAGCTACCTATCTCATGTATTTTTGTAATTGGTTTGTTAGTTCAGTCCAACAAGACTGTGTGTTGCGTCGTTTAAGGGTGCATACAGAACCTACTCGATGTCCAAACTAAACCCCCTTCTTTAAAAACTCACACTATTTTATGCCTAGATGTGAAGCAATCTGGTGAAGTATAAAATGGTTTGCTTTGATTTGATTAAATCTTGGGGCATGCATGGAGAATAACCATGAGAAATTTTATTTTTTAGTATTTTGATGCTTTATTTTAGATCAGATGTTTAAATTTTAGAAAATGTTCCAAAAAATATATGGATGAATGGAAATTTATTGAAAATCTTTCATTTCTATGAAATTGTTGAATGCTTAAAGCTAAATCTACTTAAGTGATAGAAAAATTGTTTGATGTTCATGAAATATTATTGCAAATTTGTTGATTTCATGAGATTATTTTATGATTGAACTAAAAATATTTTACCTAATGCTAATGATTCTTAATGAAACTGGAGATAATTGTAGACCCCTTGAGATTAACAGCAATATCACATCATACCATGAAGTGAACCTAGTATGGTCAAGACCTGACTACCGGATCCTTGGGATTAAGCTAAGTCAACCTTTTCCTATTACATAGACACCTTAGATTTCCCTAGTTCATTCTTTCAAATAAAGATAGGTTCTTTGTGCTTTTCCTGTGAGGATTTTATCTGCACTGTTGTTGTGAGTGACATCATCGTCAACACTAGGGAGGACCCATTCACCCATGGGAAGATGGGTCCTAGGTCCCTATTCTTGGAACACACATTTCTCAAGGGAAAGTGTTATGTGTTCGCATTAATTATTGTTAGGATTCCCCTTCAAAAAATATAATTTATTAGGCTTGTAGATGAATAATAGGGCTTATTAAGGCACAATTAAGTCCATTTTAATTAAGAGGGCCCAAAAAAAGTGTGAAAATATAAAGGGAAAAAAATTTCAACACTAACTTAAAGCATTATTAAGTTCATTTTAATTAGGAGGGCCCAAACAAAGTGTGAAAATATAAAGGGATACATTTTTCTACACTACAAGGCAAAATGATCCTATCTTTTTCTATATTTTGGAGCTTTTGATTCAAAATTATTCTATCTTTTGAGAGATAATAACCCTCAAGATTTAAGGGAGGCATATGTAATGGTTGTTAATGTAGAGAGTAATTTGAAAGCATCTGGGAAAGACAACAAGAGAGCCAATATTAAACTCTTGAAACCAAGTGCAACAACTTCTAGCAAGCCTCTCACTACTAAATAAAAAAATAGATAAACTGATGGGAGTTATGAATTATCTTTCATAGAATGTGGTGAAGAATGAAAAATGTATGTCCCCTAATGTTGCTTCTACACATTTCAATGAAGGTCAAAGGTTACATAATAGGACTTATAATCATGACTAATCTAATACACCTAGAGGTAATGATAAAACAATCATCACCATGGAACTCAAACCAAAAATACAATGAGAGACACACCCTTGATCCCTTGAGGAAGGATCATGTGAACCTTCAGTAATATTTATTTTGGTGTGATATATGTTACTTGCCTCATGATCAATCCAAGTGTGTTGTTGCAATTGCACTTGATGAAGAGAAAAAATTCCAAGAGTGGGAGGGTACACTTGAATGTTATGACAATGCCAATGTAGATTAGTTGGATGCCTATGAGGGTGAGGATTTTTTTCAAAATGATGATGATAATTGTCATGTTCCTTTTCAAATTCAAAATAAATATTTTGAACAACTTAAAGAATAAATGAGGTAGTGATATAAAAAATAAAAGCATTCCAAGGAGGACACCAAAGCTCTCACTGAAGATGTTGTCATTCAAGTACAGTATGATCACTAGATTAGAAATAGATAGGTAGGTGTCAAGGATAAGTTAGATGGTGTGGTCATTCCCAATATATCATCTACACATTTGATCAAACGGAAGAAAAAAGAATATAATGCATACAAAGCAACAAATAGGTTTGTTGGAAAGTATCCACCAAGAAAGAAGATGCAATTACCAAATGCATCCCAGTACAAAGTATGTCCTAAAGATAAAAGAGGTTGACATATCAACCATCCATTTGGGAGAAGGTGCCAAATTGAAGGAAAAAAAATAAATTGGTAAATGCAAAGGATATTATTGTTAGTGATCAGGTAATGCCTTTCATACCTGTTGATGCCAAAAATTGGCAAGGTAACAACCTTTATGGGAAACTTATTTAATGGGGGTACCAATTGCGCTAAACTGAGTGACCTCCAGGTTTTTAAAGAAGTCGACTTCCTCTGTAATTGGGGTCTTGGAATGGGAAAAGGAAGCAGATATAAAAAAATAAATATCTAACTAAGGTGATGCTTCAAGATTTAGATATAAGGCACGGTAAATCTATCTTTTGAATATGATCTAAGGGCTTGTTCAACAATCTGTTATGTCTTAGAATAACAAAGTTTAGAAATAGAAGCTTGAAAAATTCATTCAATGACATAAAATAACTCTCATACACATTCACTAAAAAGAGGAGTCAAAGACATGATCTAAACTAGTAAACTTGTATTAAAATCATAGAAGCTTTGCAAATGAATAATCCAAGACAATAGTGGCACAATATAATATTTTATCAAATAGCTTAAGAAAAATAGAAAGGCCAAACAATGACACTGTCCGATAGTCTCATACAATAATCTAAAAGCAATACAAAAGGCCTGGTGTCTTTCCATAATTTTTCTATATCTTTCAAACTCATTTTTAGAAGCAAGAAGCAGTATATATGGCTAAAACTCCCATCGCCTGGAGGGCCAGTAACAGAAAAAGATCTTGTATCTCAAGCAATGATGGTAGCAACAATGATTCCCCTCGACCGTTGTAAAAAAAAAGATTTGTTCCATAGCACGTAGTTGCTCCCTAGCCAGATACATCCACTACGAATGATGGTAGTGGTCCTCGAAAAACCTCGTGTAGAAAAGTGTTGCTCCCCAGTGGAGGCAATTAGAAGATATGGTAGTATGTTGCAGCTTGTTATTCGCTCCATCCTTCCCTTTAGTAGAACCCCCACCGAGGAGACGCGTGGCGGCAAGTCGCAGCCTGTGGTTCATTTATCCCTTTCTTTGATGATAGCTTGCACTGGGAAGATATGTGGCTACATTCTTTACTATCGACACCGAATGTGGGGTCCACCAAAAAGTGTATGTAGATGAAAGCTACGTGGCATGCGGACAGGGCCTAACTAAAAAGTGAAGGAAAGCAACATTGAAGTGCCCATGGTGACGACACGTGGGAGCATGGTGGGAGCTGGTAGAAGAGCGAAGGAAGCAATCATTGCAAGGAGTATCTGGAGGATACGTGGTGGTGGCCAACAAATTTTATCAAAAAGAGGCTCGATTGAGAAGCAAAGGGCAGTATTTCAAACATATGAGGCATGAGTCGGTACTCAACAAAAACAAGACCACCCGAAGGGAGATCGAGGAATTTTATATTCATAGCTTTTGGCAACTACCAGGGGAATTTTTCTTGGAGAATGAGGAACCCAAAATTTTCTTTGGCTTGCAGACTAGAGTCCCATCCATTGGGTGACAGAGTCAGAGCTTAGAAAGAGTGGCCTGTAGAGGTAGCCATTCGGCCTCGGATGGTGATGATATGTCACATAGATTCTCTTGTGCTCCACTTAGGTCAATCATTTATTTGTAAGGTAGCATAATAGATAAACTGGCCCCGGAATCAAGTTGGAAGAGTAGTTGCACAATTTGATGAGTGACACCTTTGATATCTATTACAGTAGGGGGTTGGCTGAAGCTTTGGAAAGTGGATGTGTCATGCTGCTTCTCTGTAATCTTCGTCATAATTTGCTTTGTTGTGGCCACCAACTCATCTGCAAGAAATGGGTAGGGCAGGCCCATCTCAGTTATCCGAGAGAATTTCTCCCGCATGTTATCTAGAGTATAGTTCAAAGTGGTTGCATATGCGCTAGCATGGAGGATGGCTTCATGGCAGTAGATGAACTTGTTCGCTATTTTGGCAGCAACATTTCTATCGCCAATCCCTGCTTTTGCTAAGTCTTCATCTAAGACCATGTATAACTTATTTAGAAAAATTCTTACCTCAGGAACCCTCTCTACGATGACCTCCGGGAACTACTCAATTGCTCCATGAACTTCCCTGCTGAAGCTTATCACCTCTGGCATAAATTGGAGCTCGGTTGTAGTGTTAGGTAGAAGGCCTTGACTTTTTCCCAGTATGAAACATATAGTTGTTGAGCCACTGGAATGAGGTCTAGCCAGGCAGCAGGGGCTTGGGGAACACTCCTTAGAAGAGAAATCTCCACATCTTTTGAGTCAATACTCTGTCAGCTCCACAATCCTTTTGTTTGTAGACACAAGTTGTTCCGGAAAAGTCCTCCATTTAGTGAGCCATTTTTCTTCGACCTGGATTTTGTTTTCTTATTCCACCTCAAGAGAAAGCTTCATCTATTGGAGCTCCTTTTCCAATTGGGTCTTTCAATTCCCGAAGTCTACATCCCTCTATTGCATTTGTTGCTCAAATTGAGCACACTATCGTTCAAACTCCTCACTCTTTTATTTCATCCCCTGCTCTACCAGAACCAACTTGTTTCGATAGTCTTGGTTCCTCTATCGCAGCATGTCGACCAGGGTGGGGTCAACGGATTGGAACTTTTCCATCAGGACGTCGACCCTATTCTTCACAAGTTTCAACTCTTTTTCTTTCTTCTTTAGTTGGCAACCATACTTGAGGAAGTCAGTGGTCACCACCCGTTATGTTTCTTCCATGAGCTTAACTTTGTCCTACGGTTAGGCTATGCTCAGATCGAGTCCCATGGCGAACATGTTTTAATCATCAGGTTGCATCTCCCCTTGCGGTTTGATGATGTTCAGATACATGGTTGCAAAATGGATTGATTTTTGAACTTCATTGAAAATAGTATACACCTGCAGCTCCACTAGCTTCTTGACATCCTTGGCCTTTTGCTTCTATAGTCTGAGAGCCCACACTTCCTTTGTATTTTCACCCTCTGCCATAAATTGGGATGGCGATTGAACTAGCCCACCTACGAAAGGTGCACCAAGAGGTAGGGAAAAAGGGAACGTGAGGGTAGCGGTCTCAAATTTTTTCTTCTTTTGGAGAGTGACTATCTGTGGGGAGAAAGGAGGGATGTACCAAAGCTTGATTTGTGACCCAGTGGGAGGACTCATCGAGTGTTGCGACAATAGCAGAGTCATGACAAACTCCATTTGTTGGGCAGACTAAGTTGGGCTTGATATAGTGGTAGCAGGAGGGGTGTCAATAGCTGCTACAGATGCAAAGGGAAAAGAGATAGCATATGCGAACATGGCAGTGACAAAAGGTGAAAGGGTCTGCGGAGGAGTCAAAACCATTGGCCTCACCTGAGAGAACTGGGAGAAACCTCCCATGACCATTGCAACAGATGTGGAAAAGGAAGGGCCAACACTTGTAGTGATAGGCGATGCAGAGACAATAGGGGACACTAAATATTGTGAAGTAAGAGAAGAGGGAGAAAATGTTACTTGTTGTCCAGATGATTGCGGCTTTTGGCTTGCCACAACCTCCTAGCTTGTTGTGGGTTCTTGTGAACTCTCTCTGATAGTTGCTTCTATGCACTACCATTTGATGGATGGCGAGTCCTCCACCTCTACAGTTTCTGACTATTGTTGAGTCATTCTTGTCCTTGCTATAGTCTAGTGAGTGTCCATGAGGCTCTCGATATGCTCATCCACACATTTGAAGCAACCTCGATAGGCTGCTCTGTCACCTTCCTCTTTTTTCGAGTGAAGGCCGATGACACTTCTAATACCTTCTGCTTTCCCTTCCTGGTATCTATCCTAGCCTCCTTCGAAGAGAGATCTTCATCTTTTCTTGTGTCAAAATCTGTGTGTGCATCATTCCATAATTTATCAAATTATTCATCCAACTCCACGCTTCGATAAGGGGCCTTGAGTTGTTTGGTCTCTTGGAGGTACACCTAGAAACCTCTTATTCTTTCCTCACTCCAGCCTTTTTTTCTTGATAACCTACTTCAAAGGTTGGCTCCCATTTTGCACTTCTCATCATACTTCACCATAACAAAGTAGAACTTATGCCATGGAAACCTATTGTCATCTATAGGAATGTGGATCAAGTCAACCAATAGATCATCCAAATCTTTTAGCGGGCTCAACCTCTTTTTCGAGTAAGGTTGGGGGCTATGCGCTACCTTGAAAAATTCATTTGGAAAGTCATTTTCAGGATTGTAATTCCATTTGTCACAAATCATCACTAACCCCAGATGATCCAGCTTATCTTCCAATAGCTTGTGCATCTTCTTTTTGGCCATTACCACCATTTTAAATCTTAGCGAGCAGATGAAAAATCCCTTCTTCTTGGTTGGTCCTCTGCAAAAGGTGTAGTCAATGATGGATAATTTCCGAAACACTTCAAGGGCTAGCACCAAATTTTTGAGATGTGCCAGAAGTCAGAATGGTTCCTCGATGAAGTCGCACATCCAAATGAATGTGAAATCCATTCTGAGAAACCAGTCACATTTGGGAGTGAAGTTCTGCATATACCCTGTATGCTCCTTGGTGAGCCGGTCAATACCATCCCCCCCTCTCAAATCTTGTAGAATCGGAGTCAAGAAATAATATGAAAATGCATAATAATCGTAAGTAGGGGAGAGGAGAGGAGTCCATATAGAAATTGGCCTTCTTTTTCCTGATTCATCAAAAATAGCCAAATTCACATGTTTCTTGAAGAAATTAGGGTTCTGATGCAAAAACATATGGGAAAGGAAGGGAACCTGAATCTCTGTTGCATTTTGTAGTCCCTTATTTTCCTTAGCATCTCATCAATGAGGAGTTGTGCGAAGTCATACTAGAAATAGGAATGTTTCCTACGAAACTAAAACCCCAGACCCAACTGAAACTCTTGCACATACCTGTCGGTGTCTAGGCCACAAATAGATGCCATCATTGAGAAGGCTTCCTTCATGTTCGTAGGGAAGGCATTGTGTAGTGCTGGAATCTTTGGTGGCTTTTTATGATCTTCCCTAGTCCTTTGGGTTTCTTTTTTATAAAAATCCAAAGCCTTTTATCTAGTTCTCCATATTTCCTCCCCCTTTGCTGGATTAAATGGCTCTATCTTTCCCACTTTGGAGCTTTGGTCAGGGTTGCACAACATATTACAGATAGCTCCTAGGAAAATATTAACTTTCAACTCCCAGCCCTCGATGGTGTTGGTGCTTGGGTTGAAATTTTTGATAGCCGCATCGACTAATTTCAAGAAATAGTGCACAAACGGGACCATATACTATGAGAGCCCACTGAACCATAGCTTATGTGCCAAAGAAAATGGGTTGATGTTTTGCTTCATCCTTTCGTAGGCCACCTCCCTCAAAGACTTAGTGTTCTTTGCAAGGATGGGATCATGAATATTATCCCACTCCTGCTTGATTAGGATTTGGTCCCTGTAATTTTTGGGCTTATCCAGGGGCCACATATTTACCCACTCTAGCTTTTCTGGTATACCAGGCGAAGCGTAAGAGACATCTTCAAAGATATAGATGGTTGATACTACATTCATAGCATCAAATAAGTTTTGTGTTGTCTCTCCTTGCACCTCTACTTGTGCCTCTATTTTTGGATTTGTTTGAGAACTTTCTGCCATTTTCCTTTTGCTAGAGACTTCTTCTTAGATCAAATCTTTTACAATTTTCTTTGGCTTTTTCTGCACTCAAAACTCTTGCTCTAGGTAGCGCATTTGAAAAGCATTCATAATTTTAGCCTTTTGCATGCAATACTTAGTTATTTCCTTCTTGGGTTGGCCAACAACGCTCACCTTTTAGCATTAAATTTGGCATGTACCACCAACTATTTGCTCGTGTGAAATGAATTACTTGTCATTTTGAAATGATAAGAATTCATAATGAACTTTGGTAATGATGTCCTCCGGCATGATTTTCTTGGAACTTGAGCTAACAATTTGAATGCAACTTAGGAATTCGTATGTTGTGGCAATTAATATCCCAAACAGAATGATTAAGCCCAAATATGCAATAAGTGCTTCAAAAGATATGGGTTCTACCTTGGAGTTCAAAAAATGCCTACAATGTGACACTTCAGTATTTAGCCGTGCAGACTACCACCAATGACTGCCACTAGCTTATGCTAATTAATTAGCTCCAATTAATCCTACATGCAACAAACTGCACCTAGCAGATGCAATTGGGTGGGAAATTTGAGTGAGCCCTGGTGCGATTTTCAAGTTGGTACTTGATTAGCATCATACTTATGGTATGCAGATTACCACACATATCCTAGCTATTTCTATAAATAGTTTCCTAGGCAATAGCGAAATCACACTTAGCAATTTTAGCAGAATTGGTAATAAGCAATTGGCTTAGAATTTGGTGTTAGGCAACTAAGTAGAATTTGAATAGAGCTTAGACTTAGGTAGTTTGCGTAGAGCCTGGCACCATGAACACTCCAATTAGGTTAGTCTACAAGAAATCCTACATGACTTTCCTTTGTGAAATCTCAACTAGGCATCTTAAAAGAATGACCAAGAATAAGCATTCTCTAGCCATTATAACAATGAAGTGGGTTCTAGGGAGGGACTACATTATTTATGAAGACAAGTATAGAGTTAATATTGATGTATTCTCTCACTTTGTGGCATCTATACTCGACATCCGGGTTCCCAAGCCATTAATTCTTAGCCTGTTACTCAAAATATTTCCAAAGAAATATTTGGGTAGCCTTGGAGTAGTGGTGGAAAATGTTGTGTTTGGTATAGGCCTGCCAACGGCAAGTGACCTCTGGAAGTACATTGAAGAAGATGTAGTAGTACCATGGGTACCATTCCTGAGTAGTTTTTGCATCCAGTCGCAAGAAGAAAATCATCAAAGGGTCACCCGTGCATGCCATTTCCTGTTTTTCTTGTACAATGTGGTGCCTTTCTTCAACATCAATTGGTACACTGACTTTCGAAACCTAGTGTTCCCTCTGCCACTTTCCATTGCTCCTACATATGTTGCTACTAGTCCTGATGCCATCCCTATTGATGAAGTGATTCCAGATGTTGTTGTTGATGCCTCAATTGCCCCTGCCCATGACTAGAAAAGTTCCTTTTATGCTTTAAGAACTAATACTCGTTAGTCCATTTTTTGTATATATGCCTAGAAAAAGGATTTACCGTAGATATATGAAGAAGCTACATAATATATATAGATATATACTCTAAAAGCATGGCCTCTGAGCCATTTTGACAATGTACTTATCAAAACATATAAATATAATGAAGATATAGCTTATATTACAATTATGTCTCCTTTTTCCTACGGTTCTACAATGTGGGTTTTCTTTTCTCTTTTCTTGCATATATGTATTCACTTCAATTCCACATATGGGTGTCATTCCTCTGCTTCATGGGTCACTTTTTTTTCCTCTACCCTTTGCAATAATGGGTTCCATTTTTTTTTGTTTTTTCACACAGTAGAATTTAATTATTGAAAGACCGACCGACAAAAAACATGAAAGAAAGGTAATTACACTACTCACATATTTACACAAGTAGAATTACTTTGAAGCTTAATTGAATAATTTTAGGTGCATTCTATTAATAGGAATCCCCAATGCTTCTTGCTCCATTTTTTCCAATTCGAATGCATTATGTTGCTTGCATTGAATTATTTTGAAAGGGCCTTCCCAGAGGCTATCAAACTTTTTGTGTTGACCTAGCTTTGCAGCCCTTTCATTAAATTTTAGCACTAGGTCCCCGTAATTTAGACCTTGGTCTGAAGCTTTCTTGTCAAACCATCTCTTAACCACCTGTTGGCAATTGGACATGGCTATCAGGGCCTTTTCCCTTTTTTCTTGCACTTCCAAAAACTCAGCCAGTTGAACCTCCATGGCGCCGTTTTGTTCCACCTCAAGAGATTTGAGCAATTGCAATGCTGAAATCTCCATATAGATAGGCAATATTGCCTCTTTTCAATATACTAGCTTGTACAGTGAAGTCTTAAGGACTTGCTTGGGAGTTATGCAGTCTACCCATAGCCCTGCCCGAAGGTTTTTATGCCATTCTTGCTAGTGTTCTGACCCGATTCTTTTGATGAGTTAGACTAAATTTTTGTTAGTCAACTCTACCAAATGATTCCCCTATAGGTGGTAGTTTGAAATTTTTTTCAATAATATGCCATGCGTGAGTGTGAATTGATATATCTTAGAGCGTAGGAAAGCCTTGCCATTGTCAGAGACGATGGTTTTGGGTGGGCCGAATCTCGTCATCAATTCCTCGAGGAATTCCACTATCTTCGCCTCCATCACATTCTTCAAGGGCATGGCTTTGGTCCACCTAGCGAATTAGTCCATTTCCATTTGAATCCATTTGTGTTCAGTGCTAGAGGTGAGATTGATCATTTTGATGAAATCAAGGCCCCATTGTGTGAAAGGGTCATCAACCACTATCGGATTGAGAGGCATCATGGAATTTTTACTTCTCCCTGCAAAGAATTGGAATTCCTTGCAAGATTTTACCAAGGATTATGAGTCATTGAATAGCATAGGACAGAAGTACCCAACACACATGATTTTGATGGTGGTGGTCTTTGTGGAGAAGTGTTCACCCGTGGGACTGTTGTGGAAAGTGTCAAGAATTCTTTTCACTTGCTCCATGGTGACACACCGCAATAGAACGTCATTGAAGTTCCTTTTGAAAAGGATCCCTTCAATGAGCACATATTCATTGTTCTGTAGTCAGTAGAATCTTCTCTTTTGAGGAGGAAGGTCATGCAGATATTTTCTTATATGCATGAATCTCACCCAGTCCACCAGCTAGCAACCTTCAGACTCAAACTCATTCGTCAAAACCAACTCTGGTTGCTCTTCTTCGGTTGTCATGTCTTCGTCGTGTGCCAAATATTTGCACAGTCCTCTTCCTTGGACAATCTTTGTAGGCTTGACCTCAATGTCGTATTCAAGGATCTTGGTGATCCAATTGGCCCTTTTTTTGGTGATTTATCCTTCCATGATGTATTCATGCACACTAGAATACTTGACATAAACAATCAACTTATTGCAAGATATTAGGTGTCAGAACTTCTTGAGTCCCTTGACTATTGCAAAGGCTTGCATCTCAATGAAGTTCTAGTTTGTCTCATATTCCTTTAGGGTCCAAGAGTGAAATGCTATCAGATATTCTCCCTTTCTTTCATCATCCTTTTGAGTTAAGACAATAGCGATGCTTGACTTGCTACTTAATACATACATTATGAAGTCCTTTGAAAGGTCTTTATTGACCAGCATAGGAGCTAAGGAAATAGCATCCTTAACCCTCTCAAAGGATTCTCTAGCTTCTTTAGTCCATTTGAATAATTGATCCTTTTTTAGCATCAGGGTGATTGACCTAATCATTCCTACAAAATTAGAAATAAATTTTCTTACAAAGTTAACCTTCCCCAAGAAAGACTAGAATCCTTTCTTTTTGACTGGAAGGGGAAGCTCTCTGATTGCTTTCACCTGCTCGGGATCAATTCCTTCTTTGGACACCACATGTCCCAATAGCTTGCCTTGCGGTACTCCAAAGACACATTTTTTTGGGTTCAGGATACCTCAAACTCCTCGCATTTTTTGAAAACCATCTCAAGGTGATCGAAGTGATCATCCTTATTTTTGGAGAAAACAGTGAAATCATCCAAATAGATTAGGATTATTTTGTTAATCAATTTGTTGAAAGCAATATCCATGGCCCGCTAAAAAGTGCCTCCCGCATTTGAGAGGCTAAAAGGAATTTTAACATATGTGAATGTTCCCCACTTCGTAGTGAACATTGTTTTGTGTCGGTCCTCTTCTTTGACCTGAATCTGGTTGTAACCAAAGAAGCCATCTAGCAAAGAAAACATTTATAATCCTGCCACTATTTGCAAGATTGACTCCATAGAAGGCAGTGGATAATGGTATTTTAGGGATGCTCTGTTCAGGTCTCAAAAGTTGACACATAGACAAATGTCTCTATTCTTCTTTCAGACTAGGACTAGGCTGGATACCCATGTGTTGTGCTTGATCAAAAAGATGATCTGAGACTAAATTAGCTTTGTTAGCTCTTGTGCCATCAATGCTTCGATCTTCAGATTAACTGGCCTCTATTTTTGGCGGACTGGGTTTGCACCTTTCGTCAGCTCTATTGTATGTTGGATGATGTTGGGATCGTATCCTCTAAGTTCATCATATGACCAGGCCACTACTCCTTGATATTTCTCAAAAAAATTGATGAGCCTCTCTTTATCATGATGCAAAAACATCTTTTCCAACTTTGATCTTTCTTCCATCTCTGACCTGAAGGTCCGCATAGTCTCTTTTGTCCACTACAAACTTCCTTTTATCATTTCTTGTGTCATCACAATCAAAAAAGTTTTTGAGAGTGACCAATACCTTTGGAATCTTATTAGACTTTAGCTGAATGATTTGTTCATCATATGCTTAAGAAATATTTGGTTGGAGTTGGTCAACAAAATCTCTTGACTATTGGATGAATGAGGTGATGTGTTCATCGCTGTCAAATACTCACTAGCTCTGATCAATATCTAGAATTGTCAGTCTGACTATCACTCTTACAGAGTTTTTGTTATGAATTAGGTTGGAGGTAGGGTCAAATTGAGATCTGATTGTTGCCATGTGATCTGCATCAACATTTTGTTCTCGGGGTACTATCTGGATGTCGAAGGCTTCAAAACCCTCTGTCAGGTCCTAGATTCTATGTCTATATGATTGTATGCGAACATTTTTTGAAGCAGAGACCCCTCAGACTTGGTTTACTACTAGTTTGAAATATTTGAACACCATTAATTGCTTTATACCCATCCACTCGGCAAGGCTTAGACCTTGCACTAGTCCTTCATATTTAGCTTCATTGTTCAAACAAGCGAACTAGAAGCAGAAGGACCAAAGTGTCTTTTCATTGTGCAGGGATACCAAACATATCCCAGCTCATGCGCCCACTTTGCATCTTGCTCCATCAAAGTGTAGCATCCATAGCTCTGAAGCTTGATTACTTTCAGGTTCCTTCACAACCTTCGGAAGTACTTGATCTTCATCATAGATGACATAAGTGCCCAACCTAGTAGCATGATAGTTGTCGAAAGGATCAGCGTTAATATATTTGCTCAAGAGAGCTTCTTCTTGATTAGTCCGATCTTTGGTCACTTTTTCATCTTCTAGAAACTTGGTGCAATATGTCTCCTCCTTAGTGAAAGAGGTATGAGAAGCCTCAAAGTTGATCATAGCTTCATCAAACACATGTTCTGAATGTAGAGCTTCAAACACTATTTTCATTTTATCTCCATGCTTGGTCCTTAGGATCAAGTGTGACTAGTCTAGAGAATGATACTCTCCTATATTTGAAGTGAATTCTCATGATAGGTAGAGACAGAACATAGGGGGAACATCTATGATCACAGTATGTTGTGAAACTGTGATGCTAGGGCAGGAGAACAGAATCAAGGGGAGGTCTTTAATGACATCTACATTTTTGAATTTGTTCCCATCAAGCTACATAACCCCCCCTCTTTAAAGGCTCATAGCTAAGTCCTAGGGCTTCAACTATCTATTTGGGCATGACTGTAGTGCTAGCACTAGAGTCAATCATGGCATTGTGCAATAATTTCTTTCCCATAATAAGGGTTAGGAAAAAGAGTTTCGGTTTCGGTTTATCTCTAACCTCGATAGGGGCTTCCTCTGTGCTATTCACGAGAACTTTGGTAGGAGGTGATTGAGAAAAAACCTTTCCTTTGAGTGATTACTCTATTGGCTCAATGATTGGATCCTCTCGAAGAGCCTTCTGTAGCAATGTCTTTTATTCTGGAATAGCTAAGATATCCCACAAGGACACATTAGCGGATGATTTTTTCAATTGTTCCACCACATTGAATGGTGGTGGATTTGGAGGCTTTTTCTCTTTAACTCTGGTTATAACAATTTCCCTTTGAGGCGAGCATTATTGTGCCATTATGGAGGTACTAGGCGTCTAGTCGGAAGCACTTTTGGGTTGCAGGCTAACTAGTTGTGGGATGACTAGTTCGCCAGTGAATCTCCTCTTTGACTGAGTGTTATAATTAGACTGCACTTGTGGGGTTTTTGATGTAGATGCATCATTGGAAAACACCGCCTCTTCGTCCTCCATCCATGAGAAGAGCACATCATCAGGAGTAGTATTTGTTTCTTGCTCCAAAGACATCCCTTGCATTTTCATGGTAAGTACCGTGTTTTCCATTTTTGGAGATGCATATACGTAACCTCCATGGTTTGACATCATGCCTTGACTGCGCTGCTCTGCCACCTTTTGTTATAGATTTTCGTGCAAGAAAATTTGGGGCATATGTGTGTCACCACAAGGGAAGCACCAGGGATTGGTGTCATCGACTAAATCATTTTGCCCCACTGTCAGCTCTCTACTTAAGCTTGGATTGGCGCTCTGTAACAAAGAAGGAATAGGTACTATTTGATTATTTGTTTGATCCTATAGATTTGAGCAAGCACCTCCTTAGAACTAGTTCTGTTGGTAAGAAGACCTTCTACCTTGATAATTTTGATAAACTAGATTTGGAGGCGCAGACTGGTTTTGCTTGATGACAGTTATTTCGTTGGCGATGGTCTGCAACATTTCCTTCAACTCGCTCATCTCTTCCTTCAAAGATCTAGATGTAGAAGCAACATTTTTTAGGGTGCAAAAATATGTGTACATAGATTGGGGAGGAGCTGGGGCACTAGTAGATGCTACTTCTTGAGCAGGAACTGATATTTTTGGAAATATAGGCATGATGGGTCAAAGCAGCAACTTCCTAGTGTCTATCAAATTTTTCTCTGCCTTGACTGTGATGTTGTGTGTGTTTGATAGGGTGGTTCCACTGAGAGACTGGATCATCATTGAGATGAAAACATTGATATATTTCAAGTATAACATGAATACCAGCTTAGCCAGTGGGCGGATAATAGTCTGGATTCTCTACCAAGTTATGTGGAATCAGGCATTGAAATCAGTCATGGCTTCGTGTGGGGCCTGCTTTATGATTTCCAACTAATGATATTGTGAAGACTTGTCTTTGTCATTAGAGAATCTTTCATAGAAAGGGTCTCCAAGCTGATCCCAGGTACCGATAGTATTAGCCTGTAGAGTGCGGTACCAATCTAGCGCTTTTCCCCTGAAAGAGGTTACAAGTAGCCTTAGTGCCACATTTTGGATGGTGATTCCATGCACCAAACACACATCTACCACATCTTGTATTTGTTCGGATGTTGTCCTTGAGCCATCTCCAGTAAATTTAGGTATATCGTTTAAATCAGAGACTGGAATAAGGGCCCAAATGGTAGGTGCTACTAGCGCTATGAGGGGACTTCTAGCATCCCATGCCACATAATTTGTGTTAATAGCTAGCAACATGGCTAGCGAAAGGGGTGGAGGGAGCAGAACATTCACAATTTGGATCATGACTTGTACTGTTCCTAGTGACAACACTAATAAACCAGGATTATTCGTTGTTTTGGATCTAGTAATAGGTTGATGGCTCATACAACCTCTTTAAATTTAGGTTCATTTAACTAGTCCCATCGGGCGTGTCAGAAAAAAGAAATTGTTGATGCCAAAAATTGGCAAGGTAACAACCTTTATGGGAAACTAAGTTAATGGGGGGACCAATTGCGCTAAACTGAGTGACCTCCGGGTTTTTAAAGAAGTCAAATTCTTTTGTAATTGGGGTTTTGGAATGGGAAAAGGAAGCAGATATAAAAAAATTAAGATCTAACTAAGGCACCAAGATTTAGATATAAGGCATGGTAAATCTATCTTTTGAATATGATTTAAGGGCCCGTTTAGCAATCTGCTATGTCATAGAATAACAGAATTTAGAAATAGAAGCCTGAACAATTCATTTAATGACATAAAATAATTCTCATACACATTCACTGAAAAGAGGAGTGAAAGGCATGATCTAAACCAGCAAACTTGTATTAAAATTATGGAAGTTCTACAAATGAATAATTCAGGACAACAATGGCACAGTATAATATTTAATCAAATAGCTTAAGAAAAATAGAAAGGCCAAACAATGGCATAGTCTGATAGTCTCATACAATAATCTAAAATAAATACATAATTCCTGGTGTCTTTCCCTAATTTTTTTGTATCTTCCAAACTCATTTTTAGAAGCAAGAAGCAGTATATATGGCTAAAAATCCCACCACCTGGAGGGCCAGTAACAGAAAAGATCATGTATCTCAAGCAATGATGGTTATAGCAATGATTCCCCTCAACCATTGTAACAGAAAATATTCAGGCCATAGCACGTAGTCGCTCCCCAACCATATACATCCCCTACAAATGATGGAAGTGGTCCCAGAAAAACCTCGTGTAGACAAGTGTTGCTCCCCAGTGGAGGCAATTAGAACATGTGGCAGTATGTCGCAACTTGTTATTCACTCCATCCTTCCCTTCGGTAGAACCCCTGCCAAGGAGACGTGTGGCAACAGGTCACAGCCCATCGTTCATTTCTCCCTTTCTACAATGAAAGCTTGTGCTAGAGAGACACATGGCTACATTCATTACTATCGGCACCAACTATGGGGTCTGCTAAAAAGTGTATGTGGATGAAACCTACATGGTATGTGTATACGTCTAAAAATGGTCATGAATAATCAAGCTTGTTAATTAATTAAATATAAATTATTTAATTAATCTTCTAAAGTCATCTACATATAAATAAATTTAATTATTTATTTATATTGTTCACTTTTATAATTCTTCTACCTTAATTAAATAAATAACTTTATTTAATTATTACCATATTCCATATTCCTCTTAATTAAATTAAATAAATTTTATAATTTATTTATATTAATTATCATGTTATTCTAAATTTGAATATTTGAATTCAAATAATGGAATATTCCTCCAAACACCCTCTTCATCTCATAGTTAAATTAAATATTATAAATATTTAATTTAATACCTTTTCTCACTCCACACATAATTAAATATTTTTAAATATTTAATTACCTTCTAAATTCATCTCACACATAATTAAATATTACTTATTTAATTATGCGAACTTCTAAATTCATCTTGTACACATAATTAAATATTACTTATTTAATTATGTAAACTTCTAAACTCATCCTCACATATAATTAAATAAGTTTATTCATTTAATTATGAAATTCATTCTCAACTCATTCTTCAAATGGCAACCATCCTTTGATTATGAATGAAAAAATTGAAGAGGAAATCTTCTATCTCTCTCTCCACTTTCAAAAATCTCTCACCGTTCATCCTGACAAGCTTGATCTAAACTGTTGATCACAACAACCAATCAGTTTCTTTCAAAAACTCTTTAAATACATATGCAAATCCAAGCATTGGTTACGAACACATATACACAATTACGCTTATGCATTTGCATCTTTAGCATTTCAGCAATATTTATATCTTGGCAATAATAATCTTATCATAGCATAGCATAATCTTTCATTTTAGCATAGTATGCATTTTAGTTTAAAATCTCATTCTCTAGTAGTCCATTTCGTTGAGCTTGGCATACTAAATCTGAGAGCAACTTGAACCAACGAAACGCTGGAGATAGAGAGCAATAGAACGACTTTGAAGAAGCTGCAATAAGAGTTTGTTTATATTTTCTTTAAGCTTCTTTGATATAAAGTTTTATTGAATGTGTTTTGAATTTGTTATGACAGTCATATTTTCATACACACATAAAATGGCACCCACCGTGGGGCCTATGCCCCGATTTTGACTTTTTCTGTAGAACATTCTGATAGGTTTCTGCGTTTTGGAGTTTGGCTTTTGGAAAAATTCAGCGTTTTAGCACATCCAACACTTTTTGCAGCGCATCTGGGGATTTGATTATTCTGTTTTGCAAGTTTTTTTTTAGCGCATCTGGTGACTGTTCCAACGCTTTTGAGGGTTAATTTAGCGCATCTGAGAGACAAAATAGTGCATATAGTCTTATTACATCTAGAGTTAAATCTGCACTTAATTAAAATAGCGCATTTAAGAACTATTTTAGCGCATCTAGGAGTTAAATTAGCTCATTTAAGGTAGATTTTAGAGCATTAATGCTACATTATTTACAGATTTAAATTTCATTTAAACTAAACTAGCGCATTTGAGAACTGTTTTTGCACATTTAGGATTTTTAGTGGCACATTTAGGGTCGGTTTCTGTGCATCTGGAATCTATTTCGGCACATATACTGTCTGTTTCGGCACATATACTATCTGTTTCAGTGCATATACTATCTGTTTCAACACATCTAGGTTGTAACACAAAAATAGGATTCTGAGTCTGACGCATTCCGCAGATAGAATCTTTTCTAGTTTAAAATGAATCAATCTAGGATAGTCACCACACTTTGATCATGTAGTTAAAATGAACCCCATGTCGGTTGTGAAGCAATATCTTCACTTAGCTTAAATCATTATGATTTGGTGCATTAAAAATGAATCTGTTTACTTTGCTTGATTGTGCTTGAAAGTGGTAGGTGGCTATGCTCTCACCCTATGCAAACTAGGTGATCAAAAAGCCAGACCCACTTTATCCCTATGTAACCCTGATGCAATAACCGAAGTATCCTCTCCCCTTGCATAGTAATGCGATCCTAGGTGTAAGAGAAATGATTATTGCCTCTATAAATTTGGTCCTGCCTGGGGATTTCATCACCCCAATGCGACTCAAACCGGAAATGGAGCTAAGGCCAAGCTACCCCTGACTGGTATACAAATGTGAATCTTAAGGGAAAACCTAAGATTACGAGTGTGGATGTGTCATACGAACAAAGTAGTACTCCCATAAACCCTATTGAGCTTAACCTCTTCAGGCTGGAGTGCCACCTAATTGGTGATTAATCTCTTGCCCCATGTATGGCCACTCGAACGGGGGTCCCGATTTAAACACCATTGTTTAGTAAACCAAAAACCTTCTATTTGCTAGCGCAACACCGATCGGTGTGAAGGCATCCACACTTTTGCAGTCTGTAGTAGAGGTGATCAATCTACCATGGGAGTTTCATGGGGGTTAGAAGCTTGGTTGGCTTGAGAAGAGAGTGCGTTGTAAGGGGGAGCCCGTGCAGCCAAGCTTCTAAATTCACACGCTACCGATATGCAGTTGGGGAAACCCGCGTGGAATCTAGTGGATATTGTCCTAACTTTACCATAGGATGTGCTTGCTTTATCTATGTTTGGTTACATTCCATTTAATTCAAAGTGTTTGTTGTTTTTTCATTCACATTAATTCAGATAAAAGATCATCCGAAATGAACATGAAAAACAACAACCGAAATCATTAAAAAAAAATTGTTCACATCTTTAGTCCAGTAACATACTGATATTTCTCCCATGCTTAGAGAGTGGAAGTCAACAAAATTTGTAAAGAAATCAGTTACCAATAGGATCAAGAAGCCCAAGAAACATTTAGAGTACAAGAAAACATTGCAAAGAAGAAATTTTTTGTAAAAATTCGACATGTCTTGCTTTATTACTGTGGATTTCTTCATAGATACCAAGATTTTGTTAGGGGATTCACTGACGAGTGTGTTGTAGAGCCTTTGGATTCTCAAACTTATTATCAGAGATTAGCTCTATCTCAACGGCATAATCTTAATCAACCTTTTGAGTTTGATAATATACCACAACCTTCTATTGAATATCCTCCACATCCCAGTCAAATCCTTCAGTGATCTTGAAATCTTTCTTCAAAAACAAAGATCAAATCTTAAGAGTGCACCTTTCAAACAAACTTATGGTTATTGATTCAACTTCCCCAACATGATTATGACATCCTTCATCATTGGAGGCCACAATAAAAAATTAGGAGCATCTTTGATGATATCATAGGATTCACATCTTATCAAATCAAGATATCATTATTGTCGCACTTATCGGAACTATGATCTAAGTTTAGAAGAACTCTTCAAAATCATATGCCTATCTCCACAAGATCTCGATACAATAAATTGAAGGACGAAATCCAACAAGAAGGTCATACCCAAAACATTCAAGAAGAAGGTGAAAGAAATAATCCTCTTTATAATATAAGTCGTAATCCACTTTTCAACAACGACATGGATAACAGAGAAGAAAATCCATTCCACAACTATAGAGACATGAGAAAAAGCCATATAGATAGTGATGATGAATGAGATGAGGAACATCTTAGAGAGGCTGAGCAAGATCCTAAATTTCACAAAGCCATAGAAAAGATCTTGCAACGCGATAAAGAAAAATATTTCCTCTATCTAGCTGACCAAGGAGCTAAATTGCCTCATGACTTTGATACTGAAAATTTGAAAAGAAAACCTGAAGAAACACCCCTATCTAATCTTAGTGCTTTGACTCAACAAATTAAGGCACTTCAAGGACAAATTAAAGAGTTACAAGGGGGAACCAAAACAAAGAAATATACTCTTGAGGAAATTTGTCCTTATCCTTTCGATCAAAGTCTCAACATGATTCCATTTCCCAAACATTGTGAAATTCAAAATTTTGATCATTATAATGGGAAATCGGATCCAATTGATCATGTTAGAGACTTCTGAAACATGAATTTAGAGTTCGCTCATGAGGAAACTTACTTGATGCATTTGTTTCCTAGGAGTCTTGGAGGTCACTCTATGGAATGGCTATCAAAAATCACACCTCTTGTCAAGACATTCAAAGAATTAATCAATCTGTTTATATCACAATATGCATACAACATCCAACACCAAATCACTATGATAGATCTTTGCAAAGTTGCACAAAAACCTGGTGAACCTTTTATTACTTTTCTTCAGAGATGGAGAAGAATGTTCGCTAGATATCCGCATCCTGTTCCTGAAAAGGAAAAGATGGTCACCTTCATTAACAGCTTAAATTCAGAAATGAGCTATCGTTTGAATTTACATTGTCCTCCCTCTTTTGAGAAATTGATTGAAGATGCTATAACCATTGAAAGTGCTTTGGTCAAAAGAGGAATAATAAAACTTGACAAGGACAACCCTAGCTCATTCAATCATCATAACAATCAGGACAAGTCTAAATTTTAGACCCACAACAAGAACATGGTGAATGATGGTGTTGTTGATGTGAATCATGTCTCTACCAAGCCATTTGTCCTTAGTACTCCAAGTACTCCTCGCAACAACAATTATAACAATGTCAACTCGGTCACAAATCAAGGAAACAATCCTCCTCCTCTGAGGAACAATGTGAATCAACATTCTACTCCCAATCAAGGGACTGTCAACAATCAAGGTTACCAAGGAACCACTAACAAAAACAACTCCTTAGGGAATACCTCGAATACAAATCCACAACGATTTTCATTCTTCTCTAGTAGAAAAACTTACACTCCACTGGGTCAATCTTTGGAATCTGCATTCAAAGATTTGATGGCTAAAAATTTCATTACCTTGCCACCTCAACCAAACTATGAACCCAGTGTGAATCCTCCATCATGGAATGAGGCATACTATTGTGACTATCATCATCACACAAATAACTGTCAAGCCTTGAAGAATACCATTCAAGACTTAATCGAGAATGGCACCATCACAATAGAAGGACATCAACAATCAAATGAATACCACCAAGCTTTTCTCAATCCTTTGCCCAACTATCAAAAAGGTGAATCTTCTAGAAAAAGTGTGAATCATATTGAGTATCCGATAATCAATCATATCTACACTGATGACGAGCGGCTCAATGTTATAAAAGTCAAGGAAAGGATGGAATATAGGGAGGTGAACGCAACAACAAGGGCACAAGCTAAATTTGTCCTAAAGGGTGCCTCCTCAAAATCCACTGGACCTACACCTCAACATCAATATGACTTAGTCAACCAACTTTGGAAAACTCCTGCTTAGATTTCTATCCTAGAACTCTTAAAGATTTCCCTAGCACATAAGGAAATTATCGAAAAAGCCCTCATTGAAACAACTGTATCCACTGATTTGGATGTGGACCAATGTCAAGCCATGGTAGGACACTTGTCCTCACCCACATTCCTTTCATTCTCCGAAAAAGATGACGTTTCCATAACTCATCCCCATAATTCATCATTATACCTAGAAGTCATGGTTCACAAGTTTCGTTTCAAACGAGTTCTAATAGATGGAGGTGTTGGTTTGAACATGTGTACCATGAAGTTAGTTAAGGCTTTAGGCTTTTCTGAAGACTCCATTGATCTTAGAAGAAAGATTACCATGAAAGCCTACGATGATGAGGAAAGAGCATCCAAGGGTCTAATAATGTTGCCAATCAGAGTGGGCCCTGTTATCAAAAATACTTTCTGTCAAGTATTAGACTGTGATCTTGCATACAACATCTTGTTGGGTCATCCTTGGATCCACGAAATGCAAGTTGTCCCATCCACATATCATCAATGTCTTAAGTTTCCTTATGATGGACAAGAAATCACAATATCAGCTGATAATTCAAGTATTCAAACTTGTGCCAATATTAAAGCCAGTCAAGATACTTTGGTTCCTAACAATCGAGAAGCTCATGCTAGTACTTCTCTCAAGATTGACACACAAATTAGTTAGTTAACCAATAGTTTTGACAAGAAATTGAAATTCAAGGATCATGGAGTTGGGGAGTACTCTCTGTTTGGCTAATTTACCTACATCACCTCAGTCACATGGACAACCTTCTATCACACAACATCAAATATCAGCAACATCAACATCAACGCAACCACCAACAGAGCCAAGCACAAAGTTTAATAGATGATTCATCAAAGAAAAATTCCCCATGGAAGATCCTAAAGATAGAGAAATTCTAAATTGGCTCTATAAAGATGAAGATGAAGCAGTTTTTAATGTCAAATTACCAACAGATAGATATGGAAAAGGGTATTCAATCATGCAGAAGATGGGCTATGATAAGGGTCCTATTGAAAAAAGGAGAGAAGGAGTAGTTGAGCCTATTCACCTCTGAGGACTTGCAGTGAAAGAGAAAACTGGATTAGGCTATGATACTAACTCAAAAGAAATAACATCCAAACAACTACATGGCACTATCTTCACATTGCAAGAAGGTTTAGACTCAAGAGAAGCATGTTTGGCGACAATTCAGAATTTTGTGGATGATAACTCTGACACAAACTCTACTAAATATGAATGGGACACCATTTATAATGATGAGTTCTAGAGAGACAAAAAGGTTGATGTAATACAAAAGTATACCCCAACTCTAATCAAAGGTGAAGGGTCAGGGTCCCAAACATGAGAATTCAAACTGCAAAGTCACTATGATTCTAGTGATACTGAGTCAGATTTAAATGAACAAGAATATCATGAGAACAGTATCATCATTGATCCACCTCATACCTCGGATCCTACGATCAACTCTGTTATGACCATAACCATAGCTGATTTCATGCAACCCGACAACCCACTATCTTTAATCCATCCCAATCTCATTGATTGGGATTCATCTGAACCTATTGATATACCTATGTTTCCAAGTGATGAATCTACCGTGAACTTCCTTTCTGCAGATGACACAAATGATTGTTCCACCAATGATTTTCAGCATAGAGTCTTTAATCAGGAGAGTGTCAAGTCTCCTAGCTGCAAAAATAAAATTCAAAAAGAAAGATCTAATGGTGAAAACCAGAATCTGGCAGTATTAGATCAAACAAAAGATAAAATAAAGAGCGTATCATATGGTGAAAACCTTTTTAAGGCACTAGACAATGGGAATCTTGACACTCTCCCAGAGCACTACCATGAGCGATCGCCTATTTTGATTGAGTGTACAAATGCAGTCAATCTTGAAACTTCAGACAAACCAAGGATTTTACAGTTAGTTGCATCACTGACAGAGAAAGAAATACCAGACTTCATGCAATTTCTAAGAGAAAATCAAGTCAACTTTGCTTGGTCTTATGTGGACATGCCAGGTCTTGATCCTGATCTTATCATGCATCACTTGTCTATCAAACTAGGGGTTAAGCCTATGAAACAAAAACTCAGAAAGATGCACCCCCATGTTGCATTATTGGTTAAGGAAGAATTGAGAAAACTCCTTGATGTGGGCTTCATAAGATCAATCGACTACGCAGAATAGGTCTCCAACATTGTTCCTGTATCCAAGCCAGATAAAAGTGTCAGAGTGTGCACAGATTTCAAAGATCTTAAGAAAGCATGTCCTAAGGATGACTTCCCACTTCCAAACATCAACACTATAGTTGATTTGACAGTTGGCCATGCCATGTATTCATTAATGGATGGTTTTTCTAGTTACAACCAAATCAAGATCGCACCTGAAGAGCAGGAGAAAACAACTTTCACATGTCCATGGGGAACTTACTATTGGAACATCATGCCTTTCGGTCTAAAGAATGTTGGGGCTACTTACCAAAGATCCATGACTACAATCTTTCATGACATGATGCATACATTCATGGAAGATTATGTAGATGACATATTGGCAAAGTCATACACCATAGAAGGAAATATGGAAATATTGTCTAAAATATTTGCAAGATTGGAGAAATTCAAAGTTCACCTCAATCCCAAGAAATGTGTCTTTGGGGTCACATCTAGAAAACTCTTAGGATACATAGTATCAGGAAAAGGAATTGAAGTAGATCCTGCCAAAGTACAGGTATTCATGGAAATGCCTCCCCCAAGGAACATCAGTCAATTGAGATCATTGCAAGAACGACTTCAATCTATACGAAGTTCATTGCACAACTGGCTGACAAAATTCTACCTTTCACACATCTACTACATAAGAATGTTCCTTTCTAGTGGAAAGACAAGTGTGAATTGGCTTTCCAAAAAATCAAACAATACTTAATGACTCCATCAGTTCTAGTACCACCAAATCCAGACAAACCATTGAGCTTGTATATTGCCGCAACAGAGACATCCTTGGGTGCATTGCTAGCGCAAGAAGACCATACGGGGAAAGAATGTGCAATTTATTACATCAGTAGAACACTAACAAGTCATGAGCTCAACTACACTACCATCGAGAAGGCTTGTCTAGTAGTAGTCTTTGCTTAACATAAATTTTGGCATTATATGTTAACTCATACAATCAATCTTGTTTCAAAGATTGATCCACTCAAGTATCTGTTAAGCAAAGCATCATTGACAAGAAGGTTAGCAAAGTGGGTAATGATTCTGAGTGAGTTTGACATCCATTATGTTGATCGCAAGGCAATCAAAGGAAAATTTATCGCTGATCAACTAGCTGAAGCACCACAGCAAGCAGACCATCCCCTACACATTGAATTTCCAGATGCTGATGTCTTTACTGCAGAATCCAAACAACCATGGTCCTTATATTTTGATGGTTCTTTCACTCAACATGGATCGAGGGCAGGCATACTTTTCATCACCCCCCAAGGACACACCTTTCCTCGGTCATATAGGCTGATGTTTCCATGCACCAACAACATAGCCGAATATGAAGCATTAATCACTAGACTTAAAATAGCACTGGAATGGAGGATTACAGAACTACAAGTGTATGGCGACTCACAGTTAGTCATTAATCAGATCAATGACAATTATTAGACCAGAGATGAAAAAATGTTGCCATGTAAAAAGATGGTTGATGACTTCAAGAAGTACTTTGTGGACATCAAATTCACACAAATTCCAAGGCTTGATAACAAAGCAGCTGATGCCATGGCTACGATCGCATCATTGTTACAACTCCCAAAAGATCAGGCTCACTATGAATTTCTGGTGGAACAATCATTTACACATGCTTATGACACCCCTGAAAGCCAAATCATTTGCCACTTGGTGGGATCTGATTCACCTTGGTACGACAAGATTTATGCCTACCTAAAAGATGATATCTTACCACCTAATTTATCCCGTAACCAAAAATGAAATTTTATCTGCCAAACCTCTCGCTACACTCTTATCGCTGACACCCTTTATCACCATGGTCTTGATGGTACTCTACTTCGATGTCTTGAATGTGATGAATCTGACAAAGCTTTACAAGAAGTTCATGGTGGCATTTGTGGTACTCATTCGAGTGGACTGACCTTATCCAAGAAATTGATTAGAATGGGTTACTACTGGCCTACAATGGAGAGGGAATCATTCACTTTTGTGAAAACATGCTCAAAATGCCAAATTCATGGGAATCTCATTCATGCTCCTACATAGGAACTTCAACCATTTACGCCAACCTGGCCATTCTCTCAATGGGGGTTAGATCTAGTGGGAAAGATTCATCCTTCATCATCGAACGTGCATAAATTCATCATCACAGCCACAAAGTATTTTACCAAGTGGATTGAGGCAGTATCTCTCACTAAAGTCACTAGCAAACAGATCTCATCTTTTATACTCAACTATCTCATTTGTCGGTATGGTATTCCCACCTCCATCATCACAGATAATGGATGACCATTCAAGAATCAGGATGTTGATGAACTTTGTGAGAGATTTCATATTCAACACAGATATTCAACACCTTACTATCCACAAAGGGAATGGCCAAGTAGAGGCCTCAAATAAAACAATATTGAAAATTTTGAAGAAGACTGTGAATGATGTAGGGAAAGATTGGCATGTTCAACTCAATCCCGTCTTATGGGCCTACAGATCTAGTATCCACACACCAACAGGAGCAACACCATTTTCTCTTGTCTATGGAGCAAAATCCATCCTACCTCTATAAGTTGAAATCCCATCACTCAAAGTATCACTGAAGGGCCTCACATCAAATGATGAATACAAAGTTTCCTAACTACAAGAGCTAGAACTCCTAGATGAAAAGAGACAAAGAGCAGCTTACCATTTCAAAGCATACCAACAGATGATGTCTCGCAGCTATAATCACAAAGTAAAGCCACATACCTTTCAGGTGGGTGATCTGGTTTTAAAAGAAAATCCACGAAATCAACATGATAGAGAAAAGAAAGGAAAGTTTGAACCAAATTGGCTAGGTCCTTATGTGGTTATCGCAGTTTACGGTTCAGGAGCATACAAGTTGTCAATGCCAGAAGGGGACCTATTTGATGAACCCATCAACAACATACACCTAAAGAAATATTATGTTTAAGTCAGTTATCATTATCCATAAATGTCCTGAAAAAATCCAAAAACATCAGAAAAAGCCCTGAAAAAATCCAAAAACAGTAGAAAAAGTCCTTAAAAAATGGTTACCCTGGTGAAAACCTAGCAAATAGGCATCTCGGTAGCACCAACCAAAAAAAAGAAAAATGTCATAGGGTGAAAACCTGGCGACAAGCAGTCTATTAACAAGAAAAATGTAATAAAAAAAATAGTGAAAATCTAGCAAACAGACGCTATTTGAAGCTCTCCATCTATTAGTTCATGTTCTGCACTTGGCTTCTCAGGCTTCATTTCATGCATCTTCCCATAATCTTAGGTCCATATTAGCATCATGATGCCATCATTTTCCCAGAGCGATAACGTCTTACCATGGCTTGATCATTGTACATATCCATTTTGGCAAGTTGTGTCAATACTGGGGGCAAAACGTTGACATACTAGGGGCAACCAACTTTCGGGTTTTTACCAAAACAGCTAGACAAAGGCATCAAATCAAATCATGCGAAAAAAAAATTGAATCACATGCACAACTATCCAATCATTGATCCATATCACAATAGTTTTTAGCAAGTACCATATCATGACTCATATTTGGATGATCTAAAATCTGAATAATGTTTGGAATAGCAGTATTATATTTTGAACAATGGTTGTTTGATTTTTGATATCATCTCTCTGTAGCACACTCGATGATGTACTGAACTAGAGTGGCAAGGAAAGAGGATGTTTTTTCTTTGTTTGATTTCTTGAGGTTAACTATCCATCTGGTGCAAATATGTCGTGAGACATGATTTCCAAAGTGTATCTTTGATGACAGTTCCACATTTGCATTAGACAGTAGTTAATCTTTGTCTGTTTATGCAAGAAATGCTCAGGTCATCTCGGTTTAATTATACTTCAATGCTTGTGTTTACTTGCTATATCAAAAATCATGGAAGTTGTACTCAGGTCATCATTGGTGCTAATTTACCCTCTGATGCTTGTACATACTTCCAACATTTTAAAACGCTCTATGATGATTCAAGAAAGATAACAAAAAGCTCAAAAAATGGTTGGTTTCATTTAGTTGCATTTCATCTCATCCATTGTATATATCTGCATACTGGATTTCCATCGGAGTTTTTGAAAGGCTAACAATAACATCAATGGCTGCCATGTCTCTTTGGACTATTTGTGGAGGACATTCGAACATTTGTTTCATCACCACCTTTCATCTTCATTATCATTTCATTAATCATTATCATTTCATCTAGGTCCTATCATTTATCATTTATCATTCATTTACATCTCATTTAAATCCTCCATCATATTTATATCTTATCATTTTCATATTCCCTTCATTTTCATTTTTGCATCCCATTTTTCACTTTATTTCATTCCATTTTCATTTCATTTCCTTTATCATTTCAGTTCATTATCGTTCATTTTATTTTCTTACCATTTCATTTATCATTTCATTATCGTTCATTTCATTATCACTTATCATTTCATTTCATTATCGTTCATTTTCATTTCATTTATTTTATCATTTCATTATCATTTCCCTTATCATTTCATTTCATTTCTTTTATCTTTTCCTATATCATTTCATTTCATTATCATTCATTTTCATTTCATTTCTTTTATCATTTCATTATCATTTCCCTTATCATTTCATTATCCTTTCCCTTATCATTTCATTTCATTATCGTTCATTTTCATTTCATTTATTTTATCATTTCATTATCATTTCCTTTATCATTTCATTTCATTATCGTTCATTTTCATTTCATTTCTTTTATCATTTCATTTCATTATCATTCATTTTCACTTTATTTCATTTCGTTTATCATTTCAGTTCATTATCGTTCATTTTATTGTCTTACCATTCCATTTATCATTTCATTATCGTTCATTTCATTATCACTTATCATTTCATTTCATTTTGTTTATCATTTCATTTATCATTTTCATTATCATTCAGGTCATTATCATTTCACTTCATTTTATTATTTCATTTCATCATCATTACAAAACATTACATTTCATCACGTATCATTTATCATCTTATCATACATCACATTATTATTAACCATTTCATTTCATATCATTATTCATATCATTTGTCACATTACATTCATATCATACCTCTAATCATCCTATCATTTTTCATATCAATTCATATTACAAATTCATGATGCATATCCTAAACACAACATTCATTTTCAATCATAGTATCATTATTTACTTGCATTTGAAAATCCAAAAACAAACATTCCATACATGCATTTTCATATCATTTTCCAACCAACATTTTTCATAAAACATATCAAATATCCCATGGCATATTTTCATAATCACATCATACGTCATCCACCTACATGACATCATTAGTATGCATCATCAATCATTTTTCATCATCATCATAAATACATCATATCAATTCATCTTGCATATCATGTTAGTCACCATATCATTAAAATGCATACCAAAATCCATAACATATAGAAATAAATGCATATCACATAATCATCCCATAAATGCACATCACATCATCAAAAATCATCGCCGCTGCATATCATCGCTCCTCATAAATAATACAAATGTCCAATGTCCAAGGAAACTAAAAATTATAAAGAGAGATACATGGGATATGATCAAAAATCAAATATACATGCTCCAAAAATGATATACATGTGTGAAATATATCTGCATCACAGTGTACTAAACTAACTAGTCGATGCCCCTAATGGAGTTGGTCCGGAAGGAGGTGGCCTGCCACTGGTACCTGCGTCTGGATCCCGCCGAGGCCCGGTAACCCCTAGGCTCTGTGTACCTGTCTGTGACCTGCTCCTAGTCCTAGTGTGGGACTGTGGGAATGACTCTCTACACTCAGGAGGACATAACTCCTCATATTGGACTCTGTAGTACTCTACCTCCCTCGCCATCTCCATGCCCTCTGCAATAGCCTCCCGCAAGGATGCGCTCTATACGGTACCTATCATCCTATGTGCAACACCCTTGGCCTCTAGGACCCTCCGCCTCAATACATCTCTCTCTATCATCACCTGGGCTAATTGTGGGTTTGGGGCATCAGCCTGTGCCTGTGCCTGTGCATGTTCCTGTGCCTGTACCTGTGCCTGTGCCTATGCCTGTGCTTGTGACTGTGCCAGCTGTGCTTGTAGCTGTGCGACCAATCCATGGGCCTGCACCAACTGACTCTACAACTGCACCTAGGCCTGCAAGGTGGCTATTGTTGGAAATAGGATGCCATTTAATTGCAAATCCTAAACATTAATTATTTCATATATCTCCTAGATTCTTGGAATGTGTTCAACAACACTAAGATTAGGATGAGATTAATTATTTGGATGAAATAAATCATGAAATTGACATTTGTAGTTATTCCTAAATAATAGGAGCATGTGGGTACACACATGGTAAGGTGAAACTTACCTTGTGTTCAGTTAACTATACAGAGTAACAGTTAACACTTTTGAATGCATGAAAAGATCCTAGGAGTTAGGATTTGATGTTTGCATGCTTGAAGTTTAGTTAAGTTTAGTTTAGATCAGTTTAGTTCAGTTCAGTTTAGTTTAGTTCAGTTTAGAATCAGTTTAGTTCAGTTAAGTTCAGTTCAGTTTAGTTCAGTTCAGTTCAATTCAGTTCAGTTATGGTTCAGTTATCTTCAGTTGCATGCAAGTGCATGTTGCATGCATGTTGGTTATTTTGAGTTGCATGTAGTTGGCTTCAGTTAACTTGTAATGCATGGCTAATAACATTGAGTTGTATGACAGATAACAGGGACTACCTCCAGTTAACAAGGGATGACCATTCTTTGGGAATGGTGTTGAGAAAATGTTTTAGTTAACTATAAAGCACTTGGAGCCAACTTGGGACCCCAAGATGCTTTATTGGATTTACCTCTAATGCATGATAAGATATTTTTGAAGACTCAGTTAAGTAGGACCTTTGATGGGTGCCAAATTTGAGGAAGAGCTTTGGAATTATCAACATAATGAAGGTTGAGTTGTAGCTTTAGTTTGGGACACCCAAATGGATGAAGCACATGTTTTAGCATTTTTCTTCATGAGATAACCCTATTTGCATGAGATATGGTGTACCTTTTAGGGATAGGGCTTGTGCATTGTAATTGTAACTCATGTTGAGTTTACAAAGCTGATTAAATCCTATTTATCTCAAGCAAGTTGAATAGAGTCATGAGACTTTTTATTGCAGGTTGTGAAGAAGATTGGTGAAGACAGAAGAAGCATTCTCAAGCAAGAATTGGAGCTATTGTAATTCAGAGATTGAATAATAGAATAATTCTTGGTGGAGTTTTTTCTCGAAAGGATTTCTCCACGGTACATCTTGTGTGATCTTTCTAATATCCTATCTAGTTCTTCTATCAACTTCTCTCTACATTCTACAACAGTAAAATGGATTAATCAAGATAATCACCCACAAAGAATATATGTAACAAAGAAAAGACTTACTTAAATCAGCAATATTAAAGTTTTACAGAGTATTAAGCTAAGAAAACACCTCATTTTTCAACAGCTATTTGTCCTTGTGATGAGGATCCAACCCTGATCACTGTCCGCCGCCCAATCCCAGTCCTCGATCGCCTCATGATATGTACACCACTGAGAAAATATGGCCCCGGCCTCCCTGGTACCTGTCCCTCATCCCCAATGTCATCCCCATCAGAGCTATCCTCCTCTCCACTCTCCTCCTCATCTCCCCCAATCACTACTGCCTCCCCACCTACCAAATCCTCCTGTCTCACTGCCCCTGGCTGTGGTACTACCAAAATGGGCACTGGCTTATCAAGACAGGTATAACATGGAAAGGGATGTGTATGATAATAAACTAAATACTTTTCTGACATACCAACATCAATAATTTCTTGTCTATCATCCCATGCCTCGGGAGCTAATGCCATGAACTCTGTATATGCTATCTACGCTGGAGATAGAGAGCAATAGAATGAATTTGAAGAAACTGCAATAAGAGTTTGTTTATATTTTCTTTAAGCTTCTTTGATATAAAGTTTTATTGAATGTGTTTTGAATTCATTATGATAGTCATATTTTCATACACAGTATGCAGATAGGGCCTAACTAAAAAGTGAAGGGAAGTAGCCTTGAAGTGTCTGTGGTGATGACAAATGGGAGCATGGCGGGAGCTGGTAGAAGGGCGAAGAAAGAAATTGCTATGAGGAGCACCTGGCGGACACGTGGCGGAAACCGGCGAAGTTTATCAAAAAGAGGCCCGATTGAGAAGTGAAGGGTAGTATTTCAAACATATGAGGCACGGGCTGGTACTCAGCAAAAACAAAACCACCCAAAGGGAGCTCGAGGAATTTTATATTCACAATACCTTAAACTAATATTGTAATAGTCCCTCTTCTACTCCTTTTCCCACATACCAGTTGATTGATATGGCTCAAGCCTTTAGTCAATTAAAATTTCAAGTTCCAATCAGAGAGATACTGAGGATCCTAAAACACAAAGAGAGGACATTTTCATACATTAATGCCCCTACTATTTTTTATCAGCTAGATAAAGTTGCAATTGCTCCCAATGATGGGGCAAACAAATTCAACATACAAGAGACCCTTGAAATTTATCTGGGCACTATTTACATAGGTAACAATCAAACCATTGATCCATTTTATACATCTTTGTTGATAAATGGTTTCCTAGTTCATAACTATATGTTAGATTATGGAGCATCTAGTAATGTGATTTCATTAGAAGCTATGAACCATTTAGGATTTCAAGCTTCATAATCCTATGGAAAACGTTATGCTATGGATTCTTGTGAGATAAATGTAAAGGATAGTAAATGATGTCCCTATGCAACTTGTTGCATGCCTTGGGAAATGATTTTTAATGGATATTATCATAATTGATTTTCTAAATAAGTGGGGTATGTTACTATCAAAGAAGTGGGTAGCTTCAATGGGTGGTAATCTTCAAATGGATTTATCCTAGATGCTACCATCCTGATGTGTGGAAAAGATGTAAAATTGTACAGGGAAAAGAAAATGATGATCATTGTAGAAAATCGTAATGTGATAAGGAATAAAATTTATTCTCTTGATGTAGAACCTGGTAATGTGGTAGGATACTCTGATGATGAATGTGATAAATAGATAGATCCTAATTTTGCACCCTCGCATCTTCATCCAAAAGATGGTGGAATTTGGAATGTGCACTTTGATGGTGCATGTTCAAGAGAAGGTAATGGTGTAGGAATTATATTGATGTCCCCAAGGGGAAATGTTAGAAGTTCACTTTTAGATTGAGCTTTGAGTGAACCAATTATATGGTAGAGTATGAAGATTTGTTACTTGGTTTAAATATAGCTTCAAAATATAGAATCAAATGCATTATTGTGCATGGTGATTTAGAACTTGTGGTGTCTCAAGTCAGAGGCATTTATGCTACAAAATAGAAAAGATAGAATGTATAGAAATTTTATTTGGGACTCTATTGAGGAATTTGATGCTTTTAACATCACTTGGGTGGAAAGAGAAAACAATGTGTTAGTTGATGCACTTGTTGCATAGCTTCAAAATTTTATGCTTCTTTCATTCTTCCTCACTATAACTATGAAGTTGAGATTCTTACTAGGCCTAGTATTTTAGATAACATATACAAATGGTAGGCTTTAAATGATGACCAATAGATTTATGAGTTTTTGAATTACACTAATCATTTTGAAAATCAGCAAATTAATTGGGAACCTATGGTGGGGAACAATAAAGAAGGTAAAGAGACTCTTTTTGGGAATGAGATCATCTAACTCAAAACCAATACCATTCCTAGAGAAGTCTTGTTACTTTAAAGAGAATGTTTCATAATTTTTATTTTTAGAAGACATGGAGTAAGCTTGTAAAAGAAGAAGATATAGAGGGTATAAACTTAGGAGCTAAATCAAGTCCTAAGATGGTTTTTATTAATAAGAAATTAAGACCCATAGAAAAGAAAATGTTGATTGTATTATTAAAAGAGTATTAAAAGTTATTTGATTGGTCTTATGATGAATTGAAGGCTTATAGAGAAGAATTGTTCTAACATACCATTACATTGGAGCTTGGCACAAAGTCATCTAGACAAAAGCAACATCCTATCAACCTTACTATTGCCCCTCAAGTGCAGAATGAGTTGATAAAATTGAAATAAGGTGGCATTATTAAACTAATGAAACATTCAGAGTGGATATTTGTAGACACTTAAAATCATCTTGATTGATATTGTACATCTAAATTTTATTATTAACACCATTTTCATCCTAATTCATCTCTTTTCGACCATTTAATTAAATAATATTAATTGTTTAATTAAATTCATCATTTTCGTCTATTATTTGGATAATCAATTTTATTAGGTTAATTCATCCCCTTTCATACTAATTTTCATCCTATTTAATTAAATAATGTGAATTATGTAATTAAATTCCCTAAGTCTTTTCATTAGATTAAATAATCTTAATTATTTAATTGAATGTCATTATTTCCCTTTTTAATTAAATGAGTTAGTTGTTTAATTAAATCTTCAAACTCATCTCTCATGCAAAATTAAATAATGTTTAATTATTTATTTAATTAATTTCTTTCATCCCTCCCACTTGCAAAGGAATATTCCTCCACTCCAATTCCCTCCTAAATGGGAAATGCTTTGCACATTCCTCCTTGTAGACATGTAAAACTGACATAAAAACTATCACACCCTAAATGACATTTTCACACCATCAACATCATTATCATCAAACATCGCTGCATTTCACATCAAAAGCATCAAAAACCCTAATTTCCCCTATTAATTGAATAATACGACATTATTTAATTAATTCACTTTTTCATCATTCTTGAAAAATTAAATGAATTCCATTTATTTAATAAAGTCTAAAAACCCTATTTCTGTTATTAATTGAATAAAATGACATTTAATTAATTCATGTTTCTATCATTTTGACCAACTAAATAAATTACATTTATTTAATGAAATCCTAATCTCACTTTATTCGTCTTGATTAGTTAAATAACACTAATTATTTAATTACGTCACTAAAACACTTTATTCCCCTAAGTTGATTGAATTATTAAATCATAATAATTTAATTCGACACTTTCCCTCCAAAATTTGAATAATTAAATCAAGCTATTCAAATTATCATCAAAAATAAAATCAAACTAATGCAACTTTGTTTGCAAAAGTCAAACTTGATTTGCACGTTCAACTCCAAAATGAATGAATTTATTAAATCAAATAATTAATCATTCTCAACCACTTTTCTGGTTGAGTAAATTATGATCCCTTGATTTCTCAATCTAATCCTAACAGAACAATCTATTTCTGATTGAGCAAATTACGATAATTGACTGGTCAATCAATCCCTAACTAATCAATCTATTCCTCAATCCCACTAATCATTCAATCTATTTCTTCAATCACACAAATTGTGCAATATATTTTGCATAGATTATTCATGTCTAAATCCTCTCAACACCTCTCAACCATCAATATTGATCCAACATTGTTTAATCCTAATCGTTCATTTCGAATCACATTTTCTATATAACAAACCTCTTCCCTCACAAAAAAGGATTGAAGAGTCAACATCGTTTGCACAATGAAGTACTGCCAACATTCACAACCACCATTGTTAGAGCCTTAACATACCTTCGATCAACCATTCACACATCAATATTTTTGCACATGAACTATGGAGGCTTCGCAGTGATACGAACAATCCAACATCAGGCGAACACACTCCAATATGGGATGGTAACACTATTTTTTTTATGAATTCATGTTTGCCTTCATATTTTGATCTTGTTTCTTGAATTCTGTAATAGCTTAGTTTCATTTCATAAGTGTAGGAATAGATCTTAGATTATGTTCTTGATCATAGATTAGATCTCTATTTCATGTACATTTATCTTATTTAGAATTTACGATTTTCACCCTCACACATTCTAGCATGCCCAGTGGGACCCTGGTCCCCTACACTAATGATTTCATGAGCCATTTTTGAAGCTGCAAGTTTTAGAATCACTTTTGGAGAAGTTTTCACGCACTGGCCCAAAAAAATTCACGCTTGCCTATCAAGAAAACCTCACACTTGACTCTAAAAACCGTGTAATTGACACTAAGAACTGTGCACTTGCTCTATTTTCGGACATTTAACTGATGACAGATGGAGCAATTTCTCTTTTTCAGTGCATTTTACTAATGATAGAGGGTGCACTTGCCAAGATTTTTGCGCTTTTTCTCTAACAGACCTATGTCCGAGATCTGCAAATTTTTAATTAATTTTGTTGCTAACGAATGCCTATTTTTGAATGTGTGACAAGTGTTAACATTTTTGTATGTAGGGTTTGAGAAACACTAACATGTTTTCTATAGGGAAGACAAATGGTCAAAGGATTCCAAATTTACAAACATTTTTTTTAAGTTAGGAATATTTTGTTTTGGTGCATAAAAAGAACAAAACCACATTTTTTTTAAGGTGCTCTTAAAATGAACCATTTCAAGCTTTCTTAAAATAGGAATCTTTTGTTTTGGTGCTTAAAAATAACCTGCAAACAAACACATTTGTCTTTTGGTGCTCTTAAAATGAACCATTTCAAGCTTTCTTAAAATAGGAACTTTTATTTGGTGCTTTAAAAAGAACAACACAAATGAACATTTAATTTTTGGTAATCTTAAAATGAACAATTTCATTTTTTTCTAAATTAGGAATTTGTCATTTGGTGCATAAAAAGAACAACAAACATTTCAAATTGGGTGCTCTAAAAATGAACTCTTTCCAAGTTTTCATAATTAGGAATCTTGATGTTGGTGCATAAAAAGAACAAAAATGACCAAAATGATTTATTTTTGTTGACACATGCTCATATTTTCTTTTGTTGACCAAGTATGACTAGGATCACTTTTAGAAACACACAAATTTGTGCTTAAAAATGAACAAATTATTCTTTATTTCTTGCATCTTTGCTATCTTAAGTGATTGATATCCAAAATACTTCATATTGGTGTAATTAAAAAGAACAAATTGTTATGCTTTATTCACATTTTTTAGGGATAGCAATGCTTGAGCTGCTTAAAAAGAATCAAATTGCTATGAAGTGTATGATGTGCATTCAATGTTTGGAAAGCTAGATGGTTTGCTTCTCCCCTTGCACCTTTTGGCAATCTTGGGTGAGAAAAAACATCTTGAGCTTCACATCTTTTTCAAGCATACCTTTTAGAGGGCCCGCCTATTAAGAAACATCCCATGCTGGAGAAATCATAGGTTACCCAAGTGGTACTTTCATTCTGGACTACTATATAAATAAATTGTGGGTGTGAGGAGACTTCATCATCCCTTCGGCCATTGTTGACCTATACCGATGTATTCTCCCTCAATATCCTTATGATGCGTAAAAACCCATAAGGGCTAGGAGGTCTCTTAATTGAGCAAAACATTGCATGTATAGGGGCCCAAAAATAATATCCCTAGAACATTACAAAGAGCCAAATTATTTTAGAAGCTACCCCTTTATATCCAAAAACATTCTTTGAAAGCGGTGCATCAAAATTTACTTCTGAGAAGTTACTTTCCAATTACGACTACATGCCCGCATCATAAATTGCATGTAAAATCATCTCTTCGGAGCATGAGGCAGGCCTACCTAAAAGAATGGTTTCTATCCACTAGGGTTGTAATGCTTTTTTATGTTAAACTTTCCAAATGCATTCAAAACATGTTGGAAGAATGAAGAAGAATGACTATCTCTATAGTTTTGTGTTTTCATTGATGTCACCATGTTATACTAGTTGTGATTGCAAGTCTAAGTTAGTGCTTGATTTGTTATTTGGGTCTGGTATCTGAACCAGTATACAAACTACACCCTCCGGTATTTTAGTCCACAATCCTCCACGGTTGATAGTTTCTACCTCTAGTTTTGGGAAATAGTTTATGGGTGTTCAAAGCATGTATGTTCAAAATCTCTCATGCTCCAGTGCTCATATGGCATATCAACATTATTTTCTTGATTGCTTTTTGCAATTAAGTCTATTTCTAGCCGACTTCATGAATAATTTGTGATATGGTGAATCAATTTTTGTTATACGGATATATATGCGACCTATCTTAGGCCCATGCCAACATGATGCAGTGAGTTGAGCATTTGAATTATTTTTGGAAAGATTGTGCAAATACTTGAAACTGACAATTGGTATTTTTGGTAAACAAGGAAAGGCATCTAATTAGGCCGACCTAATTGATCCTTATGGATAATCGAGTATATATATTGGATAGGTTTGAAGATTGAAAAAATAATTAGTAGTGATTGTGAAGTTGTGAATGTGAAAAATGTGAAGATGATGAAGTCCATTAAGTATGTTTATTGAACATCATTGGAACTACATCAACACTTGTTAGGTGCACTTTCTTTAGTTCATTTTGGCTGTGAAGCCAATTTTTGTTTCGTAATCTTTTTGTAGACAATGAATCTCCTTGTAAGTAGTGAGCTTTTGTATTTGGATAGTGAGTCCTATTCAGGGTAGTGGGCCCTTGCCAGTGAGCCTTATATATTTGGTTTTGGAACTATTGTATATTGTGAGCTAATCCTCACTGTGGTTTTCCCTCATTGGGTTTTCCACATAAAATCTAGTGTTCATTGTGTTGATTTTGCTTTCTATTATCAGAGTTTCATGCTCATACTTAATAATAGAATAGTTTGGTTTTGAAATTGATAATTTTTGACATGTTTTGTTTAAATTTGGTGGCAATGGATTCACCCCCCTCTTAGTTGTCCTGTGCCTTTTAACAATTGGTATCAGAGCTTTGGTTCCTTGGTATAGAGCTTAACCGCTTGAGGAAGATCCTGAAGGTTGATCAAATGGATGATAAAGAAGAACTCCAGGTTGCACATGAGGATGTTGACAAAGTTGAAAATGAAAACAAAGATCTGAAAGAGAATATTGAAGATGCAAATAAATGTGTCCAGAAACTAAAAGAACAATTAAAGAAATTCAAACAAGCTATGTTCCAAACAACACACAAAATAACCAAATTACCTATCCCAAGAAAAATCAAGTTGTAAACCAACAAAAAAATCAAGGAGGGTAACAAAGGAAATACGATCAACCCAGGAGGCAATTCACAGTACTAGGTGAGTCACTTGAAATAGTCATGTGAAAGCTAGTATATCAAAACCTCATCAATCTTAATGATTTCCCAAACTATGAGGAACCTAGTTTCAAGACACCGTGGTATAATGAGGAAAACTTGTGTGAATTCCATAAGATCAAAGGACACACAAGCAATAATTGCATGTGACTCAAACACCTCATCCAAGACTTGACAGACAAAGGGGAAGTGGATGTTGAGCATCGTCTCAGAAACAAGGATCTTCAAATATACTCAAACCAGATCTCAAATCACACAAAAATGAATGACAAATGAAAGGAACAAGAGTACCACAATGCTAACTACACATACGATGACATGGTTTTAGGAACCCTCTCATAAGCTAATGATAATAGGGAAAATGTAGTGACAATACGAGGTGGAGACAACAACTGTAACGTAACCACCAGTTGAGGGAGAATTACAATATAAGGAGCCCCACCCAAACCCATAATTAAGTCATCAAATGATTATAGTTGTGCAAACCTTTTTCCTAGTACCTGCAAAACAACATGAATAAATGAGTTAGACAAGGAATTACAAGCTACAAGAAGGATTCCCCATGAAATCCATTTACAAATCAAACTAGGAACGAAAATAATGAAGAACACAAAGAAAATGATAAAAACTAGATTTAATCCTAATTTAAATAGAAAACACTTGATCCCATTAGGGAATTGGTGCCAATTTGATGTGAAAATTGGCCCTTTCCCAATCCCTATGATGAAATCTTGATGTGTTGAAGATGATGTTGATCCACTTTGACAAAAGATGAGAACTCTAAGCCAAATCTGCAAAAAGCCTAACTAGGAATTCGAATGATGTATGGAAATGGCTAAGTATTTTAGCATGGTAACTTTTCTTGGATTGTGGATGATAAAATGAAGAGAGGAGCTCTTCATTTATAGGATTTCAAGATGGATGAAAGTCCAAATTTGAGCAATGTGGGACTAACTTTCATCCAATGATATGGTGCCACTTGTCAAGCTATGAATGGATGATGGTTGTGCAAGATTTGGGGTTTGTGCCAATAAATGCCAATATTTGAAATTCAAATTTGTTGAAATGACATGTAAGAGGGAAGGGAAAATGCAATAAATGCCACTTGGCCTAAGGCAAAGGACATGTAAGAGGTTTTAAATGCCTTGTTGGATGTACATGTTGACTTGGAATTTTTGAATTCAAATTGAGGGAATATTCAAAAAGATGCCATGTGAGGGAAAATAGGGATTTAATAAATGAATTAAATCTATTTTCATGTGCAATTTGCATTATCTACAGGATGTGACATGAGATTAGATTAAATTAATCAAGGGTTAATTAATTTAACAGGAGATTTGATAATGTGACTTATTTGACTTAGATTTATGGGTTTATTTAAATCAAATAAGAGAAGAATACGATAAGAGGCTAATTAAATAAAGATTTTGATTTATTTAATTAAAAGGGATGGTGTTAGATTAAATCAAATAAGGTTTTAATTTATTTAATTTAATGGATAGACTTTAGACATTTTAATGAAATAAATTGATTATTTAATTAAATAGGGATAATTAGATCAGATGGGTTGATTTAATTAACAAGATAGAGTGACTTAATTAGATAAAATGATTTATTTAATTAAGAAACAAATATTGATGAATTTAATCAGATAGGGGGATTTGATTAAATGGTTAGACCAAGGGATTATTTAGGAAGAAACGATGTTAGTAAATCAGGATCAGATGCACGATATCAATCAGTATATTTTCAATTTCTACATTTTGCCCCCTCTTTGAAGCAATGCATTCATTGCGTTGGTTCAAAGAATAAACGATCTCGATCAAAGCCAAAAACTTTCAATATTAAAAACTTGCCCCACTGCTGCATGGCGAGAGAAAACATGCCATTATAATGCCCCCTCGAGAGATTGGACAAAAATTTCAATTTTTTAGGTGATCTCGCGAAAAAAGGTGACAAAGTGCTCGACCAATCCAAAAGGGGTCCGAGAGATTAAAAACGTGTCTAAACGCAATGAAACGATGAAAAACAACCCTCAAACGGACAAAAACAGGTTCGAGGGACCAGAACCTTATTAGGACAGCCCTAGAGGGTCAAGAAACCCTAATTTTTAGGCTTAAAAGGGGCCCGAGGGGTCACTTTCAAGTCATTTTCACACACCTCTGCTAGCAAACCTTGAGATTCGAGCTCTGACCTCCTGACGATATGGCACAACGACAGCTTCCTCTACACATTTCAAACTGAGTTCAGACCTACCAGCGACCACCTGGCATCGGTGCCCCGATATGTGACCCTAACTAAAGCTTCATTTTTTTCATTTTAACACATTTATTACATGTTTAAAGATGAGCTCACTTCCAGCAGCGCTATTATAGCGTCGCTTGGTGTTTAAAGTGCACCGCTAATTACCATTTCGCGCTGCAACAGTGCTATTTTGCACCGCAGCGGTGCAATTTGGAGTTTAGAAACTCTACTGTTGGGCTCGGGCTTAGCTCAAACTTGGCAGGCCAGTTTGGACAAAGTGAGTCGTGACAGCGCCCTTTTCATGCAAATTGCAACGTTGGGTGTTAAAGTGCACCATGGCGGCTCGATTTAGCTAAACTCTAGGTCTAGCATTAGAGTTTGAGGAAACTCAAATTGCGACACCTTCACAAACTGGGCCGCTGGAAAAAAGTTTGGAGCTTTACGCAAGGATTTTTTTCAAAAGATTTTAACATGTTGACTTTCCTTGATGCAGGATGGACCAAGGGAGCTCTACTCTCGGGAGCACCGGTCGCAGGATTTGGCGAGTGTCCTACAGGACTTGAGCGATAGGGATCAGGACCAACTGGGGGTCGCTGGCCTATGGCATATTGCGTATGTAGCGCCCGTGCGCACACACCTCGGGATGTTGTTAGCGCTGGCCGAGAGGTGGCACAGCGAGACCTCTTCGTTTCATCTTCCCACTGGCGAGGCGACCATCACATTGGAGGACGTCTGGCGCCTACTACGATTGCGCATTCATGGCCTCCAAGTGATCTATGACATGGAGGAGGGACACGAGCATTGCATCAGATTCCTCGCCACTCGAGATATTATCTATTGCAAGGGTTACATCGAGCTGGAGAGGTACAGAGTTATAGCACCTCCCTTCCGCTGGGCCATTGCAGCGATCATTTCGGGTTTGGTTGCCCCTGACTGATGAGGGCGATATTTCAGTTTGGGTTGGGGATACTGCTGGGAGAGGATGGTTCGGGATAGGCCGGTTTGATTTGCAAGGGGACTCGTCCTTCTGGCTTTACTCTACAGGGATTTTCATGAGTACGCGTATATGGATGGCCAAGCACTGGGGGCCGGCTTGACACTTCTTCATGTCTAGGCGTGGGAGCACATTTTTGTGCTATGTCCATGAGTCGTTACAGTTCTGATGGGGGCAAAGGATGCCCTGGTGGTAGGATACAGAGGGGGTGTGTCATTCACACACACCGGCGAGTATAGGATCCCCTACTGGAGGCAGGGCCTAGATGAGATGCTTGTGTTTACTTGGAGACCATACCTTGGTCAGCCCGGATGGGCCAACGATGCAGATCAACTCTTCTACTATCATCAGGATCGATACATGAAGGGTCGAGAGCATACGATGATCGAGCGATGCCTACCTAGGCACGTACAGCGTCAGTTTGGAGAGCCCCAAGATTGGCTAGATGATGGCTATGTAGCCGTGTTTGCACGCAGCATGACACAAGTGTCATGGGGGCTTGGTATTCCTACTGTAAAGGCAGTCGACAACTTTTGATATTTGTTAGCCCGACCGTGGGCCTATGATCAGGGCTTGGCAGATCCGGGTACCACACAAGCCTACAGAGATTGGTTTAGGCCTCCCCTTCGATTGACTGTTCCAGGTGAGGATCCAGAGGCACACAAGGTCAGAGGTAAGGGGAGAGGACGAGGATGAGGACCCAGGGTCGCGATTCAGCAGGACCCACCAGGGGTGCCCCTAGTTCTGCCAGGTTAGGGAGATGTCCATATGCAAGACCAGCAACTGGATCCACCAGTCCCACCCCCACGAGCCGAGGGTGAGGATCAGGTTCATACGCAGCCACGGGTACAGCCAGCAGGGCAAGCAGACGCACAGGACGCCTTGATTTTACAGTTATAGGCATAGGTATAGGCATTGACGGCTAAGAGGGACCAGGCATGGGCTGAGAGAGAGTAGCTCAAAGCATAGAGGGATCAGGCAGTACAGCAGCAATAGGCCACAGAGCTACAGGCAGCTACAAAGCTAGGCCGTAGACAGCAGATTGAGAGCATGACAGCCTCAGCCTCCTCCTAGGGTATAGTGTCGGTACGATCTTATAGGGAGGCTATCCGAGAGATAGAGTACTACCACCAGGCTTACCACGACACTGTACCTAGAGTAGACTGGGTCCCTGATTACTCAGAGCAGGCTAGCCAGAGACCACCAGAGGGTCATGGTGACAGGGGTGAGGGCAGCATTCACAGAGATCGACCGTGATCCAGATGATACGTGACTTTGGTGCCTTATGGGCTCATTTTTTATAGCCCCGATGGGCGGTTTGTATTGATTGACATACTTGTACAGTGATCCGATTATTATTTATTTTTTATACTATGACAGTTGATGATATGATATATGAGCTGATTTTGATGTGATACCATGTGTACTCCTTTATTTATGCATGTATGATTTATTTCTATATGTTTTGCAATGATGTTTTGCATGGCACATTTATTTATAATGGCGTTTATGCAATTGATTATGACTAACAGATCTATATTATGCTTACCTATGATATGATGTGCAATGATTTATGGACGAATGTTATATGATGCGATGGTTGTGATATGATGTTAATGCATAATGAAATTGAGATGCCTAGAATAACAAATGTTATTATCCTAAATGATGATGTATGTGATGAAATGATATGTCTAATGAATTAAATGCTTATATGCCTATTGCCTATGATTATGCAATAAATGATTATGGAATGTTTTTGTAGATGCTATGTGATGGTTTATATGATAATATGAAATGTTTATAAAATGAAAATGCAATGTTTATGCAATGATTGATATAATGCCATGAGATGCAATGTAATGGGTGAAATGCGATGATATGAATGCATCTGTTTATATGATGATGAGAATGCAATGTTTCCTATATGATATGCAATGCAATGTGCTAATGATGTCTATATGATGTGCTTATGTAATATGCTAATGATTTGTGGATGCAGGATCGATGGTGATGATGGTGATGATGAGCAACTGTCATAGTACCTTGTTAGTGCGGTTAGTAAGAAAAGAAGAAGTCATTTCAACAAGATGCATGATAACACAAATGCAGATAATGATGATGATTACCTACCGAGGAATTGGTATTTTTAAAGGGCCATATTTTCTTATGTTTGATAACATGCGTGGTATGATGCATCAAGGTATAGGAAACCAGGATGGCGTGGTACTTAGTGTGATGGACTTTGACTCGACAATCAAATAGGAGTATTCTTGTTCACACCTGACATACGAAAACCTTGCTAGGATGTATTTCGGAAGTTTCAGACACCTCAGACCAAAACACGGAAAGGTAAACCCATCCCTGCAATAGTCAACAAGTTGCCCTAGACCTCTTCCATACACCCTAACAAAGCAAGTATTCGTCGAGGTTATATTGCAAGAACGTCCAACAAGCACAACAGACAAAAGATAATGATCATTGCTCCATTCCTATTTCTCTAAATCCTCTATTTTGGGATATCATCGAGATGTCCTTGGAATGAGCGCAAAATAAGATAAGTCAAAAGATAAAGATCAAGTAAATAAACAAACTAATACTCTTCAATACCGCTAACGGAAAATGATGTGTTTTCTACGGATGATAGGCGAAACTTATTGCCAAAAGATAATGGCCATTGTAGGAAGGATTCATCCTACGACATGTTAGTGGATGGCAGCACGTCATTTCATTTATAAGGGATAATTGATATGGGACAAATTCAGATGATGTGTTATCGATACGAAGAGATGACCAATTTGCTTACGTACTGACTTAGACTTAAGACTTGACGTTTTGGAGTTCTACTTGTAATCTGCTAGACTTGTTCCTGATTATTTTACCAAAGATTGAAGATAACGATCAGTTTATTATGGGTGGTGCTTATTGTGGGTGCAAGCGAGATGAGGCAGATGGATTTTTCAAATATTTGGATGTTTTTGATGTTTTGAGGCTGTTTTTTGGTATTTTTTCGAGATTTTTAAATGTTTTGATTTTTGGTTTTTTCAAATGTTTTGGGGTTTTCTGAGATTTTGACCAAGAGACTAACCTAAAGACCTATCCTAGGGGTCTCGATGGCTGGTCAACAGACAAGCCTTGCCTATGTTATACACGCAGAGACCACATAGTTCGACTGACGACTCGACCGATTTACAAATGATCATATACAAGATGAAATGTTAGTTTATTATGACAGACTCCTATAGGACTGACCTAAATGTCTCAGGGGATGATCAAAGATCAACCTTGCCTATGTTCAAGCTCAGAGATGACGTAGTTCGACAAGACGACCTTGTTTTTGGCTTTTTGATATGTTTTGAATTTTTTTGTATTTTATGATTTTCTGATGTTTTTGGATTTCTAATTTTAAGGACTTTAAGATCATACACGAATCTGATCTTGATGAGAACATGCCCCCAGCGTGATGCGATAGACTACTCTGATAAAGGCAGGACAAACTGACCTTGAGGATGGGCCGAGTAGTACAAGGAGGGATCATGATACGAACACAAGACCAAGCTATGGTGCGGATACGAGTGGATGTGTGATGGATGCAGACCTGAACACGATGGATGATGTTGGCGAAATGGATGGATGATGCCGAACAAGCCATAAGATCTTGGTGGATGGAAAGTGCTTATTTACACAAGGTGCCTGTTTGTCATGTTTTCATCGAGGTACTTGCCCAAAGTGCCACCAAAGCGGTTTTCACTAGAGGACAATTTTTTTGATCCTTTTTTTTATTTTTTTGGATTTTTTACTTTTTTTTGAAATTTTTTATTTATTTTTTTTGTTGTCACCAAGACGCCTATTTGCCAAGTTTTCGCCAAAGTAACCATTATTTTAGAACTTTTTCTGATTTTTTTGGATTTTTGGTTTTATACCCTGGAAGATTTAGGCATAAAACTTTCTGAGATGGGAACTATTCATGGGCTCCTGCAGAGGTTCCCCTTTGGGTTTTCATAGCTGATATGCCCCCGATTTATAACTTGCTGTTATGACAAATGGTCCTAACCATTTAGGTTTGAACTTTCCTTTGCTACTTGGGTTTGGGACATTCTTCTAATTTTCTTTTAAGACCAATTCTCTAACTTGGAAAGTCCTACTTTTGATCTTCTTGTTGTAGCTTCGTTTGAGTCTATTTTGATAGACTTGTAGATGATTCAAAGCATCTATGCATCTCTCATCCATTAGCTCCAGCTCATTTAGTCTTGACACCTGATAGTCCTCATCTGTGATGAGGTTTTGCAATGATATTCTGAGAGATGGGAGCTCGATCTCAATGGGGAGTACGCCTTCTGATCCGTAAACCAAGGAGAATGGGTGGTGCCAGTGGGTGTGCAGATGCTGGTTCGATAAGCCTAGAGGGCAGGATTAAGCTGCAAGTGCCAGTCACGACCTGCGTCATTGACTATTTTCTTGAGGATTTTGAGGATGGTTTTGTTTGTGGCTTCTGCTTGACCGTTGCCTTGGGGATAATACGGGGTGGAGAAGCGATGTTGGATTTTGAATTTCTCGCACAAATCGTGAACCTCCTGGTTCTTGAAGGGTGTCCTATTATCTGAGATGATGGCTTGTGGGACACCGTAACGACAGATGAGATAGTTCAGGATGAATTTTTAGATCTTCTTTCCAGTGATATAGGTCATAGGTATGGCCTCCACCCACTTTGTGAAGTACTCAGTTGTCGTGATGATGAATTTATGGCCATTGGATGAGGTAGGTGTGATTTTTCTAGTGAGATCGTGTCCCCATTGTGAAAAGGGCCATGGTGTGAAGATCAGGTGAAGCTCTTGAGCTGGAGCATGGATGAGGTCCCCATGCTATTGACATTGTAAACACCTTTAGCATGATCATGTGCTTCTCTTTCCATCGTGGGCCAGTAATACCCCATCCTCAGCAGTTTCTTGGCGATGGTCATCCCACTCGAGTGTGAGCCACATATACCGTTATGAACCTCCGTTAGAGCGGTTAATGCCTCCTCAGCATTTAAACAGCGTAACAAGGTACCTTCTATGCTTCTACGGTATAAGGTATCACCTAGGATGACAAATCTGGATGCCTTTTTTATAAAGGTTCATTTTAGGTTTGATGGAAGATCTATGGGTATGACTCCTATGCGAAGATATGTGTAGATGTCATGATACCAAGGATCGCGAGGACCAACAATTTCACACACATATTCCGATTCTGGTACCTCGAATGTAGGGACGAGAAGCTGCTCAATCAGAAATTCATATTTTGGGACATTTTGAGGGATGTCTAATAGAGACCCAATTGTAGCCATGGCATCTGCTACTTTGTTGTTGGTTCTTGGAATCTGCTCAAATGTTATGTCGATGAAGGATTCCTTTAGAGTCTCCACCAATTTCTTGTATGGAGTTAGCTTGTCATCCTTAGTCTGATATTCATTATTGACCTGATTTATGATCAACCGAGAGTCTCCATTCACCTTCAAAGCTATGATGTTCCATTGTACTGCTATCCTGAGACCTATAGTCAAAGCCTCGTATTCCGTTATGTTGTTAGTGCAAGGAAATGCTAATTTGTATGACTTCGGTATGCAATCTCCTTGTGGAGTGATGAAGAAGACACCAGCTCCTAACCCATGTTGTGTGTATGAACCATCGAAATATAGTTTCCAGTGTTCCGCTACGTTGAGGTTAAAAATGGATTCATCTAGAAATTCATATACAAGAGGATTCTCAGCATAAATTGGTGCCTTTGCCAGTTGATCTGCAATAACTTGACCTTTAATGGATTTCCACTCTACATACTCGATATCATACTCCGACAATATCATTACCCATTTTTCCATTCTGCCTGTGAGCATTGCCTTGGATAAGAGATACTTTAGGGGATCAATTTTGGCGATGAGCTTGATCTTGTGTGCCAACATGTAATGTCTAAATTTTTGGGATGCAAACACTACTGCAAGGCAAGACTTTTCGATGAATGAGTAATTTAGCTCGTGACCAACCATTGTCCTGCTGATATAGTAGATGGCTCTCTCTATTCCATTTTCATCATGTTGAGTTAGGAGAGCTCCAAGGGTTGCCATTGTTGCTGACACATATAAGATCAATGGCTTCTTTGGGATGGGTGGCATTAAAACTAGCGGTGTCAGTAGATATTCCTTGATTTTGTTAAATGCTTCTTCACATTTTGAATCCCATTTATATGCTACCCCCTTGTGGAGTAGGTGAGAGTATGGGTTTTGCTTGTCTGCCAATTGTGATATGAACCATCGGATGGATTGTAGTCGGCCTTGGAGGCCTCTCAGTTGTTTTAATGTCTTTGGTGCTTCCATCTCGAGGATTGCTTTTACTTTTTCCGGATCCACCTCGATACCCCTCATGGAGACTATGTATCCTAGCAGTTTACCTGATTGTACGCCGAAGACGCACTTCTTGGGGTTCAGTCTGACTTTGTATTCCTCCAGTCTATCAAAGATAGCACTTAGGGTTGCTATGTGATATTGTCTTTTTCTGGATTTTGCTAGGATATCGTCAACATAGTCCTCCATTGTCTTGTGAATCATATCATGGAATATTAGTGTCATGGCCCTTTGATAGGTTGCACCTACGTTCTTTAGGCCGAATGGCACCATGTTCCAGCAATAGGTCCCCCATGGACAAGTGAACGCTGTCTTATGTTGATCTTCTTTTGCTATCATGATCTGGTTGTATCCTAAAAATCTGTCCATAAGTGATAGCATCTCATGCCTTGCCGCCATATCTACTATCATGTCGACGTTGGGAAGCGGGAAATCATCCTTCAGACATGCTTTGTTCAAATCTCTGAAATCCGTATAGATTCTGATGGCTCCGTCAGGTTTTGAAATAGGTACCAAATTAGACACCCATTCTAGATAATCAATTGGTCGAATAAATCTCGCATCTAACAGCTTTTTGAGCTCCATTTTGACCAATAAGGCGATTTGAGGATGCATCTTTCAAAGCTTTTGTTTGACCGGTTTGGCTTCTGGATCATGCCCTGGCATGTCAGCATAACTCCATGCAAAGTTTATTTGTCTTTCCTTTAGGAATGCTGCTAGGAGTTCTTGCTCTTCTGTTAATAATGATTCTGCATTGAATGTGATATGCGGGGTCTCCTCTGTTCCTATGTTCACAGGATTGCATTTTTCGGCCAAGACTACTGACTTCTCCTGATGAATAGCTCTTAAGGGAAGATTGAATCCTTCATCCTCAAGTGCCTCAGAGAGGTTTTCACCGTTGGATATGTCCTTTCTTTTTACTATTTTCTTGTCAGAGAGTGCCATAGTGTGGTTTTCACTCAAGGACTTGGATATGATTCTTAGTTTCTCACTTTTCTGACTAAAGGATTCAATCGTTTCCCCGTAATAAGCATGTGTGTCCAACTCCATTAGAAACCCTACCTTATGATCTCCATCTAGAATGTTATCCCTCAATCCCATGAATTCTGAGAGCACCTCTTCATTTTTGAATGTATCGAGAACTGGTGGTCCTCGTTGGTCATAGTCGATCAGTTGGGGATAGACTAAGCGGATCTCATGATTTAGATGATCGGTTTCCAAGGAGAGGGTGCTAATCATACACAAGGTGGTATCTTCGAATAACCTAGGTAGATTAGATATGGGATCTTCGTCATCGCTACTAATATAGGGCTCAGTTATGAAATTATGTGTCTCTACCTATGACTATTGGTGAGTGTACTTGTACTAGCACTGGCTGAGGAGAAACATTAGCAACTCTAACCGGAGGACTTTGGCCACGTATGGTTATTCTTGGAGGGGTACATCCAAGACCAAGATTTGTTATGGGTCGCGTCTCTGGCATTATAGGTATTATCAGTCCATTGTCATTTTGTCCCCGTCTTTGATTTTTTTCGTAGCCCATTGCGAGCATCATTTGTAGGCCCCAGCTACTTTCGTCCATTAGTAATTCAGGTGTCAGTCTTTCATCTCGATACAACATGTGAGATGGATCTGCTTCAATAACCTCATGGCCCAGGTCTCCCCATCTTGTGAATTCAGGATAGTCTTTAGGATATGTTTGTGATGAAGAACCTTGGTTTTCTTGTGGATGTCCCCGTGATCTAGGAGATTGTGGTAACTCTCCTATCACAAAATCATTTTTAGGGAACTTGTAGCTTCCACAACCATCCTCCTGGATAATGAGCTTGATGTTAGAGATGGTGGGAATGGCGGGGATGGCGGGTGTCTCTGTTGCAGAAGTGGATGCGTGAGTGGCGGGGTCGATGTATGGTGTGGATGGGCCCTCATCATTCTTTGGTACTTGGGGGATTTGTAGTACTTGGCTTCAAGATTTTTGCAATATGAAAATGGTTTGGGATCTCCATGAATGGTAACCTCTTGTCCATTATGTGTAAATTTCACACATTGGTGGAAGGTTGATGCTACGACTTTCATCGCATGGATCCATGGGTGTCTCAGGAGGATGTTGTATGGCAAGTTGAGGTCCAGGACCTGATAGGTGGTTTCCATGAGCATTAGCCCTACTTGAATAGGGAGTTTAATCATGCCCTGAGACACTCTTTATTAGTCGTCGTATGCTCTTATTGTGATGCCCTTACCTTTGTCAATGGAATCCTTTGATATTTTCAACTGCTTGATGAGGCTGAGAGAATAGATGTTCAAACCTGCACCTCCATCCACCAAGACCCTTTTTATTTTGCTCTTGTTTACAATGGCTTCCAAGTGAAGTGCACAGTTGTGAGATGGTTGGGCGGGGAAATCTTGGTCAGAGAATGTAAGGAGATTAGGTGTTATGATATTTCCGACCATAGCTTGGAATTGGTCCACATCAAGATCTACGAGGACAGTGGATGAGGCTAATGCTTCCTCAAGGATCTTCTTATGGGCTGATGATAGTTTTAACAACTCCATGATGGAGATGTTTGTTGGTGTTCTCTTGAGTTGTTCTACAACATTGTAGCTATGCGGAATGGCTCTAGATGAAGGGACTCTATTAGGTTGGGATGATCCTGCAATGGTGAATTTTTCGCCTCTTGTGGTGACTTCACAATCTTCGGCATGGGCACCCTTGATGGTGATGACCTTGCAGTCTTCATTTAGGGAGGCAACGACCATTTCATACACACGGTTGACATTGGCCTACCCTTTATCATTTTTATTCCCTTTGTTGCCATGATTCGACATCAGATTCGTGTAGATTTTAAGGTCCTGATTGCCTATAGGTTGTTCCACGTTTATGATTCTTTTGTCGATGAGATCTTGGATGATGTTTTTGAGTCTCATGCAACTATTTTTGGTGTGGCCTTTGATTTTGTGGAATTCACACAGTTGATTCTCATTGTACCAAGGAGGTTTGACATTGGGTTCTTGGTAATTCTCGAATGTAGGAGGCTTGATGAGTTTTTCGTCGATCAACTTTTTCATTATGTCCTCCAGTGGTTCCCCCAAAATGGTGTATTTTCATTTGGGATAACTTTTGTGTTGGGGTGGTCCTCTTTTATCATTGAGGTTATTGATGGTTGGATTGTTGTTGGGTTGGTATGTTGTGTGATGAGTGTTTTGGTGTTGATTTTGGATTTGCGATGTGGGTGTATTTTGGCGTGCACCACTAATGACCACCTTGGCATCTACGACACCATCATTAGTAACATTCTTGTTCCTTGCCCATGTTCAAGGTTTATCATTGTAATTTGATGGTGGGAGATTTTTTTGTTGTTCGTGATATGATGTTGATTCCACGGGTTGAGTCACAAGGGCTCTTTCGATGCTAAGCGCCTTAGAAATCAATTGGTCATATGTGGTGATGCCCTGAACCTTGAGATGAAATGACAAGTGGCTTTCAAGGTTGGCTATGATGGTGCAAACCTGTTGTTCTTCTAGCATGGTCCATTTGCTCCGATTGGCCTTGGATCGCCATTGTTGAAGGAATGAAGCAAAAGATTCATTCTTTCCTTGTTTTAGAGCGTATAATTCTTCAAGACTGACATCTATTGCAATGTTACATGCGTAGTTTTTAATGAATTCATCCCTTATTTCTTGGAAGGTTCTAATGCCTGAAGGTAAGCGAGAGAACCATTCTATAGCGGGACCTACCAAGCTTCTAGGAAATAGCCGCATCAGATAAGTATCGTCATATGCGACCTCCACGCAATGAACCTGGAATTCCCTAATGTGATCTTCAGGGTTTCCCATCCCTCGATATTTGTCAAATTTAGGGGTCTCAAATCCCTTGGGGAATGGTTTCATCTCTAAGCTCATATCAAATGGAGAGGGACACAAGTTGCTTGGTGTTTTGGTTGTTCGTCCCAACTGGAGGTCGAGCACTTGTTGTGATAGCAACCTGAATTGTGTCGTTACATCAATTTTCGGATCAGGGGGTGGGATGAATGTGTTGTGGGGTGTTTCGATTGTTGATGGATTGGTCGGTGTGTTGCTCAATGGTATATGTATGTTCTGGCGAGCGAGGTAGGCTTCTACTTGCTTTTGAATGAATGATGCCTATTGTTGATCTTGTTGTTGTTGCGCTAGTATTTGTGCTTGTTTTTGTTCCAACAACACTTGTTGTTGTGCTTGCTATTGTTCTCATAATGCTTGTTATTGGGCTGCCATTTTTGTTGCTTCTTGCTGCTCTTGGTATTGCTTTAGTGCTTGCTGATATGCTTGCATTTGCGCTGCTTGTGCAAGAAGTTGTGCTTGTGCTTGTGCTTGTTGTGCCTAATATTGAGCTTATGCTTCAGCTTGCGCTTGAGCTTGGGCTTGTGCTTGTGCGGCTTGTTGTTGCAATAGAAGTTGTGCTTGAGTGGTCCTTTGTGCTTGTAATGCTTGCATAGCTTGGGCGGCTTGTTGTTGTTGTTGTTGTAATAACGCTTGAGCTTGTTGTGCTTGTTCTGCTTGTTGCGCTTGTAATGCGGCTTGTGCAGCTTGAGCATTTTGTGCAGCTTGAGCAGCCTGTTGAGCAGCTAGATGTACGGCTTTTTGTTTTTGTACTTTTTGGTATCCTCTTTGGAAAGAATCTTGTAATGCTGCGTCGAATTGGTTTGATGTGGTGAACGTTGGTGGTGGTGGGGGTGGTGGATGATGATGTTGTGTTGATGTTTTTGGTGTTGGATAGTGCTATTGATGTGGTTGGTCCTTGAGAGACCATGCTTTACAATATTAAAGGGATGTTTGATGATGTTGCCATTGCTTGTGTGTTTGTCGTTTGTTGTTGTGATATCAATGAAAAATTTTGAGTGTTCGGTGTGATGCTTTGATTGATGGTTGGGATAACGGTTTGATTGATACTTGGTAGGGGAGGAAGCCCTAAACCAAGAAGTGGTATGGATGATAATGGCAATGGTGGAATAGGTGAAAATGTAAGGGGAACTAGTTGTTGCATGGTGTCGAATATGCCCCCTAGTCCGAACATATCTCCCTCCTCTTGTGAATTTATGAGAAGAGGTGTTTGTGGTGCTCCATAAAAAGATGTTGATGATGGGTCATAATGTAAAGTGAGAGGAACATTTTTGTGCAATGGATTTTGGGGGATGTTTTGTTCCAATGTGGTGTTTGCGTCTAAGTTTTGATTATTAACAAGGGGATGTGATTGAAGAGCATTTAGGAATGTGTTTCCCTTGTTAACGTTCGGTTGGGTTGGAGCAAATAATGTTGTGATTTGCGGTATGTTTTGTGTGATATTTTGGGATGGAGATGTAGATGAAATGGGGATGGTGGATGAGATGGGAGGAAATGATGTATCTACTATAGTACTCACATTGAAATCCAAAGGCAACTTAGCCCCTTGTTTTGCTAGTTCAAGCATGTACAACGAAGGGTTAAGTCTCATCATGATGTTGATGATTCTATGGTTGTCCAGATTTTGTAGCATTTCAGTCATTTCCTCGCGAGACATTCCAAAGGTAAGGTCCTCTTCTTGGTTTTCCTCTTGCGTATTTTGCGATGATGAGAGGATCAAAGGATTACTTGATTCAGCTGGATTCATTTTTGCATTTGTTTGGCTAAGATCGCTTGAAGCAGGTCTTTCTTTGTTGGCTTCCAAACTCTTCTTGTATTGAGATCTCGTTTGAACCATAAAACAAGGATCAATCTTCAAGAATATGGGAGATGAATCTCTTGATTCTTTGGAATGATCTCTATTTTATGTCCCAAAGTATAAAGTTTTAGGATGTTTTTGAGGATCAAAGGTGATGATGATATGATGATGATGTTTAATGATGGATGGTATGGATGTTTTGGCTTTTGATAAATCTTGAATGGGACACTAGGCTCTTAAGACTTTGATTTGATTGGATTTCAGATTTGGGGTTTTGTCCTTGACTTTGATTTGTTTTTTATTTGGATTTTGAACAAAAATATCCTAAGATGTTGGATGATGATCTAAGGGATAACTTTGTTCAAAGGATCATAATTTGAATATGTGTGAGGAGAAGGATGCATCTACCCACACCCATTCAAGCAAGATGATTTGTTTCACTAAGCATATGAAGAAGGATTCATCTACATACACTAAGCTAGACAAGATGATTTTGATAACTTTGACTAAGTATATGCAAAAGGATGCATCTACACATACCTAATCAAAGGTGATTTTGCTAATTTTTTCAAGGATTTTGTCTCAATAATATTGATGGACTTGATTTTTCCATAAAGCCTAGTATCAAGGATGATTTCAAGATTTTCCAAAAGGTGATGATGAGATGGATTTTGTTTTGATGTTTTGATGGATGGATGAAAATGATTTTGATGTGTTTTGATCCTAAGATAAACCTAAAAAGGTACACTTTGTTTGCTTTAGACCTAGGTATTGAAGAGCATGCAAATGCTTCCTAATGACCTTTGTAACCAAGAAATGATTTCATTTGAACATTCACTTTCGGATTTCCAATCAATGATTTGTTTTGTTTTGGGATTTGGAGTCTTCAACACACATGAAAGTTCATTTTGTTTAGCTTTGCTTAATGTCTTTATTTTACCAAAAACACTTTCTTCAATTAGGTTTTTTCAAACTAAGATATCCCATGTCTTAATTTCTTCAAACCCCACAAGATATATTATATGGAAATTCAATGAACTTGAGGCAAGGGTTTTCCTATTGTTTACTTAAGAAGACAAATTGAGATATAATCCAACGTTTAGAAACCTCTAAGGATGTGAATCCCAAGGGAAAGCAATAACATGTGGATTGAGTCAATTGTATTTGTCTTCAAAAGGGTTTGAAATTTGGATGATGTTAAGTGTTTTTTTTTTAGATGTTTTCAATCAAGCAATGCATTTTGTAACCCAAGAATAAGTACAATCCTATGGATGTGTAAGACAATATTTGTTGGATTCCCACTTGGACAAGTCACTATGCTTATCTCTAGCGAATGGTTAGATGTTTGACCCCCTTCCCCTCCACAACACTCACTTATATGGCAGCCAAGCATCAACACCCATGAAACTCCCATGGCATGTTTTCCATTTCTACTAGAAGGCCGTAGTGTGGCTTGGAATGACCGTTCTTGCACCAACAAATAGATAAAAGGATTTTGGAAAATTCTAGCACATGGGTTTTAGTAAGGACTTTCCATTCGTAGGAGTTGACCCAACGTGGCAAGAGTCCCCTTTCAGATCCATCTTGTCGGAGTCAACCGCGTGATATTGGCATTTCTTCCAATATCCACATTTATATCCCAGCTGGAAATACTCTTGGCTTTAGAATGTTACCGGTTGAGTTGTTCCCTTGGGTGAGTACTTTTTCCCCAAGGCAGGCCCTCTAGGATAAACAAAAGCGAATGAAGAACAATATTCGTAACTCGATCAATCTTTGTATGCAACAAAGAGAGAATATATGCAATAAAGCCCCCACTCACACTCGCACAAGATTTTGTTCAATTTTTAAGCCCAAATCGAAGTGTGGAGGTGATTGCTTTGTCTTAACCCAAAGTCATGGAAAAGGCCTTTTGATTCTCAAGATCGCTATAAAGCGTGAGAGAAGCGCATACGTCCTTTTCCAATGGCTTTAGTCTAAGTAAGCCCTCACGAAAAACACAACTACACTTGTTCTTTTTAAATCCTCAAAGCAATATGTGAGTTCATTTTAGAGCACAAAAAAGAAAAGTGATAAACATTTGTTCAATTTGTTAATCCCATAAACAAAATCTAGTAAGTTGTTGATCCTATTTGTTCATTTTAACCTTTGCAATAAATGGAATTGAAAAGTTATTTTTAAGCCCAAATGAAAACTAGTGTTCTAGAGATGAAAAGATCACAAATTCCTAAGTGTTAAATAAACACTTAAGTGTTTAAAAACACTTTGATTGGACAAAATATCATCACCATGCTCCTCTTCCCTTAGTTTTTGATCAACCTACAAAGGAGAGAAACAGTCAGGTTCTGGAAAAAACACAGAAATTAAAAAGCAGAAAACAGAGGAAGAAGCAACCATAAATAAAAAGCACATGCTAAAAATTAAATTTCTCCCTTTTACTGTCTTCCAGCGTCGCAACTTGTGAAGGCGTCGCTATTTTTTCCTCCCAGCGTCGCTCTTACAGCGCCGCTTACCATTCAACGGCGCTCTGTGTCGGGACAGAGAGCACGATTGTGTCGCTGTTTTGCCCAATGTCGCAGTTTCTGCCAGTGTCGGAGTTTAGAAATTTTTTAAAACTTTTGCAGATCGGCGAGTCCAACGGAAAAGTTAAAAATTTGAATTCTTTGGCAGGATGAGCCCAGCAGTGCTAAAACAGCGACACTGACAAGCCCACGGTGCTAAAACAGCGATGCTGACGAGCTCGTGGTGCTAAAACAACGACGCTGACGAGCCTGCGTTGGAATTTCCTGTGTGTCAAGAAAACATAGAAATTTTGAGGAAATGTTAGAAATGTTGATGTCAAGCCCTCCTTCTAGCGCCAAATGTGTGAACCCTTTTCCTAGTACCTGCAAAACAACATGAATAAATGAGTTAGACAAGGAATTACAAGCTACAAGAAGGATTTCCCATGAAATCCATTTACAAATCAAACTAGGAACGAAAATAATGAAGAACACAAAGAAAATGATAAAAACTAGATTTAATCCTAATTTAAATAGCAAACACTTGATCCCATGGGGGAATTGGTGCCAATTTGATGTGAAAATTGGCCCCTTCCCAATCCCTATGATGAAATCTTGATGTGTTGAAGATGATGTTGATCCACTTTGACAAAAGATGAGAACTCTAAGCCAAATCTACAAAAATCCTAACTAGGAATTCGAATGATGTATGGAAATGGCTAAGTATTTTAGCATGGTAACTTTGCTTGGATTGTGGATGATAAAATGAAGAGAGGATCTCTTCATTTATAGGATTTCAAGATGGATGAAAGTCCAAATTTGAGCAATGTGGGACTAACTTTCATCCAATGATATGGTGCCACTTTTCGAGCTATGAATGGATGATGGTTGTGCAAGATTTGGCATTTATGCCAATAAATGCCAATATTTGAAATTCAAATTTGTTGAAATGACATGTAAGAGGGAAGGGAAAATGCAATAAATTCCACTTGGCTCAAGGAAAAGGACATGTAAGAGGTTTTAAATGCCTTGTTGGTTGTACATGTTGACTTGGAATTTTTGAATTCAAATTGAGGGAATATTCAAAAAGATGCCATGTGAGGGAAAATAGGGATTTAATAAATGAATTAAATCTATTTTCATGTGCAATTTGCATTATCTAGAGGATGTGACATGAGATTAGATTAAATTAATCAAGGGTTAATTAATTTAACAGGAGATTTGATGATGTGACTTATTTGACTTAGATTTATGGGTTTATTTAAAGGGTATTTGCAAGATCATCATGGAAAAAAAAGGCCCTTAAGTGGCAAAAAATTCAGAAAAATTAGAGTTAGGCAACTTAACGTAAAAATTTGAATAAGTTATCTATATTATTTCAAAGATATGTAAAAATAGAATTTGTAGAAAATTGAATGTAGTTTCTAAACTGCTAGGTTTGTTTAAAATATATATATATTTGGTAAAAATTTGAAATTTTAATGTAGTGGTACTTAATTTTCAGGGAAAAATAAGAAGGTGTTTGTCTGACCACCCTAACCACAATAAAATGATAATATTTTTTTATAATATTTTAGATATAAGTAGAGGACTCATGCCTCGATGTGATGCATATTTTTTTGTAATTTTTTTTCCAAGTAAATAATTAATTATGAATTTTCTATTACAACTTTTTTAAAATATAAAAACTCGTATGTTTGACTACTTTAACTTGGTCAAAATTTCATGAAATTCAATTTTTATTTTTTTAATCCTATAGTATGTAAAGCAAAGAATGTGATGTTTTGGATTCAAAAGATGTGATACCGTTTGAAAGCTATAGATGTTTTTCAATTAGCCTATCAATTAGGACTTTAAATTAAATAGAAAATGAATAATAATTACTTATTAAATTCAAAGTAAAGCATAATTTATATTGGTGTAAAGTTGATCATCTCCTTTAAAACCCTTTTGTTTCATCAATTTTGGGTAAAAATAGATCAACCACATACCCATCATATTGCCACTTTTTGGCCCATCATGATCACATACCCTAAATCAAATAAGAGAAGAATATGATAAGAGGCTAATTAAATAAAGATTTTGATTTATTTAATTAAAAGGGATGGTGTTAGATTAAATCAAATAAGGTTTTAATTTATTTAATTTAATGGATAGACTTTAGAGATTTTAATCAAATAAATTGATTATTTAATTAAATAGGGATAATTAGATCAGATGGGTTGATTTAATTAACAGGATAGAGTGACTTAATCAAATAAAATGATTTATTTAATTAAGAGACGAATATTGATGAATTTAATCAGATAGGGGGATTTGATTAAATGGTTAGACCAAGGGATGATTTAGGAAGAAATGATGTTAGTAAATCAGGATTAGATGCACGATGTCAATCAGTATATTTTCAATGTCTACAATAGTATTGTGGAAAAATTAAAGAAAACACCTATCCTAATCTCAATCTTAGAGTTGTTAAAAACTGTCACCTGCACAAAGAGAAATATTGGAAAAAGCATTGGAAATAGTGATCCCTAACGACCTCGATCCTAGTCAATTCCAATCCATGGTTGGAAAGATCACAACAAGCAATCTTTTAGTATTTTTAGAGAAAGACCTCGCATAAAGGAAATTCCACAATCAATCTCTATACATAGAGGTTGGTTTCCAAAAGAACATGCTCAAATGGGAATTGATAGATAATGGTTCAGGTCTATACAAATGTACCTTAAAATTCGTCAAACAATTGGGGTATTTTGACGATGTGATTAACAAAGGAAAGAGTGTTGCCATAAGGGCCTACAATGACCTTGAAAGAAATTTTGAAGGAACATTCAGGCTACCAGTACTTATAGGACTTTCCATCACAAAAACTACCTATCAAGTACTTGACCTTGAGTTTCCATACAACCTACTTCTAGGACACCCTTGGATCCATGCATTACAAGTAGTACCATTGAACTTTCACCAATGCCTAAAGTTTCCCCATGAAGGAAAAGAGGTAACCTTATATGTCAATCCTAAACCTTTCCACTTTTGTACAAAGTTGGAACAAAAGTATAATAAGATCAAACACATCCCTAGCAATGACATAGCTTCCACTCATTCTCATATGTTGACCCTTCCATGCTTCCATCAACCTCAATCAAGACCACATCAAGTGAGCAACCGAAAATGGAAACCAAGGTTAAAGTACTGGATAGGAGTAATGTGAATTACCATTTTAACCAAGCATTTTGCATTGGCATGCTCCCACCAACACCCAAGGTCTATGGAGGTTCAAAATAGATCAAGCCTACTTAGATAGTGCAAATAATAGTAAAACCCACGATCTTCACCAAGTGGCAGGACATGGAGGACGAAGAAATTTTCAAAGAAGACTTTTCATCCATGATCGACAAGGAGGACCAGAAAGAATAAGAAAAGCCACAACCCATTCTAATTGATACTAGTAGTAGAGGTTATCAATTAGTTAAACAAATGGGGTATCAAGGAACAAGTGACCTTGGGCTACAAAAACAAGGTCGATCAGAGCTTATCATAGTGGAATAGAGGAAGAAAAATATAGAACTAGGTTATAAACCAAAAGACGTGGTTACTCCAAAAACTGGATGAACCTCTTTTAAGAAATGAGAAACTTTTGCTAGCATTAAGGCACTAGATATCTACCATAGCATGGACAACGAGTTATCCATCAAAGACTTATTCAAAAAAATTAGCATTGATAGGTTCCCTCTCCAATATATCAAAACCATTCCCAACATCTATTACCATTTCAGAACAGACTCTAATGAGTATAAATGGGATTCTCCTTCCTTCATCACCGAATATGATTCCCCCACTTCTAGTAATGACGACCTAGACACCTAGTGGGAAAAAGATACCAAAGCCATATTAACCCTTTTAGAAACCTCTATAATTTTTGTGGATAATGATAACGGCCTACCACTCTACTACCCACAACTCATAGATTGGGATCAACAATAACATATTGAACCGTATATTTTTGGCACCCTAATCCTTTCTAGCACTTCTAGGGTTTTTCACCTAAAAGGAGAAAGTAGAGCCAAAATTCTAGGTAGGTTCACTCAAATAAAGGATTGTATGATGTTTATATGACTAAATGAGATGAGATAAATGCAACTAGATGATGAAATTGATTGATTAAGTATGCCAAACCTAAGAAGCAAGTGATGTTTGAAAACACTTTGTGTAATGCAACAATACCTATAAATGAATGCAAAACTAAAAAAAAATGAACCAAAATGAAAGAGTGCACCTAGAATGTGGATGAAGACTGGAAATAGCTTCTAAAATGCTAATAATCCTAATTTTTAGGCTTGGTAAGACTCATTCACCATTCTAGGCGAATCAATCCCAGTTCTGCAAAACTGAGCCGGAACCCATTTCTGACAAAAGGGTACCTAAAAATGCAGAAAACTCAAAATTGACCCTAGAGTGGGACTCATTTTCCACCCATGGTAAATGAGTCCAATTTTGAATTTTTGGATTTTCAAAAGTGGAATTTGGAGCTTCCAATCTGCACTTTGACTTCCTACTAGTGCCTGCTTTCGAAACTCTAATTTATGGGTCTAAAAATGAGTTTTTATTGATATTTTGACTTTTTACATGAGAAGAAGACTTGAGAAAATTTGTACCTTGATCTTCAATGATTTCCAAGCTTCCAAGAGTCCAAAATCTACAAAAAAACAAGACAAGATAGAGATATGTTGAATGTTAGGGCATGGGGGTTTGCCTTGGTCAAACCCCTTTTAGGTAATTAAACCAAAATAATGAAAGAATGGAATGAATCATGCAATAATGGATTTCATTACCTTTCCATGATGTTTGATCTTGAAATTCTGCAACAAAACATGAATAATCTACCCTTGAATGTCTGAAAATTAATCTTGACTGGCTTGTAATGTAAAAACCCTAAGTTGCTTGACTTGAGATAAAAGATTGATGGATGAATAATGAAGAATGAATGTGAAAATGAGCTAGGAGAGTTGATTTTATAGGAAATTCACCTCATTCACCTATTAATACCTCATCACAGGCTGACATGAGGTAATATTAAACTTAAATTTCACTCTTTTCCCACTCAAAGGTCAAAATTGGGCCAAATTGGACTCATTCGCCACACATGGTGAATGGGTCCCACCTAGATGGAACTGATTCACCATGCATGATGAATAGGTCCAACAAGGGCCAATTTGACAGCTAGGAAGCCAAGAGATAAGGAAATAAGGTTTAAAATGCAACTTTGTCAGGTATTTGATCAATTTGGGCCTCGAGATGCACAATATGAGTTAATATGGGACTATTAGTGATTATGTGAATGCCAAATAAGGATTGGGACACATAATTCAATGTGAAAGTGTGATTAAATACACTTTACAACACTAAAATGAGGTCCACATAGCCTAGAAAGGCACAAGAAACAATGTGAATGTGCAAGACACATTAAAACACTAGTTTAACATTAAGTTTAAGTTAAAAGCCTTCTAGATTGATGTGAATATGTAGTTAGATATGTTTTATAATGTTGAATTAGGGAGAAATAGGTTTATTAAGTCTAGAAAAGTGTGAAAGTATCTTACAACACTATTACAAGACATTAATAAAAGCATGTTATTCAATTTGCAAGGGTCCAAGGCCTAGTGTGGATGCATAAAATGACTCACAACACTAGATTAAGACATCATTAAGTCCATTTTATCATGAATTAATCCCATGTCAATCAAAGGGTACTTTTTTCTATGGTGCACATACACCTATTCTGCATCAATTCTAGAATAATGAGGCAATCGTGGAGTTAAGAGACTTTGAATAGACATACCAATAGGAGATCACAATGAAGGGTTCATCATGGAACTCAAATAAGATGCATACTTTGATGGAGAGATTGAATCTTCTAGTCGTAAAAATAAAAGAGAAAACATAAAAATAAACATATGATCCCCTAGAGAAAAACATAGTGTGACACTATTGGATCCAGAAAAGAAGAAAATAAAGGATGCATCTAATGGAGAAAACCACCCAGAGGCACCCAAGGATGGAAGGTCCAATCTCCCAATATTAGAATATGAAGAAAGATCACTCCTAGTAGAAGAGGAAGAGCCCATAAATGTTGGCACAACAGAAGACCTGAAGATAACATACCATGTGACATCGCTTGATCCCAAAGAGAAAGAAAACTTCACATCTTTCATCAGCATCTGAAAGGTAAAATTTGCATGGACCTATGCAAATATGCCTGGACTAGATCTAGCACTAGTGGTACATCATCTAGCTGTCTTCCTTGGAGAAAAGCCTATCAAGAAAAAACTCAAAAAAATGCATCCTCAAATAGCATTATTGGAAAAGGTAGAACTCAAGAAGCTACTAGACGTGGGTTTCATTAGACCCATTAATTTTCTAGAATGGCTATCCAATCTAGTACCAGTGTCAAAGCCTACTGGGGGCATATGAATCTGCACAAATTTTAGGGACCTAAACAAATCCCACCCAAAGGATGACTTCCCCCTTCCCAGAATAGACATGATCGTGGATCTAACAGCAAGGCATGAGATATGCTATCCTTAATGGATGGTTTCTTTGGATATAAACAAATAAAAAACTCTCCAAATGATCAACACAAAATAACATTTACTTGTTTTTGGGGGACATTCTACTAGAATGCAATGCCATTTGGTCTAAAGACCGTAGGAGCAACATATCAAAGAGCCATGATGACCGTCTTCCACGATATGCTAAAAACAATCATGGAAGATTATGTGGATGACATTCTAGCAAAGTCAATCAAAAGGGAAGATCACATGACCAACCTTGCAAAGGTATTTTATCGGCTTGAACAATACAATTTGAGAATCAACCCTAAGAAGTGTGTGTACGGAGTAATATCTGGAAAGTTGTTGGGGTACATAGTGTGAAGAAGATGGATTGAAGTAAATCATGCAAAAGTGAAAGCTATAATAGAGATGCATCCACCAAAGACACTAAAATAGCTAAGGAATCTACAAGGGAAGCTCCAATCCATCATCGTGATTTGTCACACAACTGGCAGACAAGTGTCACCCTTTCATTCATCTCCTACATTAGGACATCACCTTCAAATGGGATGGAAATGTGACCAAGCATTCCAGCAAGTCAAGGAGTGCCTACTTACTCCTCCTATGCTCATGTCGCCTATTCCAGACAAGGAAATGGTACTTTACATGTCTACCACACAAGCAAGGATGGGAGCTCTCCTAGCCATCTTAGATGATAACAAAGAAAGGACAATCTACAACATCAGAAAAACACTAGTGGGCTATGAACTAAACTACTTTCCCATTGAAAGAGCATGTCTCTCAATTGTGTTTGCAACACAAAGACCGATACACTATGTCTTAAATAGGAAGGTGAAGTTGATTTCAAAAGTAGACCCGCTCAAATACCTACTAGCAAAAGTAACCCTAACAGACCGAATAGCCAAATGGGTGATGATCCTAAGTGAATTTGATATAGAGTATATGGATAGAAGAGTTATCAAGGGAAAAATCATACTAGACCAACTGGCTGAAGCACCCATAGATGATCACAAGCCTCTCATAATGGAATTTCTAGATGAGAGTATCTTGATGACAAAACAGATAGGCTATTGGAATCTATAATTTGACAGATCCCATACTCAACATGGATCTAGAGCAGGAATTATATTTCTCACACCACAGGGAGATAGTATACCCAAAGCCTATAGGATCACTTTTCCATGCATGAACAATATATCAGAGTATGAAGCTTTGATCATAGGGCTAAAAATGGCTATTGAATGGAGAATAAATGAGCTATATGTCTTCATAAATTCTCAGCTAGTGATTAGACAGGTGAACGATGAGTACTAGACAAAAGATGAAAAATTGATGCCATATAAAAGGATGGTGGAAAGCTTCAAGGAATACTTCGTCAGAATAACCTTTGAGCAAGTTCCTTGAATCAATAACAGGGTTGTCAACGCAATGGAAACAATAGGCTCATTGTTGGATATTCCACAAAATGTTCCTAAGTATGAGTTCATCATCGAACAACTACTCATACCTATATTTGACATCCCAGAATCAGAACTGGTATGTGTTGTTGTTGGACCTAACTCCCTATATTATATCCAAGAACTTTGTTCCTAATTTTCTATCCAGCATAGATTTTCCATGCCCTATTACCCCCAAGGAAATGGTCATGCCGAGGAATCTAATAAAACCATATTGAAAATACTCAAAAAGACTGTTAATGAGGTCGGTCGTGATTGGAATTTGCAGCTAAACCCAACCTTATCGGCTTATCAAACAAACATCCAAACACCTAGTGGTTCCACACCATTTTCTTTGGTCTATGAATCAGAGGCTATCTTACCTATCGAGGTTGAAATCCTCTCATTGAGAATCTCATTAAAGGACATGGTTTGCAATGAAGAATATAGTGCATCCAGGCTAAATGAATTAGAACTCCTAGATGAAAATTGTTTGAGAACATTAAACCATCTGTAGGATTATCAGAATCGGCTCAAACAAAACGATGAAAAAAGATCAAGCATAAGAACTTTCAAGTTGGTGACTTGGTCCTTAAGGAGAATTAGAAGGTATAATTGAATCAGGATGGTAAAGGAAAATTTTAACCTTTGAAGACTAAAGTATACATTCATCAAAGATTGACAAATATGAGTTAAATTAGTCAATATTGAACAAATGAGATAAAAGCCTTCCCCATGAAATTGTTGAGCAATGTAAAGGAAATGACAACGTTATCAAACTAACATGGAACTACAAGCAAGATGAACATGAAATCTATTCCTAAACTACTCAAACCATCATCCCATAGGGGGTGCTACTTTGATGTGGAAAGTAGCCCTTTCCCAACCCCTTTTGATAAGCCCTTGATTTTGATGAGAAAATGACTTTGATACAAAATGATCATAAAAATAAGCTAAGATGTGATGAAATGAAAATGATGATTGTTCCTATAGTGAGAATTTTAAGATTGTAGGTGAGATTGTGGATGATTGTGGCTTCTATTTATAGATTGAAGGGTTGAAGAATGGAGAGATGGGAGGAATGTGGGACTAAAGAAGAGCCAATGATATTGTGACACTTGTCACAAGGCTAGTGGAGGAAGGTGGATCACATTTTGGAGAATGTGCGTGGTTAATGCATATAGTTGAGGATTTGAGAGGTGTAAGAGAGATCAATGCATGTGTAAGAGGCATTAAATGAATATGGTTGAGATGTTTTGGAGGGAAATTATTTGGGAAAGAAAGTCAAATAAATGGAGTTAATGAAGGAATATTCCCTTAGAATATGCCTTTATGAGGGAAAATGAGATAATTAGATAATTAAAGAAAATTATTTTTATGTGCAACTAGGGTAGTTGACCATGGGTTTGCTTTGACCAAGGTTTAGTCAAAAGCTAGAGAAATGAGGGATTAGTATTAGGAGTTAATTAATTTAGGATTAATTAACTTGGATGAAATTAGTTGATTTATGACATTTAATTTAAATGTTTGGGTTTATTTAAATCAAATGAGAGGATGTTAGAACATTAGGATTTTTATTAAATATATTGATTCATTTAATTAAAAAGAGATGAAACTAGTTAGCAGAAAGTGAACTAATCAAATAAACTTAGTTACTTGATTAATAGCAGAAGTAATGTTAATTTGAGTGTCTACATTTTCCCCCTCTTTGAAGCAACATACTCACTGCATTGGTTCAAAGAATGACATCGCCAAGATCGAAATTCAAAAAATTTATGATTTTTTCTGATGCCCCACTGTTGCCCCTCAAAAAGAAGTATGTTGGTACATTGCCCCCTCAAGAGATCAGGCAAAAATTCCAATTTGTAGGGTTGATCTCATGAAAAATATGCTCTATGGATGTATGAATGGTTATGATGATGATGCAAATAAGATAGATTAAGATTCTTAGAATAAAAAATCTATATTATCCTAAACAACTTAAATGATAATGCAATGCATGTGAGATGGATGTTGCTTCCTATTATGATGATATTTATGAATATGCAAGATGTGTATGTTGACATTTTATGAATGTCGGATGGATGCATGTCATGATAGCATGTTAGTGTGAAAGAGGATAGAAGAATGAGAGGGATCAACCCTTGATTTTGAGAAGATGCAGAAGTCCAACAAGTCTATGAGTCATCGAGAGTTTATTAGAAATGATGATGAATGATGATGTATTGCTTATCCAGGGATTGGGGATGTAAAGAGCATAACTTTCCTTATTTTTGATAACACATATAGATACGATGCATCAAGGTATAGGCAACTAGGATGGCATGGTATCTAGTGTGATAGAATTTGACTCAGCAAACAGATAGGAGTATCCTTGTTCACACCCGACATACAAAACCTTGTTAGAGTGTACTTTAGTTATTTCAAACATCTCAGACCAAAACACATAAAGGAAAAACCTCCCAATGTAATAGTCAACAAGGCATTTAAAACACCTTCCCTACAAACCAAACAAAGTAAGCATGAAAAAGGTTATATTACAAGAATATCCAACAAGCACAACAGATAAAAGATAATTATCAATGCCCCATTCATTTCTCTCTAAATCTCTTTAGATAGAAATCCTCGAGAGGTCATGGGAATGAGCGCAATAAGATAAATAAAAAAGAATAGATCAAGTACACAAACAAGCCAATGTTCTTCATACCTCTTGCCAAAAGGATGTCTTTTACTTAGGATAAGTATCCAAAGTGATTTCCAAAGATAATGTCCATTGTAGTAAGGATGCATCCTAGGACATGTTAGTGGATGGTGGCAAGTTGATAGGTTGTTTGAAAGGTTGTTGATATAAGGTTGATTGACATGTTTGCGAATGATCAAGAGTTTGATTTTGCATTTAAAAGTTTGTTGTTTCAATTTTGATTTTACGTTTGAAGTTTTCTTTTGCTTATTGTTGTAGTTGTTTTTGTTTGTGTTTCCTAAGGATGAAGGTGATGATTGATTTATTATGGCTGAGATTATTATGGGTGAAAGCAAAATGGGATGGATGGATTTTTTTCAAATATTTGGATGTTTTTGAAATTTTATGAGGCTATTTTTTTTTTGGATTTTCAAGTTATTTAAATGTTTTTTTTTTTTTCGTGTCTTGGGGGCTCATCAATGATGGCCTTGCCTACATTTAAGCTCAGAGACGACATAGTTCAAATAACCATGTTTTTGATGTTTTTTTTGACATTTTGATGTTTTTGGATTTTGATATGATTTGGATGTTTTTGAATTTTTTGATTTTATGAATGTTTTTGGATTTTATAATTTTCTAATGTTTTGACGATTTGGATATGGATATGTATGACGATATCAGTGATCTATTTTGGGATTTTGCTGAAAAAAAAGCTAGGGTTGATTGATTTGATTGATGGATTGATGATGATAACATTGTTGAGCATAACCAACAATGCAAGGATAGTGTTAAGAAACACAAGGATTGGGAAGGATATCTCGGGATGATGATGGATTGATTGGATTTGATTGATCAAGATTTTGAAGTTCGGTTTGGAACAAAATTTGTTTTGAATGATTTGATGTGATGTTGAAGCATACGTTAGATGCAACTGATATTGATTGTTTGGATTGATGTTCAATGAAAGATAAAGCTTGATAAGGAACATCTTCTTGTCAAAATGTGACATGGAATAGTGATTTGGATTTTATGCTTACAAGTGTTTTGACCAATTTGATTTTATGTTTTCCAATGTTTGGATCACCAAATAAGTTGGAAGATATAGATCAATATTTATTTCCAAAGAAAGATGTAAATGTATGCCCCAAATGTCTTAGCAACGTATGGAATGCCATGGGTGGATGCTTGGATAGATGTATGGATGGAGGGCTATGGATTATCTTGTGATAAGATAAGGTGTTTGAATAAAGAATTTTCATTTGGATAATGCTTCAAGGTTTAGATAATGCTAGGTAGGATAGGATCAATGAAAATGACTCATGTCAAGATGTTTACCAAAAGCAAGTGTAAAGTGTACACCAAACTTTATCAAGATCAAGATAATGTAGATAGTTAGCAATGGGTTGGATAAATGGTTCATGGATGAATGGATTTATTATGGATAAGATGGATGGAATGTTGTATTTTTGATGGATGAGATAAGATGTTTTCACCTAAATTAGCGCATGTAGATGCTTGATCCTACACATGATGCCTGTTTTCCAGGTTTTCATCATGGTACCTGTCCAAAGTGCCACCATAGTGGTTTTCACTAAAGGACGATTTTTTTCTTTACTATTTTCATGATTTTTTTATTTTAATTTTTTTAATTTTTTTGAAAGATTTTAAGCTCATGTTGAACCACTTGGTGGTGTTTATGTAGATGCTTATATCAAAATGTTTCATCGATATCCTACTTGAAGAAGCTACTTTACTAAGATACATGCACTTGAATGCAACTTTTGAGATTCCTGATCTACTTTGTTGATATCAGAGTTAACTTTGTCTTCATGTGTGCATCACAATAGAGTGCCTTTTGAATCCTTATGATGAAGGGTGGTTGTCAATACATGGTTAATTTGAGAATTGGATATCATGAATGGAGTCATGGATGGATGAGTGTGTTTAGGAATAAAAGATGGATTGGTTGATAGTTTGGAACCTTTAACTCTCCAAACTTGGGAAGATGAGCAATGATAGGTGGTTATAGAATTTTGCATGGAATTAGGACCAACTACTTGATATACTTTGTATGTTGCTTAAGAAGCCTTATGTTTCCTTTGTGGACATCTTTTATGGATAATTTTCCCTTTTTTATTTTTCCCCATAGTTTCTTTGACTAATGGAGTTTGATAGGGATGATCTATCTTTATATTCTTTAGTACCATGTGTATTTGATTTTTCCATTATGATCCTTAGCTTCTTTTTCTTTGATAACGTTCTTTTTGTTTTGATTCAAATCTTTCTTTTGATGTTGGTCCCAATTAATGGATGGGGTGATGGATGGATGAAGATTCGTGACGTGGCTAGTTGTAGTATTGGCATCAGTTTCATCATGAGGATTCTTTGTGCTCCCTATGTTGATGTTTGCACTAGATAAAATTTCCCCCAGTATTATAGAGGTATCACTATTGTTTTTAGATCGCTTAATTGTTGAATAACCAAGACCTTGATGCTTAGGATTTCCAATAATCTTCATTGGTTCTAAGATACCCTATTCATGTAGGCCTAATCCTCTACCTTGATAATTCATCTGTTGAAACATTTTATCTGCATTAGGATATGATTTACCTTGGAAACAAGGTGCTAATCCTTCTCTTCTCTATTGTGGATCTTCAAAGGTGATAGATTCTTCATTGATAAGATAGCTTTCCCTAAAAAGGTAAGTGATCCAAGTTTATAAGTGATAGGATCCTCCATAAGTGGGATAACTTCTCGATTCATATCTTTGGCTTGATCTTGTGAAATATTAGATTTTAATGCTTCTTTAAGAGGTGTTGATGATTCACTATCCACGTAAAAGTCTTCCTCGTGATTCATTTTTTGTATGCCTTCACAAGATGTTTGTAATTCACAACTTTTGTACAAGCCTTCTTCATGACCCATTTCTGATATGTCTCTATATTTTTATATATCTTGATCATGTGTATAAATGTTAAGAGTAGGAGACTCTTGTTCCTTGGTAATGATATCAAGAGTATGAGACTCTTGTTTTGATGAAGATCATCTACATGTCCATCCAAAGAAAGAATCTCATGGGTAGATGAAGGATTATGTGCTATATGGATATGATCATCATTTGCGACATCTTGTACAGATTGGAGTGTCCATTAGATCATTGTAGTATCTTGGAGATATGATTTCTTGATCTTGAATGATTTTGGAATTGCTTTCGACATGCTTTGGATCAAGTTCTTGACATGGGTCAATTTCAAAGGATGGATTGCTTACAAAGGGTTCTTGGATATCTTTATTAGGCATGAGAAGTGACTCAGTATCCTCTTGATCTTTGATTGGACTTGGATCAAATGTTGAGTTGAGGATTCCTTCAATATTTGCAACCATGAGGTCAAAGTATGTCAATATATCTTGGAAGGGGCCATTGCTAGACTTTGGTGAAAAATTTTGATCATGCTTTGGAATAAATTCTTGAGATATGTCCTCTAACTCATTAGGTGATGTAGAGACATTTTCAACATGATCATTGGTGGATGGATCATGGATTATGTAAATAGGATCAAATAATTCTAACACTCCTTGAAATAGGTCATTTTCAGATATTGTTGAGGGGTTTTGATCATGACTAAAAAGTGACTCTAGATGTATGTTGAGTTGATCATTAGATAAGGTAGAAACATCTTCAAGTGATCATTTATGGATAGATCTTGATCATTTTTTCAAGGATTGTGGTGGAGAGATTGTAAATGTTTTCAACATAGGATCAAATGATGTTAACATTTCTTGAATTGGATCATTGTTGGGTATTGTTGGTGGATTTTGATCATGATTGAAAAGTGACTCTTGATATATGTTTATTTGATCATCGAATGAGGTAGAAACATCTTCAGGGTGCTCATTGATGGATAGATCTTGATCATTGTTTTCAATGATTGTGGTGGCAAGATTGTCAATTTTTTCAACCATAGGATCAAATTATGTTAACATTTCTTGAATTGGATCATTGCTGGGTATTTTTGGTGGATTTTGATCATGATTGAAAAGTGACTCTTGATATATGTTGATTTGATCATTGGACGAGGTAGAAACATCTTCAAGGTGCTCATTGATGGATAGATCTTGATCATTGTTTTAAATGATTGTGGTGGAGAGTTTGTCACTGCTATCACTAGTGCTTGAATCTTGATCATTGTCCTCAACAATTATTATTTTTTGATCAATAAGGTCTTGGATGAGATTTTTGATTTGAATTCAATTTGATGTTTTATGAAGGTTTTCTCTATGATACTCACAATAAGATCTACCCCTATTCCAAGGGAAGTTTAGGACAAAGTTGAAAGAACTTAATTTTGGAAGAGTGATGAGTTTTGCATTAACTAGCTTTCTTAACACTATTTTGATTGTCACTCCAAAAGGAGTGTATTTACGTTTGTGATCTTGTGATATTTGTGCTTGTTGAGGTGATTCTTGTTGTGATTGATCTTGGAGATGTGGTGATTGATCTTTGAGATGTGGTGATTTGGTTTTTTTTTTATGTTGTTGATCTTGATATCCAACCTCTTGACATTGGAGATATTGTTCTTGATTTCATTGTGGACACAACTCATTGCTTTGATGACATGGTTTAACCAATGGAAGAGTGTATAGATTTTTGGTTGCATATGTCTCTTAGCGCAATGAATCAACTATTTTGATAAGTGTAGCAATTTGATCTCGAAAAATTTGATCTTGATTTTGATCTTGACACCCTTGATATAGTTGATTTGGTTTTTGTTCAAGCATATTTGGAATGTATACTTGTGGTGTTTGTATGGGATCATGGAAAAATTGATTTTGGACAATGTTTTGATTTGGGATGATGTTTAGATTTGGCATTATAGGTTGAAATTGAACATTGTTGTGGTTGAGAATCACATTGCCTTGATTTAGGTAACTTTTATTTTGCATGGTGTTACCTTGACTTGGACCAATACATGGAGCCATTAACATATTGTTTGGACTTTGAACAACATTTTTATGATTCACAAACATATCTATCCCAAAATTTATCAAGTGTGGATTTGGAATGTTCATGTTTGGTAAACTTGTACTTGGTATATTCACATTTGGCATGTATGGATTTGGTGGGATAATGTTGTTTTGTTGAAGACTCGTGCATTGATTGTTTAGTTGATAGATTTGTAGGTTTGGACTTTGATTTAAATCTACCATAGGGAAAGGTGTTCCAAAATTTATATTGGGCATACTCACACTTGTTGTACCATTGAGGTTTGTAGGAGATAATGATCCCATGTATGGATTGTATAAATGTGAGTTTTAATAATCAATCGACATTGTAAGGCTTAGATAGTTTGGTTGATTTAGATTACTCATGATGTATGAATCAAGTTTATATTCCATGTTTTGCTTGTGTTTTGACCTTGTTGACCTCTAAGGGATTAAGGACCAATGATGATATGAAGGATGAAAGGGGTGAATGATATGGGTGTTAATTTTAGGAACTTTGGATCAATGCTAGACTTTAGGATTTGATTTTGATTATTTTAATTGGATAATGAACTTGTGAATCCCAAGATGTTAGATGTGACCTTAGGATTAACTTGTTCAAAAGGGTGATAATTTAATTAAGTGTGTGAGGAAGGATTCATCCACACACACCTAACTAAACAAATGATTTTAGATTTGGTTTAAGGACGTACCCAAGTCTAGATAATGATGTTTCCAAAGCTCTAAATTTGTTTGTGAGATGGAGATGATAAATGTTTTGAATGGATGAAATGATTGATTTGATCCTAAGTGAACCTAAAGGGACTTTGTTTACAATACCAAGATAGTGAAGAACATGCTTTACCCTATGATTAATTAAAAACTAAAAGATCAATGTTTACTTGGAAGACCATGACAGAAAAGATAAACAAGCACACATGTGGCATTCAATTGATTTCCTCTTGATTAATGAATTGATTTTACCACATCCAATGTCTTTCTTAAGTTTCAAAATAAATGTCTATGTCTAAGATCCTTTTCATTCCACAAGGTCCATTATGTGAAAATCAAAGGGTCAAAGCCACACTTTCCCTAGGTTAAATTTGGAGAGAAAAAATTGAGATATGGGCCCAAATATTTAGAAGCCTCTGAGAGTAAAATCCCTAGGGACAAGTAGTAACATTAGGACTCCTTCAAAGATATTTGTTCTTCCAAAGGGTTTGAAGTTTTTATGACTTGTTGAATGTTTGTTTCAAAGTTTTGAGATCAAGCAATGTAATTAACTAACAAACAGATTACACAATCCTAGGATAGAAAAGACAATATTTGTTGAATTCCCACTTGGATTTCTCCAGCTGCGCTTATTCAAAGTGGATGATTAGAAGCTTGACCACACTGGCTCCCCTCCATGGCACTCACTTCTATGGGTTATCCAAGCTTCGATTTCTTGTGAATCTCCCATGAAAAATTCTTCATCTCTACTAATAACCATAAGTATGTGGGACTGCTTCAGAGGTCTCGCCTCTTGACACCAACAAATAGTAGGGTTTTTGGATTTTATACAGATTGGTTCATAATCAAGGTACCCATTTAGATGGCCACATGAGAGTCAAGATCAACCCATACAAAGAGTATCACCTGCTTATCCATAGGAGTGCCTGTATTGTTGAGTTTCCTCAACATTCAAATTTATATATTGGTTGGGAGTAGCTTGGTGTTTAGCTCATTACCGGTTTGATTCGTCCCCTTGGGGTGAGTATTTTCTCCCTCCAAGGCAGGCCCCTAAAGGTAAACAACAATGAAGGAGTACATTTGTAGTTCGACCACCTAATGCACTTTAGGAGGGAACACACACAATGCCTTTTCTTCATGCTCGCATGATTTGTTCAATTTAAAACCCAAATTTGAAGTGTGGAGGCAGTCTTTTAGACAACCTAATGTCACTAAAATACTTTTGATTCTCAAGATCACCGTGAAGCACAAGAGAGGTGCATATGCATTCAAATGACACAACTTGCAAAAAAGATTACAAGGCAAAGAAAACACAACTTCTTTTTAAATCTTCAAAAGCAGTAATGACTTCTTTTTAAAGCACCAAAATTTTAGTGTGAAGTTGCTTGTTCAATTTTAGTCCAAATCAAAGTCTAATAAGTTTCTAAGTTCAATTTTAACCAACTTGAAGAGATGAAATAAATGGTTAATTTTAAACCCAAAACTAAAGTGAGTTGTCCTAAAACAGAAAACGAAAGTGGGAAATGGATGCTTCGAGCTATTACAATAAGCATTTAAAAATGCTTTTTCAAGTTTAATGCCCACGTCAAACTCAAAAATTATTCAAAGATTGTTTCCTATGCTTCAATTTTGCAAATTCCCTGTGCAAAGGAAATCTGCAAGACAAATACATGATAATTAATTGCTAAGAGATGACCTTAGGAAATAAATATTGAAAGAAAATTGATTTCAATAGATGTGAAGTCAATAGAACTTAAAGATAATATCTAATCAATAATATTTCATTCTACTTTCCATCAAGATAAGATTGTAAGATCTAATCAATGCAAATAAATTTAAAAGTATTTTCCAACCTTGCTAAAAGTAAAGAAAATTTAGTAAGGCCTGACAATAGTCAAAAGATGTCAGCATAATTTACTCCTATGCAGCTCGATATCCTTGGATTCAAAATATTCCTGTGAGAAAGTAAAGATCCTTCCAAATAGAAATCAAAAAACGTTCATCTCAAAGTATTGTACCCATCTTTTGATGATCCTTACCATCAATACACGGCAATTCATATCTCAATTGTAAATTCTAGAGTGAAATGTTGTATCCAATGTTATAGGTGAGATTGGAATTAAATGTAGAAAATATGGCATTATGCTAGAAGAACTGGGCTTGAAAAAAAATGTATACATAACACTTTCATATTCCAAAACAATAGTCAACAAATATTGGCACAATTTACTCCTCTTCCACCACAGACCACACTTTTCCTTTGCTTATTCACGATGGATTTGATTCCTTGTTTCAGGGACCTATCACTGTTTATGCACTCTGAACTCGGTGGAGTGCTCTCTTGATTGAATTTGTACCTTACACGTTTGAAATTTTGCATGAGAAATGGTGATCTTGTCCCTTAACTCAACTATGATGTTGCACAAGTAAACTATTCTCCATGATCAACAAGTGGGTTTGATTCAGAGAAGAAGATAGCAAAGGAGCTAAAATATGAACTTGTGGCTTGCCTTCATTTACCAATGACAACTACTTTGATTATCATTTGTCAAAATCTACAAGGCATTTAGACATTGCAAAAGTGAAGCAGTTGGGAAATTCTACAAGTAGAGAATTAGATTTTCCTGTTCTAATTTTTCTTCACATGGAGATTAAAACCTACACATGCTTTGTGGGACTAGCATGAGAAAGTATGCTTTGTTGTTAGAGACCCATGCGCTCCTCCTATCTACCTTTACATGCCTTCAAGACACGAACTAACGAATCTGATAGAATAATCAATGTCGAAAAGCAATATTAATGAGATAGAAACAGTAATAATAATGAAAACAAAGATATTAATGTTTTCTCCAGGTAGACAAAGCACGATACTATTTCACAAAGGTTATGCTGGTAGGCATAGCCCATTCAAATGTGCAATAAAAGAGAAACACCAATTTCAACTGCCTATTTATAATCACTACAGTTGACAGAAAATAAATTAACAAATGCCTCAAGTCACAATGTGCATAATGCGGGTAATAATTATAAAGCTAAAAATGACACCTCAAACAATGTGCTATGTTATCGAAATCTGAAATAATACTATGATATCAAAATCTAGAATTAAGACAGTGATTATCATCATCATACAACTATTCACTTGGAAAAATAGATGACTACATGATATGATAGCTTTTTTACAAATTGGTGAAGAGCCACAGAGATTATAGGTGTGTTATTAATGGATGGATGAGGCTCAGAATGATGCTCTAAAAAATAGAGCTAGCATAAACCACGTGGTCAAAATGTGAGAAAAAATGGATGCGTAGACAAGTCACGTGAAATGTTGATAGAAATCCTTTAAGAAATGTGCTTTCAAGTAAAAATTTTCGCAGATTTATGGATTAAAAATTTCATTGAATTTCGATCAGACAATTGTACACAAAGAAAATATGAGGTTCACTAAATTTCGATAAAAAAATCATGCCACTTTTGAGTCATTGAAAGGTTGTTTGACATGACGCATCAGCAAGGAATGAGACTATTTGACATGACGCCTGAACAATATGTATGACAGGAAATTGAAGGTTGGTGCAGAAAAGAGGTCAAGCGGTGAATAAATTAATGCATGGATCAAATTTAAATCTCAATCGATATCAGGCAGATATTACATTCAGCAAAAAAAATTGTGGTGATCATATCATGATCCAAGCATATATCAGTCAGAAACATTATTCATTGACTTATTTCCCATTCTTTCACTATGCTTAACGATTGGGCCTCACAAAATTTTGAAATATGAATTAGTTCATAAAGTTACCTGTCATAGAAGAATCATATGGTGTTGATGATAAATTGAAAGTAGGTAGATGTGTTAATGAATTTTTTTGAAATAGATGGAAATTGATGTTAAAACTTGAGACGCCTGCACTTAACAAAGGGTTATCTTTTAGTGGAAACTATTTTTCCATGATACCCTTAATAAATCAATGATCTGAAGTAAGAGAAAACTTCTTCTAAGAAAAAGAATCCACCCCTAGAATCAACTTGAAATATAGCATAATACAAAGGTTCTTCTACGCTTTGCTTTTCATTTAGTCTCTACTCAAATCTCTATGCAAGAAGTCACTATTTATTTTTAAGAGCCTAAGATCTCTCTACCCCATAAATATGCAGAAAAAATTAATACTATTCCAACTCTCAAAAGCTAAGATGAATGCCCTACATAAACGCTATAAAAAAAACTCTCTTAACCAGCTAAGAACCGTTTGAAATTTTGACAATGCAAATCTTAATACTACACAGAAATCTGCCTATTCTCACTATGTAGTACTTAGTCACAGTGTTCTAATCCCATCCTCTATTAAATACATCTGCAACTTTTTAATGGAGCGTAATCAGATTATACATAAAATAGATTTTATTGCAGAAGTTTTTAGAAACTTTGTAGCAAAAGAAATCAGCAAGTGCAAAGCTAAATTCCACAACGTAAATGCAAATCTTGCACTAATGTAAATGTAAAGTTTGAAAATAAACAATGGAACCCCTACTCTATTATATGTAGATAAAGCATATGAAAATAGAAATATGCAAATTTCTTCAAATGCATAACCAGATTATAGAAGCCAGAATCCTTATTATACACTCTATTATGAAGAAATGTATAAGGCTCTAGCCCCATGGTGGGCACCAAAATGTGAAGACTAAAATCTACATTGATCAAAGATTGACAAATATGAGTTAAATTAGTTAATATTGAACAAATGAGATAAAAGCCTTCCCCGTGAAATTGTTGAGCAATGCAAAGGAAATGACAACATTATCAAACTACCATGGAACTACAAGCAAGATGAACATGAAATCTATTCCTAAACTACTCAAACCATCATCCCATAGGGGGATTGGTGCTACTTTGATGTGTAAATTATCCCTTTCCTAACCCCTTTTGATAAGCTCTTGATTTTGATGAGAAAATAACTTTGATGCAAAATGATCATAAAAATAAGCTAAGATGTGATGAAATGAAAATGATGATTGTGCCTATAGTGAGAATTTTAAGATTGTAGGTGAGATTGTGGATGATTGTGGCTTCTATTTATAGATTGAAGGGTTGAATAATGGAGAGATGGGAGGAATGTGGGACTAAAGAAGAGCCAATGATATTGTGACACTTGTCACAAGGCTAGTGGAGGAAGGTGGAGCACATTTTGGAGAATGTGCATGGTTAATGCATATAGTTGAGGATTTGAGAGGTGTAAGAGAGATTAATGCATGTGTAAGAGGCATTAAATGAATATGGTTGAGATGTTTTGGAGGGAAATTGTTTGGGAAAGAAAGTCAAATAAATGAAGTTAATGAAGGAATATTCTCTTAGAATATGCCTTTATGAGGGAAAATGAGATAATTAGATAATTAAAGAAATTGATTTTTATGTCCAACTAGGGTAGTTGACCATGGGTTTGCTTTGACCAAGGTTGAGTCAAAAGCTAGAGAAATGAGGGATTAGTATTAGGAGTTAATTAATTTATGGTTAATTAACTTGGATGAAATTAGTTAATTTATGACATTTAATTTAAATGCTTGGGTTTATTTAAATCAAATGAGAGGATGTTAGAACATTAGGATTTCAATTAAATATATTGATTTATTTAATTAAAAAGAGATGGCATTAGTTAGAAGAAAGTGAGTTAATCAAATAAACTTAGTTACTTGATTAATAGTAGTAATGTTAATTTGAGCATCTACATAACCCAATTGGCTAGGCTCATTTGTCATCACAACAAGCTACCGTTCTGGGGGATATTAGTTGGCTACTCCTGAAGGAGAACCTTTGGCTGAACCACTTAACAACAACCACCTCAAGAAGTTCTACACATGAATCATGTTAGAATACCCTAGGAAAAAGGGTAAAAATTCAAAAAATGGAAAACAAGATAAAAATACCAAAAAAATCAAAAAAGCAAGAAAAATAATAAAGAGAAATAAAGTGTTCTTTGAGTGAAAATCACTTTGTGGTGCTTCTAGAATAGGTAACATAGTGAAAACCTTGCAAAAAAAACACTATGTTTGAATAGGACTCACATCATTATCTATCAATACTATCCATAGCATCCACCCATTTGTCCCATAATAAAACAATGTATCCAACCATGGCTTGTTACGGATTTAGGAAAGTAGTCTTGTTTCCAATTGGGGGAAACTTCCTGAAGCTAGTTGTGGATTATATCCTTGTGTGTCCTATCATGGTCAAAACAACAAAAATCAAAAAAAAATCAAAAAACAACAAAAATCAAAAACATCTAAAAAATAGCAAACTCAAAAACATCTACAAAATAACAAAAAAATAAAAAATATTTGAAAACATCAAAAATAAAACATCATTGGTTTATTCCTTCACTCAAAAAGTTTAATATATCAACATTTTTTTGAACCTCATAGTTAGTTCTAGTAGATTTCTCACAACATATCCTCTAGACATAGAAGTGGAATATCAATACAAATTATCATGTTGTTTTATCCAAAAAAATAGTCTATACTTTGAGTCAACAGGTCAAACTATGTGGTCTCTACATGTACAACATAGGAAAGGCTTAATAGCCCCTAAGACCCTAGGTCAATCCCCTTAGGTTTCTAACATGCTTTATTTTCAACTTAGTCAAAAAATTTAAAATCTAAAAATAGTCAAAAAATACAAAATCCAAAAACATTCACAAAATAGAAAAGATCACAAACATTCAAACCAAGTGAACCATGAGCCTCTACATGTACAACGTAGGAAAGGATTATCTTTGATAAGCCCCCGAGGCCCTAGGTTATTCCCCTAAAAACAATAAAAACAACATCAAAAAAACTTAGAAAATCAAAAGGACACATCTCGTCATCAAAACCCATAATAAACTTGTCACCCATAATAAACAAATCATCACACTTACCCTTTGAAAAAAAAAAAACAAAGAAAACATCAACAAGCTATAATTTGCAAGCAAATAATCACAAAAAATTGATCACAAAATAGACAGAAACAATACTAAGTATCAACTACCTATCTTTTGACAATTCACCAACAACATCTTGAGATATGCCTTAACGGATCCGTTCCTACGATAGACATGATCAACAACGGATAATAGTCCTAAAACCTAAAACAAATATGACAAGTGCTACTGCAACTTTGTTTTTTTATATTTTGTAGTCTTATTTTTTGTGATTTATTTTATTGACTCATTCCCAGGATCTCTTGAGGATGTCCATAAGGATTTAGAGAAGAAGGAATGGGGGAAATTGAGCATCATTTCGATTTACTGTTTGTAAGATATTTTTTTAATACTACCATGGAGAATACTTGCTTTATTGAGTGTATGAAATTTGTGTTGAAATAATTTGTGAAGTAGTTGCATGTTAGGTGTTCTATACCTCTCTATGTGATTGGTTCGAAAAAAATTTAACACAACTCGACTATATACTTTTAAAAAAAATTCCATATGTCTAGTATGAGTAGAGATACTTTTTGTTTGTAGAGTCAAATTCCATGCAATGGATACAAAGTCACCTTGGTCATTAATACCCTACTGCATCGTATCTATTTCCTACATCAAACAGGATTTTTCAAAACTGTGAAGCCTCCAAGCAAATCGAAAGCAACTCATCAACAACTAACAACATCAAATTTATATCCATCATCAAATGATTTCTTCTAACTAACATCCATCATGTATAGCAATATCATTAGTACCATATCCATCTTGCATCCATAATGTCATCAATACATATCATGATGATAATAAACCAATAAAAACATCATGTATCATGTATGGGGCATACATCCATCATATATCCAAACGATATATTGATCATCGATAATAAAACATCATATGAAACAAAGTATGATCCATCCATCCACATCATATACATACATCAGAAAAGTACAAAAACATATATAAACATACATCATCATACATCGTCATCCATGATCATCACATAAGCATAAAATGAGCTAAATTGAAGAAGGTATATCTCATATATATCATCATCAAAAAAGGGAGAATGTCATAGTACATCATCATCACTAAAATAAGTTTGATAGGATAATACAAAATAATACATATATTTGAGACCTCGACTGGGCCGATGAATATATATACAAAAATCATGTCTATAATATGTCTCTGAGCAATAAACAACATGGAGATCAAGTACAAAAATTAAACTGCCTGATAGGAAGGAGAGAACCCTATAGACTAGACTGCAAACCACTATCTAGATCTGGATGTCTAACAGAATGATCACCCGCCTCGCCCCCACCATCACCCACAACACTAGGCTCTCCAAATCATGGTCGTCGCTATGCTCTAGGAACAAAGGAATCATAGAGATTCTGATAGTATGTAGCCCTCTGTAACCAATAATCTCACTTTGCATGAAGGGTATCATGCTCTACTTTGAGATTATCTTTATCGGTCGTAATCACCTGCAACTAAGCCTCTGCAACATTTTGTTTCCCACTCTCATTATCCTGCTCTGCCCTCAGACTATCCCTTTATGTTTTCAATATGGAAAGATGTGCCTCCACAACCTATCGTCGCATGATCTCTATAGCCAGTTGAGCACCTCCATCTTTAGGTTGGGGAGGAGGACCTATAACCTATCCATGCATCTGAGGAATCTAATCACCCTGCACCTAATCACCCTATGCCCTAGCATTTTGGGCCCTATCTAGTTACTCTACAAGAAACTCAATGCACTTTCACTCCCTACGCTGACCTATAATACTTGCTTTGGCTAATGCAGGATCACCCTAGGATTTGTGAATCTCAAAGGCCTATGTCATGCACACCATTGATCAAAATCAGGTGTGGTACCCAGATCTACTAAACCAACTGGCCAACCCCAACCAACTAGGGAAATTTCTCTGAATGCATCAAAAGTAGCATATATGTCTAGTTGGTGACCCCATACATGGACCTCCCTAGTGGTCCAACTGAAATGAGCCTCATAAGTATCAAGAAATTGGCCCTATCTCTCTCCAAACCGATGATATACTTTGTCTCGTAAGTAATGCTCTATTAGAGAGTGGGAGCAACCAATCAACCATCAGGTCTACCAATAGTAAACAAGATTATCTAGGTCCTCTAGCCATGCATCACAATCCATATACGGTCTCCAAAAAAAACTTGGCATATCATCAAACACATGGCACCAGTACGAAAGATCCCCAGGCAAGGTGTAGTGTAAGAAATATCAATAACGGTATGAGTACGGATCCTCAAGAGTACAGTCCTATATCCCATCCAGTCGAGCAACTATAATGTGCTCCTAGGACCAAATATGCAAAAGAGAAACACCTATGGAAATAGATTTCCTGCCCTGATATACAACCTCATGTACATCTCAGTAGAGGTGGGCGAGAAGACACGAACCCCATGCATATCTGGTCCCATGTTCAAACATACCCTCAATGCAAATACCCCATCCAATAGGGAATTGACGACCTCTCCTATTAGGAATAAATAGTTATGAAATCAAACCATAGAGGCAAAGAGAAGCAAGGTCTGCACTTCCAATGAACTCAAACAAATTAATCTTGAACTATCAAACCTCCAAGTGTCTAACACCCAACACACACCGCATGGCACAGGTACCCCATCAAACATGGTATGTCATGAGCTTGCCATGGATAGGAATGTGAAGAATCCTCCACACATCCTTGAGTGTAATGGTCACCTCTCTTGTGGGTAAATGAAACAAGGACATATCAAAATGCCACCACTCCACAAGTGTGATCATAATCAATGTATGAGTCTAGATGGGAGGCATGTAATAGATATGTCAAAGCCCAACCACATCTAGAAAGTCTCACTCCAAAAAATCAAAACCAATAATTGGATTGAACAAAGCCTGAGGTCATCTCTCTCTCAGCTATAGTGGTTTAAGGACCAGCTCCAATCATTTTAACCCATAATGTTAGGGTTTCACTCTGAAGATGCAAAAACGACACAAAAATGATGGAAAACAAGACTTAGGGTTCCAAATAGATAAAATCTAGCAATATTTAGCAAAATTGAAGAAACATGAGAAAAAGCAAGGAAACAAGAGAAAAACGAATGGTTTAAGTCAAAGGTGAGTGTTTAGATCAAAGGTGAGAATAGCACAAGCAAGGAAGTTTGGCAAGTGCAAAGATCTAAAGTAGATGCACATGAAACAAACTAAAGTAAACAAAAGTGAAGACCGAGAGAAATTGCTAGTTACAAATGCAAAGGTTTAAGTCAAAAATGAGGGTTTGAAGCAAGTGCATAGGTTTAGAGCAAGGGTGAGCTTCCTAAACTGTCAAAAGCAAAGAAAACAATGCAAGTGCATAGAAACTCTTAAAACCTCGTTATTGACTCAAGGAACTTTGTACATCAAATATGAGAATGTGACAAGATGAAAACGAGAAGCAAGAAGGTACATACCGGGCCATCCAAACTCTCAAACTAGGTCCGAATGATGTGAGGCTCCCTAAATCCTAGGTATTTCTCCTTGACAACTAATAGAATGGGAAATCCAAAGATAATAATTTTCTATAGGATCAAAGCACAAATAAGGAAACTAGAACCCTAATTACCTATATTAACCCTCAAAACCCCTACCTAGAAAACCTTAATTTTTTATTAGGTAACCTTCTTACGATCAACTTAGGACTTCCTAGGAACATCAGAACAAGCAACGAGGGACCTATAGACCTAATTTTCATCCTAAACATATCTGAACTAGAATAGAATAGTGTCATGAGCCTGACCTCAAAATTGAAATTTTTGGCCAACCTCTTGAGGGGGAAACATAGAGTCCTACCATCATTCCACTAAATGCTGGGGCATGGTGGGGCATAATTTTTTTTCAAAAACTTGATCTTAAAAATAGAATCTTTGAAACAAAGCAATTAGTACTTTGTATCAAAGAGGGAAAAATGTAGATAGGTAAAACTGACCTAAAAGCTATCGCACACCCCAAATGAAATTTTCACATCATCAACATCATTATCATCAAACATCACTACATTTCACATCAAAAGCATAAAACCCCCTAATTTCCCCTATTAATTGAATAATATGACATTATTTAATTAATTCACCTTTTCATCATTCTTGACAAATTAAATAAATTCCATTTATTTAATAAAGTCTTGAAACCCCTATTTATGCTATTAATTGAATTAAACAACATTATTTAATTAATTCACGTTTCTATCATTTTGACCAATTAAATAAATTACACTTATTTAATGAAAACCTAATCTCACTTTATTCATCTTGATTAGTTAAATAACACTATATTTAATTATGGCGCTAAAACACTTTATTCCTTTAAGTTAATTGAATTATTAAATTACCTTCTCCTCAAAATCTAAGCAGGATGGCATTATCAAGGGTGGCATGTGGTTCTTAGGGAGAGTTCGGCTATATCTGAGAGAATGGACTCCCGTTTGGATCCAAGGAAGGAGGAGATTAACAGGGCCCCTCTTTGGATTAGCCTCTACAAATTATCATAGGTGCTCAAATCAGAGGAAATATATAAACTTATTGGCGACTTGATTGGAGCTTTCAATCGGGGAGAGGAACCTACTGATGCGGGAAGACTCCAAGATCATGTGTGAATATGTGTTTGGATGGACTTAAGAAAACCTATGAAACTCTCAATCTACTTATCCTCCATTTTGGGGGTGTGGATCCAAATGGTTGAATATGAGGGGCTCATCGTGAATTGATATAAATGTGGAAAACTAGAGCATATGGCCAAGGCCTTTCCATGAATTGGTGAGGGAAAGGGGAAAGAGGAAGCAATAAGCGAGCCAGAGAAGAAAGCGGATGAAAGGTGTAAGTCAGACTCAAACAATGACAGTAGTAACAAAAAATCTCCTTCTAGCCCTACACAAGATTTTCAAGTGGAGGATGGCTCCAATTACAAGTGTGGTGTCAACAGTGCAAGAAAAAAAATGGTTCCTAGCACTATCATCCCAAGCTTTAGATCGGCTCTAGTGGCATTGAGGGGCAACGAAAAAACTAGCAAAGACATGCCATTAGAGAAAAATGAACTAGACAAGTCTCCTCTTGACCTAGATAGGGTGGACAGGCTGGAGGACAAGGGGGAAGGAAAAGAGCGAGAGGATAAAGAAAACAGATGGAGCATGGCCACCATATGAACAAAAAAAATTGGCAGCAAGCCCTCACTAACCATTGATGTTGGGGGATCCAACACCAAAGGCAGATAAATGGATGCCTATAAGGTGAAATCTAAAGCCTTAGAAGAACTCAAGAATGGCTCACAGGAAACTATGAGGAAGCATGTTTCTATTGGAGGTGAGCACCTCCCTGAAGCAAGTTCAAAATGAAATACATCAGCTGGAACATAAGAGGGCTAAACAGCCCTAAAAAATGTCATCTACTTAAGTGGCTCATTAAGAAAGAAGCTCCAGACTCTGTGCTCATACAAGAAACCAAGGAGAATAGTTATAAGTTTTTGGAGTTGTTACATAGGTTTTCGAGAAATGGTGAAGGTTGTGCTCAGGATGCCTTCGATTCTACGGGGGGACTAGTTATTATCTAGAACAAAAACAACTTTGACTGCACCATTGTCAACACAACACAACACTGCATCTCTATTAGATATAAGGACTTTAGGAATGGGTTTTAGGGTCTCATTTCCAATGTCTATGGTTCAAAAATTGCACCTAAAAGGAAAAATACTTGGGACTATCTCTGATCTTTCAAAAAAAATCACAACACATGGAATTGGGTTGTGGGGGTGGACTTTAATGACATTATGGACCCTGAAGATAAAAGAGGGGGTTGTGTCCTTGGAAACTGTGGCTCCATCAATTTTAGAAGGCTATGTGAAGATCTTTCCTTGGTAGATATTAAACCAAGAGAGGGATGGTATACCTAGAACAATAAATGGGTGGGAGAGGATAATATACAGTGTAGGCTTGACCACTTCTTTCTAAACTTCAAGTGGCTTTTGGAATTAGGGGGCTTTGTTTCTGAGGTTAGGAATTATGGTGGCTCTGACCATTGGCCCATTTCCCTTACCCTTTCTAGCCCCTATAAACTCAAGGGAATTCCATTCAAGATGGAGTCCTTTTGGTTCGAGCAGCCGAATTTTGATGGGCTGGTAGGCAACTAGTGGAATAAGGAGATTAGGGGCTGCAAGAGCTTTATTATCTTGGGCAGGTTATAAGTTGTTAAAAGGAAGGCTAGGGAATGGAACAAGGAATTCTTGGGAAATATCTATGTAAATAAAAACAAGGTGGAAGCTGAAATTAGAGAAGTGGAATCTTCCATTTCCAAAATTGGCTATTCTCAAGAATACAAAGAGTAAGAGTCAAAAATGGCTTGTGAGCTAAATAGGTTATTGAGGATGGAAGAGATTCTTTGGTAGCACAAATCAATGGTAAAATGGTTGCAGGAAGGCGATTGTAATACCAAGTTCTTTCACATTTCAACCAGGATCATGACGTAGCACAACAAAATACTGAAAATAAGAGAGGCAGACAATAATATACTGGAAGACATTGAATCCATAAGAGAGGAAGGTTTAAAAAAAAATTGTGACTTGTTGGGAACCCAAGCTACTCCCTCACCTTAGACTCAAGAGGAAATGTTGAGCTGGATCCCCTAGTGCATCACTGAGGAAAAAAATACGTTTTTGTTATCTCCTTTCTCTCTGGAGGAAATTAAAAAAGAAACCTTTTCACTTAGTGCCAGGAAGGCCCTTGGGCCTGATGGCTTTCAAGTAGAATTCTTCCAAAGGTACTGGGAGCTAGTAGGGGAAGGTGTGTGGAGGGTTGTAGAGGAAAGTAGGAAATGTAGAGTTGTCTTAAAGTCTTGGAATGTGACTTTATTGGCTTTAATACCGAAGGTCAAGGACCCATGCTCTTTTGACTAGTACAGGCCCATTGTATTATGTAAAATGATCTACAATATTGTGGCCAAAGCTATGGCTACTAGACTTAAGGCATGCTTGAATGACATAATATCTGCAGAATAAAGTGTATTCCTAAAAGATAGATAGATTTTGGAAGGTATTATAATTTCTCATGAGGGAATTCATTATTCTCTAATCAAGCAGAGGGAAGGAATGATAATCAAACTAAACATGAACAAAGCATACGATAGGGTTCCCTGGGGCCTCCTGATAGAGGTCATGAAGAGATTTGGTTTCAGTGAATGTTGGTGCAGATGGATTCTGAGCTACATCTCAACTCCTTATGTTGTTCTAGTTAATCGATTCCCCATTGATTTCTTTGATGCCAAAAGAGGCCTCCGTCAGGGTGACCCATTGTCCCCTTTTTTGTTCCTCTTGGTGGCTGAGGTGCTTGGCAAAAATTTGAAGAAGGAGAAGCAATCTGGCAACTTGGAAGGTCTCCAAGTCTCCAGCGGGGTAGAACATATCACCCACTTACAACTTTTGGATGACTTTTGGATGACACTCATATTCGGTAGTGCAAAGGCTAAAAGAGCATGTTCTCTTAGCATTCTAAACAAATATGAGGTCATCGGTCAAAGAGTTAATATATCCAAATCAAAAATATTCTTTTTAAAGGAAGGTTCCCTTGATCAGAAAATAATAGAGTGCCTTTGGGTATGAGTTCAATGCTCTACCAAGAAAGTATTTTGGCATGCCTTTGATTGGAAGGCATCCGTCTGAGAGAGAATGAAGCAACACCACCAATCAGGTTCATTCAATGTTAGCCTCTTGGAAAGGCAAGTGGATAACATTGGCTAGAAGGATCACTCTCATTAAATCCTCCTTAATGGCTATCCATGTTTTCACCATGTCTACCTTTCAAATTCCAAAGAAGGTTGCTAAGCACTTGGAAGAGGTCATGAGATGCTTCCTATGGAGAGGAAGTGAGGATCAGTTCAAATACAACTTGGTCAAATGGGACAATGTATGCAGACCAATTAAGCATGGTGGGATTAGCATAAGAAAATGCAAAGACATGAAACTGGCTCTTGGAACCAAGCTGGTATGGAGAATATACAAGGAGAAAGAGAGGCTTTAGAATTGCATCTTATAGGCTAAGTATCTCAACAACAATGCAAAAAACCTCTTCACCTACAATCTTCCAAAGGGATCCTGCATTTGGAACTTTCTCAAGACTTGCAACACATACTTAAAATCTGATTTGGTTTGGAAGCTTGGTAAAGGTAACAAGATCAGATTTTGGCAGGATAGATGGATTGAAGACAAGGCATTATGTGACAATGTGTCCTACATTCCCATGATGATGCATTTTGATGATGTTGTGGGGGATAAATTTTTCAACTACATTGATGGTTATCCCCCTCAAAGATAGTGGAAGTTGCTACATGCTCCTATGGCTGATTTGAGTGTGCACTATAAGGAGCTTTAAGACAAACTCGATTAGTGGCCATTGATTGGGGCTGCCAAAATAGATAAAATTCAGTGGAAGAGGCATGGTAGCAAAGACCTCACTGTCAGAAATGCTTATCAATCCTACTTCGCAAAGCCCCCAACTCTGGGGGAAAACAAAACATGGTGCAAATACAAGATCCCTAAGATGAACGCCTTTCTCTGGCTTGCTTGGAAGGGCTAAACTCTAACTCAAAACATGCTGCAGATGTATGGAAAGTTGGGCCCCTCAAGATGTGTTATGTGCAAGCAATATGAAGAGAGCAATAATCACCTTTTTGTGCAATGTTCAGTTGCTTGGAAGATTTGGAGTAGATTTCTAGATCAATGGGGAGTAGCCTGGGTGCTACCTAAGGATTTGGTTGGTCTCCTTGCTTCCTGGAATATAAAGATATCGAGCCTAAGACTCACCAAAATTTGGGAGGTGGCTCCCTCGGTCATTATTTGGGTTCTATGGATTGAAAGAAACAAACGCCATTTTAGGAGTGAAGAAAGGTTCCTCAAAAGTATATGGGATGGTATAGAATGTACCATAGGGGAGATTGGGGAGGAAAATAAAAATCATGATTGGATGCTTAGAGATGATGAGAGGGGGGCAGCCAATGCCTAGCCATTTTACTGGTGGATTGTGCAAGCACATATAGCAAAGACTGAAGGAAGCCTCATATGTAGGTGGGTGGCTCCGGAAAGAGGTTGGGTCAAGTGCAACTTTGACAGTGTGGCCAAGGGGAACCCTAACAGTGCTGGGGGTGGAGCTATTTTTTAGGAACCATCGTGGTTGTCTCCTGTTGATTTTCTCCATCAATTGTGGCATTGAATCCAATAATCTGGCTGAGGCTTGGGCTACTCTATGCGGAATTATGGTAGCAAAGGATAAAGGTTGGAGAAGGTTGTGGATAGAAGGGGATTCTAAACTGGTAGTTGAAGCTCTACGTGGAGGTCCCTTACATAATTGGAGATTATCAGTGGTAGTACAAGTAGCAAGATATGTACTGAGTGAATTAGAGGAGATAAAGATCTCTAACACTAGCAGGAAAGACAATAGAGTGGCAGACTAAGCTACTAATGAAGGCATTGGGTTGGATTGCAAATCAGGAATCACTTCAAAAATTGGGATTGCTTCCTCCCTATGGAAGTTCAAAGCATAATCAATGAGTGGCCAATGTAACGACCTTTGCATTGGCGTTGGCATTTGAGGTTGTAATTATTTTTCTCACGAGCCTTTCCCATGTTTTTTCTAGGTTCTTGGACCTCTCAAAACTAGGTTTTACTTATCAAAAAAATATATTAAAAAACCCTGTTTCTACTATTAATTGAATAAAATGACATTATTTAATTAATTCATGTTTCTATCATTTCGAACAATTAAATAAATCGCATTTATTTAATTAAATCCTAATCTCACTTTACTCGTCGTGACTAGTTAAATAACACTAATTATTTAATTACATCGCTAAAACACTTTATTCCCCTAAGTTAATTAAAATATTAAATCATAATAATTTAATTACGACACTTTCCCTCCAAAATTTGAATAATTAAATCAAAATATTCAAATTATCATCAAAAATCAAATCAAACTAATGCAACTTTGTTTGCAAAACTCAAACTTGATTTGCATGTTTAGCTCCAAAATCAATTAATTAGTTAAATCAATTAATTAATCATTCTCAACCACTTTTTTGATTGATTAAACTACAATCCCTTGATTTCTCAATCTAATCCTGACAGATCAATCTATTTCTGATTGAGAAAATTATGATCTCCTAACTGATCAATCAATCCCTAACTAATCAATCTATTTCTCAATCCCACTGATCATTCAATCTATTTCTTCAATTACACAAATTGTGCAATCTATTTTTCCCAGATTATTCATGTCTAAATCCTCTCAACACCTCTCAACCATCAATCTGATTCAACATTGTTTAATCCTGATCATCCATTTTGAATCACATTTTCTATATAAAAAACCTCTTTCCTCACAAAAAAGGATCAAAGAGTCAACATCATTTGCACAACGAAGTACTACCAACATTCACAACCAACATACCTTCAGTCAACCAGTCACGCCAAGATTTTTGCACACAAACTATGGAGACTTCACAATGATACGAACAATCCAACATCAAGCGAACACACTCCAATATGAGATGGTAACACTATGATTTTTCATGAATTCATGTATGCCTTCATATTTTGATCTTGTTTCTTGAATTCGGTAATAGATTAGTTTCATTTCGTAAGTGTAGGAATAGATCTTAGATTTATGTTCTTAATCATAGATTAGATTTGTATTTCAAGTACATTTATGTTGTTTAGCATCTACGATTTTCCACTCACACACTCCTAAATTTTAGGATTTTTTCTTCTTCAAATCAATTTGATCTATTGATTAAATTAGTCAATCCATGTCAACTTTCAATTTCATCCATGGATTGGATTCTTCATCCATGCCAACTCATCTCCTTGATTTTCATCCATTGATTAATCAAATCAATCTTGGTCATTGATCAGTTATTTTTCCTATAAATAGCCTCCATTTCTATGAGAAAGGGATTCACATTCATTTACAACATCATAATTATATCCATTTTTAGAGAATTCTTCATGAGCATTTTTATCATTTAGCATCCATTTTAGATAATCTTGTATCCATTTTAGCTAATCTTTCATCCATTTTCTATCAATTGCATCCATTTTCAAGCTTGTTTCAACCAAGGGATTGGGAATGGGCTAACATTCCACATAAATTCAACACCAATCCCCCAAAAAGATTAGGTTTGATGCATTTAGTTAGGTTTCCTTTAATCATTTTAGTTTTAATGGCTTCTTAGTTTGATGTTTTAAAGAATTTCATTAGGAGCATGGATTAATTAGTTAGATCTTGGTTTAATTCTTGAAATTTAATCATGTTTAGCATTAGGTTATGATCATGCTCACAATATCTAACCTTGTTCCATTTAGAAAAATAATAGGGACATTAGATTGTGCATGGACTTCAGAAATCTAAATATCAAGTACCTCAAGGACAATTACCCATTTCCTAGCATGGATCACTTGTTGCAACATGTTATAGAGTCAAAGTTGATGTCTATGATAGATAGTTTCTCAGGTTATAATTATGTCATGGTTGATGAGTCTGAGCAGCACAAGACATCTTTAACTATACCATGGGGAAATTTTGTATATGTTTGAATACCATTCAAACTTAAGGATTCAGGGACCACATTTCAGAGAGCTATGGAAGTAGCTTTTGTAGGACTTATAAATGAGATGATGGTTGTCTACCAAGATGACCTGACTACTTACTCCAAGGATTGAAATTATCATTACAAACACTTATATTTATTCTTCTAAAGATGCTTATACTATAGGATATCTTTGTGAAACCTAGGAAATAGGGTTCCAACTTCTAAGAGATGGAACAAAGGATAAGGGCCTCCTATTTCACTTAGTTTCACTCAATAAAACCCTAGACATCTCAATCCAAGGATGGAGTAAGAGAAAGAGATCTACTCAATATTGTCCTAGGGCGCGATTAAAGACTAAAAGGGGGTTCATCACCAAGCTAGGGCTTGGAAAGACAAGAAATGTAAATAATATGCAAAACTTAAACAAATGATCTAAAAATGAACTCAAACTAGAACAATAAACTGAGAAAGTACAAAGGTGCACCTAGAAACTAAAGAAGCTTGAATGAAGGTCTAAAATCCTGGAAATACTTCTTTTAGATGTACACTAGTAGTCATACGCCAGTAGGGGAAATTTAGTCCCAGTTTTGGGTTTTGGGTTGAATCCAGAATCTGGAACTATTGAACCAGGATCTATAGAAAATGCCTGAAAAATAGGTATACTAGGACCGATACACCACAAGTGGAAATTTAGTCCCAATATAAAGGTTACTCCAAAACTCTTATATCCTCTGATGAATTCTTGTAGCTTCCTTCCTACCAAATATCTGGTTCTGAAACACTGAATTTTGTTTTGTGACTTTCTGTGATCTTGCAAGTAAGGTGAAAACTTTGACAACTTGATAAATTTTCTCCAATCTCTCTCTTCAAGGGATATTCAGCCTAGATCTAAAAATCACACATCAAAGAGAGGGAAAAATGTTTTTTTGTTAGTGGATATTGGTTTGCCTTGGTAAACCTTGAAATGAAATCAAATGAAATGGAGGAATTATGAATGAACAAATATGTAATGTTGCAACTCACCAAACCCTTGAATATGATGCTACAATCTTGTAAGTAATGGATAGCATGAATGTGGATCTTGACTCTTGCTTTGTATGATAGGGATTTTGTCTTGAATTCTTTCTTGAATCATAAAATCCTACATCACAAATGTTAGCTTAAAAACAAACAAGATGCATGATGAATTTGACATGATGCTTGATACTTGAATAATGCTCCAAAATTCTTGATAATCACTCTTGAAGGCTGTTGAATACTCTTGAATTTCTATAATGTTGAAATTCTTAGATCAAATGTGCTCATTAAAGTTGCTAGGAGAAAATATGTGAATTAACCTTACATTTATACTTGTTTATGCCAAATTTCCAAAAATAACAACACTACAAGCTAACATCAAATCTAAGAGAATAAAATCCCACCAATAATTTGAATTTAATTTAGTTCTAAGCTAATCAGGACTCATACGCCAGTTGGGGCGTATGAGTCCCATTAGGCTAAGCTTAGGACATATTTTTCAAGAAAGGCTTAGTTTAATGTGAAATCCAGATTGGGGCCCTGAAACTTAGGTGGGACCCATATACCCAAGGTGGTGTATGAGTCCCAGATCACTAAATCTAGGTCATACAATCCAAAAACATTAATTTATAATTTTTCACTTGATATATTTCAAGATTATCCTTAGAAAGATGCATTAATTAAGGCTTGTGGATGTAAAATAAGGCCAATTAAAGCATAAAGAAACCCAATTAATTAATAAAGCCCTTGATTAGTGTGAAAGTGTAAGAAAACACTTTACAACACCCTAAATAAGGCACAATTAAGTTCATTTAGTTTACAAGGGCCCAAACAAGTGTGAAAATGTAAAGGGATACATTTTTCTATGCTACATTTAGCCCCCACTTTAGTGAAAGGAGGAACTTGCTTCAAACTCACATTTAAGTAGATGAAATATGCATAAAGAGGGGTCCAAATGTATTGATTCTAGTAAGATAGGATGAAAAAAACCAAGAGGGTCACCAAGCCCCCAGGATCAAGATCCTATGGAAAACCAACATAGGCACAAAAGAACACACACAAAAATAATGTAAAGAGTAGCAAAAAGGCACAAACATACACTACCAAATACAAAAGGAAAAACAAAAAATGGGGGTGGATCAAGCTTCTACCATTTGTTTTGTATGTTGTGGATCAGATCTAGGTTGTTTGTCTAAAAATCCATGCTTACTTTGAGGAAACAAAACTTTAGGTTGTCTGTTGGGTGAGAATCCAAAAGGGTGAGACACATACGCACATGGTCGGTATGCGCTCACAAGAAAGTGGCTATGACAAAGTCACACCTATGTTCAGCTCCCATACGTACAACCATACCAAAGCTATACCTCCTGATAACTTTGATAAGGTGCCACATAATAATGAACTTCAAGCTTCATGAGGCAAGCAAAGTTTTGTATGCTTAAAACTCATGAACAAATAAGATGGCTCCACAAGCAAGAAAAGTGTGTTATGAAAAGTGGCCATATAACCGAAAATGAAAAAGAGTGTAAGGTATGTTAAAAGGATTATTACCTAGTTCATGTAAATTCTTTAACTTAGGGAACATTGTGCCTAATGTCTCCAATAGAGGACCAATCAAATAATAGAATATTCACAACTTAGGGGATGTAGTGTGTCACATCAAGCCACTAAGAGGAATATAATATGCTAAGAGAGATCATGCTCTTGAAGGAAATCACACCCAATGTCACCACGAAGTGAAAGAAACATTGCATGAAGTAAGAAGACTACACAATGAAACATGAGTTGCAAAATAATAATGCCAATGTATGCCCCCACTTTAAAGAAATTGCTAAACACCATGCTGTGAGCAATTACTTTAAAGTAGCAAATGATCAATGCTAACAATAAAGAGAACATGTGAGCTTATTTGGAAATCCCTATGCCAAGTCGTATGTTTGCAAATAAAGCTACATCATGAAAAGGAGTTGCTCCCAAAATGAAATCCCAAAATCACATAAGGGATCCACGAATTCAGTGTCGGTGTGTCTTTGCTACAATGGTTTTTAGAGAGCTCAAAACTATCACCATTCCCCAAATACTCATGAAATAAGAATGACACAAAGAGAGTGAAAACAAAGAAAATATTTCAGTAAACATGGAAGATACATGAATGTCTCGACACCTTGTGTCATCCCCAAAAGGAAAACACAAGATAAATGAAAAGGATAAAAGAAAATATTTTGGGTCAACATGGAAGAGACATGAATGTATTGACACCTTGCATCATCCCCAAAAGGAAAATACAAGACCGAGAAAAAGATAAAGGAAAATATTTTGTGTCAACATGAAAGAGATGTGAATGTCTCAACACCTTGCGTCATCCCCAAAAGGAAAACACAAGGAAAATAAAGAAACATGAAAAAGAAATGATGCAAAAGACTAGCAAGGCACATGTGAGTCAACCTATTAGCAGGTTGTCTATATCTGAATCGTGTTCATTGTATACAGAAGGAAAAAAACTATCCAAAGGGACAATGACCAATGCTCTACTAGGACAAGGCTATCTAATTCTTTCCCCCACTATGTGCAAGACAAGAATGAGCCAAGGTAGGTGATGAGAAAGATCTCCTTGCATTTTGAAATGATCTACAATGAATGTATAGCATGCAATAATGAGATTGTTATGAATCTATAACTATTACATGGAAAGGAGTGGAAGGACATGCTTTAAGGGATTATTTCTATGATATCAAATATTTTAAATATTTTTTTAAGGACGACACTCATTAGTACTATTTCCAATAAGTCTATGATATCGACAATGTGATGTGTTTGTATTCTTAGGATTTTGTTTTTGATCTTCTCATATGGGTGGTAATGTAATCAGTCCTTTGTGTATAAGTATCTATAAATTCCTTTTAGTTGTAGATGGTGGATAATGGAATTGTAGTTTCTTTAGTTTGTAAGGCCTTTGTTGTTTTCTAGATTCACCAATTTCTCATGTTATATGTTGAGGAGGAGGATCTAAGGTGATCCTAGCATCCTTATCATCATTATGAGACATTGGTTGTTCTTTAGGAAAAAGGGTACTTATGTCAAGAGGGGGATCTTGATATCATAACCCTTTGGCATCTTCAATTGGTATTTTCTCTAAGAGTTGATGAATTTCATGTTTGCTTTTTGTATCACATCCTTGTTTACTTAAGATCATGAATCCTTTTCCATATGTCTCTTCTAGGTTGATTGATATGTTTGTTACTTTGTTAACATAGGATGGTTGAATGTTTTCTTGAATAGAGGAACTAGGTTCACCTATTGTAGGGAGCTTAGGCTAAGTTTGTGTTTCAGTTTCACAACCAAACATCTCAAGTGGTGGGATGATGGGAGGTGTTGGTTGTTTCATTGAAGGGTAAAAGGATGCATTAGTCTCAAGGTTGTTAAGGAAATCATTTATGAAGTTGTTCATGATGTCATCATCTTCTCCAATGATTTCAACATCATGAGGAGGACATGCATTAGGAGTTGAGTAAGCATGAGTAAGTTCAATTTCATTAGGATCATTTCCAAAAGCACAACTTGATACATTCACTAAGGATTTTAAGGACATCTAAAGCTTACCAAAGCACATATCCATGATGCAATTTAATACAATAACCTAGAATTAAATGTGTAAATGAAAATTTAAAATTATGCAATTGAAAAAATGAGCCATATCAAGCTAGATTCAATGAATTGAATGAAATAAAAATTCTACAAACTGAAACAAAAATGTAATAACAGCCAACAAAAACATAGAAATAGAGTTTTTAATGCTATAAAATGTAGTTTAAAATTTGAAACAGGACTTAATTTCCTAGAGGGGTGTATGAGTCCCAATCAAGGTTTTTAATGGCTTCAAACAATGAATAACAGTCACCACAAAATACCCACAAATCAAGCACAACAACCTATACTAGGACTAAATCACCTGGAGGGGCATGTGAGTCCTAGATTAGGGTTTTTGTACAGATTTCAAAAAATTCTAAGTGAATGTTAGGTTTTTTGTTTTGAATGATGTCTATGCTAAGTGCAATTATTGTTTTCAAATGATATTTAATGATACAAGATGTGAAAATGCAACCTATGTATGCACTTTTACTAATGCAATATTTTGAAACCCTAGATGCAAATTAACTAATGAAAAACCTAATGCAAAGTTAATGAAAGCTAAATCTAGGATTATGATGCACTCCAAATCAGAAAATGAAATGTTCCAAAGGGCAAGTTCACCAAAATGAAACCTAGGAAATACGGTTCCACCTTTTAGGAGATGGAACAAAGGATAAGGGCCTCCTATTTCACTTAGTTTCACTCAAGGAAACCCCAGAGATCTCAATCCAAGGATGGAATAAGGAAAAGAGATCTACTCAAGGGTGTCCTAGGGTGTGATTAAAGACTAAAAGGGGGTTCACCACCAAGCTAGGGCTTGGAAAGACAAGAAATGTAAATGATATGCAAAACTTTAAAAAATGATCTAAAAATGAACTCAAACTAGAACAATAAATTGAGAAAGTATAGAGGTACACCTAGAAACCAAAGAAGCTTCAATGAAGGTCTGAAATCCTAGAAATACTATATTTTGATGCACACTGGGAATTATATGCCAATAGGGGTGATTTAGTCCCAGTTTAGGGTTTTGGGATGAAATCAGAAACTAGAACTGGTAAACCAAGATCTACAGAAAATGCCTAAAAATGCGTATACTAGGACTCATACGCCACAAGTGGCAATTTAGTCCTAGTATCAGGGTTAATCTAAAACTTTGATATCCTCTAATGAATTCTTGTAGCTTCCTTCCTACCAAATCTCTGGTTCTCAAATATTGAATTTTGTTTTGTAAGTGACTTTATGTGATCTTGCAAGTAAGGTGACAACTTTGACAACTTGACAACTTGATAACATTTCCCCAATCTTTATTTTCAAGGGATCTTCAACCTAGATCTACAAATCACACATCAAAGAGAGGGAAAAAGTTTGTTTTGTTAGTGGACAGGGGTTTTCCTTGTTCAAACCCTATTTTGGTAATCAAACCTTGAAATGAAATAAAATAAAATGGAGGAATGATGAATGAACAAATATGTAATGTTGCAACTCACCAAACCTTTGAATAAGATGCTACAATCTTGTAAGTAATGGCTAGCATGAATGTGGATCTTGATGCTTGCTTGTATGATAGGGATCTTGTTGTGAATGCTTGCCTGAATCATAAAACCCTACATCACAAATGTTAGCTCACAAACAAACATCATGCATGACTTTGACATGATGCCTAATACTTGAATAATGCTCCAAAATTATTGAAAATCACTCTTGAAGGCTCTTGAATACTCCTGAATTGTCAGAATGCTCAAATTCTTAGATCATATGTGCTCATTAAAGTTGCTAGGAGAAAATATGTGAATTAACCTTGTATTTATACTTGTTTATGCCAAATTTCCTAAAATTACAACACTACAAGCTAACATCAGATCTAAGAGAATAAAATCCTGCCAGGAATTTGAATTTAATTTAGGTCTAAGCTAAGTGGGACACACACACCAGTTGGGGCATATGAGTCCCATTAGGCTAAGCTTGGGACATATTTTTCAAGAAAGATTTAGTTTAATGTGAAATTCAGATTGGTTCCCAGAAACTTAGGTGACACCCATATGCCCAAGGTGGCATATGAGTCCTAGATCACTAAATATGGGCCATACAATCCAAAAACATTAACTTATGATTGGTCACTTGATATGTGTCAATATTATCCTCAGAAAGATGCATTAATTAAGGCTTGTGGATGCAAAATAAGGCCAATTAAAGCATAAATAATCCCAATTAATTAATAAAACCCTAGATTAGTGTGAAATTGTAAGAAAAAACTTTACAACACCCTAAATAAGGCACAATTAAATTCATTTAGTTCACAAGGGCCCAAACAAGTGTGAAAATGTAAAAGGATACATTTTTCTACAATACACTTTGAAACCCAAGAAGTGCATCTTCAGTGTGGAGGAAGGTAAGCTCCTTGGGCACATTGTGTCTAAGGAAGGGGTAAGGATTGATCTTGAATTCACGTCAAAGCTATTGAAATTATCCTAGAGCCCAAAAAAATCAAAGAAGTTTAGTCTTTCTTTGGTCATATAAACTTTATTTCAATATTTGTTCCCAACTTTAGTAAGAAAACAAAATCCATCTCTAAATTTTTGAGTAAGGGATAATATTCTAGTTGGGATAAGGAATCAATAGATTCCTTATTAAAGATAAAAAATGAACTCAAGAAGGCACCAATGTTGGCAAGTCTTGATTGTTCTAAGCCTTTCCAAGTATTTTCTTTTGCATCTTTTTACAATATTGTTGTAGTTCTACTACAGAAAAATAAAGATGGTTATGAGCAGCCAATAGCTTTCTTCAAAAAATCATTAAGAGATGTTAAATTGAACTATTTTGTGATGGAGAAGCATGGATATTCCCTTGTCAAAGTTGTGAAAAATCTTAGACCTTATCTTATAGGGGGCTAAGATTATTGTTGTTAGAGATGTTTTTTTCCAATAAAAAGCATTAAGAAAAGGGTGTAGATGGATCAACAAGATCCAAGAGTATGACATGGAGATACAAACAACCAAAAAATTTAGAGATCAAGGACTAGAAAAATTAATGGCTGGTGAAAATTTGGATGTTGCTGAGGTCCACCAAGCTAACTTTGACCCCTTCCGCGTCCCATATTAATCAAGGAATTTTCCTTGGTATAAGGACATTATTTATGATTTAGAAAACATGAATTGTCCTCCTAAATTGAATGGTAATAAAAAGAGAACTTTGAAGCTTGAGGCTCAAAGATATGTATTGCTCCAAGGAAAATTGGTGAGGAGAAACCTTGATGGTGTAATCTTAAGATGTTTAAATGAGCAGTAGATGGTAAAATTTATTGAGAAATTTCACCGTGGATTATGTGGTTGACATTATATCTCATTTTTCTTTCATATACATTAGATAAAAGTAGTGAACAATTGTAGTAAAATGCATCACTAGATCTCTAAATTGAAAGCCAAAACTCACACCGAAACTAGAGAAAACTCCACACAAACTCACCTAAAACTTCATAAAAATTTCCAAATAGAAAAGTACATATATGAATATTGTAATAACATCAAAATATGCTTCTGAAAACAACAATACAATTTGAAACTTGGAAATCTACACTATTCACTCCAAACTACACCAAACTCGTGCACTCAAAATGGATAAACAACACAAATGCAAAGCTTTCACCATATTGGCAATCCCTAAATGAAATTACTCATGGAGACCCTTGGAACCACTTTCTTTGAGACTTAATCTGTTGAATGCATAAGACAACTGAGAGGGGGGTGAATCAGTTGTACCTTAAAACTTCAAAACCCTGACTAACATTCAGATCCACATTAATTCAATTAACCCTTAATCTATTAGAATGATTTATCATGAAAGAAAATAATAGAAATAGAACCAAAGAAACACCATGCACAATGGGACACCAGATTTATGTGGAAAACCAAAGAATTCAAAAACCATGGTGAGGATTAGCTCACAATATAAATTAATAGAAAAATCAATTACAAAGGGCTCATTGTCAGAGGGCTCACTGCCCAGAAGAAAGAAAGGCTCACTACCAGAATAGAAAAGAAGATAGAGAATAATGTTACAATGATAAATCCATCTTAATACAACAAAAAATTTCACCACTACATCACCAACACCTTCACAGTCTTACTGAATATTGTAGACACCTTCTACTCACTACATACATTAATCTAACACATGAAAGCTTGCAATGTAATTCACAAATTCACACATTATAAATCTATAATTCACATAATTTTCACCACACACATCTATCTTATCATACCTCAACAACTCAACACATATTTATACCATCTTCAACCTTGAAAATATTCTCCAAGGTTGGCTATGCACCTCAACCGTGCAAATTCAAATTAATTCAACACCAAAATATTCCTATAGTGGAAAGGAATGAAGGCAGACCACAACACTCCTCAAATCAGACCTAAATCCACTCATACACACCATGCCACACTTCCACAAACACCGAAGCAACTCAGCAATTAGTGTAAACACCCAAGGTCGGTCGAACCCATGTAAACACCATTAAACAATTAAGTATACACTTATTTTGATCCAAAAACAACTTGCAGAAAACAAATATCACTTGAAGATAATCTAGAATATTTTACAAACACCCTGAAATCCAAAAAAATCCTTCACAATAAATTTCACCTAAAGAATGTACACACCCAGTACACTCAGACATTCCTTCCATAGATTGTAACTCAAGAAACTATCTTTCAAAGCACCAAACCTCAAACAAATTCAACTGTAGAAAGATACAAACACTATCAACACCCTTCTAGATCTGCAAGACCTAAAACTACTCTGTGAAGAAATGCAAAGCAAAACCATTTTTCTTGGATACCTCTGCAATGCACAATTCACACGCTAGTGAACACAACTTCCTCTACACAACTATCTATCACACCAAATTCTAGATGCAACACCTCTAAACACCTCTGATCAACATATCCAAACCAAACAAGTAGATCTTCTACATAGAATAAATTCAAAGTGAAATAAGAATGCTACTTTGCAACACAGAACACCACTACAACACAATGTTTCCTCTTTTTATTCAAATTTTCTCAAAATCACTTGAAAACCAAGCACCAGAGACATATCCTCAACATCTTCAGCACTTCCTTATCACCATCAAGCCAGCTAGGACATAGCAACTCAACCATACATCTATAGACAAAAGCTTATCAACGCAACACTAGAGGTTAACACCAATAGCTTACTACTGACAACATAATGCAACTAATCAAAGCATCATTAGAGACAACACCAACTCAATACCAGCTGCTCAAACCCTTGTAACAATGGGTGAACCCAAAAAAGTGGTTTACAGTTCGAGTGAGGAAGGAAAAGTTGAAAAAAATGACCCAAAAAAAATTGGTTTTTGGGGTTCGAATGAACTTATTTGTTTGAGCGAACCAAAAGAGGGTTCGAGCGAACCTATTAAATGCAAGGTCTCACCATTCCCATGAAAAACACAAAGAAAAACCCTTTTTGAAATAGGTTTCAAATAAACCTTGGTTCAAGCAAACCCCCCCTAGTTCGCCCGAACCCCCCTTTTCCCACCTTCTCACCCTTAGGCACCAAAAAAGTCTAGAATTTTGTACTTTGAAGCTCAAGTTGAGGATGAAAATGGAGGAGACTTCACAGACCCAACTGGATGATGGTAGTCCCCTGAACGAGCTATCCAATGAATATAATTTTAATATGTTTTGGTTTTATTATGTATTTGTTTTTTAAGTTTTATTAAACATAGGCTTTTCACCGAAAATCAAGCTCTCTATTCTGCACATGTGGAAAAATAGTAGATTATCAAAAAAAAATAAAAAATATGAGTGCACTAGATATTGAAGTCCTTCATCCAACAAAAAAAAATTGATACATACAAAAAAAGTTACATGTTATACGGTCCACCTATGTCTGAATTGTAATTGGTTTGACTTCAAAACTTGATTAAGGAAAAAATATTCAATAAAAAACTATCTAACCAATTGAAGCACTATATATCGTAGTTACAAATCTAAATTTTAAAAAAATAGAATTTTATCCTTCATGGAAAAAAAGTTATGCGTTATACTATAAGCGTCACTCCTTAAAAATGTTGGTTACTAAAAAAAACTAGTTTTTGAAGGAGATGGAAAAAAAAGTGCAAACTAATTCCAAAAATTTTGAAAAAAATATATTTAGAATCTACAAACAAAATTTCACAAATCACTAGTTTGCATCATCTTCAAATTCCTCACAATTTAGCTGCTCTAGGTGCCTGAAAGTGAAGATTTAGTTAGAAAAAATTATTTCAGTGTCTAGTTTGGCCAAAAATTGTAAACCAATATTGTGGGATCAACCCTATATCTTGCTCATACAATTGACACCAATGACAACACCAAAGCTTGTTGACATCAATGATAACACCAACTACACATTATTGCAACAATCTCCCCCTTTGTAATTGATGGCAACACATGATGTGAAAAACCATCAACAACAAACACAACAACTTTGATCCTCAATATTTTTCTCCATACCAACTCATTATCTCTTTTCTCCCTTTGTCAGCTATCTCACCTCATTTTTCACATGACTCATTCTCCCCCTTTAACATCAATGGAAAAGGGAAACAAATTTTCATCTCTCCCATTGATATCAAATATCCTTGTACTGCTCTACAACTTCCTTTCCTTTACTAAGTTCAGCATACTCCCCCTTAGGAGCACACGCCATACTACATCAATCAACAACCACTGCATAATGACAACACTCACTCATCCTGAATGCAACAATCAATAATTCCACTACCTACTCCCATTGAGAGGTAGCCACCAACATCAGTCTAGACTAAAGAATGAATCTTGAGATTCATTGGACTGATGCATCTCCTTATGTATCTAGTTCAAAGAAGGAAGGGCAATAACCAACAACTTCTCTTGGAGATGCTCAAAAGTATCCTTAGGAAGAACCTTAGTGAATATGTCAGCAACCTGGTCCTTTTTAGGCACATATTCAAGCTTCACTTCATTCTCTACAACCTTCTCTCTCAAAAAGTGATACTATATTGAGATATGCTTTGTACTTGAATGCATTACCAGATTCTTTGATATATTGATAGCACTTGTATTATCACAAAATATAGAAATTGGTTCATCATATACCACATTGATATCCTTTGATGTTTATCTCATCCACAACACTTGTGTGCAGCAAGATGTTGATGCAATGTATTCTTCCTCTATAGTAGATAAAGACATTGAATCTTGTTTCTTGCTTATCCATGACACCAATCTACATCGAAGAAATAATGTACCACCGCTTTTACTTTTCTTATCATCTACACAACCATCCCAATCTGCATCTATGTAAGCACTTAGAGTAAATTCAATATCCTTTGAATACCACAAGCCATGATCTAGAGTTCCCTTCAAGAATCTGAATATCCTTTTCACTGATGCGACATATGACTCTCTAGGATCTTCTTGAAATATAGCCACAATATAGACTACATGCATGATATCTAGTCTAGTAGTAGTTAGATATAGGATTCCTTCAATCATTGATCTATAGTTTCTTTGATCAGCCTTTGAAGATTCATCATTCTTGCTCAGCTTGCAACTAGTAACCATAGCAGTACATATCGGTTTAAAATCTTTCATTCCAAACTTTTTCAACATTTCCTTGACATACTTTGATTATGAAATGAAAATACCTTTATCTATCTGATTGATTTGTATCCCAAGGAAGAAATTCATCTCCCCAAACATTGACATTTCAAATTCTTTCTACATCTCTTCTACAAATTTCTTACACATAGCTTCATTTCCTCCAAAAATTATGTCATCAACATACACAACCACAATTGAGATTTGATCTTTTTCAACTTTGAAGTAAAGATTGTTATCTTTGGTACCTTTATTGAATCCTTGTTGTAGCAAGTACCTGTCTAACCTTGCATACCAAGCTCTAGGAGCTTCCTTCAATCCATATAATTCCTTCTTCAATCTGTAGACCACATCTAGTTTATCTGATAACTGAAGTCCTTTTGGTTGTTCTATGTATACTTCTTCTTCCAATTCTCCATTCAAGAAAGCGAACTTCACATTCATTCAAGATATACTTTGAAATCCTTATGTGCTACAAAAACAAAAAACATCCTGATAGCTTCCATTCTTTCCACTAGAGCAAATGTCTCCTCAAAGTATATTCCTTCTACTTGTGAGTAACCTTTACACAAAATCCTTGCCTTGTTTCTTACCACTTCTCCACTCTCATTCAATTTGTTTTGGAGTACCCAATTAGTTCCAATCACATTTTTGTTTGTTGGTCTTGGGACAAGTTCCCAAGTTAAATTCTTCTCAATTTTTATTAGTTCTTCTTCCATAGCCTTGATCCAATACTCATCCTTGCATGCTTCAATCACTTTTTTAGGTTCAACTTCATAAAGTAAACATAGATTTACATATTCTTCAGCAACTTTCCTTCTTGTCAATACACCTTTGCTCTTATCACATGTTGTGTATAAAAATGTACTCCTTTACATTTTCAAGCTTTGTTTGGGCTCTCTTAATTAAATTGGTATTAATTATGCCTTAATAAGCCCTATTTTACATCTACAAGCCTAATAAATTACATTTTTCGAAGGGGAAACCCAACAATAATTAATGCCAACACATAACACTTTACCTTGAGCAATGTGTGTTCCAGGAATAAGGTCCTAGGACCCATTCACCAGTGAATGGGTCCTCCCTAGGCCTTTGAAACTAAATTTAAATTATGTTTTTTGTAGTATTTTAACTTCTCTAAATTCAAATTTTGATGTCGGCTTGTAATGTTTAATTTTTAGGAGATTAAGGATACATACCTATAAATACAAGGTCTTTTTATCAAATCAAGTCTAAGACTTTCAAGAGAAGAGAAACCTAGAATTCTAAAGCAGCAAAAGTATAGAAAAGTTTATGATTAAAGGCATTCAAGAGTAGATTTATCAATGATTTATTGCAACAATCAAGATCTCAAGTATTATGTCAAATTCTTAAGAATCATGCATGTTTTTGGAGCTAACATTGTGATGTAGGTTTCAAAGATCAAGTCAAGCATTCAAAGCATAAATTCAAGCATCAAGATCCACATCCATTAAAGTCATTTCATACAAGATCAAGATCAATATTGCAGACTTCCAAAGTTTTTTTCAAGGTTTTGGTGAGTTGCAACATAGCTTGTTCATTCATTATTCCTTTCACATTTCATTATTTCAATTCAAGGATTAATTACCAAAACGGGGTTCAACCAAGGAAAACCCCTGTTCACCAAAAACAAACAATTTTTCCCTCTTTTATTTTTGTTGCAGATTTTAGGTTGAAGAAGGATTGAAGATCTTTTAAAGTGCAAGATTAGAAAAGTTGTCAAAGTTGTCAAATCATGAAAACTCATCTACAAATTTGATTACCTACTTTTTGACACTACAACCCATATCAAACATAAGCTAGAAACTGACATCAAAGGCTCCCAAAAGTTGTTTAAAATCCCTAACAAGAGACCCATTCACCCATGGGCGAATGAGTCCCAGGTAGCCTCTCGAAACTACCTTTTGGTGACTAGTAAATAGTTTTCTATCCTTCTCATATCTGCAAAAAGTTTTTTGTTTCTATTAGAATTAACCTTTAAATTGATGTTTCAATTTTGAATGGGTGCAATTAAGTAGATTTTCTATTTTTATTTTTTCTCCCAAAAGTGTTGTTCAAGATAAAACCCCTATCCTCATGCATAAGGAAATTAGTAGAATCCCTCATTAAGTTGACTCACCTAAAGTTTGTAAGTCAATTCTTTGTGTGGATCTCATTTTCTAATGAAATAGTGAGAAATAGGTCTATGTTTGGTGAACCCCCCCATCACATAAACATAAACATATTTTTTGTTGTTTCATTATGGTGAACTTGAATTTGTACAACAAAATTCTAAAATTTGAAGTCTATTCAAACCCTAGATCTAGGATTTGCATTACTTGGCATTGCATTGCACTAATTTGAATCTTATTTAGGGTGCTTAACTTGGATTGATTTGCATCTCATTTAGGATTTTAGGTTTGCATTTTTGTATTCTTTAAAATCTGAAAAATTAAAAAAATTCCTCAATTTGTAGAGTATTTACATAACATTGCATGATTAGTCACTTAAATCAAAAAATTGAATCAAAATTGCATTTCAAATTAGGTCTTTTTGCTTGTCATTTAACATCATTTTACACTTGCATTTAGATCTAATTTTCTAGAAATTTGAAACTGTAACTACCTATTTGCAACCAGAATATGAAAACATAAGTATTAACTCATAAATCTATAATTTGATTTTTTTAAACATTGAAGCAAGACCCATTTACCCATGGGTGAATAAGTCCTTGATCAAGCTTGTTTTTGAATTTTTGGGCATTAAAAACCCTAAGTCTGCATTTTGTGTTTCTACATTCAAATCTTTGTTTCAATTTCCAAAAATTTATGTTTTTTGCAATCATTTACATTAAGGTTAATTGATCAAATTTAGTGCATTGTTTGAATTTAAAATTGCATTTAAAAAGGATATCATTTTTAGGTTTTTTCATAGTATAATTAGAACATTATCTTGTTTAAAATCTAGAAATTACTCTCTTTTAACATAATTGCATTGCATTTCATATTCTACGGCGTTTGATTGTATTTTGCCTACTCTCCATTTTGGGTGCACCTTAGATTTGGTGAAACTTGTATGAGCTTCACAACATGGTGTCTTGTTTCCAATAATATCGTGAGACATAGTTCAAGACTCATGTCATCCCGTGATACATCACTCACCGTGGATCTTGGGTTTTCTAACTCTTTCACGCATAGTGTTGACACTAGTCAACCCAGTATGGACCATACCCTTGACGCTTCATTTCCTAGGACATCCTTACCAACAACTAATGTTACTAATGTTTAATCACCAATTGTTAATGTCCCTCAAGAGAACCTTAGATAAATGGATGAAGAATTAGACAAATTACAAAAATTTGTGAGTTCTGAATATATTATTGGTACTGCAATTCCTGTCATAGATAACATAAGGAGACTGCTTAAATATGAACAAGGAATAGAAATTTTACATAGCCTCACTTACAACATTGATTGTCACATGAAAAAGTATCCTATAAACCCTACAGTCAACTCCATTGAAGTTAAACCTCGTAAGGGCCTAACCAATATGTCCCTAGATATTGCTTTCTCACAAAATGACATGCTTAAACATGCACCTGATGGTCCTCTTTACATAGCTAGAAGAATCAATGACAAGCCTACTAATGTGATATTAATTGATCCCATCTATGTAGAGAATTTTATAACCGAAGAATTATTGTTTGTGCATGAACTTTATCAAGATACTTATGAACAATTGAAAACATGGATCAAAACACATAATGGTTTTTCTTGCCCTACAATAGATTTGATAACTCTTCCTCTACAAGTTAGACTAAAAAAATTAAATGTCTCATTCTCCATCATCCCAACATTAGATCAATTTTGTGTGAATTTAGGCTACCCATGGCTTCACTCCATGAAAGGCATCCGGTCGATAGAGTATTTAAATGTTTAAATTTTTTGTTTGGAAAAGAGATCTTTATTGTGCATCATAGTGGCTTTAATCCTATGTCTTCCTGTGGGAATTTCTCATTGGATTTCTTTTGGCCCGAACCTATGGAACCTATTAGGCCTCATGAGGACTTATTTTTCAAATATTATCAAAATTTTAAGGAAAAATTCATAGCAGAATCATCCCATAGTAATATGCCTCAACCCAAGATTGAGCCTCCCATCCTAGATGAAACCATGATTGAACCAAAATCCCTTCCAAGTAACCAAGACCAAACCATAGAAAATCCTTCACCTATTTCCTACAAGAGACCATGAGACAACCAAATAAATACTATTGTGCCTCCTAAAATCAAACAAGTTTACAAAGTTAAAGAGAAAGTGGTTGAACAACCTCCCATGGTTCCTTTCATTCCTCCCTCACGGTAAGAAAAGAAACCTATGGTTGATAAACCCGCTCCTACACAATTGCAACTTGAAAATTGAACAAAAATAAATTGAAATGATAAACAACGTAGGCATAGACGTCATGCTATTTCTTGTCTGATACAAGAGAAACATGAATCAACAACTCAAGCAATGCATGATGATTCTACACCTTCGCCACAACATGAAACATCTATATCTACAACACGACAAGAACAAGCACCTTCCATGGATATTATCATTAGACCTTCTGTTGTGGTTAACTTGGATAATGATGATGAGACTGATAAGATTGATGAGAAAGTGCATAATGAGCTGAATTTATTGTTTTTCTCTTCCATGAGCTTAGATAATAATAATTGTGATGATCCTCCTAAAAAGAGTGACTCACCACATGTTGAACCCAGTGATGTTCCTAGTATGGAACTTATTGTTGTCCCTTTAGCTAGTTATCCACCTTTTGTATATGATGAACAATATTGGGATGTGCACGATCTGCTCTAGGTTGAATCACATGTGCTTTGCTAGTCTTTTATTTTTCTTCTTTTCATGTTCTTTTTGTGTGATTGCATGGGCGTAATGTGATCCCTCATTTTGTTCTGGTTGACATGTCTTTATGTCCATTCCTCTATTTGTACCTACATTCTTCTATATATAGTAAATATTTATCTTTTATTTTGTCTTGTATTTCCCTTTTTGGGATGACACAAGGCGTCAAGACATTTAGGTCTCCTCCATGTTGACCCAAAATCTTTTCTTCTTTTTTTCACTCTCTATGTGTCATTCTTTCAGTTCTACAAGTTATTTGGTGGATGATGACGTTTTCAAGCTCTATAATATCATTGTAGTAAAGACATATGCTGACCCCAAATCCGTGGATCCCTTGTGTTTTATTTTGGGATTTCATTTTGGGTGAAAACTCTTTTCATGACATAGCTTCATTTGGAAACATATGCTTGACATAGGGCTTTCAAATTAAGCTTCTGTGTCTTCTTTATTGTTTAGCATTTATCATTTTCTACTTTAAATTAATTGCTCATAGCATGGTGTTTTCCAATTTCTTTAAAGTGGGGGCATACATTGGCATTATCATTTTGACTGTAATTCATGTTTCTTAGTGCATTCTTCTTACTTCATGTGATGTTTCTTCTTCTTGGTGGTGTCATTGGGTTTGATGTCCTCCAAGATTGTGACCTTTCTGAGCATATGACATTCCTCTTAGTGGTAATTCTATATATTGCATTCCCTAAGTTGTGAATATTTTATCTTCAATTTGTCCTCTCTTGGAGACATTAGGCACAATGTTCCCTAAGAGGAGACCTTACATGAACTAAGAAAAACCACTTTGAATATCCTATTTTGGTTTTTATCATGATTTCCTAGCATAACGCAACTTGCTACCCTTGTGAAGCTTGAAGTTACAACCTTTTTCATGGCCACCAAGCATAACACACCTTGCTTTCTAGTAGGACCATGTATTTCCATGAGTGCTTAGCATAACGCAGCTTGATAAGCTTTATGAAGCTTGAATTTCATATTGTGTGGCACCTTATTGGAGTTATCTAAGGTATAAATTTGGTATGGTTAGTTCAATGGGAGCCTAATAAAACTCTCTCATTGGCCACTTTTAGGGGCTCACCTAGTGGACAATGGATTTAACTAGCCTGTGTGAGGGCATTCTTGTTTACATAGTAGACAACATGTTTCACTTGTAAACATTTTTTGATAAACATCTAAGGCTTGATCCACAACAAGTTCAACAAACAATCGAGGCTTGATCCACCCCTTTCTTTTTCTTTTCTTTTCTTTTCTTTCTTTCTTTTAGTCTTTGACATTGTATGTTTGTGTATCTTGTCTTGTTGCTGCATATTATACATCTTGTGTGTGTTCCTTTTTCCTTATAATGGTTTTCCATGGGATCCTAATCCTAGGCGCTTAGCCACCTCCTTGATCTTTTTCATCCTATCTCACTAACATTTATACACTTGGACCCCCTCTTGGTGCATATTTTCTAATTTAGTGTGTTTGCACTTTTGTGCATCTTCTCACTAAACTGGGGGCTACATGTAATTTAGAAAAATGTACTCCTTTACATTTTCACACTTTGTTTGGGCCCTCTTAATTAAATTTGACTTAATTATGCCTTAATAAGTCTTATTTTACATCTACAAGCCTAATAAATTACATTTTCGAAGGGAAACCCAAAAATAATTAATGCCAACACATAACACTTTACCTTGAGCAATGTGTGTTCTAGGAATAGGGACCTAGGACCCATTCACCCATGGGAAAATGGGTCCTCCCTAGGCCTTTGAACCTAAATTTAAATTACATTTTTTGCAGTATTTTAACATCTCTAAATTCAAATTTTGATGTTGTCTTGTAATGTTTAATTTTCAAGAAATTAAGGATACATACCTATAAATAAAAGGTTATTTTATCAAATCAAGTCTAAGATTTTCAAGAGAAGAACAACCTAGAATTCTAAAGGAGCAAAAGTATAGAAAAGTTTATGATCAAGTATAGAAAATTTTATGATCAAAGGCATTCAAGAGTAGATTTATCATTGATTTATTGCAGCAATCAAGATCTCAAGCATCATATCAAAGTATTAAGCATCATGCATGTTTTTTGAGCTGACAATGTTGTGATTTAGGTTTCAAAGATCAAGTCAAGCATTCAAAGCATCAATTAAAGAATCAAGATCCACATCCATTGGATCCATTTCATGCAAGATCAAGATCAATATTATAGACTTCCAAAGGTTTATTCAAGGGTTTGGTGAGTTGCAACATAGCTTGTTCATTCATCATTTCTTTCACATTTCATTATTTCAATTCAAGGTTTAATTACCAAAACGGGGTTTGACCAAGGAAAACCCCCATTCACCAAAAATAAATAATTTTCCCCTCTTTTTTTTGTGTTGCATATTTTAGGTTGAAGAAGGGTTGAAGATCTTTTGAGTGAAAGAGTGCAAAAGTTTTCAAAGTTGTCATCAAATCACAGAAACTCACCTATAGATCTGATTTCCAACTTTCCAACACTGCAACCTGGATCAAACGAAAGCTACAGACTGACATCAGAGGCTCCCAAAAGTTGTTTGAAATCCTTGACAAGAGACACATTCGCCTATGGGTGAATGAGTCCCATACAACTTTTTGAAACTGCCTTTTGCTGACTGGTAAATAGTTTTCTATCCTTCTCAGATCTGCAAAAAGTTTTGTATTTCTGTTAGAATGAACCTTTAAATTGATGTTTCAAGTTTGAATGGGCATAATTGAGTAGATTTTCTATTTTTAGTTTTTATCCCAAAATTGTTGTTCAGGTTGAAACCCCCATCCTCATGCATAAGGAAATCAATAGATTCCCTCATTGAATTGACTCACCTAAGGGTTGTAAGTCAATTCTTTGTGTGGATCTCATTTCCTAATGAAATAGTGAGAAATAGGTCCATGTTTGGTGAACCTGTTGCATTGGTGGTTATCATTGCACCAAAATATCAACCTATTAATGCCTGATACAACCGTCATATTTATACAAGATCCACGAGAGGCGGTTAAGCCATGTCATGAACCCAAGCATCGTGTTGCACCAAGGAGACCAAGGGACACACCATCTTACAACAATCCCCCAGTGTAAGTGAGGGTTTTGAACCTATGACCTCATCCTTGATACCAATTTTTTCATTGGTGGTTGTCATTGCACCAAAAGATCAACATGTTAATGCCTGATACAACCACTAGATTTATATAAGATCCACGAGAGGCAGTTAAGCCATGTCATGAACCCAAGTGTTGCACTACACCAAGGAGATCAAGGGACACACCATCTTGCAACAGGAACCCCCCATCACATAAACATAAACCTTTTTTTTTTATTTCATCACCAATGATATGTTCTTCAGAATGATTCTTTTGCACATACTTAGGAGCTATAGGAATCATTTTCGAAGCTTCTTCCTCTTCAATCTGCACTTCCTTTTCCTTATCTTTTTCTTCTTCTCTATAAGAATACTCATTTGATTCATATTCATCTATCACCACTGAATTCTTTTGTAGGTCTTCATCAACCTTGACACTTGCGATCTCAACAGTCTTTCTTAGCCTCTTATTGTAGCACCGATAAAATTTACTTCTAGTAGAATATCCAAGGAAGATACCTTCATCATATCTTGCATCAAACTTTCCTAAGTTTTCTTCATTTGTTTTTATATAGAATTTTCTTTCAAATACTCTGAACTATTTGAAAGTATCCTTCCATATCGTGGCTCATAGGGAGTCTTTGTGCTATTTTCTCTTGCTTGCACTCTGTTAAGTATGTAAATAGTAGTATGAATTGCTTCTCTCTAGTATACTTCTGGTATATTTACTTCTTTCATCATTGTCCTTGCAGCTTCTTGAATAGTCCTATTCTTTCTTTCAACCACTCCATTTTGCTGAGGAGTCCTAGGGGTAGATAAATGCCTCTTTATTCCATGATTCTCACAAAATATATTGAACTCATTGGAGGTGAACTCTCCACCTCTGTCAAACCTCAAACATTTTATTTTCATATTCATTTCATTCTCAACCATAAATTTGAATGCTTTAAACTTATCTAGAGCTTTTGATTTTTCTTTGAGAAAAGTAACCCAAGTCATTCTAGAATAATCATCAATCAATAACATGAAATACCTATCACCTTGAAGACTTCTTACTCTAGTAGGACCACAAAGATCTATATGCACTAATTCCAATAGTTTGATAGAATATTGTTCTTGACTTTGAAACTTCTTCTTCTTTATTTCCAACTTGAAATTCATTATAGATAGCATTGATAGGCTTTGTAATCTTTGGCAGATCTCTCATGGCTCAAAATGAAATGATCCTCACTAGGCTATCAAAATTGATGTGACACATTCTTCTATGTCATAGCCAACTCTCATTAATCTGAGTCATGAAACAATAATAATTAGCACCTTTGAGCTAATAGACATTTCCATCTATCCTTCTTCCAGTAGCAACCACATTTTTGGAGTCTTTTCTAATCTCGCAGACATCATCCTGAAACATAAGATTGTATACTTTGCTACACATTTTTCCAACACTCAAGAAGTTGTGTCTTAAACCCTTAACATAGAGAACATCATCAATATTATGCTTGCAATCAAAACTGATTGAACCTTTTCCACATATCTTAGCAGATGTATCATCACCAAACCTAACTAGTCCTTCATATTTTTCAAGTTTAACAAACTTACTCTTGTCACCGGTCATATGATTAGAGCATCCATTGTCAATAATCTAGTAGTTCTTCTCCTATCTAACATGAAAATTAGACACCAAAGTGCCTTCAGTATTAGCACTTGCTTCTGGAGAACTTTGTTAGAGTAATAATGCATTAGCTAATAATTGATTAATCTTTAATTAATTATTAGTCTAATTTTTTTTCATGCATTTAAGCTAAACTTAGGAGTTATTTATTTAGTTAACTAAGTGTTTTTCTATGAACTAACTAAAGTGAGCTATTATTAGATCATTTTGTCTCATCGCATATGATGTTGACACTTGCATTGATCTAAACCCTTAATCATTTAAGGTTGACCCTATATAGCATTAAACCCTCATTGTATTATCTCTCAGAGATTATCTTTTCTACTTTCTCAAGCTTTTATTCTCTCGAGCTCTCAACCTTTGAGGACTCTTGTTTTCCATGAAGAATCTTGAGGTTCATGTTGTAGCTTTTTCTTGTTGAGAAATATTGCACTTACTGTTTGTAGATCTCTTCAATGGAAGGTGTCTTTTTTCGTTGTTTAATCATGTGGCACATGTTTTTCACAATCCTACCAGGGCATCAAAGCCTTGATTCAGCGAACCCCTTTTCGATTTATGAGGTTTTTTTCTTCAACAAGGGTTACAGGAGTCAAATTTGAATCCCCTTTGCTTTTATGCAAATTTTGGAGGTGGGTGATTTTTAGGTGCATTTTGGTACAAATATGACCTCACCATTGGATATAGATCCATTGAGAAAGTCATTTTTACCTTTTGTTTCATCTGATTTGGATTTTTGATGCCAGCTCTTGAAGGGTTTGACGTAGTTTTTTTTTTATAGATCCAGAGGGTAGCTATGATTTCAGGGCATTTTGGGCCAAAAAGAACCTGATGGTTGCATTCAAGAGGTCGATTCCACAAATTTTAATACATAATTTGACCTATTTTGGTGTTGGGATCTTCTAAGACAAAAAAAATTGCCAGGGAGGTTGTATGGCCTCCCCAGCACGCAGATCAAGGTTTTTAAAAAACCAATATTTTTTCCTAAAAAAATTTTTTTTTTAAATTAAACCTTTTGAAAAAGGTTACACAAATTTTTTTAAATAAATAAAAATTTATATTAATTTTTTTTGCAGGGGGTACCAAGGTACCTGCCCCCTGCCCCCCTGTCGTGGCAAGGGTGGCAGGTCCCTTGGGCCCCACCCCTGTAGCATGGTACCCTAAGGGTACCGCCACCTACCGTAAGGTAGAGCGGCAACCCTCAGGAACCCACCTAGGGGTGATGCGGTGGGCTCTACCCCCACTCGCTATTTTTTTTTTTTATTATTTTTTTTAAATGTTTTTTTAATATTTTTTCTTATAAAAATATGATTTTTTATATATATTTTATTAAAAAAATAATGGATTTTTAATATTTTTTTTCTTTTTTTTTTTTTCTTTAAAAAAATATATATTTTTTAATATTTTTTAACTTTAAAATAAAATAGTCCATTTTTTGCAATTTATTTTGCAAAATAAATGCACTGTATTGGAGATTTTTTTTCTCAGTAAACTAAATTTGGAAGTCCTCTATATGTGGTGGTGTTTTTGACAAATTTGGCAGAGATGTTTTTTTTCCCTGCTCAGCCCCTCTCCATTGGGTTTTTTCAGTTTTGCACCTCAACTTCCAAAGGCCATATCTCAGCCATACAGTGGTCTTTTCCTATGCAATTTTTTTTTAAATGGGGTAAAATTTAATGCTCTTTGCAGTGGTATAGGTCTTTTCTAATTTTTACTTCTTTTTTTTCCATAATTCAGTTTTCTCAACGCTATTGTTGTTTAGTTCTCATTTTCAAGACTTTGGCAAGCCATATCTTTAGCATCCGGACTCCTTTTTGGGTGCCATTTTTTTTACAATGCATGTTTTTTCATGTACTTCATTATGGATCTACCAATTTCCTCATTTTCTATTATAAATTTGTATTTTCAGCATGTATTTTGTTTTTGGAAATTATGGGTTTCCATTGTATGCACTTTTCTTTTGTAGACGCACTAACATAAAGTGCCATTCTGTTGTATACTTTTTGGGGATTTTGCACATCCTATTTTTCCCTTTTGTATTCTCACTATGATATAAAGTGCCATGGGGGTTGATGTTTTCCTTTGGTTTTCCATCACACTTTTTTCAAGTGAGTGTTCCTTTCATGATAGCAGTGAATCCAAGTGATTCTTGTCTCATGCATGTATTCCTTAGTTTGCACATCCTTTTATTTGTAGGTTGTTTCTCCTACATGCACTTCTTGGTTTAATACAATTTTAGTGTACATGTCATGGCTCTCCCTTTTCAACATTATGGGGGGGTTCTACTGTTGGTGTTAATGCTTCTTTAGTTTCGCGGTTTGGAGTGATCTATGTTTCTAGTTCTTGTTCCTATATACTAGTTAGAAAGCTCCATCTCACTGAAATGCATGGGTAACCAACCATTGATGTACACACTGCATTCATGTTTCTATAGGTTCTTCATTTCAGCACTATAGCAGTCATCATTTGACGGTAGTCTACAACTTCTTTGTGCTTCAATGATGTTCTACATGTTCTCTTTTTTGGGACATTGTTTTGGTTGGAGGCTTATTATTCCTTCACCTTGATTTGGAGACTTTCTTAATCTTTCAGTCCCTTTCTCTCTTTTGGAGAGGAGTTTTCTCCCATTTTGGTTTTCTCCTTTTTCTCCAATTTTGAGAGATCTTTTGTTTGTACATGGGTACCTCACCAAGCCTTGTTTTTCTAGGACCCATCATGCATTCTTTTTTAGGGTTTCTAGATACTCCCTAAGTTCATCTTAAGGGGGGTGTTAGAGTGATCATGCATTAGCTAATAATTGATTAATCTTTAATTAGTTATTAGTCTAATTTATTTTCATGCACTTAAGCTAAACTTAGAAGTTTTTTATTTAGTTAACTAACTGCTTTTCTATGTTAATTGAAGTGAGCTATTATTAGATCATTCTATCTCATCACAAGTGATGTCGAAACTTGTCCTGATCTAATCCCTTTATCATTTAGGGTTGCTCCTATGTAGCACACAACCCTCATTATATTATCTCCCAGAGATTATATCTTCTACTCTCTCGAGCTTTTATTCTCTCGAACTCTCAACCTTTGATGACTCTTTTTTTCCTTGAAGATTCTTGAGGTTCATTTTGTATATTTTTTTTGTTGAGAAATATTGCACATATTGTTTGTGAATCTCTTGTGTGGAAAGTGCCTTTGTTCATTGTTTTATCATGTGGCTCATGTTTTTCACAATTCTAACACACTTTTCTTCACACATCTCTCAAAGTTAGCAAAATTAGTTTCATATTTTAAAGCCATGAATAATCATTCACCATCCTCATCATCCCCATAATCAGATTCATCATCAGATATACTAGCATCTTTTCTAACATAATAACTTTTCTTAATCATCTTAAATGTGTTCTCCATATTTTTTTCATTCAAAGCTCTTTTTGGACATCTTTAAGCATAATGACCTATCTTTCTACAATTGAAACATTTGAAAGGAAACTTACCTTTGTACTTTCCAGTACTCTTTTTCATTCTTCTCACAAAGTTAGCTTCCACGTCATCAAGATCCTCCTGATCTGATTCCACAAACTTCTCTAATTTTTCAACCTTCAAAGCAGTCTCAACTTTTGCATTGCTTGGACCAAATTCTCTCATTTTAAAAGCAATTAAAGAGCCATACAACTGATCTCTAGTATTTTTGCTCAAATCTTGAGATTCTTCAATACAAGAAAATTTATGACTATAAGACTTATGAAGAGTTCTAAGTACCTTCTTTACCACTTCTTTTTCTTTAATTTTCCACCAAGACCTCTAATGTAATTGACAACTTCATCCACCTTTTGCATGTAACTTGTAATTTTTTCATCTTCGAACATTCGCAAGTTCTCAAATATGATCTTCAAGTTCTGCATCTTAGCTTGTTTGACCTTGTCATCTCCTTCATAAATGCTTTCTAACTTTACCCAAATTTCTCTAGCATTTTTTAGATTCATAAATTTTATTAATTCAGAATTAGCAAGACCACTTAAGAGAGCATACATTTCTTTACCATTGTTTACATAGGCCTTGATCTCATCATCAATGCTCAGACCATTTGCAGGTATACAATATCCAATCTCAATAAAATTCTAGATTTCAAATCCAAGAGAAAATAGAACCTTCCATCCTTGTCTTCCATAATGCATAATTTGGTCCATCAAATAGAGGAACATCTTTCTTGTGCACAATCCCAAATCTACCTCAAGTAGTTAAGCATTATTCCAAGGAACCTTACTCTAATACCAATTGTTGAATGCACAAGACAACTGAGAGGAGGTATGAATCAGTTGTACCTTAAAACTTCAAAACCCTCACAAAAATTTAAATCCACATTAATTCAATTAACCCTTAGTTTGTTAGAATCATTCGTATTGAAATTTTGTTAGAATGATTCGTCATGAAAGAAGATAACAAAAAAAAACCAAAGCAACACCATGCATAATGGAATACTAGATTTACGTGGAAAGCCCAAGAAGGGAAAAACCACGGTGAGGATTAGCTCACAATATAAAGTAATATTAGCTCACAATATAAAGTAATATCTATTGGGAAAATGTGTCTCAACCTTACAATTACATAAGTTACTATTGATACATAAGGTAATGTTCATCCAATGACGATGGGGGGGTGTGAGGGGTCTCCCCTCACAAGGGGTTTAGGGGGATCATCCCCTTGGCTAGGGTCTAGGGGTAATGTGACCTAACAAGGGTTTAGGGGCAGTGCCCCCAAAAGGAAAATTTTATTTATATTTTATTATTGTAAATTTGGACCATTCATCATTATGTCTCATATCTAACAGTCGATATTTTACTAGCTTGACTTTCCCTAGAAGGAAACCCTATTTTATGAGGGCATTGTATTATGGGTATGCATTGTGATGTATTCTAATAGTTTGATAGCGGTTGTGTTGCCTCTCGATCTCTAGTTGGTGATACTCCTGTGAGAATCTTGCTCTGTAAGTATATTGTAATCTTTGTGATTTCTAAATAATATATTTGATGGCTTTTGGAGTGTGGGGTTTTTCTCCCGAAAGGGTTTTCCCCATGTAAATCACTATGTTGTGGTATGCATGTTATATTTGTTTATTTTTGTTTAAGTTTTTATAATTGTTAAAGATTTGTAAAAGTTTTACATTATTCTCCTCTCAAGATTAGTGTAGGAAGTTGTTCTGCTACCTTAGCTTCCTTACAATATCAATATCGATTATAAAGGGATCACTGTCAGAGGGATCACTGCCTAGAAGAAGGAAAGGAAAACTACAAGAATAGAAAAGAAGATAAAGAATATTGTTACAGTGAGAAATTCATCTCAATGCAATAGAAAATTCCACCACTACATCGCCAACACCTTCGCAGTCTTACTAAAGATTGTAGACACCTTATGCTCACTACATCTAGTAATCTAACACATGAAATATTATAGTGCACTTCACAAATTAACACCTTACAACTCTGAAATTCACATCATTCACATCACACACATCTATCTTATCATCCCTCAACAACTCAACACATATTTATACCATATTCAATCTTGAAAACATTCTCCAAGGTCGACTATGCACCTCAACCATGTAAATTCAAATTAGGTCGGCACCAAAATATTCCCACAGTGGAAAGGAATGAATGAGGACCACAAAACTTAGCTCAAACATAAATCTACTCATACACACCATGCCATGCTTCCAAAAACACTGAAGCAAATCCGCAATTAGTGTAAACACCCAAGGTCAATTGAAACCATGTAAACACCATTAAACAATTAAGTACACTCTTCTTTGATCCAAACACAACTCAAGAACAACAAATATCACTTGAACATAATCTAGAATATTCCACAAACACCCTAAAATCCAACAAATTCCTTCACAAAAAATTTCACCTGAATAATGTCCACACCTAGTACACTCAGACATTCCTTCCATACACTGTAACTCAAGAAACTGACTTTTGAAGCACCAAACATTAAACAACTTCAACTAAAGAAAGATATAGACACTATCACCACCCTTCCAAATACACAAGACTTGAAACTACTATGTGGAGAAATTCAAAGCAAAACCATTTCTCCCATACACCTCTGCAATGCACAATTCACACACTAGTGAACACAATTTCCTCTGCACAATGATCTAGCACAAAAAATTATGGATGCAACACCTCTAAACACCTCTAATCAACATATCCAAACCACACAAGTAGATCTTCAACATAAAATAAATGTGGAGAAAAACAAGAATGCTAATATGCAACACAAAATGCCACTACAACACATTGTTTCCTCTTTTTATTCATTTTTTCTCAAAAGAACTTTGGAAACCAAGCACCAGAGACATATCCTCAACATCTTCAACACTTCCTTATCACCATCAATCCAACTACAACATAGCAACTCAACCATACATCCATATATAGAAGTTTATCAAAGCAACACTAGAGGTTGACACTAGTAGCTTACTAATGACAACATAATGCAACTAATCAAAGCATCATCAAAGACAACATCAACTCAATACCAACTTATCACACTCTTGTAAATATCTCCTAATCATACAATTAACACCAATTACAACACCAAAGCTTGTTGGCATCAATAACAACACCAACTATGCATACTTACAACACAATACTCTTGGTTTATAAGCCATGGAGATTCATCTTTCATTAGTTTACCAACTTCTAAAGAATCATCACAACCTGTGAGAGAAAAAAATGCATAGAATGAATCCCAACTTGGAAGAAAAGTAATAATATATCAGGCCACTACCAACACTAATTTGGGTGCTCAAATCCTACGCCCAAGGGAGGGAAACTTTAATTTTAAAGGTTTTAACTCCTGTTGACAAGAATAAATCATCGTAAAGTTTGTAACTCCCACTGCCAAGAGGAGAATCACCAATTTTAATAATTAACAAACACCACTATAAATCCACATCCAAAGTGGTCCCAAAATGATATTTACAAATATTAATAATTTTATCCACTAGAATGATTTAATTTATTTAAATTTGAAGAACTAGATTTCTCACTTCATTCTTTGATCAAGACTTACTATTTTGGGATTACTTAAGATGTTATTTTAAAAAGGGGACATGACAAGTCCTCCCTCCCAAATATTTCTTTTCCTCAAGCAATAAATATTTGGATGATTGATAACTTTAGATCCTTCCCATGTTGCATCTTCAATGAGAAAATATTTCCACTTGATTAAGTTCTTGGTGGTGCTTTTGTTTCTCAGTTTCTCTCTTGTTTCAAAAACCTTTTCAAGTACCAAAATCAATTTTCCCTCATCATCTAATGGTGGAAACTCGGGAAAAGTTATAAATTTTTGTCCCACCACTTTCTTGAGATATGAAACGTGGAAAAAATTGTGTATTTTTTACCCTAGTGGCAATTCCAAGTCATAGGCTACTTCCCCTACCTTCTTGGTGACTTTGTAAGGTCCATAGAATTTTGGCTTGAGCTTTTTAGCTCCACTTTTCTTCAAGGAACTTTGCTTATATGGATACAACCTTACAAAAAATAGATCACAAACCTCAAAGAATATCTTTGTTCTAATTTTATCTGCATACAAATTTTGTTGATTTTGAGCATAACACAAATTATCTTTGAGTGACCTCATAATCTCCTAAATTTATTGGACAAAATCACTTGTTGTTGGGACTCTACTATCTAAAACAATAAATCAGGAAAAGAGAGAGAATCATAACCATAGAGAGCCCAAAATAGAGACATCCCAATGGACATGTGATGATATTTGTTGTAACAATACTCCCCTAAGTGCAACCATTTCACCCAAGCACCTTGTTGATATGAAACATAATTCCTCAAGTATCCCATCCACTTATTGACAATTTTCATTTATCCATATATTTGGGGATGATAGCTTGTATTGGTTGTGAGCTTTGTATCTATCAAATGAAAGAGATCCTTCCAAAAAGAGCTAAGAAACCTGCTATCCCTATCACTAATAATGTTCCTTCGCAAGTTGCACAATCTAAAAATCTCTTTGAAGAATAATTATGTCATTTGGTGTGCTTTAAATTTAGATGTGATAGGAAAGAAATGTGCATATTTTGTCAATCTATCAACCACAAAAAATATGCAATATTTACCTTGTACTTTAGGCAAACCTATAATGAAGTCCATGAAAATGCTTTCCCACTTGTGCTCGAGAATGGGAAGTGGTTGTAATCATCTAGCTAGAGAAATCTACTCACCTTTGTTTTGTTGGAAAACCATGCATTCACTAATGTGCTTGAGTATATCCTCTTTCATTCCCTTCCAAGAAAACCTCTCTCATATTTGTATGTATGTCTTATAATACCCTTGATGACCAGCTAAAGGGGTATCATGAAAAGCTCTCAATATCTTTTCCTTAGTTTTGGAACTCGGTACCAAGTATATCTTGTTGTTGTAATAGACTAATCCATAAACAATGGTGTACCTATCATCTATTTTTTCATCCAAGTTGTCAGAAGAAAATGAATCCTTAGCATATTTTAAAATTATGGAAATTTTCCAATCAATAGTACTGGTAGAGATAGAACGCAAAGATGGCTTCCTAGAAAGAGCATTAGCAACAACATTTTTCTTCCCCTTAATGTAATCAATCTCAAATTCATAAGCTTGCAATATTCTCACCCATTTCTATTGACAGTAATTCAAATCCTTTTGATTCAAGAAGAACCTCAAACTATTATGATTAGTCTTAACCATAAATTTCCCAAAAACAAAATATTGCATGAACTTGTCTAGTGCGTGCATGATTGCCAACATTTCTTTGTCATAGATAGAGTATCATTTTTCTAATTTGTTTAGTTTCCTACTCTAAAAGGCTAGTGGATGTCCCTTTTAAGTTAGTATAGCCCCAATACCTTCCCTAGATGCATCACACTCAACAAAAATTGGAAGAGAAAAATAAAGAATTGGAAGAACTGGGCATGAACCCATTATCTTTTTTAGCTTTTCAAACATTACTTGAGCTTCCCCAGTCCAAAAAAATATCCTTTCTTATTCAAATCAATCAAGGGGGAAGAAAAGAGAGAGAAACCCTTGAAAAATATTCTATAATAACTGCACAACCTAAAGAACCCTCTCAACTAAGTAAGATTGGTGGGTGGAGGCCAATCAATGATAGCCTGAATCTTTTGTTGGTCAACTTGCACTCCCTATGGACTTATAACATATCCCAAGTATAGAATTTTAGTCATCCCAAACTCACATTTGATAACTTGGCATAGAAATATTGTTTCTCCAAAATGCCCAATGTTGTATCCAAATGTTTTAAATGCTCTTTCCATGTCTTACTATAATTCAAAATATCATCAAAGAATACTAAGACAAATTTTTTGAGCTGCCTATTGAAAACCTTATTCATGCAATATTGAAAGGTTGTTGGTAAATTTATGAAACCAAAAGGCATGACAATAAATTCAAAGTGGTCATAGTGACATAAAAAAGTAGTATTTTCCACATCCTCTTTCCTCATGCAAATTTGATGGTAACCTAACAAATCAATCTTTGAAAAATATACGGCTCCATGCAATTCATCAATAAGTCCATCTATCCTCGAAATGGGTTATCTATTCTTAATGGTTTTCTTATTCAAGGCTCTATAATCTATGCACACTCATTGTGTCATCCTTCTTTTTCATCAAACTATAATAGAGGCAAATGAACTAGAGCTAGACCTTATAAACACCATGTCAAGAAGCTCCTGGATAGTTTTCTCTATCTCTTCCTTGTAACCTCTTACATGATGATAAGGAGTAGTTATTACGGGTTTGGAATCTTGTTCTAACTCTAAACATGCTCAAATCCCCTATTGGGTGGTAACCTCAAAGGAAAATAATTGAAAACTAGAATATGCTTGTCAAGAATTGATTGAATTTCAAAATAATTTGTCCCTTGTTTCTTGGAAGAGCTTTTGGTGTGGATCAAAATTGTTGCTACCTATGCTACTTGTCCCCTTCAAAAATTCCTCTCCATCCTCTTAGCAAAAACTACTCTGGAAGCTCCATTCAGTAGGCCTCTTAATAAGATATTTTTTCCATTGGCATGAAACTTGAACTCCATGGTTTGGTGGTTTTTGTAGTACCTCCAATAGAATTCCACCATTAAACACCCAAAACAACATCAATTTCTCTAATTCCCACCACATAAAAATCATCACAAACCTCATAGTCACTTAGGCTCATTTTGAGTTGTTGAACTACACGGGTGCAGGGTATAGTGAAACCATCAGTGAAAGTGACATTGAATCCTTCAAAATATTTTTCCTTTAATCCTCTTTTGGATACATAACCCTCATCTATAAATTTTTGGGTTTCACAACTATCGATGATAACTATTATCCTCTAACCAACTATAGCTCCCTGAACTCTCAAAAGATGGTACCTAGGCATGTTCTAGATAGGACTGCTATAGTGACTCCCTTAGCAGACTCTTTTTCTTCCTTTGACTCTGCTTCTTATTTGGTGTCATGGAAATATTCATTATTATTTGTACCTAAATTTGAAACAACCATTAAATGCACTTGTCCCTTACCCAAACATCTATGTCCTAGATCTTCCCTACAAGAAAAACAAAGTCTCTTCCTTTGAAGCTTAGATTTTTTCACTCCATCCACTTTCTTACTAGCTATGTGTTTAGCATGTTCTTAAGTGGAGGAATTGGAGAAGCCTTTTTTTGAAAATTTCCTTTATGTTTCCATGGAACTAGTGGCTTGGACTGATGAAAAACTAATTTCTTGGGAATAGAAACTTCAAGTTGTAATCTCCTTTTGATTGCTTCCTACAAGGTGGTAGGAGAGAATGCCTTAACTAGACCCTTAACAGGTTCTTACAGACCCTCAAGAGTTAGATATCCTCTTTTTAGACATGTATCCAGCACCATGACAACAACCTTTTGAAATTTCTCAGAATACTCATTAATGGAATGTGTTTGTCTTATGTCAAAAAACTCTTTAAAATACTCTTCATCCTTGAGTTCAAATCTATCTATCAATCTTTGACTGAAATCAACAAAATAATTTACATAGTTATGGCCTTGAGTGGTCATACCATGATACCACCAATAATAAATAGCTCCTTCTAGATGCAAAGTTGCAAATTATATGGCACATTTATCCTTCATGGGACTAAGCATAAAATAAGTTTGCAATTTATTTATTTTTCTCTTGAGTTCCCTTCCACTAGAATATTGATGATGTTTGTAACCCCTTACAACAATCATACTTTGCACCTAAGTGACATAATCATTGTAGGGGACTAAATTCCTAAATCCTTCATCTTGATTATCATAGGATACCTTGATGGCCACTATCTCTCTTTCCAGTTCTTTCATGGGGTTGGAAGGGAGATTAAATGTAGTTGGACCACCTTGTGGTGGGAAGATTGACTTGGTGGTTTTAGGAATTCTTTGTTGAACCTTTGACAAGATGAACTCCTCTTCTCCCTTGATGATGTCAGATTTTGGAGCTTCTCTATCAGCAACCTCATCACTTCTCTCGTCTTTGCAAGACTATCAGCAATTTGCTTCTTGCTCCTCTGTAGATCTTGAAGGAATCTCCTGGGTAAAAGTACAAAGTTGTATCACACTTTTATAAAGGAAATAGCCAACACTAATCCAACTTTTAAACTTGAATCACTAAAAAGTGACATATATGTTTTGAATTTTGAAATGACGTAAACTAATAAAATGTGTATTTTTTAGTATATTTTATGTTTATTATTTTTTGAAAAAATTAAAAAATTATTTGAATATAGTCTTTTAATAAACTAACACTATAATTTAGTTGTTGATAAAATGTTGAAAAAATGAAGTTACATGATATATCAATCTTTATATAGTATTTTTTTTCCTTCAAATTTGTTGTGTGTATTTATAACTTGAAAATTTAGTGCATAGATATACTTTTTTTTGTAATTTTGATAAATAAATATATTTTTAAATAAGTATTAAAATGTGTGTGTATGAAAACATAGTTGTTTTCATTTGACATCAATTTTCTTATTAACTATTTATCTAAAACAAAAAAACAATTATACTGGATCTTAATATAGATTATTTTATCTAGTGCATCATATTTTTATATTTTTTTAAATAAGTTTTAGTATTTTTTTGACATGGTAATCAACCTAATATTTTTGTGTTGATAACCTACTTTTAGTAGAAATTAAGAATAAAATATAAATAATGATTTATATATATATATATATTTGAAAACTACACTTATGGTTCTACAAAAAAGTATTTTATATATTTTTTAAAAAAAATGTTATTTACATGAGTAGGAGTTGTTGAAACATCAAGTTTTTCAAATAATTTTATTTTTTTGGTAAATTTCCCTCAAAGTGGTACTGCATATGCATTTAGCCAACATTTTTTGTTGGAAAAGTTGTGGACATATCTAACTTATATAGAATGAATCTTACTAAAGCATATGTTCGACCAAAAATAATTTTTAGTTCAAAATATTTAAATTCAAATGTGCTAATATGTTGGCCAAAAGTGTGACATAGCTTTGTACTTTTACCCTCCTATGCATTTCATCCACATCAGCCATCTCTTTACTCTTTGGATTTTCAGCTTCAATCTTTCCTAAAAGTAGGTTATTAGCAAGCTCTTTATTTTTCTCCCACTACAAATACCTCTTTCCCCTTTCACTAAGCTACATAAATATTAACAAAACATCAAGCTAGCAAGATCATAGCTCTGATACCACTATATAATAACCCTCAAATTAAAATATTAGCTCAAATCTGAAAATCACTTTTTCAATCATACTTACTGGAGCCTTTTCTCATTCTTCTTACAAAGTTGGCTTCTATTTCATCAAAGTTTTCTTCATTCAGATCTTCAGTTTTTGTAGCTTTAGAAGCAGTCTATGATTTGCCTCCATTTCTTAGACTTGGCTTCCTCATAAGATGTCAAAAATCCTAACAGTAGATCCTTAGTACAAGTCTTGTAATCTATAGTCTGCTCAATAACACTCACCTTCTCGTTGTAAGCATTAAGAAGAGTTCTAAGAATCTTCTTTACAATCCTAGTTTCATCTATAGTAGCACAAAGAGATCGCATTCTAGCCACTACCTCATCCAATCTCTATACATAACCTTTGGAATTTTCATCTTCAAACATATGTATAAGATCAAACTGTGTTTCCAAATTCTATAATTTTGACTCTTTAACTCTTTCATCACCATCATGTGCTCTTTCTAAAGCATCCCAAGCTTCCTTATTGTCTTCAAATTATGAACCTTAATCAACTCAAAATGTACCAGAATATTCTTCAAGATGAACTTGGCCTTATTATTCACTTCATGTGCTCTGATTTCTTCAAGTGTACTCGAACCATTAGCATGAGGAGTGAAGGGATTCTTATAAGATTTATCCACATCATATCCGCAATACTCCAGTTATAATTCCATCAATACTTTCCAGATACCATAATTATTTCCATCAAACCTCGGATAATCAAAGACCATTTTTCTAGCCATCCCAAACCTTCCTCAAGCAGTTAATCTCTTCACCAAGGAACCAAGCTTTAATACCAATTATTGAATAGGACAACTGAGAGGGGGGGTGAATAAGTTGTCACATATTTTAATCTTCAATTCAATTATCGGAACTAATACTTAAACTACTTAAATGATTAATCATCAAATTCCAATGTAGAAACTCAAATCCAATGCATAAACATGTAATAACACTAGATTTCTGAGGAAAACCCAATGAGGGAAAAACCATGGTGAGGATTAATTCACACTATAGAGAATATCAAAATTGATTACAAAAAAGGCTCATTGCCTGAAATAAGGACTCACTATTTGAACTCACTATCCACAGGGCTATAACCCAAAGGGTTCACTGCCACCGAGATACAAATAAGACAAAGAAGACTTTTTATAGAGAGAAAACAATCCCAATGCAACAAAGGATTCCACTATAATCACTTGATCAACTTGCATGAATGATAGAGTTCACCTTCTGCTCATTGCATCCAAAAACTCGGCATTAAGCTTCGCATTGATCTACCACACACATTACTCACACACACTCTTTGAATAGCATCAAAGTCGCATCTACTCTTTCACTTATCTTCCTTCTTTTCTTGTGTATAATTTTCATTACTAGTTCATCCTATATTTATACTATCTCCAACCTTGAAAAAGATACAAATTCAGCCATCCAGCTTCAAATTCAAATTAGGTTGGCACCAAAACATCTTAGGGTGAAATTAGAATGAGGGCGACCCAAACACATGCTTCACTGAGGCCCAAAATGGATCCAACATGCTTCATCAACTTTGAAGGTAGTGCTAACACATGGTCAGCCAAACCAGTATAAAACACATAGAACATTTAAGCTCAAAACTTCCAGAAACCAAAAATATCTTCAATGCAATCATAACATCTTAACTCTAGAACCGCAAGTCAAAAGACTTCATCAAAGAGAAATTTGGACCAGAAAATTTTCTCCCATACCTCAACTAGAACACAGAAAAACATAGTTCACAATTGGCGAACACAACTCAAACTTCACAATGAACCAATAACCAAAAATCTAGCTATAGAAACCTTCAACAACCATGACCAACATATTTGAACCACACATAGGGACAAGTACCAGATCATCTTGAGCAACAACTGAATACCTGTAATATTTCTTTAATACAGTTTTCTCAATATCCTCAACATATACAGCCAACAACAACTAGTAGATAACCAGTTGACCAATTGACATCAATGACAACACTTTCATTCATTTTTCCATTCTTGCAACAATCTCCTCCTTTGTCATTAATGGCAACTGTAGACACCTAAAAATTGGTATGGAGAATCTAATTAATTAAATACGACTTATTTGATTAATTAATCTTAATTCATCTACTTAGTAAATAAATAGAAATATTTATTTATACTAAGTTCAATATTAATTCTTCTATTTTATCATATTATTTTCCTCTTAATTAAAGAAACAAAATTAAATACTTTGTTTTATTTAATTATTATCATTATTATTTCTTCTATACTTTATCCATTAAATTAAATACACAACTTCAATAATTTGTGTTATTTAACTATCTTATCATATTCTTCTTTCTTAAATGTTCAAATATCAAATATTTGTTTTATTTAATTAAATCTTCCCAATTTTCTAATTTGAATAAATTAAAAATATTTAAATTAAATTATAAATCAAATTCCTCTATTCACTCACCAATAAAATTAGATTTTTCAAATCTAATTAATGCAACTGGCATTCACGGGAAAAGCCTCGGGGACAAACCTATAGGCAATCCTCTCAATCTTCTGCCTCAAATCTTTCCTCTCATCTTGCCTGGTGTTTTCATGGGGAGGAACAATCTCCCATGATCAACTCCACCTACTCATCTCTTACCATTCAAATCTCCAAATTTAATCTCATCCTTTGTTGTGTTACCCCTGTGCAAAACTGTTGCCGAAAATCTATATATACAACCTTCTGAAGCATGAAAATGATCTGAGAAATCCCAATTTATGCAAACTTACTCTACAGGAATACAACCAAACAACCAAGTAATCATAAGCATTAGCATTATCATTTTAGTATCATCATAGCATCATGGCATCAGTAGATTTCATATCACGACAACATCATGAGTTTTTACTGTAGCTTCCTTTTATCAATTTTCATCAGGATAGTTTACAGTAGCTCCATATCATCTAGAAATCATTCTTAATCATCACATCATTGCATTTAACATCCATTCCTCTCTCTAGATAGGCATTTTAAACGGTTGTGATGCTTAAAAATCTAAGAGCTTCTATTACTTGATAAATCTTTGGAGATACGAGATAATGAGACACTTTCAAGCTTTTCTCTGTTTTAAATTAGTTTAATTCATGTTTAATCTTGATACAATGTTTCATTAAGAGGTGTATTTAATTGTATTTAGTTTACTTTTTCCACACTTACATTCTAGCGCCCACCATGGGGCCATACCCCATGTTTTTAACAAGTTTTTCTCGAAAGTTTTCGTACAGGAATCTGGCATAAAAAAATTTAACGCGATCGAAGGATTTTATAGCACTTATGAGACAAACTATAGCGCATCTGAATTTTGTTCTAGCACGTCCAAAGAAAAGTATAATGCTTTGAAGGACTGTTTTAGTGCTTCGATCTTACCTTCAACACAGGCCGACAGTTCACACCCAACATTTTTTTTAGCGTGTTTGTAAAATCCTATAGTGCTTCAAGATATTTCTATAGTGCTTCTAGTTATTTCTATAGTGCTTCTGGTTATTTCTATAGAGCTTCTGGTTATTTCTATAGTGCTTCTATGTAATTCATTTTCTGGATCTCACATGTCTGCAGCCAGTAAATTTCATTTCTTTAGTTGGTTTAAAAAAAAAAACAACTTTGTTTTAGCACTTCTGATGAATTCTATAGTGCTTCTAGCCTCTGTTTTAGTGCTTTGACATTCAATCTTAAAATGACCATATCTTGGTCATACAGAGGTCTTTTTCAAAAAAAAAAAATTGAAATGGGGTATAATTTCATAAGCTATGCAATGGTGTAGGTATTTCTCACTTTTTGTAGAGTTAAAATTTTCAATTTTACATTTAAAGTCAAATCACATTGTAACTTGGTCTAAGTTTTAGGGTTTTTATGCTTAATCATTCATCTAACTATTATATCTTCTTATTTCTTAATCTCATCTAAAATATTTGAGCATTTATTATAGGTTTTAAGAAGAACATGGAGCATTGAAGTGAAAGAAAAAGCATTTGATATCCATTGTAATAGTGTTTTCAAACACTCTTGGGAAAATAACCCATCATATGCTATTTTTCATTCATGCTTTAGGACCAACTAGCATTACTTTGGGCTTAAAATTAACCATCTACACAAGCTTTGTCAAAGTTGGTTAAAAAGAACATTAGAAACTCACTAGTTTTTGGATTTGGACTTAAAATGAATCAATCTAGGATAGACACTTCTTCAGTTGGTTTTAAAATGAATCAATCCTAGGATAGTCACATTTTCAATTGGACTAAAATTTATCAATCTAGGGTAGTCACCAAACTTTTCAATTTGGATTTAAAAATGAGCACCATGTCTTTTTGTGAAGCAATATCTTCACTGTGAAGCAACATCTTCACATAGATAGAAAATTATCGTTTGGGCTCTAAAATTGAACAAGTGATTTATGTGTTTGTATGGTGATAGGCATATGCTCTCCCCTTAACTAGGTGATCAAAATGCAAAACTCATCTTTTATTTCATGCATTCTCAAGCTTTATTAAATCCTGTAGAAAGCCTTCCGTAGTGGGAAAAAATACTCACCCTACAGGAACGACCTAAGTGGGTTCAAACCAAATCCAGGTTTTTCCACCCCACTATAAAATTTAAAGAAAATCTGGGGAAACCCACTTTTTCTGGAAGTGTGCAAGATAACCATCCCCAAAACCTTTGTTTTAAAGGTTGGGAGGTCTCCTAAGGGATTTTATCACTTGTTGCTTTGAACGGAAACCCTTTCCAAGAACCATAGTGTAGTATCTAGCTGAGTCAGTAACCAGACATTGTAATACTCGTAGTGCTAGGGGAGGGAAGAATATTCCCCCAAGACACTCACCATATAATTTCCAAGGACCGTTTCCTCAGGGGATCGAGAAATCTAACCTTGAGTACACACCTCGAAAAGACAAAAAAACGGGCGCCCTCTAGGGGGTGACATGGTTGTGTGAGTCAACGCAATTTTAAGATGTGGGTTGTTGAGTATAACAATGACCTTTTTGACCTTAAGAGTGAGTATGTTTGAAGTGTATTTTTGTTAAACAAACCAGTGAAAATAGGACCATGTGTGGTTCTTTTGAACATACACTATGTGTTTAGATTACAACTCTTAAAAACAACTGTTCTACAATTGCTTGCTATGTTTTCAAAACATTAATTCAGATAAGATCATCCTGAAAAACATAAAGAAAACAAGAAAACAAAAAGCTATTGGAAACCCCTGTTAGACAGTCAACATCAAAATTTGGATTTTTATCAAAACATAAACTTTCCTAAATCAAAACAGTCTTAAACCTGCATAAAATGGACTTTACAATTGAATTTGTTCAAATCAAACCAAGATCTACCATCCAAAAGTGTCTCAATCAAACACATTTGATTAGTAAGTTAAGTTTCCGGATCAATCATCCTAAATCAAATAAATGAAACTGTATAATCAAACTTATCAACTTAGTCTAATCAATAGAATCTATAATTCTATTTGACTTGAGTTAATTTCCTTGACACTATACCAAACTAAGATCAAAATTTTATTGAAAACAATAATGTTTGTATGTCCATTTTAACAAGGTCACAAAGACTAAAAATCCAAAGAACAAGAAATTGAAACTCAAACCACCATGGCTAAAATAAATAAGGATCAATTTAATGCTTTATCTCATCAAATGAAAAAACTTCAACAACAAATCTAAGATATGCAAAGGGAAACAACCACAGAGAGATATTTTATGCCAGACATTTGTTCTTATTCCTCTGACAAAAATATAGACATGACACCTTCTTCACCAAAAACTACATCATCCAAGTTCAATTTCATTGAATTTTTGCAAAAGTTCAATAAGCCCAAATCTAAGTCCTCAAACACAAATGATATTGAGCAATCCTATCATGTCATGCATTTATCTCCATCCACCATAAGCCAAAATAAACCTCAAGATTATTTCACTCAAGTTAACAATTTCATCCAATCATCCTCTTCTATCATATCTTCAACATCCAATGATTCATGTCAATCTCTCAATCCAAAGCATGCTAGAATAGACTCCCCTACACATCAAGATCAAAATATTCTTTCCACTGCATCCAATGATATCAAAATTCCACAAATTCTGCCAATCTTTGATCAAGATCCCATTTCTCAAGAATTTTATGACGATCCCCTCCTTTCACTTTTCATCCAAAATAATTCTCTTCCATCTCAAGAGACAAGTATCCTTCCAAGTTCTTCTTCCATGTCATCTAATCAATCCATACCATTTCATGATTCTATTGCATCACAAGAGCGTGATAGTTCTTCCATCCTATCTAATGATGTCTTACCAACTAATGATCAAGACATGCTTTTTACAAAATCTCATGATTCCCTTCCTCATCAAGATCAAGATATGCTTCCATTCAAGGATACCTTTTCATCCCATGAAGATGTTTATCCTTCTCATGATCAATATATTCCTTTCATACCACTTCATAATCCTTTTCCAAGTCAAGATCAAAACACCCCATCATCTCCATCTCAAGAGCCTATCACACCTATTCAAGTTATCCATGAACCCCACACCTATAAATTGGGATCATCCACCTTTATCCATTTTGGTTTACTTCCAACACCTATCCTCTCATCCATATCATATCCTCCCCAAAATGGGCTTGCATCTTGTTTCATAAACAATACATATCCCATTGGTAAACGTATATGTCAAAATATGAATTTCAAAGGAAAACGATTAGGCCTTCATGAACAAGGTATCCTAGAACCCCTTTTTGTTCAAATAAACCCATATCACCATGGCCTTGGTTATACACCTAAGGTTCCTAGTCCATCAAACCTACCATCTATCTTAGGTCCTCATCCTAATCCACCAAACATTCCATCTATCTTAGGTCTTCATCCTAGTCCATCAAACCTTCCCTCTATCCTAGGTCAATATCCTATTTCTCAAGAACAATAAAGGCACACATCCTTGATGCCATTTCAAAATTATACCCACATTAACTCATCCATAATACCTCCATATCATTCATCTCAATCCACCCCTCTCATTGCTCTTGGAAGCAATTTGGGTGCCAAATATCAAAAGCTTATATATCAAAATGCACATGTATCAAAGGATCAACATGTCTCCTCAAAGAGACATGCAAAAATAAAAGAAAATTTGATCCAAAATCAAAAGAAAAATCTAAAAGGCCACAAAGGCCCATCAAAGAAAAAGGAAATTTTCAAAGACCACAAAGGTCCATAAACCAAAAAGAAAAATGTCAAAGGCCACAAAGGCCCACAAAGCAAAAATAAAAGTCAAAAGTCATATGGATTCCTAAAAGTCTCATAGAAGCAATAAAATCTAAATGAGCATCCAAATTCGCTAATCCAAAGCTTCCCCCAATTTTCCATCTAATAACCTATCACCTTCCAAATCCATTTTTCCTCCATCACACCACCACCCTTCAAGGTGTGTTTCAATTTTTATCTTTCCATCCTTTCCATCTATCCATCAACAGGCCTTCCAACCTCCTATCCATTATCCAACATTCATTCCCCATCATTCTCCTTTAATCCAAACCTTTGCATAAATCCCTAAATTCTTCCATCATATCATTAATCTGCCAACATTTAGGAGTCTAATTCCCATTGCTATGGTTTATTAGAGGGATATTTGGTTGTAAAACTTGATGCTTAATTCCTTCCTCCATCTCCCTATCTTCCATATTCCTCTTGCACTCTACACTTAGGGACAAGTTTCGTCCATCTTATCATTCATGGTCATTATCCTTTCTATGCTCATTCCTTACATTTCCACCTTTTATCTTGACAAGGGTAAGGATCTTGTTGAACATCATATATCTTATCCAATACACTTTTTCCATATCTTTCGTACCATATCCTTCACCTTATCTATATTCCATCATTCTTACTAGATACATCATTTTCTTCCCGTCCTTGGTGTTGATGAGGAATAGGGGAAAAATACTTGGGCCTTGTTTATATTTCTTATCTAGTTGATTTTGATCATCACCATTCATTATCTTTATCCTTTCTTTCTTCCATTCCATATCTCCTAGCTTATCAAAATCCATGTCATCATGTCCCTTTGCAACCTTGAATCTTATCATGCACATCATATTTAAGCCTAGCTACAAAACATTATCCAATCCTTATATCTTTTGTAAAGCAATCATCAACAATCATCAATCTTATCATACTTAGGGGAATCAGTTATCCTAAGTACTTATCATCATCATGCCTTATGGAATCAATCATTCCTGGCATCTTAATCAATCAACCATTATCATCTTTTGACAAGAGATATGTTGCTTGTGTGACATGTTTTGCAGTGAATCTTTCATTTTGATCTATCATTTATCCATGGTTGCATCACCCCTATTGTGGGGCATCTTGTTCCTTCAATCAGTCATATCATCTCATTTCATCTTAAATATCCTAAAAAAGAAAAAAAAGAAAAAAAAGCTACAAAACCCAAACAAATCAAAAATCAGAAAACAAAAAAAAGAATTATTAGAAAAGACAAAAAGACAAAAAAATCAAAAAGAATGAAAAGGTGCAATAAAAACATATAGTGAAAACTGGGAAATAGGCGCTATTTGTGATTCGAATCAGCTCTCCCATCTATTTGGACACATGTCATGGTCATTACTTCCACCATCATTTTACATCTATTATCATATCATATCACATGGTCATGTCTCACCCTAGCTTGGGGGTAACATCTGAAGATCATTGGGGGCAATAAATCTCGAGCTTAACAAAATAGACAAACAGCGGTTGGAAAAAAGCAACAAAAACAACAATCAAAACACAACCGAACATGCAATATCAATCACCATCGAAAACGCATCAAACATCCATATCACATCGGAAAATCCAAAAACAAGTCAAACAAGTCAATATTGAAAATCCAAAAAAAACATGAGTCTATGTCAGTCGAACTATGTGGTCTCTGCATGTATAATGTAAGAAAAGATAATCTTTGATCAGCCCCCGAGGCCCCTAAGATAGGTCTTTAGGTTAGGTTTGATCCAAAATATTGAAAACACAAAAACATCATAAAATCAAGATGGATGATCTAATCTAAATAAATGATTGAATACTATAAGAAAATGTAAGATATGTCGTACTTTTGATCATTGTTATTATTTCTTTGGAGTAACTCAATGATGTATTGAACTAGAGAAGCCAGGAAGAAGAAATGGTATTTTCTTTGTCTATTGTCTATGAATTAATCATAATTACTAGGTGAATCGTCACGGGAAATGTTCTACAAAGTATCATGGATGGCATTCCAATTCACATAGGAAAGTGGTTAATTCTTATTTTTTTATGCAAGAAATGCTCAGGTCATATCGGTTTAATTATACCTTGATGCTTGTGTTCACTTGCAATATCAAAAATCATGAAAGTAGTACTCGGGTCATTATTGGTTTACATTATACCATTGATGCTTGTACTCATTTTCAACATTTTTAAAGCTCTATGATGATACAAAGCACAATAAAAGTACTGTTAAGATGGCAATGCTTGCATATGTAGATTTGCATGGTTAAATTAGATTGCATTCATATTAGTTTTGCATCTGCACTATAGATTTTCCACATCGACTGATGATATCTATATCAGCTTGCACCAAATGCGGAATCATGTCCCACATCTTTGGGAAGAACTCTAAAATCCTCCTATGATCATAACATATTGCAAATCAGCAATATTATCAATCAATCATCCTATCAATCTATTCATCTTTGGTGATACTTTGATCAAATCTCATGAGCAACTATCATTGAACCTCACCTATCATGAGGTCAATCAATCATTAACCTATCATTGATCTTCGCCTATCATGAGGTCAATACATCAAATCAACCTCGCCTATCATGAGGTCAATCATCAAGCATCATTGAACCTTGCCTATCATGAGGTCAATACATTGAATCAACCTCTCCTGTCATGAGGTTCATCAATCAAACTATAATTATTCCTCACCTATCATGAGGATAATTATTATCACTCAATCATCAGACCTCGCCTATCATGAGGTCAAACATCATCTACTTGATTAGGAGCATCAATCAATATTGAATCAAAGGCTGACATGATCGAAAATCATCAAACACAAGGAGGCTTAATTCAAACCTCATTCAGAGGAACTTTCTACATCAATTATCGGGAGATAAATTATTTCATCATCAAATCTTCATTGAATCTATATTAAATCATCAAAAATTGAAAAATTCCAAAAAATCAAAAAAATCAAAAATTCATTAATTTATCTCCCGAGAGGGCATATATCCATCAATCACCTGAAAACATGTCTAGGGCACACTGAAATTTTTTCGTCGATACTAGCAACAGCAGCACAAAATTTTCTTTGAAGTAATGCGTAAACACATCACTTCAAAGAGGGGCAAAATGTAGACACCTAAAAATTGGTCTGGAGAATATAATTAGTTAAATATAAATTATTTAATTAATTAATCCTAAATTCATCTACTTAGTAAATAAATAGAAATATTTATTTATATTAAGTTCACTATTAATTCTTCTATTTTATCACATTATTTTCCTCTTAATTAAATAAACAAAATTAAATACTTTGTTTTATTTAATTATTATCATTATTATTTCTTCTATACTTTATCCATCAATTCTATCTTAAAATTAAATACATAGATTCAATAGTTGGTATTATTTAATTATCTTATCATATTTTCTTCTTAATTAAATAAAGATATCCTAAAATCTTTAATTTAATTATCCTATTCCTTCTTTTTTAATTTAATAAACAACTTCTATAGTTTGTTTTGTTAAATTATTTATCTCTCTTTTTGCTAATTTAAATAAACCAAAAATATTTAAATAAAGGCATAAATCAAATCCCTCTATTCACTCACCAATAAAATTAGATTTTTCAAATCTAATTAATGCAATTGACATTCACGGGAAAAGCCTCAGGGACAAACCTGCAGGCAATCCTCTCAATCTTCTTCCTCAAATCTTTCCTCTCATCTTGCCTGGTGTTTTCATGGGGAGGAACAATCCTCCATGATCAGCTCCACCTTCTCATCTCTTACCATTCAAATCTCCAGATTTAATCTCAACCTCTGTTATGTTACCCCTGTGCAAAATTGTTGTCGGAAATCTATATATATAGCCTTCTGAAGCATGAAAATGATCCGAAAAATCCCATTTATGCAAACTTACTCTGCAGGAATACAACCAAGCAACCAAGCAATCATAAGCATTAGCATTAGCATTTTAGTATCATCATAGCATCATGGCATTATTAGATTTCATATCACGACAGCATCATAGTTTCTTTTTACTGTAGCTTTCATCCATCAGGCTTCATTTACAGTAGTATCATAGTTGTTAGTTTCATTATCCATCATCACATCATTGCGTTTAGCATCCATTCTATTCTCCAGATAGGCATTTTAAACAGTTATGGTGCTTACAAATCTAAGAGCTTCTTTAACTTGATAAATCTTTGGAGATAGGAAACAATGAGACGATTTCAAGCTTTTCAATGTTTTAAATTAGTTTAAATTCATGTTAATCTTGATCTAATGTCTTATTAAGAAGTGTTTAGTTGTTCTTTTACTTGTTACTTATTCACACTTACAGCAACACATGATGTGAAAAACCATCAAAGATACCATACTAGTTTTGAATATACTTCTCAAGATTTTTCTTTTTACTTCTCCCACTCAGAAGACCATCTACCTCATTACTGGCTTTCTCTCATTAGCTTTCTTCTCCTTTTCACATGCTTTCTCTCCCCATTTGACATCAATGGTAAAGGAAAAAGATATATTCATTGAATCTTCCTTTGACATGAAAACATAATACTCACAATGACAACACTTGAAACTACCTGCTCCCCCTGAGATGTAGCCACCAAAACATCATCCCAAAAGGATCTAACCATGAATCCACCAGACTGATGCATCTCCAAATGCATCTTAGTTTATGAAAGGAGGGGTAATGATCCAGGTGGATCTCGAGAACCTAAAAATTCAACTATTTTGGATGCCCTTGGAATCAACACCATGTCGAAGTTCTCAAGAAACTAGACTCAATGCAACTTGAATGGGAAAAAAAGGAGTTCGTACGCTTGAGTTATGACTAGTCAAAGTTTGGTCAAAATGGTACTGAGGACCATTAGAAAAGTCAAAAATTTGATCAATTTAGAATTGGTCAAAATCAATGTCAAAATGAAGAGCTCGTCAACACAAACCCAATAATGCTTGTTACGCTGAAATCTGAGCTCGTACGCGAAAGTTATCGTGAGTCAAAGTTGGTGGGGCCTAGGGTTGATTGGGCCATATAGATGACGACATTAGCATATTGACGCAACAATTTTGTACCTTATAGACATGACATGGACCAATCCTAGCATGACACGTGGCATCTGTATGCACAGTCAATGGGTGAGTTGGCAATACAGTCAGCATATGGCGTCAGCATAGTCGACGAATAAGGTTTCAACACGTGTCCTCCATGTGTTTTATGACATGTATTCAGAAGCAAATTGGGTTGTGCCACATGGCCCTATCACAGGGTGCCATGTGGCACCCTCCATATCCCACCGCGACTGCTTTATTTACCAAAAATATCAGTGGGGGTTGAACCCGCGACCCCCTTGTTATCAATACACCGGTTTGTTGTTATGCCCGCAACCTTGTCTCTACTATATAAGGTAGGCGGGTGTGTTTTTTAATGTAACCATTTTAAAATAGCTTAAAAAAACAAAGGAAGTGTGGTCTATGGGGGTTGAACAAATAATCTCTTGCCGACCAAAATCTTTGCCCACCATTGTGCCACGCAACATGCTTGAAATACATGTGGGTGGTGTTTATTTTACCCTATATTCAAGCTTGAATTAAAACTATTAGTTGGTTTTAAAATAAAATAATACAAACAAACAAACAAACCCCACTAAGCCTAATAGAGCCCAAATGGTAAATGTCAAGGGGCTTAAAAACAAATTAATGTGGTTTTATTAAAGGTGATAGTATTGTTTTTATTTGTAAATAAGGGAGATTAGTTTAAATCTCACCTTAAAGGGGGAAATGGCCAAATTGTTGGTTTTAACCATAATGGGCCAATTTCAAGTATAAAAAGGGGATGTGAGGGAGGATCAAGGCATTCAATTCAAGCATCGAATTCATCCAATTCATCCATTGATCCAGTTCATTTAGGATTCAAGCATCCTTTCACCCGATTCATTCAGAATTCAAAATCCAAGTGATGAGATTTTGTAGAGCATCCTAAGGGAAGAGTTAGAATTGTGGAAGCTCTATGTAGATACGTCAGAAGGCTATGGTATTTGCACTTGAAGAAGTATTGATCAAGGTCCAATTTGAAGACTTCTCTCTTGCAAGGTTGTAGAAGAATTTTGCATTTGTGCATCCAGTGTCAGGTAGCCAGAGTGTTTTGATACTTGACTTTATTCTAGAATGGTGAATTCAGTTTTGTAAACGAGGCAAAGTACCTTTGTTGCTAGTTCACATTTAGTTGATGCTTTAAGAACTAGGACTGCATTTTTTGTTATTGTTGGAATTACTTGTTCAGTGTGGATTCAAGAAGTGCTTGTAGGGCTTGAAACTTACTTTGCAATGACATCTTTATTTACACAATCAAAAGACCAGATGTTGTAAACAATTTGCAGGTTCAACATTAATGGAAAATTGATCACGCTTATTGAGCGGATTCGAAGATGTAGCCTTGAGAGGTGAACTCTGTAATCAAATGTGTCTTGATCTCTTGGTTTTACTTGGATGTTGATTATGGTTCTTTATTTCGCATTTAAGTTAAATTAAATTGGTTAAGTGAAAAGGCACTAATCAGTGAGATCATTAAATTGATGGATTGAGTTTGCATATTGGATTCAAACCATTAATTAAAGATCTTGGCACAGATTTGGAATTAAGTTAAGCAACTGATTTCAAATCTGATAGATGAAAAACTTAGTTGAGTAAGCACACTCTATAGTTTTTCAAATCAAGTAATAACCCCTAACTTCTCTTGGAGATACTCAAAAGTATCTTTAGGAAGAGCCTTTGTAAATATATCAGCAATTTGATCCTTTGTCAGAACATACTCAAGCTTGAATTCATTCTCCATGACCTTCTCTCTCAAGAAATGATATCTAATAGATATATGCTTTGTCCTTGAGTGCATCACAAGATTCTTTAAAATGTTAATCGCACTTGTATTATCACAAAAGATAGAAATGGGATCATCATATAGCACTGTGATATCTTTCAATTTTTATTTCATCCATAGAACATGTGTACAACAAGATGTAGCAATAGTATACTCAGCTTTAGTAGTAGACAAAGAGACTAAATATTTCTTCTTACTCAGCCATGCCACCAATCTGCATCCAAGAAAGAATACACCACCACTTGTACTCTTTATGTCATCTACACTTCCAACCCAATCTACATTTGTATATGCACTAAGTGTAAAGTCAATATCTTTAGGATACCATAATCCATAATCCGTAGTGCCATTCAAATATTTGAATATTCTTTTAACTAGAACATGTGTTTCATTCAGATCTTCTTAAAATCTGGCTACAAGACAGACCGCATGCATAATATTTGGTCTATTAGCAGTCAAATATAGTAGTCCACCATTCATAGATCTATACTTGCTCTAATTAACCTTAGGTGAATCATCATCTTTACCCAATTTGCAACCAGTCACCATAGGAGTACTTATCAGTTTGGAACCATCCATTCCGAACTTCTTCAACATCTCTCTCACATACTTAGAATGTGAAATGAAAATTTATTTCTCTGTTTGATTAATCTATAGCCCAAGAAATAAATTCATCTCCCAAAACATAGAATTTTCAAATTCTTTCTGCATCTCTTCCAAAAACATCTTGCACATTTGTTCATTTCCTCCAAAGATAATGTCATCAACATATACAACTACAATCAAGATTTTTTCATTTTCAATCTTAAAGTACAAATTATTGTTTGTCGTGCCTTTGTTAAATCCTTGTTGAAACAAAAAAATTTCTAACCTTGCATATCAAGCTCTAGGAGCTTGATTCAATCCATATAAATATTTCTTCAATCTGCACACCATATCCAGTTGATCTGTTAACTGAAATCCATTCGGTTGTTCCATGTAGACTTCTTCTTCCAGCTCACCATTCAGAAATGATGACTTGACATCCATCTAATAGACTTTAAAATCTTTATAAGCATCCAATGCCAAGAACATCCTTATAGCTTCCATTCTTTCTACCAATGAAAAAGTCTCCTAAAAATATATGCCTTCTACTTGTGAGTAGCCTTTACACACAAGCCTTTCGTTGTTTCTGACAACTTCTCCATTCTCATTCAACTTATTTCTAAATACCCATTTTGATCCAATTATATTTTTTTATGTCGGTCTTGGGACCAATTCCCAAGTCTAATTCTTCTCAATCTACAAAGTTCTTCTTTCATTGCTTCCTTCCAATGTTCGTCTTTACAGGATTCACTTACTGTCTTCATCTCAATCTCAGAGAATCAACACAAATTTACTTCAGCAGCAACTTTTCTTTTGGTTAACACACCTTTTGTCTTGTCTCCAATAATCTAATTTTTAGAATGATTTCTCTATAAATATTTTGGTGTCCTAGGGGACATCATCGGAGCATCTTCTTCTCTTTCATTTTGTTCATCCTACTTTTTCTGCTCATCTTTATCCTTTTCTTCCACAATTTCTTCTATTCTTGCACACTCATGTTCATCGGACACATATCCATCAATATCAATAGAATTATGCATTGTCTCATCAACCTTCACATTCGAGCTCTATACAATCTTCTCAGTCTTTTATTGAAATATTTATATGCCTTGATTTTGGTAGAGTGTCCAAGAAATATTCCTTCATCACTTCTTGCATCAAACTTTCCCAAAGTTTCTTCATCTCTTATGATATAGTATTTGCTTCTAAATACCTTGATATATTTAACTCTAGGAATTCTTTCATTCCATAGCTCATAGGGAGTATTTGTACTATTTTAGCTTGCTTGAACTCGATTGAACACATATACAATAATATGAATAGCTTCTTTCCAATAAACTTTCAATATTTTGGCTTTAGTGATCATTGACCTAGCAGCCTCTTGAACTATTATATTTTTCCTTTCAACGACTACATTATGTTGAGGAGTTCTTGTAGAAGATAATTGTCTCTTTATTCCACGCACTTCATAAAACTTATTAAACTCATGGGAGGTGAATTCTCAACCTCTGTTAGATCTTAATCATTTTATCTTCAAATTCACTTCATTTTCAACCATAGCCTTGAATGCCTTGAATCTATTTAATGCATATGATTTCTCTTTAAGAAATGTAAACCATGTATATCTAGAATAATCATCAATCAAAAGCATAAATTACCTTTCACCAAGTAGACTTCGCACTCTCATAGGACCATAGAGATCTGTATGAACTAAATCTAGTAATCTAGTAGTAGATTGTTCTCTTGATCTGTAATGATTTCTTGCTTGCTTCCCAAATTGACAATTCCTACAAACATCATTGACAAGCTTTGTAATTCTTGATAAATCTATCACGGCCTGAACAACACTAATCCTTTCCAAGTTATCAAAATCCATGTGAAAAATTCTCCTATGCCATAACCAACTATCATTTATCTGAGTCATAAAGCATCTTCCATCAGCACCCTTAAGTTGATCAATATTCCCTTTAAATTTCTTTCATGTAGCAATCAATGTTTCAGATCCTTTCTGGATCTCACATTTCTCATCCTTAAACACAAGATCATATCATTTTCTACACATCTGACCAACACTCAACAAATTATGCCTTAACCCCTTAACATAGTAAACATCATCAGTATGATGCTTGCCATCAAAACTTATTGAACCTATCCCACAGATTTTAGCACAAGTATCATCTCCAAACATAACCAGACCTCCATCATATTTCTCAAGCTTTACAAACTTACTCTTATCACCAGTCATGTGATGTGAGCAACCACTATCAACTACCCAAAAATTATTTTATTGTTTAGCATGTAGGGAAGAGATAATTGTACCTTCATTTTTCTCCTCCTTCTCCAGAAGACTTTCCTTTACCTGTTTTTCTGAATTAGTAGAAGTAGGTCCATCCTTAATCACCAAGAACAAGCATTCATTTTCATTTGGATCTTCATATTCTAAATCTTCATCTAAAATACTAGCATTCTCATTCACATAGTAAGCTCTATTAATCTTGTTTCCTTTCTTTTCTTTCTCATATATTTGTTTATTCCTTTTAGCTCTTTCCAGACACTTTGCAGCATAATGACCTATTTCTCCACAACTAAAGCACTTAAATGGAAACTTACATTCATACTTACCAAAGCCTTTTCTCATTCTTCTTACAAAGTTAGCTTCTATTTCATCAATTTTTTCTTCAATCGGATCTTCAATTTTTGTAGCTTTAAAAGTTATCTATGTTTTGCCTCCATTTCTTAGACTTAGCTTCCTCATCTCATAATATGTCAAAAATCCTAACAATAAATCCTTATTACAAGTCTTGTAATCTATAGCTTGCTCAATAGCACTCACCTTCTCATTGTAAGCACCAGGAAGAGTTCTAAGAATCTTCTTTACAATCTTGGTTTCATCTATAGTAGCACCAAGAGATCGCATTCCAGACACTACCTCATCCAATCTTTGTACATATCCTTTGACATTTTCATCTTCGGACATTTGTATAAGATCAAACTATGTTTACAAATTTTGTAATTTCTCCTCTTTAACTCTTTCATCACCATCATGTGCTCTTTCTAAAGCATCCTAGACTTAGCTATCTTCAAATTTTGAACCTTAATCAACTCAGAATGTACTAGACTATTCTTCAACATGAACTTCACCTTATTATTCGCTTCATGTGCTCTGATTTCTTCAAGTGTACTCGGACCATTAGCAGGAGGAGTGTAGGGATTCTTATAAGCTTTATCTACATCACATCCGCAATACTCTAGATATTCTTCCATCAATACTTTACAGATACCATAATTAGTTCCATCAAACTTCGGATAATCAAAGACCATTTTTCTAGCCATCCCGGACCTTCCTCAATCAGTTAAGCTCTTCACCAAGGAACCAAGATCTTATACCAATTGTTGAATAGGACAACCGAGAGGAGGCTGAATCAGTTCTCACAGATTTTAATCTTCAATTTCAATTATCAAAACTAATACTTAAACTTCTTAAATGACTAATCATCAAATACCAATGAAGAAACTCAAATCCAATGCATAAACACAATAACACCATATTTACGTGGAAAGCCCAATGAGGGAAAAACCATGGTCAGGATTAACTCACACTATAGATAATATCAAAATTGATTACAAAAAAGGCTCACTACCTAAAATAAGGACTCACTTTCCGGACTCAATATCCACAAGGCTACAACCCGAAGGGCTCACTACCATAAAGATACAAAGAAGACAAAGAAGACTTGTTACAAAGAGACAATAATCCCAATGCAACAAAAAATTCCACCACAATCACTTGATCAACTTGCACGAATGATAGAGTTTGTCTTCTACTCACTACATCCAGAAACTCAGCATTAAGCTTCGCAGTGATCTACCACACACATAAATCACACACTTTCTAAATAGCATCAAATTCGCATTTTCTCTTTCAATTATCTTTCTTCTTTTCTTGTGTATACTTTTCATTACTAGCTCATCCTGTATTTATACTATCTCCAACCTTGAAAAAGATACAAGGTCGGTCATCCAACTTCAAATTCAAATTAGGTCAGCACCAAAACATCTTAGGGTGGAATTAGAATGAGGGAAACCCAAACACATGCTTCACCAAGACCTAAAATAGATCCAACACACTTCATCAACTTTGAAGATAGTGCTTAACACACGGTCAACAAAACTAGTGTAAAACACATAGAACAATTAAGCTCGAAACTTCTAGAAACCAAAAATATCTTCAATGCAATTAGAACATATTAACTCTAGAACCGCAAGTCAAAAGACTTCATCAAAGATAAATCTGAATCAACAACTTTTCTCTCGGACCTCAACCAGAACACAAAAAAACATAGTTCACAACTGGTGAACACAACTCAAAATTCACAATGAACCAATAGCCAAAAATCTGGATATACAAACCTTCAACAACCATGATCAACATATCTAAACCGCACAAACATAGGGACAAGTACTAGATCATCCTGAGCAACAACTGAATACCTATAATCTTTCTTTAATATAGTTTTCTAAATATTCTCAACATATATAGCCAACAGAAACTAGTAGATAACTAGTTGACCAGTTGACATCAATAAAAACACTTTTAGTCATTTTTCCATTCTTGCAACAATCTCCCCAATTGTCATTGATGGCAACACATGATGCAAAAAACCATCAAAGATACCATACTAATTCTGAATATACTTCTCAAGATTTTTCTTTTTGCTTCTCCCCCTCAAAAGATCATCTACCTCATTACCTGCTTTCTCTCATTAGCTTTCTTCTACTTTTCACATGCTTTCTCTCCCCTTTGACATCAATGACAAAGGAAAAAGATACATTCATTGAATCTTCCTTTGACATGAAAACAAAATACTCACAATGACAACACTTGAAACTACCTGCTCCCCCTGAGAGGTAGCCACCAAAACATTAGTCCAAAACAGATAGAACCATGAATCCACCGGACTATGCATCTCCAAATGTATCTTAGTTTATGAAAGGAGGGGAAATAATCCCTAACCTCTCTCGGAGATACTCAAAAGTATCTTTAGGAAGAGCCTTTGTAAATATATTAGCAATCTGATCCTTTTTAGAACATACGCTTGACTTCATTCTCCATGACCTTCTCTCTCAAGAAATTATATCTGATAGATATAGGCTTCGTCCTTGAGTGCATCACAGGATTCTTTAAAATGTTAAATGCACTTGTATTATCACGGAAGATAGAAATGGGATCATTATATAGCACTGTGATATCTTTCAATGTTTGTTTCATCCATAGAACTTGTGTATGTAGTAAGATGCAGGAACATTATACTTAGCTTTAGCAGTAGACAAAGAGATTGAATCTTGCTTCTTACTCAACCATTCCACCAATCTGCATCCAAGAAAGAATGCACCACCACTTGTACTCTTTCTATCATCTACACTTTAATCTCAATCTGCATTTGTATATGCACTAAGTGTAAATTCAATATCTTTAGGATACCATAATCCATAATCCAGAGTTCCATTCAAATATCTGAATATTCTTTTAACTATAGCAACATGTGTTTCCTTCAGATCTTCTTGCAATCTAGCCACAAGATAGACCGCATGCATAATGTCCGGTCTAGTAGTAATGAAATGCAGTAGTCCACCAATCATAGATCTATACTTGCTCTAATCAGCCTTAGGTGAATCATCTTTACCCAATTTGCAACCAGTCACTATAGGAGTACTTACCGGTTTGGAACCATCCATTTTGAACTTCTTCAACATCTCTCTCACATACCTAGACTGTGAAATGAAAAATCCTTTCTTTGTTTGATTAATCTATAGCCCAAGAAAGAAATTCATCTCCCCAAACATAGACATTTCAAATTCTTTCAGCATCTCTTCCACAAACATCTTACACATATTTTCATTTTCTCCAAAGATAATGTTATCAACATATACAACTACAATCAAGATCTTTTCATTTTCAATCTTAAAATACAAATTATTGTCTATCTTACCTTTGTTAAATCCTTGTTGAATCAAACACTTGTCTAACCTTGCATACCAAGCTCTAGGAGCTTGCTTCAATCCATATAAATATTTCTTCAATTTGCACACCATATATCCGATTGATCTGTTAACTGAAATCCTTTCGATTGTTCAATGTAGACTTCTTCTTCCAGCTCACCATTCAGCAATGTTGACCTCACATCCATCTGATAGACTTTGAAATCTTTATAAGCAGCCAATGCCAAGAATATCCTTACAGCTTCCATTCTTGCTACCGGGGAAAAATTCTCCTAAAAATCTATGCCTTCTACTTGTGAGTAGTCTTTACACACAAGCCTCATGTTGTTTTTGACAACTTCTCCATTCTCATTCGACTTATTTCTGAATACCCATTTTGATCCAATGGTATTTTTGTCTATCGGCCTTGGGAACAATTCCCAAGTCTAATTCTTCTCAAACTACAAAAGTTCTTTCATTGCTTCCTTCCAATGTTCATCTTTGTAGGCTTCACTTACTGTCTTCGGCTCAATCTTAGAGAATAAACACAAATTTACTTCAACAGCAGCTTTACTTCTGGTCAACACACCTTTTGTCTTGTCTCCAATAATGTGATTTTATGAATGATTCCTTTGTATATATTTCATTGTCCTAGGGAACATTATCGGAGCATCTTATTCTCTTTCATTTTGTTCATCCTACTTTTTATGCTCATCTTTATCCTGTTCTTCCACAATTTCTTCTATTCTTGCACACTCATGTTCATCAGACACATATCCATCAATATCAATAGAATTCTTCACTATCTCATCAACCTTCACATTCAAGCTCTCTACAATATTTCTCAGTCTTTTATTGAAACATCTGTATGCCTTGCTTTTGGTAGAGTATCCAAGAAATATGCCTTCATCACTTCTTGCATCAAACTTTCCCAAAGCTTCTTCATCTCTTCTTATATAGCATTTGCTTCTTAATACCTTGAAATATTTAACTATAGGAATTCTTCCATGTCATAGCTCACTGGGAGTCTTTGTACTATTTTCTCTTGCTTGAACTTGATTGAACACATATACAATAGTATCAATAGCTTCTTTCCAACCAACTTCCAGTAATCTAGCTTCAGTGATCATTGACCTAGCAACCTCTTGAACCATTCTATTTTTCCTTTCAATGACTACATTCTGTTGAGGAGTTCTTGGAGCAGATAACTGTCTCTTGATTTCATGCACTTCACAAAACATATTGAACTCATGGGAGGTAAATTCTCCACCTCTGTCATATCTTAAGCATTTTATCTTCAAATTCACTTCATTTCCAACCATAGCCTTGAATTCCTTGAATCTATCTAATGCATCTGATTTCTCTCTAAGAAATGTAACCCATGTATATCTAGAATAATCATCAATTAAAAGCATAAAGTACCTTTCACCAAGTAGACTTCGCACTCTCATAGGACCATAGAGATCTGTATGAACTAAATCTAGTAATCTAGTAGTAGATTGCTCTCTTGATCTGTAATGATTTCTTGCTTGCTTCCCAAACTAAAAATTCCTACAAATAACATTGACAAGCTTTGTAATTCTCGGTAAATCTCTCATGGCCTGAATAGCACTAATCCTTTCCAAGTTATCAAAATTCATGTGACACATTCTCCTATGCCATAACCAACTATCATTTATCTGACTCATAAAGCATCATCCATTAGCACCCTTAAGTTGATAAATATTCCCTCCAGATTTCTTTCATGTAACAATTAATGTTTCAAACCCTTTCCAAATCTCACATTTCTCATCCTTAAACACAAGATCGTATCCTTTTTTGCACATCTGAGCAATGCTCAACAAATTATTCCTTAACCCCTTAACATAGTAAACATCATCAGTATGATGATTTCCATCAAAACCTACTTAACCTATCCCACAGATTTTAGTACTAGTATTATCTCCAAACATAACCAGACCTCCATCATATTTCTCAAGCTTTAAAAAACTTACTCTTATGACCAGTCATGTGATGTGAGCAACCACTATCAACTACCCAAGAATTATTTTCTTGTTTAGCATGTAAGGTTGAGATAACCGTACCTTCATTTTTCTCCTTCTCCTTCTTCAGAGGACTTTCCTTGACCTATTTTTCTGAATTAGTAGAAGTAGGTTAATCCTTAATTGCCAAGAACAAGCATTCATTATCATTAGGATCTTCATATTCTGAATCTTCATCTTAAATACTAGCATTCTCATTCACATACTAAGCTTTGTTAATCTTCTTTCGTTTCTTTTCTTTCTCATATCTTTATATATTCATTTTAGCTCTTTCTGGACACTTTGCGGCATAATGACCTATTTCTCCACAACTAAAGCACTTAAAGGGAAACTTACCTTCATACTTACTAGAGCCTTTTCTCATTCTTCTTACAAAGTTAGCTTCTATTTCATCAACATTTTTTTCATCTGAATCTTCAATTTTTGTAGCTTTAAAAGCAGCCTCTATTTTTCCTCCATTTCTTAGACTCGGCTTCCTCATCTCATAAGATGTCAAAAATCCTAACAGTAGATCCTTAGTACAAGTCTTGTAATCTATAGTCTACTCAATAGCACTCACCTTCTCATTGTAACCATCAGGAAGAGTTCTAAGAATCTTCTTTACAATTCTAGTTTCATCTATAGTAGTGCCAAAAGATCGCATCCCAGCCACCACCTCATCCAATCTCTATACATAACCTTTGAAATTTTCATCTTTGGACATATGTATAAGATTAAACTGTGTTTCCAAATTCTATAATTTTTCCTCTTTAACTCTTTCATCGCCATCATGTGCTCTTTCTAAAGCATCCCAGAATTCCTTAGTTGTCTTCAAATTATGAACCTTAATCAACTCGGAATGTACTTGACTATTCTTCAAGATGAACTTCACCTTATTATTTCCTTCATGTGCTCTAATTTCTTCAAGTGTACTCAAACCATTAGCAAGAGGAGTGTATGGATTCTTATAATATTTCTCCACATCATATCCGCAATACTCTAGATATTCTTCCATCAATACTTTCCAAATACCATAATTAGTTCCATCAAACCTCAAATAATCAAAGACCATAATTCAATTACCGAAACTAATACATAAACTGCTTAAATGATTAATCATCAAATGTCAATGGAGAAACTCAAATCCAATGCATAAACACAATAACACCAGATTTATGTGGAAAACCCAATGAGGGAAAACCACGGTGAGGATTTGTTGGTATGTGGTGATTGATCATGCTATACTGTACACTCTTCATGTATCCTCGTTGGGGTCAGAGCGGGTTGTGTTTGAATATCATCTACAGGAGGTCTCACAGTTGAGTGGGAGTCTCACAATTAAGTGGGAGCAATGGTGGACAAGAGTAAATTAAAGGTAGATAAATTCAATGGGAAGAACTATCAGTTATGGAAGATGCAGATGGAGGATTATCTCTATCAGAAGGATTTATTGAGGTCATTGGAAGGAATAGCCAAGAAACTGGCAACAATGAGTGATGAGGATTGGAATTTTCTAGACAAAAAGGCACTGGGAGCCATCCGTTTATGCTTGGCACAATTGGTGGCATTCAATATTACAACAGCAAAGACAAATCAAGAGTTGATGGAAACCCTGGCGAAGTTATATGAAAATATTTCCGCTTTGAATAAGGTATTTCTTATGAAGTGTTTATTTAATATGAAAATGGCAGAAGGTGGGTCAGTTGTTGATCATTTAAATGAGTTTAATACAGTTACTAGTCAATTAACTTTTGAAAATGTAAACTTTGATGAAGAAGTTAGGGCTCTTTTGATTTTTTGTTCTTTTCCTAAAAGCTAGAATAGATTGGTAATGGTTGTTAGCAATTCTATTTCTGGTTCGAATACATTGAAATTTGATAATGTTGTTGGTGTTATTTTGAGCGAGGAAATTCATAGGAAATGCTCAAGTGGAACATCCACATTAGGCAGTGTTTTGAATGTAGAAAGCAGTGTCAGAACAAAAGAGAGAGGAAACAATTCTAGAAGTCATGGGAAGTCACGAGGAAAATCAAAGGACAAAATGTCTCAATCTAGAGACGAGGAATTATTGGTACTGTGGTAAGCCGGGTCATTTAAAGAAATATTGTTGATCTCGAAAAAATAAAAAAGGAGACAAAAAGGAAGGAAATAAAGAGGCAAATGTGGTAAGTAATAAATCTGATGAGGATGCTTTGATTATTTCCCTTGATAATCCTAATGATTCTTGGGTATTAGATTCAAGGGCTTTATCTCATGCTCCATCCCATAGAAGTTGTTTTTTTTATTATGTCCAAGGGGATTTTGGGTTGGTTTATTTGGGAGATAACGAACCCTGTCAGATTGTTGGAAAGGGAATAATCAAGATTAAGTTGCAAAATGGGAATTATTGGCTACTATATGAGGTAAGGCATGTTCCAAAGTTTTTTAAAAAAAAAATTTCAACAAGTCAACTAGATAATGAAGGTTGTGTTGTTACATTTAGTGATAAAAATTGGAAGGTTACAAAAGGTGCCTTAGTGGTAGCAAAAGGTGTGAAAGTAGACACCTTATATCTTTTTACAGGTCATGATGTTCCTTCTACTTTAGCTATTGCAGATAAAAATCAATGTTCAGGAACAGTTGTTGCAGTTCAGCAGACAGAAAATCAGATAGTTGTTATGGATTCTATATCAGCACTATGGCATAAGAGACTTGGGCATATGAGTGCAAAAAGTATGAAAGTACTTCATTCAAAGAATTTTTTACCAGGTCTGAAATGTATTAATATGGATTTTTGTGAAATTTGTGTGTATGGCAAACAAAAGAGAGTTAGTTTTCTCAAGGATGGGAAGTAAAAGAAAGATGACAAATTGGAGCTTGTGCATACGGATGTATGGGGACCAGCTCAAGTATCTTCTCTTGGTGGCTCTCAGTATTATGTCATTTTATTGATGATGCAACAAGGAAGGTATGGATTTATTTCTTTAGGTAGAAATCTAATGTATTTGAAACTTTTAAGAAATGGAGAAGCTCGATTGAGAATGAGACAGATAAAAAGTTAAAATGTCTCATATTTGATAATGGTGGTGAGTATTGCAGCAAAGAGTTTAAAGATTATTGTTCCTCTAATGGTATTCATAAGTAGAAAATAATTCCAAGGACTCCACAAGAAAATGGAGTAGCTAAGTGCATGAATAGAACAATAATGGAGCATGCACGGACTATGAGATTGCATGTTGGGTTGCCTTTAAACATGTGGGTAGAGGCTGTAAACACTATTGTTTATTTAATCAATAGAGATCCCTCAAATCCTTTAAGTTGTTGTATTCCAGAGGAAGCATGGACAGGTAAGAAGGTGAGTTATTCTTTTCTCAAGACATTTGGCTATGAAGCATTTGCACATGTAGATTTTGAAAATAGAACCAAAATTGATGCAAATCAAATAAATGTATATTTGTTGGATATGGCATTGATGAATTTGGTTATAGGCTTTGGGATTTTGAAAATAAAAAAATTGTGAGAAACAGGGATGTCATATTCAATGAGAAAGTGTTGTACAAAGATCAGTTGCAGCAGCATGAGAAGAAAGAAAATGATTATGTAGTGTTGGACGATACACCAAACAATGATGTTCTAGTGGTTCCTCATGCTCCGTAACAACAGCAACAACAAATACCACAAACTCCAGTGAATGTTAGACGATCTTCAAGGATAAGTAGACCTCCAGAAAGATTTTCTCCCTCTTTGTATTCTATTTTATTAATTGATGCTAGTGAACCAGAATGTTATGATGAAGCTATGCAGGTGGATACCAAGGTTTAGTGGGAGCATGTAATGGAAGAAGAAATGGACTCCTTATTGAAAAATAAGACTTAGGCATTATGCAAGTTGCCTGCAAGTAAAAAGTCTTTACCAAACAAATGGGTTTATAGGCTGAAAGAGGAGGATGGAGGTAAGAAAATATTTAAAGCTAGATTAGTTGTAAAGGGATTTGCACAGAAAAAGGGTATAGATTTTGATGAAATCTTTTCTCTTGTTAAAATGAATTCTATTCGTATTGTGTTAAGTATTGTGGTTGCTAAAAATTTGCATTTAGAACAGCTTGATGTTATAATAACCTTTCTCCATGGTGATTTGGAAGAGAAAATATACATGGAATAGCCACAAGGATTTGAGGTCAAAGGTCAGGAGAAATTGGTGTGCAAATTGAAGAAAAGCTTATATGGCTTAAAGCAAGCACCTCGGAAATGGTATATTAAATCCGATAGCTTTATGGCTGAGCATGGCTACAGTCGATGTAATTCAAACCATTATGTTTATTTTAAGAGGTTAAATGGTGATAGCTACATTATTTTATGTTTATATGTTGATGATATGCTTGTAGCGGAGTCTAACATGAATCACATAAAGGAGTTAAAACAACAGTTAGTAAATTTATTTGTTATGAAGGATTTGGGGGCAACAAAGCAAATCTTTGGTATGAAGATTACAAGAGATAGGAAAAATAGAAAATTGTTTTTATCTTAGGTTGATTATGTTAAGAAGGTGTTGCAGAGATTTCATATGGAAAATGCAAAATTTGTTAGCACACATTTTCCCAGTCATGTTAAATTGACTAAGGATATGTGTCCAAAGACACAAGAGGAGAAAGAAAAAATGTTCAAGGTACCATATGCTTCAATTGTAGGTAGTTTAATGTACGTCATGGTATGCATAAGACCAAATATTGTACATGTTGTAGGAGTTGTTAGTAGGTATATGATTCATCCCGGTGTTGAGAATTGGAATGCAGTAAAATGGATTCTCAAGTATTTGAGAGGTACATCCAATGAATTTTTATGTTTTGGGGGCTCTAATACTAATTTAAAAGGCTATGTTGACTCAAATTTGGTAGAGGATATTGATACCAAGTAGAGTACCACAAGTTATGTATTTACAGTTGGTGGGACAACAATGAGTTGGATTTCTTGGTTGCAAAAGGTGGTTGTTTTATCCACCATGGAGGCAAAGTATGTTGTTGCAACAGAGGTGGAAAAGGAAATGATATGGCTGCAACTTTTCATGGAAGAGTTGGGAAAACAACAGGCTAAAAATTACTTGTTTACAGACAGCTAGAGTGTTATACATCTTGTAAAGAATTTTTCCTTGCATTCTAAAACCAAACACATATAGTTGAGATATCATTTCATTCGGTCAGTGTTGGATGATGGATAGGTAAAGCTAGAAAAGATACATACATATGCAAATCCAGCAGATATGTTTACGAAGACAGTGACAAGGGAAAAGTTGAGCTTCTCTTCAGCTTCGATTGGCCTTCGTAGATGAATTCAAGTATAACAGAGCAGTAGGGTCCAAGGTGCTTTATTTCCAGTGGGAATTGTAAGTGTAGCAGTGTCGTCCAGGATCAGTCTCCAAGTGGGAGATTGTTTGGTGTGGAACCTGATTAGTCTCCAAGTGGGAGATTGTTGGTATGTGGTGATTGATCATGCTATACTATACACTCTTCATGTATCCTTGCCAGAGTCTGGGGCTGAGCTGGGCCCCAGGTGGGGGTTCAGGGGCAGAAGCCCCTGAGAAAAAAAAATTCCTACTTTTTGCTTCATCACTGACAAAAGAAAAAATTGACTTTGTAAAACCCTAATTTTTGGAAGCTTCTAAAAAGCTTGTTATAAGCGGTTGGGATGGGAGTTGCAATAGGGCATTATTAGTGATATTGTAATATGTTTTACACTAGATAATAAAATCATTGGATGGTTGTGGTTTTGTGGATGTATCCCGAATTGGGTGAACCACGTTAAATTCTCTATGTTGTCTTGTTTCTGCTATAATTTTTTGTGTGTTTTATTTCTCTGTTTTATTAATCAAATTTGCATTTAACTATTACATATTTGTCTTATAACTCTAATAGGATTAACTCACTATAAAGAATATCAAAATTGATTACAAAGAAGGCTCACTGCCTGAAATAAGGACTCACTATCCATAGGGCTACAACCCGAAGGGCTCACTGCCATAGAGATACAAAGAAGATAAAGAAGACTTGTTATAGAGAGACAATAATCCCAATGCAAAAAAGGATTCCACCACAATCACTTGATCAACTTGTATGAATGATAGATTTCACCTTCTACTCACTGCATCTGGAAACTTAGCATTAAGCTTTGCACTGGCCTACCACACACATAACTCACACACACTTTCTGAATAGCATCAAAGTCACATCTACTCTTTCACTTATCTTCCTTCTTTTATTTTGTATACTTTTCATTACTAGCTCATCTTGTATTTATACTATCTCCAACCTTGAAAAAGATACAAATTTGGCCATCCAACTTCAAATTTAAATTAGGTCGGTGCCAAAACATCCTAGGGTGGAATTATAATGAGGGTGACCCAAACACACGCTTCACCAATACCCAAAATAGATCCAACACGCTTCATCAACTTCAAAGATAGTGCTTAACACACGGTTGGCCAAACCAGTGTAAAACACATAGAACAATTAAGCTCGAAACTTCCAAAAACCAAAAATATCTTCAATACAATCAGAACATCTTAACTCTAGAACCACACGTCAAAAGACTTCATCAAAGAGAAATCTGGACCAATAACTTTTCTCCTGGACCTTGGCTAGAACACAGAAAAACATAGTTCGCAATTGGTGAACACAACTCGAACTTCACAATGAACCAATAGCCCAAAATCTAGATATAGCAACCTTCAACAACCATAACCAACATATCTAAACCGCACAAACATAGGGACAAGTACTGGATCATCTTGAGCAACAACTGAATACCTGTAATCTTTCTTTAATACAGTTTTCTCAATATCCTCAACATATATAGCCAACAACAACTAGTAAATAACCAGTTGACATCAATGACAACACTTTCATTCCTTTTTCCATTCTTGCAACATTATCAACCCTGGAGATTCATCCTTCATCAATTTACCAACCTCTGAAGAATCATTACAATCTATGAGAGAAAACAATATATAGAATGAATCCCAACTTGGAAGACAAGAAATAATATATCAAAACCACTACCAACACCAATTTGAGCACCCAAATCCCATGCCCAAGGGAGGGAAACTTGAATTTGAAAGATTGTAACTCTCACCAACAAGAATAGGTCATGATAATGTTTGTAACTCCCACTATCAAGAGGAGAAACACCAATGTTGACCATTAACAAACACCACTAGAAACCCACACCCAACTTGGTCCCAAAATGATATTTACAAATATAATTAATAATTCTATCCCTCGGAATGATTTAATTTATTTAAATTTGAAGAATTATATTTCCCACTTCATTCTTTGATCAAGACTTACTATTTTGGGCTTACTTGAAATATTATTTTAGAAAGGGAACATGACAAACTTCTCCTCCCTGTTAGACCTCATCTTGGGCTTGGGTGTGCCTACTCCTTACACGAAGGTATCATTTTCATGAAATTTGATTTCCAAGCTCAAATGACCTCTTTATTCTAATTTTGACTATCACTAAGCAAGAGTTTAGGTGTATTTTATTATTTTATGCTTCTCGTTCTTGTGGTGTATTTTTAACCAATTTGACACCTATTTTATTATTTTTCTATGCTTTTTTCTTTGTCATGTCAAGTACCCACATTGAAAATTTGTCATTATTAGGTCTTGAATAGTACCTAGAAGCTTGGAACCTCCAAGACTTGCAAGGGTTCTCCACTCTATCAGGCCCCACCTTAAGCACACCCCCTCCTTGCAACCAAGTCCTAATTCAAATTTCATGAAATTTGGTTTGCAACTTCTTAGACATTTTCTAGCCCAATCTCAATGCCCTTTAGTCTAAAAAATTCCATTTACTCCAACTCATTTTTTGTTTTAGTGTTTTATATGAACATGTACATTTTCTTATTTATGTCACACCTTATTATTATTTGGACCACATATCAAACTTAGCTCTTTTTTATTGAATTTTTAAAATTGTAAAAACTCTTAAAGAAAAACATGCATAAAACCCATTTAAATAATCATAATAAACTCACTCTAGGATCTTCTGGCGTGCATGTACCCATTTGTGGTTCATGCACAATAGCAATAAGTGAGTGTAAATGATAGATACGTAAGTTGTCTTTAAATGAAAGCAAGTTGATGTCCTTTTATACATAAACATAACACCAAATTATGAATATTTGTAAAAGTTGACCCAAGGGCCAAGGTGTTGAATGGATTCAATCAACTAAAAGTTTGGTTTTTATTTTTATTTTATAATTGAAAAGATCAAAATTATAATTATGAGGATAAGACCGTGCTTGCAAAAATTATCTAATTCAAACAACTTGGTTAGATATGTGTTTGATATAATTGAACTATGGAAAAAAAAAAAAATTACTTATTAGAATAAGATAGATAAATCAATTAGATTGGATTACTTACAGAAACATAAAATTCGGTGAAAGTAAAACTAGATACACAAATCCAACTATATACATAAAAACACACAATTTATAATTTTATATATATATACATTAAAACATTTCCTTCAATTAAACACAAATCTAAATGAAAAATTTCAACATAAGAATTTTATAAACCTAGAGTGTTTTCCTTTTACTACCTCACTATATAATAAGAGGACTCTTGAATTATTGAAGAAAATTTTATTAAAAATTAGTCTTTGCATCCACTAATTTCACTTTCTTTATGTATAAGTTACAAATTATTAAAAAGATAAGATCTCTTTGCTAACATATTCAATTAGAATACAAATCAATTACTAAAAGTCAAAAATCATGTTTGGATGCAAGGTGTCATCAATGTAAAACAAGGATCTTCAAATAAGAGACATATATGTAACCAATCATATTGTGAATATATAGATTAATTAGAATACAAATCAATTACTAAAAGTCAGAAATCATGGTATCATCATAATTATGTTTCGATGCAAGGTATTATCAATGTAAAACAAGAATCTTTAACTAAAAGACACATTCATAAGCAATAGGATTGTGAATATATAGATTAATTAGAATACAAATCAATTACTAAAAGTTGGAAATCATGGTATCATAATAATTATATTTGAATGCAAGATATCATCAATATAAAACAAGAATCTTTAACTAAAAGACACATCTATAATTAATCAAATTGTGAATATACAAATTAATTAGTAAAAATGATAATATATTTTTATATATTTTATTAAAGTTCATATTATTAGAGATTGGATCCCTGATAACAATTTAAGAGAATGACTAACTTCTAATTATAATCATATAATAATAATAGATATTTATCTATCTAAACTTATTTAAGAGAATTATGGTTATCATTCCGGGAGTGTGTATATTTGATCTTATTGCTTGGTTTATATTCGGGAGCGGATGAGAAATATCGCGTAATTACTATATTTGCGAGAAACGTCCAAACATTACATGATTTCTAAAGAGATAAGAAAAGTAGGGCAAAAAATTATTTGCAATTATTTGCCATCTCTGGATGCGTATTGCTCACACGTACACACAAATACAAACAGAAAAGATTCTTACATACTATGTAGACACCATAGCGCCTGGCTTTTCCAGCTTACTGGAGTGGGACGCTCTTGAGAACGACGGTCTCGACGGTGAGTCCAGGCCCGAATCCAAACAGCACGCCCAAGTCCAGTCCTTCTCCGGTGGTCGCACAACCCTTTTCTTTAGAGGACTTCCTCACCTCGTCCAAAATGAAGAGCACGCATGCGCTCGACATGTTGCCATACTCGCTCAGAATGTGCCTGGTGGCTCGCATCTTCTTGGGGTCCAGCTGGAGCTTCGATTCCACCTGGTCCAGAATTGCCGGACCCCCCGGGTGGGCGATCCAGAAGAGTTCATTCCAGTCGGAGATGTTGAACTGCTGGAAGGCCTCCCCCAGAGCCTTTTCGATGTTCTTTGAGATCAACCCGGGTACGTCTTTCAATAAATGGAATGTCAGGCCAACCTCTCTCAGATGACCATCAATGGCGCCCTCGCTGTCGGGGAGAATTGTCTGAGCAGTCCAGAGGAGCTCGAAACAGGGCTTCTCTATTTCAGGGACGGGGTCCGCTCCCACGATCACGGCTGCTGCGCCGTCACCGAAAAGAGCCTGCCCGACCAGACTGTCGAGGTGGGTGTCGGACGGGCCGCGGAAGGTCACAGCGGTGATTTCACTACAAACGACCAGAACTCGAGCTCCTCGGTTATTTTCAGCGAGGTCTTTGGCCACTCTCAGAACCGTGCCTCCAGCAAAGCAGCCCTGTTGGTACATCATCACTCTCTTCACGCTTGGTCGCAGGCCCAGAAGCTTGGTGAGCTGATAGTCGGCGCCAGGCATGTCCACACCGCTGGTGGTGCAGAACAGCAGGTGTGTAATCTTGGACTTGGGCTGACCCCATTCCTTGATGGCCTTAGCGGCTGCCTCTTTTCCCAGGCGTGGGACTTCGACCACCACCATGTCCTGCCGAGCGTCCAGCGAGGGGGCCATGTAAGCGCACACATTAGGATTCTCCTTCAAGATCTCCTCCGTGAGATACATGTACCTCTTCTTGATCATCGACTTCTCGCCTGCAACATAACATTACATACATAAAGCCCCTCTTAAACACTAAAGTAATTCATACACATATATAATCAACTGACGTTATAATTGCAAGTGGGTATCTTTCTTACACATGCGCTTGAATTTTTCCTTGAGCTCGACCTTGTGCTCGCTGTTGGTGATTCTGAAATAGTAGTCCGGGTACTCGCTCTGCTCGACGGCGTTGGGGGGAGTGGCTGTGCCGATGGCGAGGACGGTGGCAGGGCCATCTGCCCTCTGGGCCTTCCTGAACGCTTCGATCTCCTCCGCGTTCATCTTCCCTGCAGGCATGTTGTCAGCGAGCGAGGGGCGAGCTTTGTGCTGTGATGAATGCCTGCAATGGAGATTGGGCCGATGGTTGGTGTATGTTGGGGTTGGACTGATTAAGGTTTGTAGTGTAGGTCGAGGCAGGTGGAGCCGGTGTTAGATGGAGTACACGTGCGAGCGATGGTTCAAGGGTCAGGCTGTAATTAAGAAAACTTAACGGAGCACACCCTCCATGTGACTGGAGAACATCAGTTAATTAGTTTTCGGGTTGCGATAAAAGGGATTAAATCATTCTTTGAGAATGAGCGGTGAGACTGAAAGGTAGGCATAGTATCACAGTTGAGTGGTAGTTATGGTGTTACGTTCAGTTTAACTTGTTTCGACTAATCCGTGCCATAAAACTAATTTACTCATTCCGTCGAGTCAGCCTGCCTTTCCCGTTTTTCTCTGTACTTGTGAACATGCCAACCAAACAATTAAGCCGGCTTTTAATGCCAGTGAAAATTAGGTGTAGCTAATTCTATTTACATTTAAAGCTATTGACATTGCTGCGAACTGTCTCCCTTAAGTTCTTTTCCTCTTTAAAATGATGGTCCTTAGTCATAATCGGGATTGTAATTAAAAATGATCTCATTATCAACTTAAAAAAAATTAAAAAATTATGCCTTAAATTTTTAATATATTTTTGTATTTGGTTAAGTTAAAATTGAACTAGTATTTATAGGTTATAATTCATGGTAATTTCTTGTTGCATGAAATAAATTTGTGTCGATGTTGTCTATTGTTTGTTTAAATAATTTTAATTGGAGTGTTAAATTTTTATTTATTCATTATTGCATTCTTATCCATGGAGTTACGCAACTATTTATGAATGTCTCAAGAATATTATCTCAATACATATTTTGGTTGATTTGACATTTTCATTAATCCTAAGTTCAAATTGATATTTAAAAATAGAATGTTTCATACACAAACAATACCAACATTCCAAACTATTAGTTCTTCTATCAATTCAAAAATCTAAATGCGACTTTGACCCAATTCAAAATCACACATACGAAACTGATTGAAAAGTCCATATTTAACATTAATTCCAAGCCAACTCATGATCTAATTCAAAATCACACATACGAAACTGACTTGCTTTTGAAATATCCAAATTTAACATTAATTCTAAACCAACTCATGACCTAATTCAAAATCACACATACGAAACTGATTTGCTTTTCAAAAAACCAAATATAACATTAATTCCAAACCAACTGATGATCTAATTCAAAATCACACATACGAAACTGACTTGCTTTTGAAATATCCAAATTTAACATTAATTCCAAACCAATTCATGACCTAATTTAAAATCACACATATGAAACTGACTTGCTTTTGAAAATCCTAAAGTTAACATTAACTTCAAACCAGCTCAATCTATTAAATATTATTTTATATATGAACAAATACAGGGCTCCCTCATTTCTCTTTCTATAGAATAGGCTCTAATATTTAAGAACTTACCACCCCCACAATGAAGTCACATTATGAGAAAAGTACGAGTAGTAGGAGAGTGTATTTACTCATTGGTCTCCTTAATTCATGTCCAGAACCTTTCGGGATTAGTGTTCATTGAAAGAGGTGGTACTTTTTAAGAGATGAGTTCACTTAAAGCAAAGGGTTATATCATAAAATGGGACTCTTATAAAGAAACCCTTGCCCAAATAGGTATAAATGTGTTTGAACATTACAGAGTTTTGTATCCCACGTAAAGGCACATAAATGTGGCCTTTATAGTTGCACTTGCCCAACTCACTATGCTAAGAACGAATGGAATTTTAGTTGTATCTTGGGAATTATGGAGCCATGAAAAGACAATTAAAGAGAAGTGAAACAATTTATGTGTAAGTATTTAATTTTTTTTTTTTGTTTGGATACATGTTAGATTTTTTAAAGAGAAAAAACATTTTTTTATTGTTTTGTAATTTGTTGGTATTAGAGTATAAATTATAGTAGTTTGAATAATTGGTCTTTTTTAATGGTATTAGAGTATAAATTATAGTTGTTTGAATAATTGGTCTTTTTTAATTGAGAGAATGATTGGTAGGTATCTATTCTACCAAAGTCATTAGGACATGATTTTGACCTTATTCTTTTAATATGTCGCATGTTTTGCACTTGGTAAAACTTGATCCTTGGTGAACTCTTTGTGAATCATTCAACTTCACCAATAAATATATTCACAACTTCACCAATAAACCTAAGGTCACTTAACTATGTTAAAAAGATTTCACAATCTAAAACTTATCAAAAATATAAATATTGCATAAGAATAATATGTACATAATTCTCAATTAATAAATGAAGATATATTTTTTTATTAAGAATAATGATGAGCAAGTCACTAACACCTGTTGGTGTAAATAGGTATTTTTCCTATCTAGTCTTATCTAGGTCTTATTTACATTGTCAAGTCCACTTAGGTCTTAGGAGGGTATCTTTCTAGTTAGCATTAATCAGGGGGGAATCTTTCTAGTTAAGCATTAGTTGTCACTTATTTTATCTAGCTGACTTTTATTTAATGCTTGTGTCCTAGGTTATTTAATATTGACTTATGTCATTTAATTATGACACAGTCATTTAATGTAGGTACATCATCACCCTTGCCTATATATAAGCAAGGCTTCGTATGTACATTGCATCATCTAATCACAATCAATCTCAATTCAATTGTGTAAGTCCAATATATCATTGCAATTTTGATTATTGCATATTGGCCACATCTTGCATCCATTGTTGCAATTTCATGTTCTTGTTTTTCCCTCTTGTGGAAGGTTGCTATTGGCTTTTGTAGATGATCCTGGAGGCTTGAGTCCTTGAGTAACTCTAGCATGTTCTTAGAGCTATATCTCAGCTCCTACATGGTATCAAAGCTTCAGAGTTGCAAAAACCCTTAGATCTAAGGGTGATTTGAGCTTGAGATTTTGCAAGGTGAGTGGTGGGGTAAAACAAACCTCACGATTGCATCCAAAAGCCCAAAAACCCACATTTTCATATATAATACTTCATATTTTAATGCAGAAAAATTCATCTTTTTCATGCAACTATCTTAAATTTGATAGCCAAATGACCGTCATCTGACACTATATTAAATTTGACATCTAAACAACTGTCAAAAGTCATTGTCTTAAATTTGATGGTCAAACTGTCGTCAGCAGGTCGCTCCATTTGGACCCTCTCTCCATTGGCAATTTTCATTTTGGAGGTAAACTTCAAAGGCTCATAACTTGGTCATACAGACTCCTTTTCCAGAGCAATTTTTTTTATTTGGGGTAGAATTTCATGCTCTACATAGTGGTGCAATTAGTTTTTATTTTGTTATCTATTTTTTCTATAATTTCATATTTTCAAAGCTATTGTTGAGCCATTCTCATTATCAGAACTTTCAAGGCTTCGTTCTCACTCATACGGTAACATTTTTGAGTGAATTTGTTTTTGAAACTGCATAATTTTTTATGTAATTTGCAGTGGTGTGATCAGATTTATCTCATCTTGTATTAAAATTTTACTTTGAGCTTGTGGCCAAATTTGGCATTTTGCATGCACTAAGGTCAAGTTCACTTCGCTATTGTTGGCAAGTGGCATTTATAATTGCACTAAGTATAAAGGGTCAACCTCATATCTTGCTATTGGGGGATTATTGATTGATTGGTTGGGGGGTCTCTTGGTACATTGTCTTGATTTGTTTGCTTATGTTCTCCTCGCTTTTCATGGATAATTCTAAGGTTCCTTTGCTAACATCATACAACTATTCAGCATGGCATCAACATGCATGGACTATACTAATGAATGAGGGTCACTCTCTATATGTTGAGAATAAGGTACTTGAACCTACTAATGATGAGAAAAATATTAAATGAGTCATTGAGCATACCAAAGCTCTTGGATGTCTTTGTAAACTAGTTTCTCAATATTTTTTGTTCCAAATTGAATCATGCAAGAATTCTCATGAGGCTTGGGACAGGGGTATGTGTAGGATCATCATGGAAAAAACAGGCCCTTAAGTGGTGATGAAAATTCAAAAAAATCAGAGTTAGGCAACTTGATGTAAAAAATTGAATAAGTTATATATATTATTTCAAAAATATGTAAGAATAGAATCTATAGCAAATTGAATGTAGTTTCTAAACTACTAGGTTTTCATCTATTTGAAAGGGTGAAAATTTGAGGAATTTCAATAATAGTAAAATACTTAAATTTTAAGAACTCAGAAATGGGAGTGTCTATCGTACCCACAACTGTAAAAAGATAATATTTTTTTATAAGATTTTAGATATAATTAGAGGACTCGTGTCCCAATGTGATGCATATTTTTTTGTAATTTTTTTTTTAGTAAATAATTAATTATGAATTTTTTATTACAAAATTTTAAAAATATAAAAAATCGTATGTCTGACCACCTTAACTTAGTCAAAACTTCATAAATTCATTTTAATCTATATAATAATAATGGAAATAGAATGTGACAGTGTTTTAGATTCAAAAATGTGTCTGCATTTAATGATATTTTTTTCAATCAGCCTATCAATCAAGACTTTAGTAAAATTATTCAATAGAAAATGAATAATAATTATTTATTAAATTCAAAGTAAAGCATAATTTATATTGGTGGAAAGCTGAGAATCTCCTTTAAAAACCCTTTTCATTTCATCAATTTTGGGTAAAAAAAAGTCATCAGCCACATACCCTACACATACCCATCATATCACCACTTTTTGGCCCATCATGATCCTGCACATACCCACAAGTTGAAAACCTTATATGGTTCTACAGATGAAGTTAGATGCTATCAACTTGATAATGAGCTAATGAGCCTTGATCCTAAGAACTTTGACAACATCTAGGACTGCATCACTAGGGTTAATGATCTAAGGGAGCAATGTAAAGCATGTGGTATTGATAAGGACATTCAGTTGGTCTACAATTCATTGAACAAACTTGGCCTTGATTATGTTGATTTTGTTTCTAGCTTTCATACTCATAGGTTAACAATGGGGTCTATCTATACTACACCATCATTTGCACCATTTTTTGAGATATTGATACATGAGCAACAAAATCTTATCTCAATGGGTTTCATCAAGTCCTCTAAATCTCAGGCATTGTCGGCTAGTCAGGTGAAAGAATCAGATACTAAAGATAAGAAGTAGAAGAAGTCAAATCATAATCCACATTCAAATCAACCAAAGAATAAATCCTCTTCCTTAGATAAATCATCTAAGAAGGAGAATTCTACTTGTTCATATTGCAAGAAGCTTGGGCATGTGATGAACATTCTTGTTACAAGAAGGATCTTGATGAGTTGAAGCATCTTCTCAAAAAGAATCATATTGATTTTCCTTCTAGAATGTTAGAGTCACCACCTTCTTCTTCATCTTCAAAATAATCTAATAAGGGCAAAGGTCATGTTGATTTGGATACTACATCAAGAAATAAAGGATATTCTCTTTGTGTTTTTTCAGGTCCAGGATCAGGGAGATGGCTTCTAGATTTGGGAGCTTCTCATTATATGGCATTTTCGCAGTCTATATTATCTTCTTTTGAGCCTTGTGTTATGTCTCATATTTTGATCCAAGAAACAATACATACATGAGTGTACTTGGGAAGGGATCTATTAGTTTTGGGGAAAACACTTTCCAAGATGTTTTGTGTGTTCCTCATTTGACAAACAATATTCTTTCCATATATCAGATTACACATGGGGTGATCTTATAATAGTGGTTTACAATTTTTGGCCAAACTGGACATTGAAATAAAAAAATTTAACTAAATCTTCACATTCGGGCACCTATAGCGGCTAAACTGTGAGGAATTTGAAGATGATGCAAACTAGAGTCTCATCACATTTTGTCTGTAGATTCTAAAAATATTTTTTTCAAAATTTGAATGGGATGGCATATTTTCCATCTCCCACAAAACTGGTTTTAAAAACAACATTTTAAAAGTGATGCACCGCCATATGGCTATAACTTTTCCATGAAGGATAAAATTCTAATTCTTTTGAATTTTAGATTTGTAGAAAAAGCATAGATATCTAGTGCTTCCCACTTAGTTAGATAGTTTTTAGTGAATATTTTTCTTTAATCAGGTTTTAAAGTCAAACCAAATTACGAATTCATACATATATGATAGCCATAGTATTAATGACTTTTTTGTATATGTCGAATTAAATTTTTTGTTGGATCAAAGAAGACTTCAATATTTGAATTACTCATATTTTCAAAAAATTGATAATCATGACCACACATGTGTAGAATAGAGACCTTCATTTTTAGATGAAAAATATGTTTAATAAAAACTAAAAAACAAATACATAATAAAACCAAAACATATTAAAATTATATTCGTTGGATAGCTCGTTCTGAGGACTACCTGATTCCAGTTGGGTTTGTGAAGTCTCCTCCATTTTCATCCTCAACTCGAGCTTCGAAGGGCAAAAATTCTGGTTTTTTTGTGCTAGAGAGCAAGGAGGTGGGAAAAGGGGGGTTCGCTAGAACCAAGGGGCTTCTAGCGAACCCCCTTTCAAAAAGGGGTTTTCATTGTTTTTTCGGTAGGATGGGGTCCACCTTGCATTTAACTGGTTCGCATGAACCAAGGTTCATTTGAACCCTTTTTTGGTTTGCTCGAACCAAAGGGTTCATTTGAACCCCAAAAACCAAAATTTTTGGTATGGGGTCATTTTTTGCCACTTTTCCTTCCTCACTCAAATTGTAAACCACTTTTGTGGGTTTTCCCATGTGGTGGAGATAGGAGGACTATGGATTTCACTCCTGATTTAGTTCATTCACAACTTGGAGAGTAGAGAGATTATTGCTACTTGTATGGTTGATCATTCATCTTGATTGTATACCTTTATATTCTCTTTTGATGGTGACATTGTTCCTTCGGCTGTTGATCACACTTCTAGTGTGAACCATGATTCAGAGGAGACATTTGGCTTCTTGAACTTGGGTGTTCTCACATTTGATCCCATTATTGAGCCTTGCATTTCATTTCCTTCATCTTCTATTGTATTTGATGATGCACATATTGGCACAAGTTTGGCCTCTTGTGATTTAGTGCAATAGGATCTATATCATCCTCTAGATACATCTACTTGGGATGTTTACTTGACAAAAATTGGTGGGTTGTTTTTTGAGTCTCACATTTCAAATTTGGGAGACACTATTGATTGCATACATCTTCTCTTTGATGGAGTTGATTCTTCTTCAATTGAATTGTGAGGGAATTCCTTGACCCTCTTGTTCATTCTCTACATGATCACTCTTTGTAGTTTTCAAAATGAGTGTGGATACTTTTGGACATCATTTGGAGGAGGCTTCTTCAAAGGAGATATCTTTGCCTTTGGAGTGTGTTCTATATTCATCTCTCGGAGGTTGTGGATTGACATCTTCAGGTATGTGGCCTAGAATGCCTGTTTGGAGTTTATCAGCTCTTGGCATCGATGTGGAGACACTCGATCATCGTTCAGAGACATCACTATTATTCTTCTTCTCTCACATTCCTTTTTGGAATGGGAAGACATCCTATATATCATCTTGGTTTGATTTCTTCCTAAGGAGAGGAATGTTGTTCGATGAGATTGGATCATCTTCAGTATTCAATGTCGAGCTTCTACCATTCCAAGAGACTCACCATTACGAGGGAGTTGCATGGTCTCTCTTCTTCTCTCTCATGGGGGTCTTTTTCCTCTAATGGGTTTTTGTCCCTCTCATGCATCATTGAGGGTATTTTGTATTTCATCTCTCTTTTGGGGAGGAGTTTTGTCCCGCTAGGTTTTTTCCTTTTCTCCATTTGCGAGAGATTGTCTTTGCATTTGTACATGTGTACCTAACATGACCTCGTAATCAGGACCCATCTTTGTGTCATTTGCATAATAATCGACTCCCTAAGTTGTACTTAAGGGGGGGTGTTGGTGTAAATAGGTATTTTTTATCTAGTCTTATATAGGTCATATTTACATTGTTAAGTCCACTTAGGTCCTAGGAGGTTATCTTTCTAGTTAGCATTAATTAGGGGTGAATCTTTTTAGTTAAGCATTAGTTGTCACTTATCTTATTTAGTTGGATTTTATTTAATGCTTGTGTCCTAGACTATTTAATATTGACTCATGTCATTTAATTATGACACAGTCATTTAATGTAGGTACATCATCACCCTTGCCTATATAAGCAAGGCTTCATATGTATAGTGCATCATCTAATCACAATCAATCTCAATTCAATTATGTAAGTCCAATATATCATTGCAATCTTGAGTATTACATATTGGCCACATCTTACATCCGTTGAACTACAATTTCATGTTCTTGTTTTTCCCTCATGCGAAAGGTTGTTGTTGTCTTTTGCATATGATCCTAGAGGCTTGAGTCCTTGAGTAACTCTAGCATGTTCTCAAAGCTATATCTTAGCTCCTACAACACCTTCCATGCTCTTGATCAAATTTGTATGGTCTTTCTCAACTATCCATGCATGGTACCCTCTCACTTAGACTCCCTCTAGAAATGGTGCTTGATTGAACATGGAAAAATCACAAGGTAGTTAGGTATCCCCTTTGATCAAGGTATTTTGCTAATTAAAATTTGGAGATAGTTCTTGTAAAAACAAATAGTGATTGTCATAATGGGGAAATAAGTTTCTCTCTTATTGTACTAATCCAAGGGGTCAAAATTTTGTATTTTCTAGTCATGTTTATTTCTCTTCATGTTGGCTTACTTTCAAAGCTCACTATGATAAATTTATAAAATTAATTCATAGTTTTTCCTTGGTCCAAAGAGTAGGACAACAAAAGCAAAGGAAATAATATCTCCCTCGACTATTGTAGTGAACTTAGGGTTGAAGGGTGGGTTGAGGACAATGTGCTTTTATATTAGATATATTCGCCTGGCCTATTGAATTACCAACGCGTGTATGCAGTGGACCTTCCATATTATTTTCTATATTTCACGACCGTTTCGAAGAAAATTTGCTGCTTCAACGACTACAATGCTAAAATGATGGGACACTTAAACTAATTCTATTGTTCTACATTATTGGTTTGGTAAATAATTAAAATATTTTAATTGTATATTTTATTTTTATCATAATGATGTCATAATTTAAAAATTATAATCAAAATATGAATTATATGTTGGTTGATTGTACTATGTGCTTCAATTGTTCTTATTTTATTGAAAAGATGCATGTAATGTTTAGGCATAGGTAAAATATCAATAATAGCTAATTAGGGAGATGAGATCAAGGTTTGATTTGATTGTGTGATATATTTTACTTGTTTGGAGTAAATGGTGCAACATGAATGATACTCGTAAAACCCATATCCAAATCATTTGAGAATCAAGATCCTCGTATATGTAAGACCATTAAATGTTTTTGTTCTTGTGTGCTTGTAATTAATTCTCATTATCCATATATATTTGATATGAGTGTAGAAATTAATTAGAGTCTTAAGGAATGATAAAAATGAAATTAAAATCACAAGAAGTTATATTTGAATTTTATTTGGTAAATTTTAGCAAGATATAGAATTTATATTATTTGTTGTTTTATTTATGCAAAAATGAAAGGATTCATGTGCATATATGATTTGGAGTCACTCTTGTTAAAAAAAAAAAAACTTGTTATGACAAAGTAGAAGGTCAATTTAGATATTTAATATATGAATAATACTATAGAATTTTTAAAAGAGGAGAGTTCACTTAAAACAAAGTGATTTTAAGCAAAGGGTTATATCAATAGAGGACAAATAACAATGAAGGAATGGATAAAGAATCCCTTTCCAAATAGGTATAAATGTGTTTCAACATTACAGAGTTTTGTAGCCCACGTAAAAAACACATTAATATTTCCCTTTCATGGACCAAATTTATGCACCACTATGTTAATAACGAAGGGAATTTTAGTTTTATCATAAGTTTTGGTGTTCGGGAATTATGGAGCTATAATAAATATTAAAGTTTGTTTGAAAAGATAATTAAAGAGAAGTGAAAAAATAGAATTCATGTGCTCATATTTATTTTATTTTTGATAGGGGAGAGGGGCCTATAGTGGAGCACCCTAACTTCGCGTTTCTCAAAATCCTACATGGAAATTTCAAATCCCTCCCAATTTTGTACAACAGTTTATTTGGCAACTCATGTGCTTCTATATTTTTTTTTAAGGCCACATCAACATGCTTTTTGTTGAGGTATCCAAAAAGGCCCCAAAAAAAGGTGAGACCGATAGTGGTGCACCAAGTCATGTTTTATTGGTGCGCTTATGTGGCATCACATGATTTGTCACTTTGCATACTTTATGGATAAAAAATGTTTTGCAATTGGATATTAAAGTGCTCCACTATGGGGCCCACTAAGGACTACTTCTATCCCCACTATTCGACCCTGCTCCATTATGGGCCCCTCTCCCCTATATGTTAGATTTTTTAAAGAGGAAAAATAATTTTTGAATGTTGTATAATTTGTTGGTAGTGGGAGTATAAATTAGAGTTATTTGAATAATAAATCACTTTTAATTAAGAGAAGGATTGGTAGGTATTCATTCCACCAAAGTCATTGGGACATAATTTTGACATTATTCATGTAGACACCTAAAAATATCAGCTTCACCTAATCACTTGAATCATTCCTTCATTCCCTAGGATCTTGTCATTTGTCCATCTCCTACGACCTTATACACTAATCACCTAATTGTCCTATCATTTTCATCTAATTTGTTCATTCATCTCCTAGTGCACGCATGTCATCACCTTATCACCTAGTACACCCGTTATCATCTAATGCCTATTATTTAATTAAATAACTCTTAATTTATTTAATTAAATTTAGCTATCATTGTTCATTCATTTAATAAATTAATTATCCAATATTTATCCATTTAATTGATCATTTATCCAAATATTTTCCATTAATAAATTAATAAATTATTATTTTTGATTGCATGTGCACCAACAATTCAATTAGTTAATTAAATTGATTAATTCAACCTCGTCTAGTTGACTATTTAATCTAATTAGTCCACTCAAACTTACTTCAACTCTCACTCATCAATCAAATCCACTTCACTCACTCATGCAATCAGTTAACTATTTCATACAATAGTCAACTCCCCTTAATTATCTCATGCACTCAGTTAACCCCTCCATGCAAGAAGTTGGAAAATAAATCAAATATGTTAACTCCCTAGTCACATTGAGTTGATAAATTATAATTATTTTAATTACAAATTAAAATAATGTGAAACTCTTCTATGCATGCCACGTCTCCTCATTAGTCCCCCAAATCCAAGATCAAATCTCAAGTTTAAGATTGAATCCTAGTCATTCATCAAATCAATCTACAAATCTATAAATCAAATCATCTCACATCATCAATCAAACATTCAATTATACATTTAAAGCTCTATCAATCTGTCGATCAAGAAATTTTAATGTCATGTTGGTGAATTAAGTTCCCACATCACAAAGGAGAAAACTTTACACGCCCAATTGAAGGTTTGCATGTAAAATTTTGATTATTTAATTAGTTTCATTTTGATTCTATTTCATTTATTTATTTTGCATGCATACAATTCCTTTAAAATGTCACATGTTTTGCACTTGGTAAAACTTGAGCCTTAGTGAGCTCTTTGTGATTCATTCAACTTCACCAATAAACCTAAGGCCACTTGACTATGTTAAAATGATCACAATCTAAACCTTATCAAAAATATAAATGTTCCATAAGACTAATATGTACTTAATTCTTAATTTATAAATTAGGGTTTTTTTTATTAAAAATAATGTTGAGGAAGTGACTAACACCTTCCATGATCTTGATCTAATTTATTTGTCTTGCTTAACTATCCACAAATAAGAACTTAGAGTATTTCATGATGTGCATGGTACCCTCCCACTTAGATTCCCTCTATATGGTGCATGATTAAACATGGAAAAATCATGAGGTAGTTAGGTATCCCCTTTGATCAAGGTATTTTGCTAATTAAAATTTGGAGATAGTTCTTGTAAAAACAAATAGTGATATGGTTATGAGGAAATAATTTTCTCTCTTATTGCATTGATCCAAGTGGCCAAAAAAAAATATTTTCTAGTGATTCTTATTTCTCCTCATGTTGGCTTACTTTCAAAGATCACTATGATTAATTTATAAACCTAATTTATATTTTTTCCTAGGCCAAGTAGGACAACAAATAGGAAATTTTTGTCTCCTCTTGGCTTTATTAAATCGAACCTTAGGACCAAAGAGGACTATGTATCTTGGATCCCCACACAAAAAGGATTTGCATCAAACATTTGTGCATTTATTATGTGATGTAGTTTTTGTATTAGATGTATCTATACAGTTTTGTATTGGATGTATTCATGTAATTTTATATTGGTTATGGCATGTGATGTTAATATTTTTCTTAATTAATGTATGGATATTCAACATAATTATATCTGATATATGTATATTATTTTCTAATTAAATCTATATGGTGTATTCAACTTTATTATTTTTATTTAAAATGATGTGACACTTAAACTAATTCTATGGTTCTATATTATTGCTTTGGTAGATGATTAAATTATTATAATCACATAGTTTTACTTTACTATAATGATGTCATAACTAGATTGTACTATAATCAAAATGTGAATTATATGATATTAGTTGATTGTACTATGTTGCTTCAATTATTGTTATTTAATTGGAAAGATGCATGCAATTTTTAACTAAAGTGTGTAGGAATAGTAAAATCTCAATAATAGTTAATTAGGTAGATGAGATCAAGGTTTTATTTGATTGTGTGATATGTTTTACTTGTTTAAAGTAAATGACACAACTTTATGATACTAGCAAAACCCATATCTAAATCATTTATAATTCAAGATTCCTATTGGACCGGTAAAGTGCAATAGTTTAGACATAGTCCAGTAAATCATGTCACAACTTATCGCAACAACCTCACAGAGTATAAGATTCCAAAGGCACCATATAGGATGGTGATAGCACAAATGGGGCATGTCCCATCCCTTAGATATATGTATAGGAAAATATGTGTATGATAGAAGTGTTGAACATCTGAAATACTAAGAGGGGGGGTGAATCAGTATTCCATAAAAACATTCACATAAAATCTATCTAAGCATTATCAACAAATCTGACTGAATCAGCAAGAGAGTACATAGAAATAAATCAATGCAACCATACACATGAACACCAAGATTTTTACATGGAAAACCACGGTGAGGGTTAACTCACAATATATTATATCCGAATACAAAATATTATAGGGCTTACTGCTAGGACTCACTGTCCTCAAAAAGGCTCATTGCCTAAATACAAAAGATGGTTGACCGCCAAGATACAAAGATAGTGGCTCACTGCCAAGAGATTGAACTAATAAAATACACCTTCAATGTACAGGGTTCAATTCCAATGAAGCTCAAAATATGAAGCACTGCCTCACATAGCAGTTGCTCAACAAATATTCTCTGATCCACAACTGATAAAGCATTTAGGCTCAGACCTTACACTTCTTTCCACTTTCAAATTTCTCTCTTCTTCTCTCACACTCTCATTCCTCAAAACATCTTACATATATACAAGTATATCTTAATCATCAATTAGGTCAACCTAATTAGATGAAAACAAAATAATCAAAACTTTCTTTTTCAGCACCATAAACATTTTATCCATGTAGTGCATTATACCAAGTCGGCTAACATCCATAAAACATAACTAGTCTTCATAATGTATTGCATACACTAAGTCGGCCAATACTAGAACACAATTTTCCAAACCAACAAATAATCCTCAAAGAAAACACCTTTTGGATCTGAGAACACATTAATTTCCCATCATACCACCAACATAGAGACTATCAACAAAACCACAGCATAAGAATATTCACCTTAATAAAATGTGGAGTCTCCTACACAATATGTCGAGCAAGGAACAACAATAGAATACAGAGTTGAACTCAGTCAAAGATAACTTTTTGCTCACAACCAAAAATGTCTCAAGATATAGGATATAGTTGTCTAAATGAGTTATTATAACATGGTTAAGAGATTAGAGTCATATTAGATCTTGCGGTGAATTCCAGACTCAAATGCCAACAAACTAATCCATCACAAACTAGCATTACTGGTAGAGAACATCTTCTGGTAAACCAAGTAGACTTCTTATAGAGTTATCACCATGTTGACATCAATGACAACATATTATCAGCCAACACAAACTATCCATACTCCATGCTCATATTTCAAGGCTCCATAATCCCAACAATCTCCCCCTTTGGCATTGATGGCAACATGCATGACAAAAACATTTTCCAATATATTCCAACTAAATACTTTGAATACTTCACCTATCAAAACCATTCTTCACAAAAATGTTTTTCCTTTGTTAACCTCCATCTCTTCATCTCTATATCTCTATATCTCTATATCTCTATATCTCTCCCCCTTTGACATCAATGACAAAGGATGTGGGTCTGGTATATTTGAATATATCATAATGTGGCCAAAAAGATATAAACACAACACAAAATTAACCTGAA
>VDFB02000013.1:175020549-175121325 GCA_007258455.2 Sequoia sempervirens | reverse complement strand
TTTTCACCAAATAGATTTTGTTTTAAAAAAAATAAACCTAGTAGTTTAGAAACTACATTCAATTTCCCACAGAATCTATTCTTACATGTTTTTGAAATAATATAGATAACTTATTCAAATTTTTACATCAAGTTGCCGAACTCTAATTGTTCTAAATTCTCATTGCCACTTAAGGGCTTGTTTGGCATACCATGATCTTGCACATACCCTTGAGTTTCTTGCATTTCAGTCAGTTTTTGGAGTTGTTGGTCCATTGTAGCTAATTGAGGTTTTTATTCATAAGTCATTGAGTAATTTTTATATGGTTCTGGGTAGTTTACTAATCCATTTCTTAGCTAGGGGCGACCCTTCTTGCAGGTTTGCAGATTTTATTTTGGAGTCCTTGATTTTATCTAGTAAAAATCGCCCCTCTTGAGACTGTACCATTATGTTTTGCTTGGAAAATGTTTAGAAAATAAAATTACAAGTTTTTAGAGTCATTTTTTGATTAGAATCTAGTCGCCATCTTCATAGTGTTCATTTGCATCAAATTTCATGTCATTTGGACAAGTCTAGAGAGAGTTATCAACATTTGAGTGAGTTACAGTGTTGTTGGTTATGCGTGTTCAATCATATCAGATTGATAGAGTTTGCTTTAGGAGTTGGGTTTGAGTCTTGGGGTTTGGTTGAGCATTGGAGAGACAATATACATTGTTGTAGCATTGATATACTTCTAACTCAGTGATCTTGGCAGGAATTTCTATATCATTGTAAAGCTGAACAATAGTACTGTCAGTTATGTTATTTACTTACTAAGATTTTTGTAATTTCCCACTCTTAGTGGAAGAGACTGGCCACTGCACAGTCTTCATTGTATTGCATTGGACCCTCAGCAGCATATGTTAGCACCTCACCCATTCCAGGTTTGAGTGCACATCCTTGGTGTTTGAGTTACTTTTGGCATTGCATCATTTACAATAGAATCTTCGCCAAATGGTAGCACCTTGTAACCCACCTTGGGTTTGGAGTGCACATGCTTGGTGTTGAGTTTATCTTTCAGCTTTGCATCATCTCTTTCAGTTCCTCCGCCATATGGTAGCTCCTTGCTCACCTTGGGTTTGGAAGCACATTCTTGGTGTTGAGTGCTTTCAGCATTATATTACTTTCAGTACTGCATGCAATAAGATCCTCTGACCATATGCTCGTCTCTCCTCGGTGAATTCTTGGTTAGAGTTACTTTCAGCATTGTTTTGGTTTTGGAGCTAACCTTAACAGGTGACTGTTGTGCTTGAGCTGAATTGTTCATTGAAGAATTGGAAAAAAATTGCTCCGGTTCTTTACAATGGTTCACATAGATTTCATTTTTATGATTCTGCATGAATTTTGTAGTGTACTGAGCATTATTTTCAATTGAAAGACAAACAATTTGCTGCTCAAGTTTCCAACATATAATAACCATTGTGTTTTCTCACCAAACTAAAATAGAACCATTTGTTAAGAAAATGGTTCTTTCCCAAGTTGTTGAGACAAAAAGAAAAATGCTTTAAAATTTGAGGATAATCCATCATATCCAAGGATATATGGTCTAGTGGATGAGTCAATTTACCTACTCCTCATAGGGTTATTCCCCTAAAGTGTTTCTAAAATGCAAATAAATTTTTTGGGGCCTATTTGGAGAGATTGAAGATGGACTAACGTAATTTCAAAAAAAAAAAATGTAATATTATCGAAAGTATGTTGGCACCTAATTGTGCCATTGAGTCCTAACCACATAATCAACCATGTGAGAGAATGTACCCATCTGAAAAACCAAGTTATTTGTGCATAATATTTTATAATTTTAGTCATTTTTTATCACGCCAATCCATTTCCTTGTGGCATTTGGTCTTTAAAGTATGAGAACCACTATAATGATACAAAACAGTGAAGAAATATGCTACATAATGGATAAGATTTATGAAGAATGTTGTAATAAGTTTATAATATGAAAATGGTCTAATCTCTACTAATCACTCTATTTGAAAAGACAAGTAGCCTTCACGGAGATCAAAGAAAATTGAAACAATACATCCATAAATTAAAATAATGACCGGCCAAAGATGAATCAGATCGGCCTTCATCACCTATTCATAGAGTTCACTATTTATCATATATCTGACCAATAGAGAATTGATACTCATCACAACTATTCATTACAACGTCTAAAACCTAATATCATGCTACTGTGTCTCACTTGCGGCTAATAAATCTTACATGGATGAGACAACTATCTGAGCTTAGAACAAATTTTGCACTGCTCTAGGGGCTATTAAGGCTTAGATCTATGAAATTAAATAGATGCGTGCATGCATTTTAAAAAAATTGTAAGTTTGTTATGTATTTCTCTTAGCACATGCATATAACTCTATTCTTTAAGGAAAAATAGAACACTAAACCTAAAGACAAGAATAGATATGAACAAATTTTGAAGCCTAAAGACAAAATTTAAGACAAAGTCATCTAAATACCTACTTAATTTAACAAAAAGCATGAAAAGAAAAGAGAATTTAAAATGTGAAATTCTTTCAATAGACCCTATCCCATTGCATAATAATCTAGGCATGTGAATATATTCAAGCGGACGTATTTGCAAGGCTTAAGCATAAATTTCTTTGGTTTCACCGAAAACTCTAATGAAGACCCCAAACACAAAAGGTTACTATTCACAGAGAAAAATGCACAAATTCATTCACGAAAACAAATAACAAACAAACTAATAGTACAATGTGTTTGAGATTTAAAACGTATAAGAAATGCTTTACAAAATTTACCTATGTTTGCCTCCTCGTCTCGCCTTCACTTGTGCATGAAAATGACAAACTTCTGATGTTCGCCTCCTCTCGCCTTCACCTGTGCATGAAAATGACATAAATTTATTCATATGACTAAACTTATGCTCAAAATGGGAATATTGAAATAGTCTAAGAATATCCACTAAAGTGTAAAGGATAGAACAATTTAACAATTTAATAGACATGCAATTTAACCTCGGCTTGTGAAAATGCCAGAAATGATCTTCACCTTGTTCATGAAAGCTCGTTGGAAATGCCAAATCGACCTCACTATTCGCCCTGCTCATGAAAATTAACTCACTCAAGATGACAAGTTAACCTCGTCTCTAAATTTAGAGGGGGGAAAATGGGGGAAAAAATGCCTTCAATCGAAGGGTTGGTTCATTCGAAAGGATATTACCTTGAAAAAAATCTTTGAAACGTTCATTAACCCGTGGGGATTCATTCGAACACATGCTTCAATAGAAGGTGGGGTACTTTGACTGAACCCCTTTCATTCAAAGCCCCCCCTTCATATGAAGCCCTTTAATGATTTTTTAGTGGGAGTTTTTAATTTTTTTTCATCCAAAAAAGTGTAACCCACTATTGTGGGTTCACCCATATATAAGACAGGTCCTTCTAGAAAAAGTATGTAGATCATTATAACCGTGTTGTGTGTGCTTGTGAGGTAGACTAAGAAATTAAAGTTGAGTGATCTCAAGGGTTGAGTTGTGTAGTTCAATCTCTGAATCACCTGAAGAACTTGGTATATCTATTACTAAGGCATCACTCTGTGTTTCTAAACCTGTATCTTGATCATTGTGGGGTCCATATTGTTGAAATAGAGAAAAAAATCTTCCTTATGTACCGGTTTCTTATAAATTTTCAATTGATGGCCATTAACCAAGAGTGAGAACCTCACTACATCTATGGTATGCAACTTTCTTGCTCCATTAGGAAAGACTTGGCTAATATCATAAGGTCCCAACCACCTAGATTGGACTTTCCCTTTGAAATCCTTGTATCTTGAATCATATGATAAGACCCAATCTACATTAAATTCCTTTGTCTTGATATATTGGTCATGCCACTTTGTCCTATGTTTTTGTACTATCTTAGTGTGATGTATCGCCTCCATCTTGATTTCATTCAACCCATTTAAATGGTGTAACATCTCCTTTTGAGCTGCTATGAGATCCATGTCAAACTCTACTGATGTTCTTAATGTCTTCTACTCAAAATCAATTGGGAGGACTACTAATTTTCCATATACTAGCTCATAGGGTGTGAAACTAGTTGTTGTTTTCCAGGTTGTTCTATATGCCCATATAGCTTCTGGTAATCTAGCAACCTAATCTTTCCTGTGTAATTGCACTATCTTGGTTAAAATAATTTCAATTTCTCTGTTGGTGACCTTCACTTGGCCATTGGCCTTAGGGCGATAAGGTGTTGAATTTTTGTGCCTGATTTGACATTCTTCAATCAATTTGGTGATGAGGTTTGAAGTAAATTATGGACTATGATCAGTCACTATTTCCCTAGGTACTCTATACCTAGTAAAAATGTCCTCACACAAGAATTTAGCCACATTACCATCTTTAGAAATTGTAATTCCTTCACTTCTACCAACTTAATTGGATAATAATTGGAAACTAGAATATACTTCTTGTTGTTAGAAGTAGGTGAGATTGGTCCAATAAAGTCTAGACCCCATTTGTCAAAGGGAGGTAGTGTTAACTTAGGCTGTAATGGAATTTCATCACTCCTTGTTGGATTACCCATTCTTTGGCATCTACCATAGCTCCTTGTATACTTGATAGAATCCTTGTGTAAAGTAGGCCAATAATAACTAGTTGTGAGGATTTTGAAAGCTGTCCTTTTAGCTGCAAAGTGACCCCTACATGGTTCATCATGAAAATGTTTCATGATATCAAATATTTCATCTTCCCTTATACACCTTCTCATGATGTTGTCAGGGCCAATGTAGAACAGGTATCCAAATATCCAAGAGTATGGAAAACATTTAGTACCAGTTGTCTCTTTTCTCTTGGAGAAAAGTGTGATGGAACCAAAATACCAGGGTACATGTACATTAAGAAAAAATAAGTGTTCATCTAGAAATGAGTCATCCACCACCCCCTTTGTTGATTGTGTTGACTAACTTGACAGAAAATCTTCTACTACATAAGCCTTACTAGGCTTTTCCACTATTGTAATATCGAACTCTTGTATAAGGAGCAACCATCTAACTAATCTACCCCCTAGTATAGGCTTGTTCATTAAATATCTGAAAGCTGTATGGTATGTGTGGACAAAAACTAAATAGCCAATGATGTAATGCCTGAATTTATCAATGTAATACACTACTGTTAGCATCTCCTTTTTTGTAACAATATAATTCAGTTTTGCTCCCTAAAGATTCTTGCTAATGTAGTAAATAACATATTCTTTGTTACCTTCTTTTTGACCCAAAACTGCTCCAATAGAAAAAATTGAAGCATTTGTGAGTATAAGGAAGGGTAAGGTCCAATCCCCCCCCTCAAAATAGGTACTTGTGTTAAGGCTTTCTTCAAATTTTCTAAAAAATGTTGGTATTCTGATGTCCAGTCAAATTATATATCTTTAGTCAATAGAACAAACAATGGTGCAACAATCTTACTAAAGTCTTTAATGAACCCCCTGTAATAGCCTACATGGCCAAGGAAGCTTCTGACATCTCTTTGCTACTGTGGAACAAGTAATGTAGAAATGATTTCTATCTTATGTGGATCAACTTGAATCCCTGCACTAGATATGAAATGCCCTAAAACAATTCCCCGAGTCATCATCATAAAGCACTTTTCATTAGTCAGGGACAAATTGTGTTCTTTACATCTCTTTAATACCTTTTCCAGATTGCTAAGGGATTCCTCATAATTTTCCCCATATGTGGTGAAGTCATCCATATATATCTCCATATAATGGGAATAATAAAAAAAGATGCTAAGAACTGCCCTCTGAAAAGTAGCTAGAGTATTGCATAAACCAAAGGGAAGAACATAGTAGGAATAAGTACCCAAAGGATAGGTGAATTTTGTTTCATCTTGGTCCTTTGGAGCAATTTTTATCTGATTGTAACCACTGAAACCATCTAGGAATGAAAAGTACTTCTTCCCTACTAAAGAGTCAAGCACTTGATCTATAAAGGGAAATGGAAAGTGGGCCTTCCTAGTGGTTGTGTTTAGTTCCCTATAATCTACACATACTCTCTATTTTTTACCTTTCTTGGTAACAATGACTAAAGGTGAGATCCATTCACTGTCAGATATAGGATAAATGAATCCTGCATCAAGGAGTTTTTGAAATTCAACTTTGATTATTTCTCTCAAGGCAGGGTTCATTTGTCTTTGAGGCTATTTGATAGGCCTATAACCATCATTTATATAGATCTTATGCATACATAATTCAATATCTATACTCTTCATATCATGATAGTCCCATGTGTATGTTGTTGCGTGTCCCTGCAACACAATAGTTAGGAAATTTTGTTGCTCCTAAGTCAATGAATTGTTTATGTTCAACATTTTTCTTAGCATGACTTCTAGTTATTTGGATGATTCTTGCACAGATGAGAGGTCAAGGCTAGGAATGATTGGTACACATTGATGTGGTAGTAAGGAATGAAAGATATGAGATGTTTCTTTTGAGGAATTAGTAGGTATAATTCTTTGCAAGGGGTCTTGTAGGCATGTGAGACAATCTTGTTGTTGTGGGATCCTATCACAGTCATTTTGTATTATATGAGCAATAAACTCATCTTCATCTTGATAATGCAATAGAGGGATGCATTCTATTGTCGTCAAAGTCTATAGGGAATAGTTATCTTCCTCATCCAAAGTGGGCCAAATGGTTTGCTCAAGATCAACATAAGGCTGAGTTGGAGGATAAAGGACCAATTTATTGGTCACAGTCCCATTAAATATTATCATATTTCCAGACCTACAATCTATGAATGCATCAACTGTAGCTAACCATGGTCTGCCTAGGATGAGTGGATATCTTGCGAGGTTAACCTTTGGTTGTATAACTATGAAATCAACAGGATATTCCCAATAATATATGCAATAACTAAATCTTTAATGATTACTTCAGGCTTGACTATTGACCTATCAACCAACTGTAGAAAAGTTTGTGTAGGTTTAAGGTTGGATAATTGAAGTAATTGTATTGTTACTTTAGTCATGACATTGATTGTTGCCCCTAATTCTATCAAGTTATTCTTGATAAGGGTCCCATTAATCTTAATGTTCACTACTAGACTACCATGGTTTGTTCATTTAGGGACAATTATGTTCCCTAGCATGATATCTACAAGGTTTCATAGGACATGAACTGTATGAGGATCCTTCCTTTTTCTCCCTGGTCTCTTAAGACATAGGTCCCTCACAGTTTTGGTATAAATTGGGATGTATTTAATAGTTTGGATGAGAGGAATCTTAATGCTTACATCCTTTAGTTGACCTAGTAGGTCTGTCTCAGCCTGTGTATGATGTTTTTGAATGGCCAAGCATTTAGTGAAAGGAGGCTTTGGACTTGAGGTAGTCTAGTGTACCTGATTTGACTCAGGTTCCAAAGGTAATTTTTTTGAAGCTTAAACTATAGTTTCCTTATCCTTCATCTCAATGATTTGAGGGGATGAAGGTCCAACTAGTTGTTTCCCTAGCTTGAGGTGAACATTACTCACTTCTACCCCATAAGTGGGATATTGCATAGCCTCGAACTAGTATAAGCCTGTTGGATAGGGTTGTTGTTAAGGTTAAGTGTGGATTGGGTAGGTAATTATGGTGGTCTAGGTGGCTAAGATGTAGGATTTGATGGAGGAATAATGGCTTGTTGTTGGGGCTGAGGAGGAAGCATATGATGCTGATAATTGACATTTTACTATGGAGACTACTGAAATTTTTTCCATTGAGGCTGCCACTGGTTTTGTTGTGTTATCCATTGAGGATTGTAATTGGAACCCTAAAATTTTTATTGTGACCAAGGATTTGGTTGTTGCTAGTTCCAATTTTGTTGAGGTTGTGACCATTATTGAGGTTTTAAATTGATTTTGATTAGCTTGCCAGGGCTGAGAATTCCAAGAAGAAATTTTTTGATTTCAAATGGAAAAGGATGAATTGAAGTTAAGAGGGTCTTGTGGCATACCTTGTATTTTTTTCCATAGACTTCTTTGAGCTATGAAAAATAGCTATCCATCCTCTCCTTCAAGTGGATGAAAATAAGTTTTCTCTATTTTGTCTTGTTGAATGCTAGCCACCCTCTTGCATTTACAATTTGTTTTCCTTTTCCTACAACTGGGGAAGTATTCAGTGAGCATTGCTTCAACTTCCTCTCACTTCTTCTTTATGTGGAGAGTTTCCAAATGATTTTCCAGGTGACTGATAATACATCCTCCTTCATGTTGGACAAAAAATTGCTTAACTCTATCTTTGAAACCCCAGTAGATGATTTGGCAATGGTAGATGTCCTCTCTCCTCTTGGCCTCTTAGTGAAGGTCTTGGAGTAATATTTGTAGACCTTGAAAATGTCTTCAAAAAGGTATTTGATATATATCCCCTTGCCCAATAATATTGAGGGAATCCATATAGTCCTCATTAACTCCTCTCAAAAATAAAAACTTGAGGGATTCTTCAAATAACTTGTTTTGTGGGTTTTTCTTCAAGGAAAACTAAAATATCTCCACATAATCTTCTAATGGCTCATCCTCCATTTGTGACATTCTGAAAATACCATCTCTCCTCCTATCAAGTCCTCTACAATCATCTTGGTACTTCTTCAAGAATAACATCCTTTCCTAATCCCATAAACCATCTTAGGGTTGCATCTTTTAGAGTGGCAGGGAAGAGCTTGAGCCTATGAGCATAAAAATTATATTCATAACTCCTACATAGGACATTCAATTTAAACATAAATGTGCTTGGATCTTGGGTCACCAACCCATAAAAGACTGGTAATGTTGAAGGAGGAATATTCTTTAGCACAGTAGCCCTTTCTTGGCTGGTGATTGGGAACTCAAAGGTTACACGTTCAGGATCATCCACTGCATTTGGTATGTACCCTCCATTTGTGTGATAGATGTTGGTGATAGGGAAATTTCTTCTTCAGTATTACCCTCACTCTGAATATTAGAATCACCAATTTCTACCATGGATTCTTGGCGTGTAGAGGGGAGGAATCTACCCAAAGAATCTCTTTGCCTCTACATACAATAAATATGGCTTTGTATAGTAGCGGTCTTGCACAATGTTAGTGTAACTTTATGATATATTGAAAAATATTAAGTATAATGATCCTAATGCTGAAAATAAAATATAACTATGAAAGCTTAGTAAAAAAGTTTATGAAGATAACACCATCCCTGACAACAACACCAAAAATGTAGAGTCTAATATAGTGTCTTGTAAACTTGGTAGAAGCCACAAAATTAAGAGGAATGACCAACTGAATAGTCCACTCAACATTGTAAACACTTCATTAAATTATCAACCAAGGTTTGTAAACTTGTGATGGTGTTGCACTATATGTTCCTTTAAAGACTTGAGGTTACTTGGGTTATCATGTTAAAGGTATTCCACTTGTTGGAGAATCACATAAATGCATAAAAATGAAAGAAGTAACTGGCGCTAATGGCTACGGGTGCCTACAACATAACATGTAACTAAATTGTTGCTAAAAAAGAATTATTGAAACTAACTTAAACTACTCAAAACCAGTAATTGAACTTATTCTAAGCTCCAAAGTACTAAAAGTCTTATTGAATGCATTCATGCATATGAACAATCATTACTGACAATCAAAATATGAGAATCTATTCTAACTTCCATGCAATTTATGAAGTAATGATAAGTGGAAATTACTGTTAAATAGAAATAAACAACTACAAATGTGGTGAAGAATAGTTACCTTGAGTGGCTTGCTCAAGTGATAGTCTTTACTTAGCTAGAACCAAATCTAAATCTTAAAAAAATTATGCATTCATATGAACTTGAACTTCATTCATTACACATTCCAAAATATTACACAAAATATTCCTCATAGATTGTATTCAAGGAAATCATTTTTGAATAATTAACATGTCTATATATGATAACTAAAAACTGAAAAGTAACTAATAACAAAATACTAAATCAAATCCCTCCTAAAGACTCAACCATCGGCTATATACAAGCATTATTGTCAATCAGGGTAACCAAGTTAGACTTAACTATCCTATCGAAACATAGAAACACTCTCAGATTGTGGGTAATCTATAACGAGAGTGAATCTCCATAGTGGGTTGGTTCCCCTAGCAAATCACCTAATCTAAAAGAATTTCTGAGGAAAGGGTTAGGAGGAAAAATGAAAATGAAATCCTAAAACCTAAATATGATTCACCAGAAATTTCAAAGGATTTTTCTAACTTTCACTCTCAACAATCTCTCAAAATTCAACTCTCACAATCTCACCATAAAACATACAATCCAATAGTGATTTGTATGAAGGCTCAAAAAATTGAGCACAAAATAGAACCTAAACTATATGAGACTCTTGTACACAAGTTCACAATAACAAGACATAAAAAAGGATTATGTGTTTAGAATCACAATTGACATCAAATTGATACTACAAATTTGAGACAAGAAAATGAGAAGGAAAGCTCTACTATTTTTATTAAAACCGAAGGAACATCAAGCTTAAAATCTAAGTACAAGAAGTGTTTACAAGACTCTTTGAAATGAGTAGGAGAGCAAGAAAAAATAATTTGAACTAAGAAAAACATAGGTTTTTCTCCCATATATGCCTCCAAACTGTCTCCAAGAGTGAGGATAGAAAAATCAGAGTGAAACTGCATCTTGGAATAGCAACTCTGATCCATTTTCGAGCTCCAAAGAAAAGTTTAAAAAACAGTGTCCAAAATTGCTCCAAACTGCATGAGAAAGATATAAACTTTCTATCTCCAATAAGTTGATCCAATAGACTCAAAAAATCAGGTCCAAACTGACTCAAAACTGAAAATAGAAGGTTCAGTTTGTTCATATTTTTCCAATTTCGCCCAAGAACTCAAACTCGAAAAAGAAAGTTTCAATGAGAACTCAAGTGCACTAACTGCATTTTAAAACAATAACAAACATTAAGGTAATTTATAGAAATATTACCATAATGATGTTTTGCATCATTTGTAGTTTCAAAATAACAATATAGAAATCTCCTATTACATTCAATTTGATTCAACTTGACTCCAATTATCCCAATTTTTGCAATAAAGATAAAATTTTGATACTTTGCAAAAATCAAAATAATATGCTAAGGCTCTTAATATATTTGATTTTTCTATAAAAAATCATAAAAATATTTTAGGCACCTATCACATTATGCCCACTCAAAGGTTTGAGGGGAAATCTAGGGCATTCAAAACTTAGGAAAAATCATGAAACTTAAGGGCATCGACTTGATTTTTGACAAGGTCATGAAAAATCAAAGTCAAAGAACCTAAATTTGGTCAATATGTAAAATGCAAACACAAGGCACCAAGGTATTAGTTCAACATTTTATTTTTTTAAAACATTGTGATAATAAAACTATTTGAATTTAGGGTATAAGGAAAACCTTAACAAAAAACATAGCCCCAATCCCTAATTCTTCTCATAATTTTCACTTTGGCACCTTTGGAAAAATAGAGCTCTGCTCGAGCCACCATGGACACTAGGGTTTCAAACTTGTCTTCATCATTCTTACTGTTTGGAGGAATTTCCTAAAGTATTTCACGAGGAAAATTATAGAGGGTAAGTTATTTTGCCACCATTTTGGGTGTCGACTTTCATTTTTCTGAGGTATTTGACTTTCATGGTCGTGGCCTTGATTAGTTTTCTAATGCATCTTGCCTTGCTTCATTTTTCTGTTAACTCCATCTCTTTGGGTGACATTGGAGAGTCTTTGGTTGAAAACTTTGAAGAAAAATAATGAAAAGCCCATGGCTCTACCGATATTTTCTCACGACTACAAATGGAGGTAAACTCTACCATTCGAATATCTGTATTTTCTAAATTTTTTGTTTGATGAAACTCAAGTTGGGTATGATAATGAATGCATCATTTCTTGCGAGAACACTATGAAAATTTCTGAATATCCTATTCATTATAGGCCATGGCCTTACATTACATCTCTCATTCTTTGTGTAAAAATAGCTCAGTTTGAGCTCGACCCCTAGTAGAATAACATTAAGACTTATGAGAGGAAGATATTCATGCATTTTTATTCACTATTTTCTAGGTTTCCAAGCCCTTCATGGCTGCAACTATTCACTACATTCCCTTTATTTTCTGAAGGCTCTCCTTGCTTGCATGGGCTCAAAACCTTTTATTTTCCTCTGCATTTTGATTTCTAAGGTAAACCCCAAGTGGGTTTTGATACTTGTGAAGAAAACACTTCTCTTAAGCCGCAACCATGAGAGCAAAAAATTGGGTTTTTCCATTTGCTTGATGTAACTTAGGGTTTTTCCCTTTCTCAAAATGCAAGAAGAGAGACACTATTTTCCACTTTTTTCTAAAGGAGATAAAAGAAGTTACATCTTCCTTACCATCTAGGTGTTTCATTTTTCTTTTGTAAGCTTGGGGTTTCATTATTTTCCTTTGTATATAAGCAATATTCTCTATGTAACTCTTGTTCAAACATAAAATTCATGATTCGGCCATTGCACTTGTATTTTTCCACAAATAAAATCCATTCTCTTTTCTTGCAAGCATTTTACATTTTCATTTTCAAAAACCCACTTCACAAGACATTTGCACTATTTTTCTATAAGTTCATTTTTCTATGAACAAGACAAGAATGGAAATGATATGGCTCACAATCATGGCTCCATTTTCCTTTGATGTATGCAACTATAGCTCCATTCTATTCATTCTTAGAAATGCAATATTTTTATATTATGAATTTTCTCTTTAAAGCACATATTGGGTACTTTCATTTCCACTTCTCCTTGACAGCCTCACAAGCATAGTATGAAAACAGTTAGTTAATGCAAGACCATTCTTTTACTCATTGTGTGCACTCCTCTTTTGAAATGTGTATGTTTTAGAAATTCCGATCACCATTCTTCAAAGCACCTTCTATGGATAAAATTTACTCTTTAACATAAATAAAAAACATTTTACTCATTCTTGAGTCTGTTCTAGTTGCTCCATTCTATGAAGAGATAAGTTAATCTCTTTTCTTCACTTCTAGATACTACATTCTTATTTACCTCTTCCATTTGTCACATGCAATTCTGGTTTAGTATGTTTGGCTTTTGGAAAAGAAAAATGCTCCTGAAGGTACCATATGGGCTTCATCACTGTTTGTGCATCTTTTTGCATTATGAAAATATGCTCACACCTACACTCCTTACTAATGCATCATGATTTAAGGAGCATAAAAAATTGTAATGGAGCTTTCTTTCATTAATGTGATGTCTTAATGCTAAAAAAAAGACTTGAATTATGTGTTCTATTTTTCTTCAATGATGTTGTTCCATATGCAAAACTATCATTTCTTATACAAACTTGCACACTCATAGAAGATTTTGAAATATGTGACACTTTTGTGATGAAGTCTTGAGGCTTCTCCAACTGCTTTAGTTGTTGTTTTGATTGTGGACTTGAATTATGTATGCTTGTTCATTGTCACAATCTATGACAATGTACTACTTGCTACCCCATCATTATGGTTGTGTAATGAATTCCTTTTTTCCACCATTTCACTCTAGAACTCTTGTGAACTATGTAATCCTTTTGTAGTCCACTTATATGTGCACTACTTGTAAGATATTATGTTTATGATGACACCTTTTGTGGGATATTAAACACTATAAACAACATAAACGACAATACCTAATTTGCTTCCCTATCAAATTGAACAACATATATATATATGAAACATGGCAGGAATATGATGTTGTAACAACACTTGTGCATGACATATTGTGTGCAAACATAAATCTCTAATAAAAGCTAGTGCAATTAATTTCTGTTCTACATATTTTGAGCATTCAAGAGGATTCCTTTCTCATCTGTGATTTTAATTTTCTTTTGCACTTCTAAATCTGCTTTTCATGAATGGGCAATGAATCAGATTCTTTTGTATTTGACTTGTGAACTTCCCCTTCATTTGAATGTTTCCTTTTGAGCAATTAATAATGTATTTCCTTTCTCAAACCCCTCTTGAAGTTAAGGGGTAGCATGCTAGGCTCAACCATTTTGGGAGCCCATTTTTGCACCACATGCTATAATGTCTTTAGGAATAGATTCGCAACATGATTTCCCCTATACCTGCAAAGTGAAAAAACATTTTAGATAAAAAAAAATAGTGATGTTGAATGCTCCTATGATGTTTCATTTTTTATGTTCTCTTGCATACTTTTGATGTTTATTCAACTGATTCAATACATTATAAGAAATGCACTATATTTCTATTGATAGAGCACATAGTGATATTCATATCCAGAGCTCTAACATCCTTTTTCAACATGATGCAGGTTCATTCAAGATCGGGAGCAAGCAGGAGCAACAACAATGAAGACCAACTGATGACCCAAACTAGGCAATGATGATATGTTTTTCATTATATGCTTCTTTTCTTTTCTTAATCTTCAGTTGTATAGTTCATTACTTATGATGAATTGGTTTAGCTATTCCCACGACTTGTGTGGGACACTTGAACTCTCTTTTCTTTTGAATGAATGTGAAAACAACATTTTGCAATCTTGTGCAATTCTTTATATATCTCTATTACAAAATAAATGAAACATTATCAAGTATATGAATCATTGCAAGATGAATGAAAGCAATATATTATATCTCATGTATTCTCTTTTATGTTGTTAAAAACTAAATGGAAAACTGAATGCTCTCTAATATTTGAAAACACACTGCACAATGAAACTGAACTTTTATTTTTAAACTCCAATATATGCAATTGTTTAAGCAAAGCAAAAATGAATTGAAATCTTTTCATCTTAAAATGAACATAAGTTGTTTCAGCTCTGCCAATTTGAGCTGTAGGTGAAAAATTGGTAACATTCTTGGCGATTTCTATTGAATGCTTTCCTACTAAGCATTAGACCAGTTGCCTTAAAAAAATCCATTGGGTGTGAAGTCAAATATGCCCCTCTCAAACTCAAAAATTCATGAAATTGAACTTGCAAACACTCCAAACAACAACAAAAAACCAAACAAAACCAAACTAAAAGGCCTTGGTGGCCAGAAAATAATGTGCAACAACACTTAGGGAAAGAAAACAACTGAAATGAAATGTGCTTCAAGCACTTATTAGCGGAAAAACTACTCTACTATAGTACAAAAGTAGAACCTATTTTCAAAGGAAATGCTTGAGGTGGATCCTACTAACTGGGATAGGCAACACCTCTCCACTTAACTTGGAAAGCTGAAAAGAGTTGCATTCTTTGCACTCTATTATCACATATGGCCCATCCCAAATTGCATCAAACTTGGAAATTTTCTAGGTTTTCTTTTGTCTTCATCCCATTTGAACACTAAATCTCCAACAATGAAATCTCTTAGCTTTGCTCTCTTGTCAAAAGAACTCTTCATCTGAGCTTGATGGATTTCAAGCTTTCTCAATGCCTCTTTTCTGGTTTCTTCTATCTCCATCAATTGTGCAAGCCTTACTTCCAATGGTTGCTCCTCTAACAACTCAAGTTCTTTGATAAAATTCAAAGTTGGTTAACTCAATAGAAATGGGTAACTTGGCCTCCTTACCATAAGTGAGAACAAAGGAGAGAAACCAATAGCTCTCTTGGGAGTTATCCTATCATCCCATAGTGCTAACTTTAGCTTTTCATTCCATGTTCTCTAATTGTCCTCATTAGTCTTCTTAATGATCTTAATTATATTTTTATTGGTAGACTCTGCCTACCCATTACCCTGTGGGTAATAATTAGATGAAGTGCTCAGAAAAATATTATTTTTCATAGACCAATCAGAAATATTTAAACCAATAAATGCTAAAGCATTGTCAAAAATAATTGAGTTTGGGGTACTAAATCTAGACACTAAGTCTTGATAGAAATTTAGAATAGAGGTTTCATTTGCTTCCTTCAAGGCAACAACCTCATTCCACTTAGTAAAATAGTATGTAGTAGTTAGAATCCGCTTGTGGCCTACACTTGAAGGTGGGTTAATAGGACCAATAAAATCAAGACCCCACTTCGCAAAAGGTTGTTTTACTTGGATGGGGTGTAGAGGCAAAGCTGCAAGTTTTTGCTTACCTGCAAAAAATGCACAATTTTCACATCTTCTTACCTAAGCAAATGCATCTTTAAATATATCTAGCTAATAGTAACCAACCCTCATAATTTTCATGGCTATTATTCTTGCTGCAAAGTGGCCTCCTGAAGGCCCACTATGGAATTCTTCTAGTAGCTTATCTATCTAATCAGGCTCAATACATCTTAACAACACACCATGAAAATCCCTCCTATATAAAACACCATTAATGACAACATAGGGAATATCTTGTAATCTATAATACCTTCTCTTTTCCCTATCTAAGCCTTCAGGGAATTCACCAGTTTGCAAATAATGAACCATTTGCTACACCCAACTTGTGATAGGGGCTTAACCAACAACTTGTTCTTCATTGGTGAATACTGTTTCAACACTTTCATCATCTTCCAAGCCATTTTCTTCATTTTCTGCAAGCTGCTCACACAAACCCTTTCCCCTAACAAGCTTAGTAACTTTAATATCAACATCAAATTCCATTACTTTAGTTATCCAACTAGCCCTTTTGTCATTCATATCCTTATTAAGTAAGAAATATTTAATGGCTGGATGTGCAACGAGCAATTGAATTCTATTATCAGATAACATGTGCCTAAATTTTTTAAGGCTCCTAACAACAAAAAACACATGCTTCTCAACAAAAGAGTACTTTACCTCATAATCATGTAATACTTGGCTGAAAAAGGCCACGGGCTGCTCCAAGCCTTCATCATTCTACTGGCACAACATTGCAGAAATAGTGTCAACTCCTCCAAAAGCATATAAGATGAAATTCCTATAATAGTTAGGATTAATGAGGGCTGGGGAAACTGCAAGGGCCTTTTTCATTTTCTCAAAGCTTCTCTTACCGTCCTTGATCCAACTAAAAGATGTATTCTTTTTCAGCATAGTTGTGAGATGCTGCAATAATTCTACAATATTGGGTATAAATATTCTCACAAAGTTAATTTTTCCAAGAAAACTCTGTAAACCTTTCTTATGTTTTGGTAATGGTAACTCAATAATAGCTAAAACTCTTCCCAGATCAATAGAAATACCATGTTTTGAGACAATGTGTCCAAGGAGCTTACCTTCATGGACACAAAATATGCACTTCTTTGGATTGAGAGAAATTATAAATTCTCTGCATCTTTGAAAAATCTACCTCAAATGTTCAAAATGTTCATTAACATATTTTGAAAAAACCGTGATATCATCTAAATAAATAAGAACAATTTTATTCATGAGGCCATGAAAGGCCATGTCCATTTCCCTTTGAAATGTGGCCCCTACATTGGAAAAACTGAAGGGCATCTTTCTGTAAGCCATGGTACCCCACTTGGTGGTAAACCTAGTCTTATACTGATCCTCCTCCTTCACCAAAATCTGATTGTAACCTGAGTATCCATCCAACAAAGAAAATTTGTCAAAACCAGAAACTACTTGCAGAATTTGCTCCATTGTTCAGGGAGTGGATAGTGATCCTTAAGGGAGGCCTTATTCAAATCCCAAAAGTCAACATAGAGTCTAATTTCCTCCTTTTTCTTTCTAATTGGAACTAAGTTAGAGACCTAAGAAGTATGATTAATAGGGAAAATTATATTGCTTTCAAACAACTTATTCAACTCAGCCTTCATTAGATGTTCAAGCTTAGGATTAAGAGGCCTTTGTTTTTGCCTAATAGGTTTTGCATTGGGTTCTAGCTCGATTGTATGTTGAGCTAACTCAAGATCAAAAACCCTTAAATCTTTGTATTCCCAGACAAAAACTTCACTAAATTCTTGACATAACAAAATGAAAGTTTGTTTCTCTTCTTTTGTATATACCTTGCACAACTTGAGAAGCTTACCCTTGAATATTTCAATGGCTTCATAATGTTCTTGCTTGATAGTCATGCCACATTTGTCCTTTCTTACTTGGTCATCGAAGTTGAAAACTGATTCCAATGTCACCAATCCCTTAGGTGGCTTATTTGACTTCAACTATATAATCTGGTTATCATACTGATGTTGCCACTTTTGCTGGTTTTCATCTACAAATTCATCTTCTACAATCAAGAAACTCACAATCTACTCATCACTATCAAAAACTTTCCAACTCATGTTATTATCAGGCACAGATGGTCTAATAACAGTGTTTACACATTGTTGTGCCTCTACATTATGTATTTCATTCAGAATGTCAAATTGAGCTCCTAAGGCAACAAGATTATCTGCATGTTTATTTTGAATTCTAGGGATAGAAAGCAGATAAAAAGCATCAAAATCCTCTATTAAGTCCCACACTCAATGCTTATATTTCTTGAGCACATCATTTTTACAACATTCAAGTTCCTAACTTAATTCACAACTAGTTCATAATCACCATAAACTTGCAAGCACTTAATACCTCTTTTTCACACCCATTCTAGGTTATGGATCAATGCTTCATATTTAACTATATTGTTTTTACAACTAAAAGAAAACCTCAAAGCTGAATAGTACTTGTCTCCATTGGGTGAAACCACCATAGCTCCTCCACCAACCCCCATTCTACACCATGAACCATCAAAATACAACTTCCAAAGATGGTTTTTTTATGATTCAGGTTGATCTTAGTCCTCGACTAGATTCAAAATTACTGCATCAAGTTCATGAATCATATATATGCCTAATCCTACCTCATCAGTGTGGCTGAAAGGTTCAAGGTCATGATTCTCAGCTGCCCACTCATCTAGATTCACATTTTCGGTAGGTGTACTGGGGTTTACAGTCACAGATTGATCCTCCAGCTCATGAGTGATGTAAAAGTTGGCATTTATAGGGCTAGGGACATATGGCTCAGTATGATCCTTGGCTAAAGGTTCATATTTTATGGTTACCTTGGTGCCATACCTTGTCCTAAAAAATAGACGAGACCAATCGAATGACAAAAACCCACCTAGCTTGGCAGTAAAGTCCCTTGAAAGGCATATAGAAAAATGAGGTGGTAAAGCAATAACATGAACATCTTGAAAAATTGAAATTTTTTGACATGTATGCAAAGTAAGAGGAAATTTTTTAATAATCCCAACTATTTGAACAATAGAACCATTTAACTACACTACAATAGAACCATCTAACTGCACTACAATAGAACCATCTAATTACATTACTCCTTTCGAAAGGGGCTCATAGGCTAGTCCTAACTTATCAGCTAGACTCTTGGGCATGACTAAACTACTTGAACTAGAATTTATCATGTAGTTATGAACAAGTTTATCCCCAATGATTAGGCTCAAATAGACTGGAGGAGGCTTTACGTCTTGAGTTTGTTTCCCACTCTTAATTTCTGGGTTGTTTGCAAGCACAACCTTATTCTTCTCTGGGTTAGCAACATCAAAAACTAAAAGTTTAGTTAAAGCATCTTGTAGTAAATTCTTTTGACCCATAATGTGTAAAGCATCCATAACATACATACTAACTATAACTTTCTTAAGGTGGTCAACAATATTAAAAGAAGCAGGGCTCACCTTTTGTTGTCCTTTAGTAACAACAACATCATTATGCCTTTGCAAAGGTTATGATTGTTCTTTAGGTTGCTCCTTTTTAGTCACACTTTGTCCTCTTTGTAGAATTTTAACTTTTTGTTTGTTGTGGGGACAACTTGAGGTAAACAACATGAATCTTATCCTTAGTAGCTTGCTATTGAATATTTGCAACTTGCTACCCCAAATCAACAACTCTCTTTTTTGCTCTAGTATTTGTTGAAATAAGTGAATCTTGTTGGTTTTTTCCTTGAAAGTGATTCACTCCATAAAATTTAGTGCCTTTCCAATTCATTAAGGCAATCTCATAATTACTTTGTTGTTCCACATTCTCATTTGGAAAACTTTCCCAACCAACATAGTTGTTTTGCACCATAAGATCCTGGTTCCTCATTCCATTCATGCATGCAACTTGATTATGGGGTTGGTTGCGTGGATAACACCAGTCACATTCTTACACCATGTTATTTTGCGGTACAAGTTCTTTTGAAGAACCAACATTGTTATGGTTATAAGGCTGAAAAGTCTTAGCATTAAAATTTCTCCTTTGGCCTTGGAAATCAGTTTGGAAAGGTGGCCTATTTGGTAGGTTTTTCTGATATGAGGCTTCATAAGGCCTATTTTTTTGGCCAACTTGCTTCTTAAGGTTAACAAATTCATTGTTAATAGTCTTGTTGAAAGATTGCAACATACCCTTTAGTTCTTGAATCTCTTTAGTTGGGTTTGGAATAAGATTCTCTTGGATTGCAGCCTGGTATCCTATTGTTGGAACTGGTGGGATAATAGCTAAAGGTGGTAAAGGCATGGGAATAGATGGCTGTACTTCAAGAAAAATGGGCATAGGAGGCCTTGGAGCTATTTTCCCAGCCTGTTTAAGGTAGTTTTCTACTCTAATAGTAATGTTAAAAGCATTGGGAAGTGCAAACCCACCCATAGATTGAATCATTACTGAAATATCACTATTAAGAGCCTTAAGATAGAAAAGGAATGCATGATCTGGCAATGGATTGATCGTTAAGGGAATTCTATCTTGAGTCCTTTGGAACTGATAATTGAAATCTGCCATGTACTTGTGAGGAGCTCTCTTGATTGTGCTCAATTGCTCCAACAAAGATAGATGATCTAATTTATTTACAAATTTTTAGTCTGAGCCATCACCAAGTTGATCCCACATTGAAATAGAATTAACTTGAAGGCCTCTAAACCATTGTAAGGATTTTCCTTTCAATGATGTAGCTAAAATCCTTAATGCAACATTTTCTTCAGTGACATTGTGAACCGAGCATAAGGTTGCTACATCTTGAATATGCTCAATGGGAGTGGTTTGATCCTCTCCGGTGTAATATGGAAAACCTTTGAGTGCTACAATAAGAATATCATGTCAGGCCAGCAACAATGGGATGTTCCCATTAAACAGTGCAAATACAAATTGCCTTGCCATTGGCGGTGCTTGTGCTACAAGAACTTGATTTTTCTGCATTGAAATTGCAAGACTAAGATTTGGAGGTGTAGATTTTGACCTCCTTGTTGAGTCAAAAATCCTTCTTTCTATCCTACCCTCCTTCTTGGTGGAGATAATTGCAAATACTCGAATGAAGCAGGACTCGATCTGGTTTGTACTCTTCTCATAAGCTGTTTGCACAAGATCTGTAAGTAAAACCAAAAAATAGAGTCGCTAGGTATATTTTGAAACCTCCAAAGGCTGGAAAATACTATTGCATATACCAAACAACAGCTTACAATTTAAAAATAAAACTCCAAAAACAAGTTTCAGTGTCCCACTGGGAATGCCAAAAACTGTTGTCAATCAGGATTGCACCTTTAGCCAAGTTGGACTTAACTATCCTGTTGAAACATGGAAACGCTCTTAGATTGTGGGAAATCTATAACGAGAGTGAATCTCTAGAGTGGGATGGTTCCCCTAGAAAATCACCTAATCTAAAAGTCTTTCTAAGGAAAGGGTTAGGAGGAAAACTAAAAATAAAATCCTAAAACCTAAAGATGATTCACTAGAAATTGCAAAATATTTTGATAACTTTAACTCTAAACAATCTCTCAAAAAATTCAACTCTCACAATCTCCCCATAAAACATACAATCCAATAGTGATTTTTATGAAGGCTCACAAAATTGAGCACAAGATGTAACCTAAACTATATGAGACTCTTGTAGATAAGTTCACAATAACAAGACATAAAAAAGGATTTTGTGGTTTGAATCACAATTAACATCAAATTGATAATGGAAATCTAAGACAAGAAATGAGAAGGAAAGCTCTACTATTTTTATTAAAACTGAAGGAGCATCAAACTCAAAATCTGAGTACAAGAAGTGTTTACAAGAATCTCTAAAATGAGTAGGAGAGTAAGAAACAATAATTTGATTTGAGAAAATATTGAAAAACAATGTCCAAAACTGCTCCAAACTACATGAGAAAGATAAAAACTTTCTATCTCCAATAAGTTGATCCAACATAGTCACAAAATTAGGCCCAAACTGACTCAAAACTAAAAATAGAAGGTTCAGTTTGTTCATCTTTTTCCAATTTCGCCCAAGCACTCAAACTCAGAAAATAAAGTTTCAATGAGAACTCAAGCGCACTAACTGCATTTTAAAACAATAAAAAACATTAAGGTAATTTATAGAAATATTACCTTAATGATGTTTTGCATCGTTTGTAGTTTCAAAATTACAATATAGAAAGCTCCTATTACATTCAATTTGATACAACTTGACTCCAATTATCCTGATTTTTGCAATAAAGATAAAATTTTGATACTTTGCAAAAATCAAAACAATATGCTAAGGATCTTAATATATTTGATTTTTATATAAAAAATCATAAAAAATATTTTAGGCACCTATCACATTATGCCCACTCAAAGGTTCAAGGGGAAATCTAGGACATTAAAAACTTAGGCAAAATCATAAAACTCAAGGGCATCAACTTGATTTTTGACAAGGTCATGAAAAATCAAAGTCAAAGAACCTAAGTTCGGTCAATATGCAAAATGAAAACACAAGGCACCAAGGTATTAGTCTGGTATTTTATCTTTTTAAAACATTGTGATAAAAATGCTATTCGAATTTAGGGAATAAGGAAAACCCTAACACAAAACTGAGCCCCAATCCCTAATTCTTCTCATCATTTTCACTTTGGCACCTTTGGAAAAATAGAGCTCTGCTCGAGCCACCATGGAGACTAGGGTTTCAAACTTTTCTTCATCATTCTTACTATTTGGAGGAATTTAATGAAGCATTTCACAAGGAAAATTGTAGAGGGTAAGTTATTTTTCAACCATTTTGTGTGTCGACTTTCATTTTTCTGAGGTATTTGACTTTCATGGCCGCGACCTTAACTGGTTTTCTAATGCATCTTGTCTTGCTTCATTTTTCTATTGACTCCTTCATCTCTTTGGCCGACATTGGAGAGTCTTTGGTTGAAAACTTTGAGGAAAAAAAATCAAAAGCCCATGGCTCTACCCATATCTTCTCACGGCTCAAATGGAGGTAAACTCTACCATTTGAATCTCTATATTTTCTTCATTTTTTGTTTGATGAAACTCAAGTTGAGTATGATAATAAATGCATCATTCTTGTGAGAATGCTATGAAAATTATTGAATATCCTCTTCATTATAGGCCATGGCCTTACCTTACATATCTCATTCTTTGTGTAAAAATAGCTCGATTTGAGCTCGACCCCTAGTAGAATAACATTAAGACTTATGAGAGGAAGATCTTCATGCATTTTTATTCACTATTTTCTAGGTTTCCAAGCACTTCATGGCTATAGCCATTCACTACATTCCCTTTATTTTCTGAAGGCTCTCCTTGCTTGCATGGGCTCAAAACCTTTCATTTTCCTCTATATTTTGATTTTTAAGGTAAACCCCAAGTGGGTTTTGATACTTGTGAAGAAAACACTTCTCTCACGTCACAGCCATGAGATCACAAAACTGGGTTTTTCCATTTGCTTGATGTAACTTATGGTTTCTCCCTTTCTAAAAATGCAATAAGAGAGACCGTATTTTTCACTTTTTCTAAAGGAGATAAAAGAAATTACAACTTCTTTACCATCTTGGTATTTCATTTTTCTTTTGTAAGCTTAGGGTTTCATTATTTTCCTCTGTATATAAGCAATATTTTCTATGCAGCTCTTGTTCAAACATAAACTTCATGATTCGGCCATTGTACTTGTATTTTTCCATAGATAAAAGCCATTCTCTTTTCTTGCAAGCATTTTACATTTTCATTTTCAAAAACCCACTTCACAAGACATTTGCACTATTTTTCTATATGTTCATTTTTCTCTAAACAAGACAAGAATGGAGATGATATGGCTCTCAATCATGGCTCCATTTTCCTTTGATGTATGCAATTGTAGCTCCATTCTATTCATTCTCAGAAATGAAGTTTTGTTATATTATGAATTTGCTCATTAAAGCACATACTGGGTACTTTCATTTTCAGTTCTCCTTCACAGCTTCACAAGCATAGTTTGGAAATAGTTAGTTAATGTAGCACCATTCTTTTACTCACTGTGTTCACTCCTCTTTCGAAACTTGTATGTTCTAGCAATTTAGATCACCATTCTTCAAAGCACCTTCTATGGAGAAAATTCACTCTTTAACACAAATAGAAAGTATTTTACTCATTCTTGAGTGTGTTCTAGTTGCTCCATTCTATGAAGAGATAAGTTAAGCTCTTTTCTTCACTTCCAAATACTACATTTATTATTTACCTCTTCCATTTGTTACATTCAATTCTATTTTAGTATGTTTGGCTTTTGGCAAAGAAAAATGCTCCTGAAGGTACCATATGGGCTTCATCACTGTTTGTGCATCTTTTTGCATTATGAAAATATGCTCACACCTACACTCCTTCCTACTGCCTCATGATTTAAGGAGCATAAACAATTTTAATGAAGCTTTCTTCCATTAATGTGATTTCTTAATGCTAAAAAAAAGACTTGAATTATGTGTTCTATTTTGCTTTAATGATGCTATTCCATATGCAAAGCTGTCATTTCTTATCCAAACTTGCACAGTCATAGAATATTTTGAAATATGTGACACCTTTTTGATGAAGTCTTGAGGCTTCTCCAATTGCTTTAGTTGTTGTTTTGATTGTGGACTTGAATTATGTATGCCTGTTCACTATCACAATCTATGACAATGTACTACTTGCTACCGCATCATTATGGTTGTGTAATGAATGCCTTTTGTCCACCATTTCACTCTAGCACTCTTGTGAAGTATGTATTCCTTTTGTATTTCACTTACATGTGCACTTCTTGTAAAATTATGTTTATGATGACACCTTTTGTGGGATATTGAAAACTATAAATAACATAAAGAACAATACCTACTTTGCTTCCCTATCAAAGTGAACAACATATATATATATATATTAAACATGGCAGGAATATGATGTTGTAATAGGACTTGTGCATGACATATTGTATGCAAATAGAAATCTCTAATGAAAGATGGTGCAATTAATTTCTGATCTACATATTTTGAGCATTCAAGAGGATTCCTTGCTCATCTTTGATTTTCATTTTCTTTTGCATTTTTGAATCTGATTGTCATGAATGGGAAATGAATCAAATTCTTTTGTATTTTCCTTGTGAACTTACCCTTTAGTTGAATGTTTCCTTTTGAGCAATTAAGTTCATGTATTTCCTTTCTCAAACCCCTCTTGAAGTTAAGGGGCAGCATGCTAGGCTCAACCCTTGTGGGAGACCATTTTTGCACCACATGCTATAGTGTCTTTAGAAATAGATCAACGACATGATTTATCCTATACCTACACAGTGAAAAAACATGTTAGATAAAAAAATAGTGAAGTTGAATGCTCTTGTGATGTTTCATTTTTTAGGTTCTCTTGCATACTTCTGATGTTTATTCAACTTATTCAATCCATTATAAGAAATGCACTATATTTCTGTTGATAGAGCACATAGTGATATTCATATCTGGAGCTCTAATAGCCCTTTTCAACATGATGTAGGTTCATTCAAGATTGGGAGCAAGCAGGAGTAACAACAACGAAGACCAACTGAAGGCCCAAACTAGGCAATGATGGATATGTTTTTCATTATATGCTTCTTTTCTTTTCTTAATCTTCAGTTGTATAGTTCATTACTTATGATGAATTGGTTCAGCTACTCCCATGGCTTGTGTGGGACACTTGATCTCTCTTTTCTTTCCAATGAATGTGAAAATAATATTTTTCCATCTTGTGCAATTCTGTATATATCTCTATTACAAAATAAATGAAACATTGTAAAATATATGAATCATTGCAAGATGAATGAAATAAATATATTATATCTCATGTATTCTCCTTTATGCTATTAAAAAATAAATGGAAAACTAAATGATCTCTTTTATTTGAAAACACACTATAGAATGAAGCTGAACTTTTCTTTTTAAACTCCAATATATGTAATGGTTTAAGCAAAGCAAAAATGAATTGAAATCTTTTCACCTTAAAATGAACATAAGCTGTTTCAGCTCTGCTAGTTTGAGCTTTAGGTGAAAAATTTGTAACAAGCATGAGGGAGTTTATGATAAACACAAATCCTAACTGAAATCATTAACTACGACTCCATAGATATCATAATATGCAATTAAGATTGAATTATTCAAACTGCAACTGAAAAGAAATAAGAGTTCTAATAGAATTGAAACTCTACAAAATAGATCTACATGTGGAACACATAATCAGTTATTCAGAATCCTATCAACAAAATAATTATTCTTCTCAATACATTATTAACTATCATAATGATGCACGAATAACTCCATTTGGTGCCTCCACATAGTAGTTATTACATTCAACTTGATCTGACACTTCCCCTATTTCACTGTCCAAGTCCTCCTTTTGTTGTGGGCTATAGCTTCCAGTTGTTGTGGGCTACAGTGTCTTCTTGGCCTACAAGAGGTTAATTCACAAAACATATACACAAAGCTAACTATCATGATTAAACATAGAATTCCAACCACATTTCATACATATTCACATATAAACGATGTAATGCTACTATATCATAACTATATTTCTATTACTATAATTTAGGTTTGAGGTTGTGTAATAAGCATAGAAAGATAGAACATCATAGGAATATTGTCTTAAAGGATTATCTGATAATTTCTAAAAGCATTGCAAAGAAACAAAAAAAGAGGCTAATAAATGAACCCATCAGAGACCTTACATGAACTAAGAAAAACCCCTTTGTACATGTCTTATCCTATTTGCATTTTGTTCTTAAGTGTTTAACATAGCATAGCTTGCTAATCTTGCGAATCTTGAAGTTACAACCTTTTTCATGGTCACCAAGCATAACACACCTTGCTTTCTAGTGGAGCCATGTTTTTTCATAAGTGTTTAGCATAATGCAACTTCCTAAGCCTTATGAAGCTCGAAGTTCATATTGTGTGGTGCCTTATCGGAGTTATCAAGAGATATAACTTTGGTATGTTTATGGGAGCCTAATAAGATTCTCTCATTTTCCACTTTTGGGGGCTTACCTAGTGGACAATGGATTTCAGTAGCCTGTGAGAGTGTGCATTGTTGTTTGTATAGTGGATAGCATGTTTCATTTGTAAACGTTCTTGGATAAACAACTAAGGCTTGATCCACATCAAGTTGGAAAAACATTTGAGGCTTGATCCACCCCTTTTATTTTTTTCTTTTTCTTTCTTTTTCGTTTAGTCTTTTGACATTGTATGATTATCTTGTCATTGCTGCATACATATGTTTAACATAGGAATGTGTCTCCATGTTCCTTTGTTGGTTTTTCCATGAGATCTTAGATCTTGAGGGCTTGATCACCCTCCTTGACCTTTGTCGTCTTATGCTTCCAACAATTGTATAATTAGACCTCTCTTTATTGTCTACTTTAGTGTGAGTTTGACACAAGGTCATCCTCTCACTAAAGTGGGGGCTAAATGTAGTGTAGAAAAATATATCCCTTTACATTTTCACACTTTGTTTGGGCTCTCCTTAAAATGGACTTAATTATGCCTTAATTTAGTGTTGAAAAATGTATCCCTTTATATAAATTCACACTTTTTTTGGGACCTCTTAATTAAAATAGACTTAATTGTGCCTTAATAAGCCCTATTATTCATCTATAAGCCTAATAAATTATATTTTCCAAAGGGGAATCTCGACAATAATTAATGCCAACACATAACACTTTACCTTGAGCAATGTGTGTTCCAAGAATAGGGACCTGGGACCCATTCGTCCATGGGTGGAATGGGTCCTCCCTAGGCCTTTGAACCTAAATTTAAAATATGTTTTTGGCTATATTTTAAGTTCCTTGAATCCATATTTCAATATCGGCTTGTAACATTTGAATTTTAGGAAATTAAGGATACATACCTATAAATACAAGATTATTTTCCAAGTTTCACCTAGAGAATTTTATGAGAATTTTCAAGATATTTCAAGAGAAATTTGAAGAGAAATTTCACAAGAGAAAAGTTGATGATCATGAGCATTCAGGAGTAGATATATCAAAGATTTATTGTAGCATTCAAGATCTAATCATAATGCTAAAATCTTCTTGCATCGTACACGTTTTTGGAGCTAACATTGTGATGTAGGTTTCAAGATCAAGTTCAAGAATTCAAAGCATTATCTCAAGCATCAAGATCCACATCGATTGAATCCATTTCATGCAAGTTTCAAATCTACTTTCAAAGACTTATCCAAGGGTTTGTTGAGTGGTAACATAGCTTTGTTCATTCATCATTCCTTCTTTCATGCTTTATTTCAATTCAAGGTTTGATTACCAAAATGGGGTTTGACCAAGGCAAACCCGCATTTACCAATTTTTTTTTTTTTTCTCTCTTGTGCTTGTGTTGAAGATTTAGATTGAAGAAGAATTGAAGACCTCTTGAAGTGAAAGATTGGAAAAGTTGTGAAAGTTGTTATCAAATCACATAATCTAACATACAGATCTGATTTTCAAAATTTTGACACATAAACTTGGACAAATTAGAAGCTATAGATAAGTTGCTGAAAAACCTTGACAAAAGACCCATTCACCCATGAGAGAATGAGTCCTAGAAAATCTCCTGGAAGTGACTTTTGGTGACTATTAAACACCATTCTTCCATTCTCAGATTTGCAATCAGTTTTCTTTTTCTGCTAATATTGAGCTTTATATTGTTGTTTCAAGTTTGAGTTGGCATAATTAGGTTGATTTTCTATTTTTATTTTTTCTCCCAAAAAGTGTGTTTGAACTTGACCCTCGTCCTCAAAGCATAAGGAAACTTGAAGATTCTCACATTGAGTTGATTCACCTAAGGGTTGTTAGTCAAATATCTGTGGGGATCTCATTTCCTAATGAAATAGTGAGAAATAAGTCCCTCATCATTCCATATTTTGGGACACCTATATTTCTATGTTTGAAGCCTTATTTGGGGAGGTAATTTCCTTATTTTCATGAGTATGTTGTTTAAATCAACAACGAGTTCATTCACTCATTTTTTGACGGTGGTTAGCTCATGTATTGCAAACTTTGGATCCACTCTTTCACCATATTACAATCAAGAAACCCTCATAAACTCATCCCATGAGTCTATGCTATTGTCTAGAAGACTCTTATACCATTCTTTTGCACTTTCCTCCAATGATTGCACAAAAGGCTTCATCACAACATCCTCATCTTCAATATCATATTCATCAGTTACATCTATCAAATGACTTAAGTGGTCCTCACTAGTGATATCATTGTTACCTTGAAGTTTTGGTACCTTACCTCTAATATCAATAGGAATTGGATTTGGATAATTATAAATATCATAGAAATCCAACTATACATATCTTTCTAATCCCAACAGTGGTCTCTCCACAACAAATCATTGAGTTTTCCTTCTAGGGTTGATCCCAACATTTTTTATTATATTTTATTATGGGGGATTAGGATAATTTGGCTGAACAATAGGCACTTTTTGAATTGGAACAACTGGTTCCATTTTTTGAGGCTAAGTAATATTTTTCTATTGGTTCACTAACATGGTTTGTTGTGCTAACTAGGCTACTTCTGTGTAATTTGTGCCTCTATTTCATGCTTCCTTTCTTTGAGATGATCAATAAGATCAATATGAACTAATCTAATTCCCTTTCTCTGTGATCTATTTCAAATTAAATTTTTGGGTCAACATCTTTTTCATAGGACTAAGGGGTATCATGCCTGCCTTTCGTCTGATTTCTTAGAGGTTGAAGCTTAGTGTTTGTTTAAGGCGCGAATTCAAGCATACCTAATTTATATTTTTTTCTCTAGGGTCTGTTTCATTTCCATATCTATTATATTCATGTCTAAAATTTCTTCTAGTAGTTCTAACCCTTTTATCAACTGAATCATTTGATGTGTATTCATAAAAATATTTAGAAGTATTTATTCTACTTGAATTACTTACTTTTTCATTATTTCTTAAAATATGCAAAGGAGACATACTTGGATTTTTAGCTTTCCAACTTGTTCTTGTTGCTTTCTTGTACCAATAGAGATAGCTTTAGGAATCTCTTGACCTCTGGAATGTTGATCTTTATTCATTCTTTATCTTCCATCCTAAGCTTTTGGACATTTCTTAATAGTCACCACTCCCTAGAGGAGAAAATATTTAAAACTAACATACTTTAGATTTCAAACCAAAACCCAACACCTTCTTGGCTTGTCACCAAATCTCTTAAATATATTCTTTTATCTTTGATAGTCTTCATAGACGGTGCCAATTTTGTTGGCATAAGTTGATAGGATGCCAAACTCAGCCAAACAAAATACATAGCTGAAGACTTATTCTACTACCAAGGCTTTGAAACTATCTATGTGGCATCCTTGTTGGTAGCCACCTCATATTTTTTAGAAAATTTAGAAAATTTTCAATTGAACATGATATTTCTTTAGTTAGAATGATTTTTTTCAAAATAGTAAAATACCCTTTTGTAGAGCTCAAAGTCAAGAATCCAAATATATAGTTTTATTGATATTTTTATTAGTTTTAATATGTTTTTTATTTTAAATAATGAAATTAGGTTGTTAAAATAAAAAATGAGGTTGACTAAATTTTTTAAAAATACTAAAACATATTAAAAAATTAAAAAATATATGTTGCACTAGAGGAGAGAATCCTATTCAAAAGGGTATAAGTTATTTTTTAAAAATTATAAAAAAATAGACAATAGTTGATGTAAAATGAAAACTATCAAATTCTAGTATGTTTGACTTTAATAATGTTATTATGAGGAAAATATCTATCAATTTTTTTCCATGCACTAGATATTGAAGTTATCTATTTGGGAAAAAAATTCAAGGCTAAATATAATTATTTTGTATTTGTTTCTTGAGGTCAAATCAACATCACTTTTTCCTAAAATTTTTAGCAATTCAAAATTTTCTTTTGAATTTATATAAAAAAATGAAAACAATTTTTTAAAAATTTGAAAAGTTACAAGAATAAATTTAATGAAGAGTTCCACATTTCATTAGTTTACATCATTTTAAAATTTAAAACATAAATACCACTTTCATGCAATTGATTAAGAATTTTTGTTTGTGTCGGCCAATTCATTTATAAAGTGTGACATAGATTTGTACTTTTACCCACTTACCTTTAGGTTTTTAATGACTCACTATTCTCTAATGAAAAAATTCCTATAGTTTTAACTTTCCTATGATCCGAGTCAAGAGCTCACAAGTTTAGAATTGAACAAAATTAGGTGTAAAAATAAATCAGAGTCTCAATTGTATTTATATCAATCCATATTTGGTGAATTTCATGAGATTTTTAAATGGTACATAGTAAAAGTTTAGCGAATCCTATATGATTATAAAATGATACATGTAAATGTTGGGTGAATCAAACCTCGATAAAACACATACATTAAAATTTTAAATAAAATTATGGACCTAAGATTAACATGGAGTTATCACAGTATTAGCAAAATGGGTCCTCATACGTAATTGTTTTCAATGTTATTAGCGAAATGTGTTCTCACACATAGTGAAAATTTAATGTTGTTGAAAAAATGTGTCCTCATACACAATTTGCAGTTTTAATGGTATTGGTGAATATGTGGGTGAATGAATACATGCTTCTAAGATTTCAAAGAAAATATTAATTAGAAAATTGGAAACATGTAGTTTGTTATGGTGAAATTATTAATTACATATGCCTCATGAAATAAATTGATGGTGAATTGAAATGTATTGAACTAATAATTCATAAAATTTAGGCTATTTGGTCACCCCACTGGTTGTAATTTATCCACTAATTTGAAATTGGGACATATGAACTATTCACCAATTCGAGAAGATTCACCACTAGAAAAAATCCCTAAAAATAATATGTTAAGACCTCCTATTGCACTCCAAGTGGTTTTCTACAATGATAATTATATGTGGGCTCACAAATTGACATCATATCATTGCATTCACGTGATTATTATCATTATGGATTGGATTGAGACCAATTTATAGAATTGAGAGGAATTAATGGATGGATAAGATCAAAAGAATAGATAAATGAATCATATTAGTTGATATCCATAGGGAGATGAGAGGATGGGAAGTGTGCTCATGTAGTTGGAGGAGATGGAGGGAGAGGGATAAGGAGAGAATCAAGGGTGAAGATTCTCCTTGGGAAGATTGGATTGACAAGATGGAAAGGGTACTTAGGAGTACCCTTGAGGGATGGCGAAGTCTTTTGGTCCATGTGACATGGTACCAAGGCCATCACATGTACATAAGACCATGCAAGTGCAAGTGGGGGATTGATGAGTTAATTGGATTAGCCCACTTAATGAAAAGTGAATGAAAATAAATTGGGAAAAGGATGGGGTATTTAGATAAATAAGTAATTGGATTTATTTACCTAATTTGGACTATAGAAGAGGTGTGATTAAATGATTTAGGCTAGAAAATGGGTGCAGATGAATAGTAATGAATATTGAATTTGTTAATTAAATAATAAAATATTATTTAATTAATAAAGAGATGAGAATGAGATAATCAATTGAACAATAAGTTTATATTCAATTAATTGTGGAAGTTATTAGAGGATGTGCCAATTTTAGGTTGAAAATTTAAAAAATTGTATTTGTGTTGGCCATTTTCTTTATAAAAGTGTGACATAGGTTTATAATTTTATTCACGCAGATAAAATAAAATAAATAGTGTATTATTTATTATCTTTTATGCTAATGTACTATTGTACACTAGTCATTACATAAAAAAAAATCTAATTCAAATAGATCCAAAATAATAAGAAAAGTATACTTTATCATTTTTATTTTAATTCTTTTGAGAGGCATTCTAGATAATGATAGTGAGAATAAAGTCTCATGTCATGATTGCACACATAAATCAACTTACATATATTTAAAAAATAAAAAGTATACAATTAAAATATAAGCAACATAGTCAAATATAAAAAATAAACATATAAACATATATTTAGTAAACTAGCTAAGCTATTTAATAAATTTATTTATTTATTTTAAATATAAAGACATCAAATTTTTAAAATATATAATAATACTTAAAATTACAAAATAATGAATGATGAATTTTCAAAAGTAAAAGTAAACGTTATGTACACAAGTAAAATAACTATTCAAATAAAAGTTAAATTAAAATAAAGTGAAAATATAGAAAAATAATTAAAAATTATAATTTATATATCAATGAATGCATTAATAAATAAAACAATTCATATATATATATAATTTTATTTTTTCCACAAAAATATAGTATATATAGTAAACTAAATTTTATTTAATAGGAAAAATATTATTTATTTTTAAATATAAAGACTTTAAAATTTTAAAATATATAATAATACTTAAAATTAAAAATGAATGATAGCTCTTTCAAAAGTAAAAGTAAATGTTACCTATACAAGTAAAAAAACTCTTCAAAATAAATAAAACAAAGTCAATAATATAAACTAGCTCTTAACTAAAATTTAAAATCTTTCTATGTCAATATTATATAATAAATAAAATAATTCACAATTCTTGATCTTTAAAATAAAGTTATATATCAACATATGTATATAATAAATAAAACAATTCATATATTTTTTACTTTTTGAAAAAGAATAATTCATATATACATATATACATACATATATAAATACATACACACACACACACACATACATACATACATACATACATACATACATACATACATACATACATACATACATACATACATACATACATACATACATAAATACATGCATACATACATACACATACTTTTAACAAGAATATACAAATAGTAAACTAAGTTAGTTTTATTTAATAAAAAATATTATTTATTTGTAAATATAATAACATCAAAATTTTAAAATATGTAATAATACTTCAAATTATAAGAATGAATGATAACACTTTCAAAAGTAAAAGTAAATGCTACTTATACAAGTAAAACAACTCTTCAAATAAAATAAATAGAAACAAAGTGAATAATATAAAATAACTCTTAACTAATTTTTTTATTTTTTATATGTCAATATATTATATAATAAATAAAATAATTCATATTTCTTGATCTTTAAAATAAATTTATATATCAATATATGTATATACTAAATAAAACAATTCAAAAATTCTTCAATGATATAAGAGAGCTAGATGGACGCTAATGGTCGATTGCTTTCTCCTACGGTGACTAGGGTTTCACCTGAATCAAGCTCTTTTGGAAAGGCTTCTCAGGGAATTATATGTGGCTTTCGGTGCAATAGAATTTGCAATAGGGAGAAGGCTGGCTGGGGCAACAAAACAGAGAACATTGTGAAGAAAAAATGCAATAGCAGTGATAGTTTCGATTTGGACGATGTCGATCTGTTTGCATAGCAAGGCTAGAAGAGTGAGTAACCTGTTGCTTTCGTCACAGGGGGAGATGGATTTGTTAAGGGGCCCAAGGCGTTTGAGATTGGGAGGAACCAAACTGGACCCTCTCAGCCATTGAAGCAATCAACCAAAACTTTGACAAGAAGGGGAGGAGGGGATTCTATTTTACCTCCTCTAGCTAGAACAATCATAGTGGAACTAGATGGAGAGCTTGATCAAGAGGTGACTTTTAATGAAAAGTTTTTTCTGGGTTGGGCCTGATTGGGAGATTTAGGGGATTTTGGCCAAGCTTGACTGATCTCCACCAGTGGATTTCTAACCATTGGAAGCATGTTTTGGAAGGGTATGTTCAAATCTATCCTATGGCTAAAGGTTTTTTGATTGTTGTTTTTGAAAAGGAGCAGGATAGAAATAAGATCCTTTGTGACTATCACTGGGGTTGGGAAGAAAAGTATACACCGATGTTAAAGCCATGGCACCCAACTTTTAACCCAGCCACTGAAGTGTTTGAGAGGGTTCCTCTCTGGGTGAGACTTCCTAACCATCCCTTACAATTTTGGTTTGATTCCTGCTTGGAGGTAGTAGGGAACTCTTTAGGAAGCTTTTTAATGGTGGATGAAGGAGCCTCAAATCTTTTGCATTCTAATTTTGCTTGAATTTTGGTGGAAATGGACGTGTCTAAGGAGCTTCCAAAAGAGATCCGAATAAAAACTTTGAAAGGTTGTTGGGTGCAGCCCCTGGATTATGAAGGGGTGCCCTTTTGGTGCATAATTTATTTTCAAACTGGGCACTTGGCTACTCAATGTTCCAAACACAAAACAAATAAATTTGCTTCTTAGTGGAAAGATGTTGTTCCCTAGCACTATATAGTGGAGAAAAAGGAGAAGTAAGTGATCTCTCAGTTGAAAGGTAGGGAAGAGGAGGGTCAAGTTCCTGGGGCTTTGGGTCAAGAAGGGAAGGTGTTGGTGAATGATGTTAGAAGGGAGGATCAACAACAGACTAGTGATGTCCTGGCGCAGGAAGGGAGTCCGGTTGTGAATAGTGATAATGTTGTCTTCAATGAATGTGAAAAGGAGTTGAATTTAAAAAATCGGGTAGCAACACTAGAGTCTTGGGAGAAAAAAGGTGTGATGATGTCACAAGAGAAAGAAGCTGGAAAACAAAAAGCTTATGGATAGAGGCAACAAGCAATTGGCAGTTTGAATGGAGTTTTGAAGAGTCCCCATGACAAACCATTGGAATGGTAGAAGGAGGTTGCAAGGGTGAAGGACGGTTGGAAAATTGTTAAGGGGAAGAAAGCAAAGAAAGTAAAGAAGGAAACTTTTGCTATGGTCCTCTAGTCTCAGACTAAGGGAGGACCAAATAGTGATCCAAACTTATGACCTTCTAATAGGTTTCTTTTTAGGGATTGATGGTTTTAGGCTTGTTTTTGAGGGTTGCCTGTGGAGCTTCTTTGTTTGATGCAGTGATTTATTGTTTGTAACCCATGGAGTTGATTGTAGAGTGGATAGATGGTAGGGCTAGGGGTTCTTGTAGAGGAGCTTAATGGTGTTGGAAAGGGGTTTTTTAAAATGAAGTTGTAATGAGAATAGCTATGTAATCTTTTATTATTAATAATAAAATTAATACTATTACCGAGCAAAAAATAAAAACAAAACAATTCATATATATATTTTACTTTTTCAACAAGAATAATTCATATATATATTATTTTTCAACAAGAATATACAAATAGTAAACTAAATTAGTTTAATTTAATTAAAAATATTTATTTGTAAGTATAATGACATCAAAATTTTAAAATATATAATAATACTTAGAATTATAAGTAATGAAAGATAACTCTTTCAAAAGTAAAAGTAAATGTTACAAGTAAAACAACTCTTTAAATAAAATAAATAGAAACAAAGTGAATAATATAAAATAACTCTCAGTGGCTTGGGCAATGGGTTTGCTCCCCATTGGTCTTGGGTTCGAGTCCACTTTGGGGTTTAAAAGGTGGGACTTCTTGCAGGTAGGGGATCTCACCCATAGGGGACTAGTCTCACCCTAGCTCACCCTAGTACCCAAGGTACAGGCTGCTGGACCACTGGACTGGATCGTGGGACACCCCTGTAGTAACAAAAAAAAAAAAAAACTTTTAACTAAAAATTAAAATTTATATATGAATATATTATATAATAAATAAAATAATTCATATTTCTTGATCTTTAACACAAATTTATATATCAATATATGTATATAATAAATAAAACAATTCATATATATATTTTATTTTTCCAACAAAAATAATTCATATATATATATATATCAACAAGAACGATAACTCTTTCAAAAGTAAAATAAATTTTAGGTAGACAAGCAAAACAATTCTTCAAAAATAAGAACAAATAAAAACAAAATAAATGATATAATATAAAATAAAATGACTCTTAACTAAAAAGTAAAATTTATATGTCATATATATTATATAATAAATAAAATAATTCACATTTGTTAGACCTTTAAAATAAATCCATTTAAAATAATATATACTAATAATATGAGACGTAGTCATCTTCCCAACCAAATACAGGCAGAACGTCCGCTCTAGACATGCGCTGCTCTAACACATAACATCGTGTCTAGAACACAACTAAGTCAAATCAAATGTTCAGCCACCTTCCTGTCCACGTTCTAATGCGACCTAGACAAAGTTTGAATACCCGGTAACGTGCGTGCCATCTACCTCAGATCTGCTACTTTCGTCTCTCTATATCATAACAAGCCCACACCTCTTTACCTCCACAGCGGACGTTCTCCCCGGGTCATAAAACTTCATCATTCATCTATCCCTTCGTTAATTCCAACATGCCTGCAGGGAAGATGAAAATGGAGGATATCGAAGCATTCAGGAAGGCCCAGAGAGCCGACGGCCCTGCCACCGTCCTCGCCATCGGTACGGCCACTCCCCCCAACGCCATCGAGCAGAGCGAGTACCCGGACTACTATTTCAGAATCACCAACAGCGAGCACAAGGTCGAGCTCAAGGAAAAATTCAAGCGCATGTGTAAGAAAGATACCCACTTGCAATTATACCATCATTGATTATATATCTGTATGAATGCTTTAATGCTTAAGATGGGCTGCATGTATGTAATTTTATGTTGCAGGCGAGAAGTCGATGATCAAGAAGAGGTACATGTATCTCACGGAGGAGATCTTGAAGGAGAACCCCAATGTGTGCGCTTACATGGCCCCTTCATTGGACGCTCGGCAGGACATGGTGGTGGTCGAAGTTCCACGCCTGGGAAAAGAGGCGGCCGCTAAGGCCATCAAGGAATGGGGACAGCCCAAATCTAAGATTACCCACCTGCTCTTCTGTACCACCAGCGGTGTCGACATGCCTGGCGCCGACTATCAGCTCACCAAGCTTCTGGGCCTGCGGCCCAGCGTGAAGAGAGTGATGATGTACCAACAGGGCTGCTTTGCCGGAGGTACGGTTCTCAGAGTGGCCAAGGACCTCGCTGAAAATAACCGAGGAGCTCGAGTTCTGGTCGTTTGTAGTGAAATCACCGCTGTGACTTTCCGCGGCCCGTCCGACACCCACCTTGACAGTCTGGTCGGGCAGGCTCTTTTCGGTGACGGCGCAGCAGCCGTCATCGTGGGAGCGGATCCGATTCCTGAAATAGAGAAGCCCTGTTTCGAGCTCCTCTGGACTGCTCAGACAATTCTCCCCGACAGCGAGGGCGCCATTGATGGTCATCTGAGAGAGGTTGGGCTGACATTCCATTTATTGAAAGACGTGCCTGGGCTGATCTCGAAGAACATCGAAAAGGCTCTGGTGGAGGCCTTCCAGCAGTTCAACATCTCCGACTGGAATGAACTGTTCTGGATCGCCCACCCGGGAGGTCCGGCCATTCTGGACCAGGTGGAGTCGAAGCTTCAGCTGGAGCCCAAGAAGATGAGGGCCACCAGACAAATCCTCAGTGAGTACGGTAACATGTCGAGCGCTTGCGTGCTCTTCATATTGGACGAGGTGAGGAAGTCCTCTAAAGAAAAGGGGTGTGCGACCACGGGAGAAGGATTGGATTTGGGTGTTCTGTTTGGATTTGGTCCCGGTCTCACAGTGGAGACTGTAGTCCTCAAGAGCGTTGCGCTTCATTAGTTTTAGATTATTACCCACCATAAATAATGCGTACCGTTCATGCAATATGTTTGTGTGAGGAGGATAGTGTGAGGAGGTTAGTGCTAGGATTGAGCTCCCATATGTTTTCATTCATGCTATCCTTGCTTTTCTATTAGATTGAATATAGATTTTTATGTAATTTCAACGTCATCTATAATGTGAAGAGAATTTCCAAAGTAAAATTGCATACATGTTTCATGCATCTACCAAATCTTAATCGGACCTTCCAATATATGATAATATATGGAAAATTAAATGCATCCTTAAATTAATAAAACTTGATAAATATATAAATTTTATTTTAATTGAAACGAGTTATGTTGAGGTGTGATTATTATTTTTTTCTTATTTTTTTGATTAGTTTTATGTTATTTTGACACTTCTACTTTTTAGTTTCATTAGTAATGGTTCTTTAGTAGAGCAGGATAAGGGACGGGGCTCCCTTTCATTCATTTAAAGATACATTAGCTAGATCTACATATGGATTTGAATCCTTGATTTATGAAGAAAAAGTTGATGTGGTTATAGTAGTGGTTGGTAAAAACATGGATTTTCCTAATAAAAGGTCTATTGCATTCTTACATGTCTTAGAAGATTCCCTTGTTATCAAAGCTAATGTGGAGGAGTTGAGGAAAACATTTCTACAATTCAAGGTAGAACCTTGATATGTATATTTTGCATTTTCTCTAGATGAGCTGATTTCTTGGGCTAAGAATAATTAGGGATATCTACTTGATTCTTCTTGCTATTGATTAATATACCTTTCCATATTATTTCCTTCTTGTCTTCTTCTTTGCTTTAATTTTTCTCTAAGGCTAGCTACTTGTTCTTCACCCTAGTAAGTATTCAAAACCATCCTTTGATATGAATTGATGTAGTGATTGATTGTGGATCCATTGAAGGATCATCCAACCATGTAATGAAGGAAAAATATTACATAGTGAACTCAATGGAATATAAAACAAAAATATGCTTTCTATTCATTCATAATAATAATGGAACACCAATATGTCACAATAAGATTCCAACATGCTAGGCCACAACCATTTGACTACAAATGCGAATATACTATGTGTAAATTATAAAATTCAAATGATATTGTGATAAAATTCTAATGTTGATTTTCAAAATATATTATATAGCTCATATCTTAAGTAGAGTACCTTCAAATGATCATGAGTGATGTTTGAATATGATCTTCTAATGATAGGAGTGATCTCATTCAAATACAAGGATATCCAAGTCTTGGTGTCATGTGTAGTGTGTAGTTAGCCATTTATGTGGAAGTATTTTCTAGAATGAATGTGATGAAGTTCATATTATAGGATCTAGTAGATTTGATGTATGATGGAATGTGTTATTTTTTGCTACACACTAACAATATTTGTCACAAACTATGAACAATGAAATTGGTTGTTTACCTATTATGATTAATAGTATGTAAAAAAATGAATTATAACTTTGTAGTGATCAATTTAAAAAATAATCACATTGGAGACTTAGTGTGTAACATTTATTTGCAACCACAAGGTGAAATGCACAAGTGTGATGATCTAAAATAGGATTTTAGGTGACTAAAAAATACTAAAATATGGATGAATACCTATAAATAAATAAATAAGTAAAATAAAATATTTTTGGGTGATGCAAGATTTCTCATAAACCTTGGGATGATCCACATGAAATAGCACTATTAATTTTATGATGATATGCAAACCATTGAAAAACCTTAACTATGATATTTATGATACCATTGCACATTGGGTAGGATATTATCTCACTCCATTAATATACATATGCATAGTACTATTATGATGGAAATGTGATTCCAAGATATTATAAAAATAATTCATATTTGACAAAGGTCAATATAATTTAGTATATAGTACTAGGTCTACATATGCTTATTATTAAGGTTTGTGGTATCTTACCCATTATATAATAAAGATCAATACATGATGACTAATAAATAGTGATTTGGTGTTGATTTGATCCATATTTTATTTTCCTATAAAATATCGCATAATAGTATTAATGTAGCCATCTTTATCCACCCCAAACTATAAGCCTTTGATTCTTCTTTAGATATGTAGTCAATATAATTTAAAATCAGCCCTTAAGGTATAGGTGTTGTCCTTAGGATTTTTCTCCTATGCTTCTTGATTTATATTATTATTTATCTAAATATTATGAATTTAAGTTTAAAAATTAATGGTGGAGTGATATTGGAATATGTATGATTAGCTTAGTGATTCCTTATTAATTTATCATAATTTTTTTAGGTATGTATATTGTTAAACACCATACTATTGAATTTGTATATTATGGTGGACCAAACTAGTTATTGCAAATATATTTGTGGTAATTTATCCTAATGCACTATTGGTATTCATGCAAGAATATTTTACTAATTGAAAGGGAATATTTACCCCTCCCACATATTATCTAAATTATATACTTGAATACATATGTGACATAATGCAATCTAATAGTAAAGGGTATTTTTAAGGTCTAATTATTTAACTTTCTAAATTTAAATGGAGTTGAGCAAGGATATTATTATGGTATGGTTGGGAACATATCATATTACACTAAAAAAAATCACCACACAAGAATATTTTAATAATTGAAAGGGAATATTTACCCCTCCCACATATTATCTAAATTATATACTTGAATACATATGTGACATAATGCAATCTTATAGTAAAGGGTATTTTTAAGGTCTAATTATTTAACTTTCTAAATTTAAATGGAGTTGAGCAAGGATATTATTATGGTATGGTTGGGAACATATCATATTACATTAAAAACACTCACCATATTGCTGGCAGTTCACAAGGATAGACAACTGAGAGGGGGGTGTTGAATCAGTTGTCACAAAATTTTAAACTTATTCAACTTTATTAACCTTATTCTTAGATCAAATCAATAACCATGAAAGAATGAATGAACAACACATCAAAAGCACACATAACACCAATATTTTTACGTGGAAACCCTGTTAGGGGAAAAACCATGGTGGAGGTCAGTCCACAAGATTATACCATGTTAAAAGCATAAGGAAATATGAATGGAGAATGCACATGCATTTAGGCACACTACCTAGAGCTCACTGCTCAATTACAAAGGAAGACACATTGTCTTACGGAAAGGTTCTGATTATATCCATCAGATTTTGAACTGAGAAAATAACATTTGCTAATGCCTGATTACAGTTTCGATTAGGCACATGAACACTTCTTCACTAGATTCTTCACACTCTACTATGCCTTCGAATGATTTAGAACATTATTCCCACACACACACAAAAGCACTCCCTTGCACACAAACTTATTTTGAATAGATAATCGCTCATATGTATCTGTAACAAGAAATTACATCGCTATAAGTCAACCACAAAGAAATAATAAAATGAATACAAACTATCGGCCCAAAATAATAAATATTTTTCATGAAAATCAACCAAGGTCAGCCACAACATAGTGAAGACCAAAAATAACATCCTCAAACATGAACCACTTCAATTAATTACTCCTCAAAGATCCACAACACGCTTCAACACCTTGTCGGCCAAGAACATGAAAAACATGAACACTCAAGAGAAAATCTTAGATTGCGAGCACAATGATCAATGCGGACGTGCAACACAGATAGAGAACGATCTAGAAACATCCACACACATCATGAATCACCAGAGAAGCATCCACAACAACTAAACTTACTGAAATCACATGATCTTCATTTAGGAACACAAACTGAAATAACATAAAAACTATCAGAATAAAAATCTTCATAACTTGATCAAATCTTCACGCGGATCTCTGAAACTCGACGTGGATAAAATATATATACTCAACAAGAAACCGTTTAGTCCACAACCTTTGAACAACAACGTACTGAGTTCACTGACAGACTGGACTTCACTTCACTATTGACAACCTGTAACTCTTTTTATTACAATTTTCTCAATATCCTCGACATATACAACTTCTAATGCACTATTGCTAATAGTGTTGACATCAATGACAACCACATATCAATAACACAACCACAAAATCCAACAATCTCCCCCTTTGGCATTGATGGCAACACATGATGTGAAAAACAACATCAACGCAGCTACACTTACTCCCCCTTAGGTTTTGACTCTTCCATAAAGTTTTTCACATTACTCTTCTCCCCCTTTGTCATCAATGACAAAGATATCTTCTATACAAGCTCTGAACCACATATCTGAACACCTGAACACCTGGACATCTAATACTCCCCCTGAGTAGTAGCCACCACAACATCAATCCAGATCAAAAATATGATCATGAAATGCATGGATTGATGCAAATTCATCTTAGTTATGAGTAGGAGGGGTAATCACCCCTAACTTCCCTCTGAGATACTCAAAAGTATCCTTAGGCAACGACTTGGTAAATATGTCTGCAATCTGCTCCTTAGTAGGCACATACTCCAATCTAATTTCCTTTTCACTTACTTTCTCTCACAAAAAGTGAAACTTGATAGATATATGCTTGGTCTTGGAATGCATCACCAAATTCTTAGAAATTTTAATAGCACCTGAGTTATCATAAAATATAACAATAGGCTCATCACACACAACTCTGATATCCTCCAACATCTGCTTCATCCACAGTACTTGAGTACAATTATTAGTAGTAACAATGTATTCTGCCTCTATAGTAGATAAAGAAATAGCATTCTAATTTTTTCTTAACCATGAAATCAACTTCTTTCCCAAGAAAAATGCTCCACCACTAGTACTTTGAATCTTTTCATTCACATCTCATGCCCAATCAGCATCAGTAAAGGCACTCAAGGTAAGATCATCATCTTTAGGATACCATAGGCCAAAGTCAACTGTCCCCTTCAAGTATCTGAAAATCCTCTTCACAACAGTCACATGAGATTCTTTAGGATCAACTTGAAATCTTGCAACAATACATACAACATTCATGATGTCAGGCCTAGTTTGAGTCAAGTAAAGTAATCCACCAATCATTGATCTGTATCTAGTTTGATTTGCCTTTGGAGAATCATCATCAGTTGTGAACTTGCATCCGGTCACCATGGGTGCACCAATTGGCTTTGAATCTTCCATACCAAATTTCTTCAACAATTCTTTCACATACTTGGACTAAGATATAAAGAACCCTTTATCTAACTGAGTGATTTGCAATCCTAAGAAGAATTTCATCTCTCCAATCATTGACATCTCAAACTCATTTTGCATCTCATCAGCAAACTTCATGCACAAGCTATCATCTCCTCTAAATATGATATCATCAACAAAGAACTCCACAATCAAATCTTTATTATTATCAATCTTGAAATATAGATTACTATCAACAGTACCTTTGTTAAATCCAAGCTTCACCAAGTACTTATCCAATCTGGCATACCATGCTCTAGGGGCTTGCTTGAGTCCATACAATGCTTTCTTCAACCAAAAAACCATATCTCCCTGACCAATCAACTAAAATCCATCCAGTTGTTCAACATGTACACCTCTCCTTCCAACTTGCCATTTAGAAAAGATGACTTGACATCCATTTGATAAACCTTGTAGTCTTTGTAAGCAGCATAAGCAAGAAACAATCTCACAACTTCAATTCTAGCAATAGGGGCAAATGTTTCTTCAAAATCAATACCTTCCATCTGTGAATATCCCTTACATACCAGTATCACTTTGTTTCTAACCACTTCACCTTGCTCATTCAGTTTGTTTCTAAAGACCCATTTAGTTATGATTACATTTTTATCCTTAGGTTTGGGAACAAGAATCTGTGTATCATTATTTTTAATCTGTTGTAGTTCCTCTTTCATTGCTTCAACCCAATGTTCATCTTTGCATGCTTCATTCACATTGTCAGGCTCATTCTTTGAAATCAAACAATATTCTTTTGCAATCTTTCTCCTAGTTTGAACTCCTTTTTTCTTATCACCTATGTTCTAATTCTTTGAATGATTCAACCTTACATACCTCAGAGTCTTAGGACGTTCTTGAATTTCAGGTTCTTCTGATCTCTCTTATGCTCTTTCACCAGTTTCTTCTTCCTCTTGATCTTTTTGATTCACCAGAATGATTTGGACTTGACTTGAAGTCTGAACTTGATTTCCTTAGTTTGTACTATCATTCCGATCATCAGAATCATATCCATAGGTTTTGGATGGTGCAACTATGTCTTCATCAACCTTGACATTTGCACTTTCAACCATTTTCTTCAATCTCTTATTGTAACACCGGTAGGCCTTGCTTTTAGTAAAATAACCCAAAAAGATTCCTTCATCACTCCTAGCATCAAACTTTCCTATATCTTCATCTCTTTTGATATAACACTTGCTTCCAAAGATCTTGAAATATCTAACAACTTAAGCTTCTGACCATTCCATAGCTCAAAAGGAGTCTTACCAGTATCACCTTTGATTTGTATCCGGTTAAGTGTGTACACAACAATACTCACAACTTCTCTCCAGTAGATATGAGGTACATTTCCTTCCATTATCATAGTTCTAGCAACATCTAGAATTGTTCTATTCTTCCTTTCCACAATTCCATTTTGTCGAGGGGACCATGGTGTAGATAATTGTCTCTTTATTCCATGTTCTTCACAAAAAGAATTAAACTCATTGGGAGTGAATTCACCACCTCTATCTGATCTCAAACATTTAATCTTCAGACTCATCTCTGTTTCAACCATAGCCTTAAAGATCTTGAAATTTTCCAGAGCTTCATATTTCTCCCTTAAGAAAGTAGCCCACATCATTCTTGAATAGTCATCAATAAGCAACATGAAGTACCTATATCCTTGTAAACTTTTGGCTCTAGCAGGACCACACAAATTAGTATCCACAAGATCCAACAATCCATTTGAATTTTGTTGTTTACTTCAAAATGAAATTCTATTTTGCTTTCCTAATTGGCATTCCTTGCATATGGCATTAGTAGGTTTTGATCAACTTAGGAAGATCTCTCATAGCCTTAGTAGAACTTATCTTGACAATATTATCAAAGTTAACATGACACATTCTCCTATGCCACAACCAACTTTCATCAATTTGAGCAATCAAGCAATTTTTTCTAGCAACACTTAGGTGAAAGATATTACCGTTTGTTTTTGTACCTCATGTAATCACATTTCTAGAATTTCCCAATATTTTGCACTTACCATCCATGAATTGAAGATTGTATCCCTTATCAACCATCTGTCCAACACTTAAAAATATTATGCTTCAAACCTTCCACATGTACATGACAACATCAGTATTATGCTTACCATCAAGATAAATGCATCCTCTGCCACGAATCACACCAAGTTTGTCATCACCAAATCTCACAACACCACCATCATATTTTTTAAAACTCACAAACTTACTTTTATCTCCTGTCATATGATGAGAGAAACCACTGTCAATTACCTATTTATCTTTCTCTTCAACTCGAGCAGCTAGGAATTTCTCCACATTTGTACAATTAGCAGATTTAGTAGACACAAGATTATTTTCCTTGATAGCAATAAATACAAATTCATCTTCACTTGCATTTCCTTTATTCAATTCATCATCTATCACACCTTCATCAACAACATAGTAACACTTCTTTTGGAATTTAGGCTTGTTATATCTTGTCTTGGAAACTCTCTCAGGACACCTTGATGCAAAATAACCTATCTTATTGCAAGAGAAACATTTAATAGGCAACTTTACCTATTACTTGTAATGCTCCAGTAGGGTTCACCAATGCATCTCAGATGGCACTCCATTCAAGTCTTCCACAAAGAATATTTTGTTCCATAAAATCTAGGACTATCCTTCTTATAAGTCACCATCCCAGATCACCTCAAGCTGTTAAAATTCTTCCAAGGAACCTTCTTTGATACCAATTGTTGGCAACACAAGGATAGACAACTGAGAGGGTGGGGTGAATCAGTTGTTCCAGAATTTTAAACTAGTTCAAATTTATTAACCTTATTCTCAAATTAGATCAATAACCATGAAAACATGAATGAAAAATACATCAAAAGCACACATAACACCAAATTTTTTACGTGGAATCCTATTAGGGGAAAAAACATAGTGGAGGTCAGTCCACAAGATTATACCTTGTTAAAAGTATAAGGAAATACGAATGGGGAATGCACATGCATTCAGGCACACTGCCTAGAGCTCATTGCTCAATTACAAAGGAAGACACACTATCTTATAGAAAGCTTATGATTATATCCATCAGATTTTGAACGAAGAAAATAACATCTACTAATGCCTGATTACAGTTCCGGTTAGGCACATGAACACTTCTTCACTCTTCTTCACTCTTCTTCACACTTCACTCTACCTTTGAATGATTTGGAACATTATTCACACAAACACACACAAAAGCACTACCTTGCACACACACATATTTCAAATAAACAATCGCTCATATATATCTGCAACAAGAAATTATAAAATGAATACAAACTGTCGACCCAAAACAATAAATATTATTCATGTGAATCAACTAAGGTTGGCCACAACATAGTGAAGACCTAAAATAACATCCTCAAACATGAACCACTTCAATTAATTACTCCTCGAAGATCTACAACATGCTTCAACACCTTGTCGGCTAAGAATAGGAAAAACATGAACACTCAAGAGAAAATATCAGATCGTGAGCACAATGATCAATGCGGACGTGCAACACAGATAGAGAAAAATCTAGAAACATACACAAACATCATGAATCACTAGAGAAGCATCCACAACAACTGAACTTACTAAAATCATATGATCTTCATTCAGGAAGACAAACTGAAGCAACAGAAAAACTATCAAAATACAATCTTCATAACTTGATCAAATCTTCACGCAGATCTCTGAAAATTGACATGGATAAACTAGATATACTCAACAAGAAACCCTTAAATAGTCCACAACCTTTGAACAACAACGTATGGAGTTCATCAACAGACTAAAATTCACTTCACCATTGACAACCTGTAACTCTTTTTATTACAATTTTCTCAATATCCTCGACATATACAACTTCTAATGCACTAATGCTAATAGTGTTGACATCAATGACAACCACATATTAGAAACACAACCACAACATCCAACACATATATCTTTATAATTTTGTATAGGATGGATTATTTTGTTCAACCCACAATAATGAATTAATGGTAAATAAAAATGTGAACCATAATAGTGACTATTTCCCTCATTGAGGTTGATAAGTTATGCTAATGGATTGTGGTATGAAAGTATGAATAAGAATATGATCCCTAATTGGTAAGATTTATTATTTCACAACCTCTCTAATGAGTATATTTTTTGAGTGTTTTGAAATAATTAATCTAGAATCCTTGATTAGAGCTAAAAATATTATATTACACTCTAACAAATCTTCAATTGGAACTTAGGTAACATAGAAGTCTATTTATAAAAATGGGGAATTATAGTTATTCCCCTACAATTTTTTATATTGGTAAATCCTTGCAATGATGGTTATATTTATCGATATGAAATTATAAATTGGTAAAAGGTATAAAGTGATAATCAATTAGTATTAAAATGCAAACACTGGTCAAGGTTTATCTAATTATTTGTTATATATAGAACCTTTAGAAAAATGGGCCTCATTCATGGTGGATATGGCACCAACAAAGAAAGCTAGGGAGCATGGTGATAATGATGTGAAAATGTCACGCGTAGAGCTATGAAGTATAATTAATGTATTTTATATTTTGATCTTAATATAATTAGGTGATTCTTACTATTTTATATCACCTTAGATAGTTTATAAATTCAACTTAAAATCTAAATCCTTGTTAAAAAAGGGGTAGTGTTGAGTTGTGTACATGACCCAAAGATAATTTATAAATGAGACCATTCTAAATTATAACATAGGGTGCATACAATGAAAAATTGGATAAAATTCTTCATAATTTTCCTTGGAGTCTTATGAGATTACTCTAAAAATGGTTGGTTCTAAAGATATGAATCGAAGATTAAATTTAGAGGAAAGAAAGTAGATTGTTTGAATGAAATGTATAATAAAATAGTTCTATTAGGATTACAAGGAATGAAGGTATTAATAAATTTTCTATTTTACAACTCAAAAGAGAATAAAGAAATGGGTGTGCCTTGTTTGTTGTTAATTTTTATTTGGTAAAAGTGAATGAGAACCCTACAGATGAAAATAAACCTTCATTACAAAAGTCTTAGGATGTCTTTCCTAATGAACTCTTGTTTCCTCCTAAATGGGTGTATTCTAGTGTCTTGTCATGGGATGCTCCAACTATTTTTATGAATAAGACACTTTTCCTTTGTCTACTATTTTTATGAATAAGACACTTTTCCTTTGTCTTGATTATGTATGTTCAATATAGAAACAATTAACATTAGATATCCACCACCTAAAATATATGACTTATTTCACTGATTGAGAGGGTGGCCATAGTTTAAAAAATAGGTCTAATATTCAATTATAATTAACAAAGAATAAAGGAGGAATACATTCATAAAGCTACATTTAGAACTAGGTATTGTCATTGATGAGTTCATAATACTTTCTTTTGGGATAACTAGTTCACCCCATGCAACATTTATGAATTTAATGAATATAATCTTTCATGATTATTTATATCATTATATTTTTCATCTTACTTGATATTTTTATTTATTATAAAGATAAAATTAAACACAAGTAGCATATTGGACTAGTATTACAAGGAGTGTGAAGGCATAAACTATTTATAAAATTGTCAAAATACACATTCCTTTAAATAGAAGTACATTATTTAGGATACATGTGATTTATTAGAAGGTGATCATAGTAGACCCAAAGAAAATTTAGGCCATCATGGATTATGTAGCATTTTAACTTTAATGAAGTACAAAGCTTCATGGAATTGGTAGAATACTACTGCAAGCTTGTGAATGATTTTGAAAAAAGTTCCTATAACTTCCTTGAAAAAGGAAGGGAATTCTTTTTGTATAGTATCAAAGTTGTTATCATGACTCTTAATATTCTTAGAATGAATATGGTTGTTTCATTCATTTTTCTTCATGATCAATTAATCTTTATAAATCTATACCATCTTGTGTCCTTAGTCATGTGCTACCTTCAACTACATCTCCTTTGATAATGGTTATAGAATTAATAGCTTGATCTTCTTTGTAGAAATGCGTTGGTGTCTTCTTGATCAAATCACTAGTGTTCATTATTAGATCAACAGTAGAATTATGTAAGATTCTTCCAACTTCCTTATTCCTTATTTAAGTTAATCCTTTAAATTTATGAATTTAAACCTTTGTGAAAATATATCATTAAAACTTTACTTTGTATCTTCTGAAATATAAAAAAATTGATTTTTTTAATTTCAAGTCTAATTTATTTTAAACTAAAATATAAAATATGATTTTATTAGAATGAAATTCCTTATAAATAATTTATCAACTAAATAAGAAATATAAAAATATATACACTTGAATAAGATATCTAGAAGACACACTAATTACTCAAAAATAACATGGCCATAGTCCAATCAAATTTGTCAAAATATAAATATTAAATTAGAATGAATTTAACTATTGTAACTAACCAACATAATGTATTCTGAGTTTGGAAAGATACTCGATGTTGGTGGGAGAGGCATGATAAATGCATACATTTGTTCTTAGTATGGAGGAAATAACATAGAAAAAGAAAGGAAATAATGTGTGGATCTACTAGTGAACAACAGAGAGACTCAAGGCAGCCATTAAAGGTAGCATTTATATATATTTTTGATTATGTGGTTTGCATTCCCAACCATTTTTGAGGATTATAAGTTGTTTTGCAATGCCTTGTGAAGCATACACATAGTATTGCTTGCAAAATGTGAAAGATACTTTTTCCCATTGTGATGATGGAATATGAATATTGAATGTGATCCCCAAGGCTATTAAATGTTAACATTTTTGGTGATAAATGTGAGGTGAGGTGTGAGAAAGCTCAGCTTAAATCGTGCTTAAAATACTGCAATGATTGTTGTAAGGTGTCCAACTATGTTTCAAGCAGGTATTATGGTAATAAGGATGAATGTCTAATAACAACAATATGACCTACCAATAACTCTTACATAACTTGTTTTTCATCATAAATAAATTCTTAGCACTAGTAGAATAATTTATAAATTAACAATACCACCTTCTAATTAATGAATCTTGATATTAAAACTATTTTAGGCATATCATAAAATTTGAAAATTTATTTCAGATGGGTTTCATATTATCCTTCTTTATGAAACCAATCAAGTACAAAAATTGATAAATACCTACATCGACTTCATATTTAATCGAACTCAAAAATAAGAACATGTTGATATTATCAAAATAGAAAAAATAATATTAAATAGCTATACATTCATACCTCACGAGTGCTAGGAACTGAACGTATTATTAATACACGACACCAACCAAGGATTGTTAAAGTCAAAGGAGATGAAGTATATAATGGAAATAACACACCAAGAGAGAATCAAATTGAGTACATAACACAGGGAAGCTACACATCATAACAAAAATAAAGAATAAATTGAACATGTATTCATAATGTTTCTTGGCTAAAGTTTTGGTGTTTGATACAATATAACTTTACCTCTATAGTTTAATAGTTAAGATGACATGATACAACTATATAAATCTAACTACCTTGTGGTGACATCTAACCTTCACACATAATAGTATAATAATATTGTATAAAGAGGGATGGGGGAACTACCTCACCTCCTACCTTGATTTCTTTATGTAGATAACCCCTCAACCTTGATCCACTAGAATATCCATGTTATTTACACTTAACTAGATATGGTTATCAAATTATCCATAGGGTGACTAAGAACATATGAGAATAGGTGGGACTCCATAAGCTTCATCTATTACCACTATTTATAATTAACCTATAAGTAACAACTTACAAAACAATGTATCATTATTAACCACTAACGTCAATAAAAAATATCTAAGGATTAATTTTTTTTAAAGATATTGAACTGTAAGGAGTCTATAATCCCTGATTATCAAACAATATTTATAATTGTAGTGTAGTAAAATGCATACCCTTGCATTTTCACACTTGTTTGGGCCCGCCTTGCTTTATTTATGCTTCTTTATGGCTTAATTGGTCCTATTTTGTGTCCACAAGCCCTATGAATAACATACTTTTCTAGTTAATCCTGACATTATCCAATGTATAAGTGTTAATTTAATGAATCCATTGGTGTGTCCCTAATTTTTGGGTCGGGACAAAAATGCCACCTAGGGCATCTTAATCCCCCAAGGCTTTTGGGACCCTAATTTTGACACCCCTAGATTGGGCCCCTTTTTGGTGTCTGTGCCCCAAGTTTTAGGACTTGGGACTAAGACACCACCTAGGGTGTCTTAGTCCTCCTTGAGTCATTTTTGAGGTTTAATTTCAAAATTTGGCAAGATTTAACCTCCTTTATTCAATGAATTCATATGTCGGCTTGGTGTGATATAATTTTGGGATATTAAGCATATATAAGTATAAATACAAGGTTCCTCGATTCATTTCAACCCAAGTCTTTTGTGAGATCTATCATAGCATAATTGAGTTCACAAGAGAATTCAAGAGTAGATTCATCAAGCATTTGAAGCCATTTTCAGATTCAAGCATCATATCAAAGTGTTTTCTTGCATCATGTGTGTTGTTGTGCTAACACTTGTGATGTAGGGTTTTGATCCAAGCAAGCAATTCAAGTCCAATCTTTCAAGTATTCAAGATCCATATCCATTGCAACCATTACACACAAGTTTGTAGACTTCATAAAGGGTTTGGTGAGTTGTAGCATTGCATGTTGTTCATTCATCATTCCTTCATTTCATTTCATTTCAAGGTTTAATTACCAACAAGGGGTTTGACAAAGGAAAACCCCCATTCACTAACAAACAACAAGTTTTTCCCGTCTTGCAAATTTGTGATTGTAGATCTAGGTTGTGGACTTGAAGATCACTTGGAGTGCAATGTTGCATTACAAAGTTCTCATCTTCATAGAAACTCACTTTCAGGCCTTATTCAGAAGTTCCAGAACCTGAGACCGGAAGAGAAGCTTGTGTAGACCTAGGAGCTTAGGATCCTATTCAAAGTTTGTAGAAATTCAGTTTTGGGAATCTTAGTCCTCCTAGGCTCAATTTTTAGAGATTCGGTTCCGAGATTCGAAGACTCCACATTTGCCCCAAAAAATAGTAGTGGGACTAATACGCCATCTTGGGCATCTTAGTCCTCCACATCATATTTTGGTAGCCTGTTTGTATTTCCAGAATCCTCACGACATCTCCAGATTTCCTAGGTGCACACATACCATCTCCCTGTTACATAATTTCATTATTTGCATCTTTCCTTTAGCTTGCATTTTTAGTTTTAGGTGATTTTGTATATCACAACATGTTTTCAAACATTTTCTTTTCCAAGCATTTGCTTTATGGTGAACCCCTTAGAACTTAAGAAACCCTTCCTAGGACCCTCCTAATTGAGAATTGGCTCACCTTGAGAGGTTGTTAGTCAATCCAATTAGGACTCTTAGGACATTAGTGAATGGTCGAGTGAGAAAAGTGTGACATCCCAAAAAGGTATCCATTTTCCCATTAATCATTTTGGTGAACTTGAATCTTTGTCTTTTTGATTTGGAGTCTATTAAGTCCTTAGATCTAGATAGCATTCATTCTTGCATTGCATTTTGCATCAGTGAAAGTGCATCTAGGTATCTTGCATCTTGCAAATTAGTGAAATTGCATTTAGGGTTTCCTATATTTGCATTAGTGAAAAGTGCATATAAGTTGCATATTTAATTTATTGCATCATTTTATTTCATAGAAAAAATGAAAAGTTCATTTTTCTTCATCTTCATTGCATTCTTATTACATTCAAAATTGAAAAATTGCAAATTCAAATATTGCATTCAATTGCTTGTTTCTAGTTACTTTTTCTTGCACTTATTTGCACTTTTTTCTATTTCCAAGCATCAACATACTACATAGGAAATATATAAACACTATTGACATTCCAAAATTCCCTATTTTTCTACAAAAAATCCTCTGCTAGGACTAAATCACCCTTCTTGGCGTCTTAGTTTCTCTCAATATTTTTTGCTTCAAAAATCTCTCTTTGTTGTTTGTTGTCTATTTCAGCCACTTCAAAATCTCACCAGGAGGACCAAGATGCCCTTCCTGGCATCTTAGTCCCTGTTGAATTTGATTCTTAGGTTTTTAGGATCTGAAATTTCTTTTCTATGCTTTTGTTGGCTGCTTTATGTTTTCAGTTTGAGTTTCCAAATTTGTTGTTATTCCAATTTCTTTCATTTCAAGTACATTTTTTCAATCTTGCATCATGGATATGTGCTTTAGAAAATTGTGGACGTCCTTGAAATCTTTGGTAGATATGTCAAATTGTGCCTTTGGTAATGACCCTAATGAAATTTAACTCACCCATGCTCACTCAACTCCTAATGCAGGTCCTCCTCGTGATGTTGACATCATTGGAGAAGATGATGACAACATGGATTAGTTCATAAATGATTGTCTTGATAACCTTGAAGCTAATGCATCCTTCTATCCTTCCATGAAACAACCAAATCCTCCCACAATACAACCCCTTAAGATGTTTGGTTACTTACATACTAAAATTGAAGAAAAAGTTGAACCAAACCTACGACGGGTGAACCTAGTTCCTCTAAAAAAGCAAACACTCAACCCTTTTATGATAAAAAAGTAACAAACACTACAATCAGCCTAGAAGAAACATATGGCAAAGGCTTCACCATCTTGACCAAACAAGGATGTGACACAAGAAGTGAGCATGAAATTCATCAAGTCTTAGAGAAAAAACCAATCGATGAAAACACAAAAGGATTAGGATACCAAGATCCCTCTTATAAAAAAAGCCTCCTAGAGAATATCTAAGGCTCCAAAGTGATGGTACAGTGATCTTGGATTCTCCCCCTGACTTGAATATCCTTCTCTGATGTAGGAGCACCATGGCAACTGCATGCTTCATGTTGAAGAAAATTTGTAATCTGATGCAATTTTGATGTCTTTACCTTGTAAAAAGGTTAGAAGAGTCATTTTCCATTTAGTGAAGTCATTTGGAGGGTTAAAGTTTTTTTTTTGTGTTAAATTACAAAAAAGGAGAAAAGTTGTCATACAAATTATTTCAAAGTTGTCAAATTGCAAAAATGATGCAAACTAGGAAGGTGAAGGGTCATTGGTGTTCTAGGTTGGTATAAGGTAGTTGAAACTGAAAATTCATGATGTTCTTCCTTTAAAAAAGCTTTGTAGTCATTTGTGAACTCGTGGGTGATTGAATGGATGATTTGGATCAATAAAAAGCATTGTTTCATTCATTTTCTACATAAAATTCTCTATTCTTTGGTGCTATGCGGCCCTATGTTGGCCTCCTACAATGACTTAATAACTAAGCCCTTACAACCATGATTATGAGATTGGACATCTAACCTGAATAGCCATTTCAATCATCATGAAGGTGCATTTAATATGTCAACCCAGGGACATGAACTTGAAATGGGTCAACACAGTATGTGCACTAGGAACCCAAAGTAGCCATTTTTATTCTACAAATAAGGAACACACAATGCTGAAAGTAAATTGCTTGGAAGGGAATACCATAAATTCCAATCATCAATCAAAAACTACATCAAACTAAAATTCATTACAGGAATGAAAATCTGAGCAACAAACATGGCACTACTCTACCTGCTTTGGCTATAGGAATAGTTACAAAATGGAATTCTAGTGGCTACAGGAATAGTCAGTGCCAGATTTCTAACTAATTACTAAACAAAAAGTAATACTAAACTAATACTAAAATAAGAGGATGGATTACTCACCAAGTGGGCCCCCTTGGATAAGTATCCTCTAAAACTAATGAGAACTTAGATGCTCGAACTGAAAACTTTATTTTATTCACTGTAAATCATGAGTAAAAAAGCATAATGTATTTGTATTACTAAACAATTGAGAGTGAAAGTACAATATAAAATAGTGCAACCCTTAAAGGAGCATCAAATATTTATTTATACAATCAGCTAGACAAGGCAACCAACTCCATGACTAGGACACCATTTAGGGAAAACAGAGAAAGTGGAGCGACGACGATTATGCATGCATGGAATCTGGTTAGACATGCAAGTCCAAACATAGATTTAGCACAACAGTAACACCCGCATCTGCTCAATTATTAAAGTCCACTACAAGGTGGTTACATTCAGTTGCATGAGGAATCTTTTGTCATTGACCTCCTTTGACCTTGCGTGATTCTTTTGCTGGACGTTATGGTGCATGTCCAGTTGGCGGTGTCTTCCTCAACTTAGCATCCTAAAATTAAATCTAAATGGCAATGTCAATACACACAATAACTACATATATATAACCTTCTTAAGGAGCATTCATTAACCACATGCAAAATCAATATAGATAATCCACATAATATGCTAATGTAATTAAAAATTGCAGAAATAGGATTAAGCCCAATGTCTATGGTTTGAGGGAAACATTATGAAAATATCAACATTTAGCATCAAATTCCATGCCAACTTCCATAAAGTAAACTATAGATTCTACCCAAAATTGGACCAAAAACTAGGCTCATCACTCCCCCCATCCTGACGTTTTGCTAGTCCTCCAACAGGGGAAGGTTTGTTCTTCTGCTTGGTCAAAGCTCTAAAATTTGCAATTGATAGTTGTCCAACATCAGTGGCTGCTGAGCATGAATCAGGGTCCCAATAGAATCCTGCCAATCTATCCAATCTATCCAATATGCTCCATCTCTATTTTTCTACAGCAGTGTCATACTGGTAGAATCTGAAGTTTGGCATGAGCCACATAAGAATGGGTGGCTAGAAAGTTAGGGGAAGCTAAAATTGCCCCTTTGTTCTCCTAATATGAATATACCTATCAATCCTTTTTAGTGCTGCAACATAATTGTGGATGGAATGAGGTTCAACCTGCTTCAACTCATCACTTAGGCTATCCCATCATTTCAATAGGTATTTTCTCATAGTTTCCTCCTTTGTTGCTACCTTTACCTCATACTCATTGTAAACTACCTCAATCCAAGGCATAATCCTATTGCCATAACTAGTTCTGAGAATCATTCTGTGCCATTCTTTGTAAATATCCTTTGGGTTGCTTGAATCAACCCTAATGGGAAAAGGGATGTTAGACACCAATTCCCTATAAGCCCCATGTTGTCCCCAACTAATCTCATTTTGTACCCAAGACATAAATGCCCTTATTTGGACATCTCCAACATACAATAGCAGATTCCAATCATGGTCTTGAGTTACAACATAATTATGCAAATAAAACTCACATAGTAAATTCTTCATTTTAGGGGAGGCAATTTGATAAGCATTGAAAATTTTATTAGGAGTGTCAATAGAAGGATTCAAGCCTAAGACAATCCTTGATAGCTTAAAAGAGAGATATTTCTCTTTCAAGTGCAGAGCATAGACCCTTGGAGGGGTCCTCCATTCCAATATCTGTGGTACCAAGGTTTCCATATCATCCAACCTCTTCTTCAGGGCAGAAATTTTTGCGTCCTTATCTTCAATCTCCTCATCCCTCTTTTGTATTTCCTTTTTCCATTCTTCCTCCCTCCTTTGTATTTATTTCCATAAATTCAAAATTGCCATATGTACTATAAAATCAAGATGATTATGAATTACTACCAGTATTCTTGTCGATGGTTTCTCCTCATATAGTACTATCTGCATGGACTCAGGCTATCCAGTTGTCTCTGGCTGTAGGGGTACTATTTCTTCTCCCACTTCTTGCTGCAAGGGCTCTTGTTCTTATTTTTTTTGTGGTTGCAAGAACTCCTACTCTGGTTTTGGTTGTTGCTACAAGACCTCTTGCTGCAGGAAATCCTGATTTTCCTCAAACTCTTCTGCAATGTTAGCAAGATCGGCTAGTGTTATATTTGTTGCTCTCTCAAATATGTCTTCTTCTGCAAAATTCTCCTGCCTGATTGGAGCTTTAGGGTCCTCATTTGATGTTTCAACAGGCTTAGGGATTTCCTATGGAGGCGTACCAATCACTAGCCCAGTTGGTCTTGATTTCCTAGGGGGTCTCTCACATTTTTCTTTGGCTGTAGGATGAACAGTGTCAGCCTTCCTCTTCTTAGAACTTGACACCTTTCTTTCTACCAGCTGCCTTTTGGTCTTTCCTTTTCTCATTTCTACTTCTCTCTTATGTTCCCTAGTTTTCATTAGGGTTCCAAGTGGAATGTTTTCATCAGAATATGAGGAGGAGATTTCTTTTTCTAAGTGCTCTATTCCAAAAGAATTAATTTCTATGGTTTCTTCTATTGCAGGAGGGTTTACACTAAGGCCTGCGCCAGAGGTTGAAGCACCACGAGTGGTTTCAACCTTGCTCAATCTCCTGCTAGACCTATGAGGTTGAGGAAAAACCCTAGGTTGCAAGTGCTCAAGTCTAATTTGATCAACATTTATAAATTCTTCCTGGGTCATTCTAGACACATCATGCAAAGACTTTTCAACTAGCAATTTAATCAGAAAATGGTGGGAAACAGAATTGTCCCTGCCTTTTTGGGTCTCGATTTCCATGATTGAGAGAAGATTGTATAGCACGTTAGGCACATTCATCCTCCTCCTGTGCCTCATGTGACTCAAGAGTTTGAAATGTACTAAATGCAGCTTTGACAAACACTCTTCACAAGTGAGATACCTTATAATGTAGACGACTTCCTACATCCATGGTTCAGGCAGAGAGGTTCTTTTTGCACCCTGTTTATCCATGCTGATTGGAGGGTCACCATGTACTATAAATTCAGCCCTAGCTAACCTAGCGTCTTTGGAGGTAGGGTAGTGTTCACCATCAATAGGTAGCCCTGTAGCCTCTGCAATTATTTCCTCAGTTGCCACAACCTCCAACCCTTTTACTATAGCTTTTCCTTCAGAAAATGTCTAGGCGAATTCTAGTACAATGCTTTCATCAAATCCATCTAGCTTCAGGAAGTAATCTAACCATCCACAATTTCTAAATTTTGCCATACATTGTGCATTCTACAATAAAAAATCATGTACTGAGGGCTCATTTCGAATTAACCCTCCTCCCATTGTCTGTAATCAACTATCACTTTGCAAAATTTCCTTCATGCAATTCTTGTCTGCAAGCCAAATACCTTCTTGCAATACCTACTAAATTTCCAGTGCCAATATCGACTGAATTTTCCCTTTCTTTTGTTTTACCTTTTTTGCAACTCAGGTTTACGACAGAGTCAATAATGGCAAGAAAAGGAGTGATAAAGGAGAATTATGATGGGAAGAAATGGTGGCTGCAGTTAGTGTCACTTCACACATGTGAGCTGTCCTTTCACTCAGATTTCAAATCAACTCATTTAAATTTTTTGACGTAGCCTAGCATAAATTGACACATGGGCAATATATTTGCATCTTTTTCTTTCCCCCCCAACCTAAATTTGGACATGTGTCCACACATGCGAGATGGGAGTGGTGATTTGACAGGGAATAATGACATGTTATGCAAACATGTATACTAACGTACAATGATTAAATGAATGCACTTAAAAAATCATTAAAAGATAAAAATTAATGTGCACATACCTGAATGTGTGGAGGATTTGTTGCAAAGATCATGGAGAAAGTACCATTTTCCTTTTTAGGAAATAAATTGAGGAATTAATGAAATTGAAGTGGAATGAGGTGAGGCGGAATGAAGTGATGGAAGAGAGAGAAAGGTGGCAATGGATGGGTGAATGGGAAGATGGGTGAAGAAATGGACTTCCACAAGAGCAGAAGTATTTATTATGAAAAAATATGTACCTTAATTAGCCAGGAGGGACACTAGGTCCACTTCCTTCGGCTGCAAGAAGCTCAGGTGTTGAATGCTAGGTGAATTGCTACAAGAACTCTTCTTTGGAATCTAGTTTGTGATATAATCCAAGGAGATGACCATTGACAAGTAACTTGAATCTGATAGGGTCAATGGTAGTAATTTGAACAACTCTATTAGGAAAGACCTCAATGACTTCATATGGTCCTAGCCACCTTATCTATAATTTTCTTGCATTGTCCTGATATCTTGAGTCATAGAGTAGGGCCCAATCTCTTGGTTGGAATTTCTTATCCTTGATAAATTTGTCATGCCACTTGATTCTCTGATTCTGCACTACCTCTATATGATGCAAGGATTCTCTTCTTATCTCATCCAAAGCATTTAGCTACATGATTCTTTCTCTCTGTGCTTTAGATAAATTCATCCCCAAATCTACTGCAGTTCGAAGTGTCTTATATTCAAATTCAATGGGAATCATGGTTGTCTTTCCATACAACAAATCAAATGGAGTGAAGTTTGTAGTTGTTTTCTAGGTTGTCCTATAGGACCAAACAACTTTTGGTAATCTTTTTGCCCAATCCTATCTTTGAATAGCAAAAGTTTTGGTTAGAATTGTTGGACTTTCCGTTGCACCAAAAGATCAACCTATCAATGCCCGATACAAGCTTCAATTAAGAACCATAAGAGGCGGTTAGACCATGTCACAAACCCAAGCATTAGTGCTGCAAGGAAGACCAAGGGTCACACCTTGCAACAAGAATGGCTTCAATTTCTCTATTGGTCACCTCAACTTGGCCATTAGCTTGGAGGTGATAAGGAGTAGACTTCATGTGCCTTATGTTGTACTCATTAACTAGTGCTGCAACAAGGGTTGATGTGAATTGATCCCCTTGATTAGTCACTATTTCTCTTGGAACTCCATATCTTGTGAAAATCTCCTCATAAAGAAATTTTGCAACCTTGTTATCTCTTGCATGCTTCATGGCCTTAACTTCTACCCACTTTGTCACATAATCAGTGCATACCAATATATAAGACTTACCATTTGATGGAGGGTCAATGGGTCCCACATAATCCAATCCCTACTTGTCAAAGAGAGTGATTACTACCTAAGGGAAAAGTGGCATCTCATCAGATCTGATTGGTCTTCCCATTCTTTGAAATCTATCACATTTTCTAGTATACCTTCCTGCATCCTTGTGGAGTGTTGGCCAGTAATACCTTGTGTTCAAAATTCTCATTGTTGTCATATTGGCTACAAAGTGTCCTCCACATGGTTTATTTTGGAATGCATGCAAAATGTCATATGTCTCATCTTCTCTCACACATCTCTTCATGACATGATTTGGTCCAGTATAAAACAAACATCCAACAATCTAGGAGAAAAGAGAAATTTTTTCAATGAGTTCCTTTTTTTCTTTGGGAGAGAAGTGAGAAGGAACTCTACCTGTGACCAAATAATTGGCCATGTCAACATACCAGGGTGTTTGTATACTAAGGGAAAATAGATGCTCATTAGGAAAAGATTCATCTATGAGTTGATTGTTTTATGATGTAGTCATCCTTGAAAGAAAATCTGCAACAACATTGGCTTTCCCTGGCTTATCCACAATGGTTATATCAAACTCCTGCATCAACAATAACCATCTTGCCAACCTACCTATGATCAAAGGTTTATTCATGAGATATCTAATGGATGCACGATCAGTGTGTAGAAAGATTTGGTAACCTGTTATGTAATGTCTAATTTTTTTTAGTGCATAGATTACTACCAACATTTCTTTCTCTATCATTGTATAATTGAATTCAGCTTCTCACAAATTTTTGCTGACAAAGTAAATGACATTTTCAATAGCTCCTTCTTTCTTTCCTAAGAATGCTCCTATGACATAATCTGATGCATCAGTATGGATGTGGAAAGTAAGTTCCCAATTAGGCCCTTTGAGTACAGGAGCATGAGTCAAAGCTTCCTTCAAGTCAGAAAATTCCTTGTCACAAGCTTCAATCCACTCAATCTTTGCAAGATTTACTTGAATTCCCTTGTGGGAGATGTAGTGGCCAAGAACTACACCTTCCTAAATCATCATGAAGCACTTTTCACTATTTAGGGACAAGTTTTTGTCTTCACATCTCTGTAGGACTCTCCTGAGATTTTCCAAGGCTTGATTAAAATCATTACCATAAGTGGTAAAGTAATCCATATAAATTTCCATGCAATCATGAGAAATGTCTAAGAATATGCTAATGACTACCCTCTAAAAGGTTGCAGGTGCATTGCATAAGCCAAATGGGAGTAGTAAATAGGCATAGGTCCCCCATGGACAAGTAAATGTGGTCTTCTCCTGGTCCTCTAGTGCAATTTGGATCTGGTTTTAGCCATTGAATACATCTAGAAAAGAAAAGTAGCGCTTTCCTGCAAGTGTGTCCAAAAGTTGATCAATGAAGGGTAAGGGAAAGTGGTCCTTCTTGGTGGCGGCATTAAGTTCCCTATAATCAACACAAACTCACCATTTCCATATTTTCTTAGGCACAATCACTAATGGATACACCCACTAACTATCTGAAATGGGGTAGATAAATCCCACATCTAGTAATTTTTGCAATTCCCCTTTTACAATTTCTCTAAGTGCAGGGTTAATTCTTCTTTGTGGTTGTCTTACTGGGGTGCAATCATCTCTGATGTAAATTTTGCGTGTAAAAAGTTTAGGGTCCAATCCCTTCATTTCATGATAATCCCACGCAAATGCATCCTGATGGGTCCTTAATAAGTTTTCTAATAACAATTGTTGTTCTTCTCTTAATTTACTGTTAACATTCATATATTTTCCTTCTAACACCTATACTTGTGTAGTTAACTCTATCATGACTACTTCATGAACACATGATACCTTGAGTTCATATGGCAACAATTTATGGGACATACTTGTTGCTGTAAGAAATTTGTCTATAGAAACAGTGGCTGCAGGAAGAACGTATGCAGGAATAGTGGCTACAGGAAGAGCATGCAAAAGTGTCTTGACTGGAGTAGTAGAATGAGAAGATGATTCTTCCTCCACTTCACAATGGTTTTGAATGATGTTAGCCAATACTTCATCCTCATCTTGGAGCTGCATGAAAGAGCTTCTGCCTAGCATCATAAGCTGTGCCACATAATGAACTTCCTCGACCTCTTCACCAACATGTGGCCATATGAGATTATCTTCATGATAAGATGGCTGAGCAGGAGGATAAAGAACAAAATTTTTAGTGATCTTCCCATCTGAAATGTTCATGTCACCTGACCGACATCCAATGTATGCATCTGGAGTTGCTAACCAAGGTCTTTCAAGAATAATGGGATACCCGCCTAGTGTAGCTTTAGGAGAAAGAATCATAAAGTCTGTTGGGTACTCCCAAGAGTCTAAAACTACCACAAGATCCTCCACTACACCATCGGGCTTAACAATAGAGCTATTAGCAAGCTGTAGGATAGTAGGAGTAGATAAGATGCTTGCAACTTTTAGTTCCTGCAGGATGTCCTTGGTCATTACATTTATTGTTGCCCCTAAATCAATTAGAGCATTCGTAATTTGGATCCCGTTTATAACAACTGCTACCACATGATTACCTAGGTCATTATACTTGGGGATAGTTACTTTTCCCAGCATGATGTCAACTAACTATCCAACCACATGAACTATAGTTGGGTCTTTCTTTTTCCTACTTGGCTTCTTGAGGCATGCTTCCTCAATTTCCTTGCCATAAATTGGGACATCCTTTATGGCCTAAAATAGAGGTACTTGGACATATATGTGCTTCAGCTGATCCAAGATGTCAAAAGTTGTATCCTCCTTTTCTTCCTTCTTCTTGACAACTTCCAATCTCTGATGAAATGGTGGTTCTTGTTCAGTCTGCTTGACTTGGACTGGTTTAGGATTTTTAGGTACACTTGGCTGAATGGGATGATTCAGAGGTTTGTCCTCCTCTTCCACAGGAAGCTCAATGATAATGGGATTGGAAGGGGCTGGTAGAGTAGTTTTGAATGCAAATGGATGTCACTTACACTCACAACATATGTAGGGAATTGATTTGAATTAGCAGAGTATACAAGCTGTTGCTGTGGTTTTTTCATTTGGATTGGGTGTGGGTTGAGCTAGTAGCTGAGTAGGTTTAGGTGCATTTGATCTTGGATTAGCAGGTGGAGGTGTTATAATAGGCTGTTGGGGTTGAGAAGGTGGTTGCATGTAATTGGTTGTCTGGGGAGGCCATTGTTGTCCTCCCCTCCATTGATTTGTTTGCTGCCAATTTCCTAGAGGTGGCTACCACTACCCTTGAAATTGCTGCCAATTCCTCTAAGGTTGCTTCCACTGGGGTGGAGAGATCTGATGATTAGGCCAAGCATTTGGAGGGTTAATCCAAGTTTGTGGTGGATATCCTCCATAGCTGGATGGATATGGGGGTTGCCATTGATTACCAGATGGATAGGAATTAAAATATGGCCCAACATAAGATAGTAGATCCGGTGGCATACCTTGTCTTGGAGCCCAAGGCTTCCTTTGTGCAACATATTAGACTTGGTATTCTTCAATCTAGATTGGTTTGGACTAAGGTGGAATCTGCTTGCTTTCAAGATTAGCTACCATCTTGCATCTGCAATCCTTCTTCTTTTATCTGTAGTGGGGGAAATACTCTGTCAACATTTCCTCTACCTCCTCTTGTTTCTTTTTGGCCTGAAGTGTATCTAGTTGAGTAGCTAGTTTATTTATAATGTCTTTCTTGAATTTTTCCAGCAAATGAGTAATCTCCATTCTTGAAACTCCACCGGTAGTTGATTCACCCATGGAAGATTGGTAAGCTCTCCCTTTCTTTGAAGCTTCCCTAGAGTAGTTCTGGCATGTTTTCTTGATATCTTCCCAAGGAACTTGGGAGATATCTTCTCCTCCCATGAGGTCCAAGGCATTAGTGTAGATATTAGTGATTCCTCTTAGGAAATTTTTTTTTGTGAGTCTTCATTGAGTGTATGGTGTGGGTTTTTTTTGTAGGAAAAAATAGAAACCTTGCAATATAATCTTCCAACCTCTCATCTTCCTTTTGCTGTGTCCTGAAAATGTCACTTCCTCTCATGTCACTGCCCCTACAATATTCCTTATATTTATCAAGGAATTTTTTCTTCATGTCTTCCCAAGTTTCCATAGTATCTCTTCCTAAGCTCATGAACCATCTTAATGCAGCTTCTTTCAGAGTGGTACAAAATAGCTTAAGCCTATGGGAATCAGTAGTATAATCATAACTCTTGGAGAGTATGCCAAACTCAAATAAAAGGTATCAGGATCTTCTATGAGAAGTCCATAAAACTTGGGGAGTGCTAAAGCAGGGATGTTCTTGATGTTGTCAACTTCATTCTAATGGGCAATGGGGAAAGGAAAAGCTAGCTAGTTAGGTTTGTTCCTATTTCTATCACCCATGCCTGCTTGATGTAGTTCCAAAGCAAAGGGGTTCTCAAGCTGATTTTGGTCTTCAGAGGAGACTTCAGAGCTGGTCAGATCAGGAAATGCATCAACAAAGGGGTGTGTATCTTCTTCTTCTTCTCTTGGTAGGTTCTGATATTCAACTAGCTGGAATGGATTAGGATTGTTAGGAAGGAATCTCCCATAAGCATCCCTTCTCCTTCCTCTATGCATGCAGTGTCACTCACTATCAACCAACTCACACAAAGAATTGGTAAAGAATAAGGGGGTCATTACTTCCTAAATGAGGATATACTAAGAACAACTTCCAGAAACACTATAGCAAGAAAAACTACCAATGACTCCAAAGAACTTCCTAGTTTGATACCATCCCCAACAACAATCCAAAAAATGTTGGCCTCCTACAATGATTTAATAACTAAGCCCTTACAGTCATGATTTAGAGATTGGACATCTAACCTAAATAGCCATTTCAATCATCATGAAGGTGCATTTAACTTGTCAACCTAGGGATGTGAACTTGAAATGGGTTAGCATAGTGTGTGCACAAGGAGCCCAAAGTAGCCATTTTCATTCTACAACTAAGGAGCATGCAATGCTAAAAGTAAATTGATTAGAAGGGAATACCATAAACGCCAATCATCAATCAAAAACTACATCAAAATAAAATGCATAGTAGGAATGGAAATATGAGCAAAAAACATGGCACTACTCTGTCTGCTTTGGCTGTAGGAAAAATCACATAATGGAATTCTAGTGGCTGTAGGAATAGTCGGTGCCATATTTCTAACTAATTACTAAATAGAAAGTAATACTAAACTAATACTAAACTAATAGGAGAAATTACTCACCAAGTGGTCCCCCTTGGATAAGTATCCTCTAAAACTAATGAGAACTCAAATGCTCGAACTCAAAAATTTATTTTATTCACTATAAATCATGAGTACAAAAGAGTAATGTATCTATATTACTGAAAACTTGAGAGTGCAAGTACAATATCAAATTGTGCAACCCCTAAAGAGCATTAGATCTTTATTTATACAATCAACTAGAAAAGGTAGCCAACTCCACAACTGGGAGGATGCCATTTAGGGAAAATAGAGAAAGTGGAGCGGCGACGGTTACACGTGCATCGAATCTGGTTAGACATGCAGGTCCAAACATAGATTTAGCACAACAATAATGCCCGTGTTTGCTCAATCATTAAAGTCCACTACAAGGCGGTTATATTTGGTTGCATGAGGAATTTTCTGCCATCGAGCTCCTATGACCTTGAGCAATTCCTTTGTTGGACATTATGGTGCATGCCCAACTAGTAGTGTCTTCCTCAACTTAGCATCCTCAAATTAAATCTGCATGGTAATGTCAATACGCACAATAACTACATATCTATAACCACCTTAAGGAACATTCATTAACCAATTGAAAAATCAATATAGATAATCCACATAATATGCCAATGTCATTAAAACTTGTAGAAATAGGATTAAGCCCAATGTCTATGGTTTGAGGGAAACATTATGAAAATATCAACATTTAGCATCAAAGTCCATGACAACTGCCATCAAATAAACTATAGATTCTACCTAAAATTGGACCAAAAACTAGGCTCATCACCCTGTATAGGTAGACATGCAAGATTAATTGTTTTTAAGTAATTGTATAAGAAATCACCTTCCTCTTACTTTTTGTTTCATGCAAATTGGTGGAATTTTGAGAGAGATATTGAGTTTTTCCTGAAAATAGTGAAAACGATGTTTTAGGGTAAGCAAAGGCAAATACTTTTATGTTCCTTTTAATTCAACCATTGGAAATTTCTAATATTGGCAAACATAATCTTGGTAAGACCTATTTTCATGTTCTTAAGGTTTCATGCCATGAGGTTAAGATTTATGTGTAAAATATTGAAGTTTTTGACTGTAATATGTACACAAACTGGTAAATTAGAATATAGTATGTGGATTTGACTTGGGGTTTGTTAAAATATCTTTTGGAAATGAATATTTGATGGGTTATTAAGCTTTATCTAATCAAATTTAATATGTTTCAAGTGTTGTTCAGAATAAGTTGATGGTGGAAATAGAAAAATCAATAAGCCCTATGTCTGTTCATGTTTTAGAAGATTGGTAAGATAGAGAACAATAAAGCTTTTAAGCAATTTGAACGTGTATTTGGTGTTATCCTTTGGTAATTGAGTTTGTGAAAGATGAATGGTGTATTGTGAACCTGTTCAAAATAGGATTTGGTGTATTTTAAGTTTGAAGCCATCATTTCACGGACTATTCAACATTATGCCAATCCTAACTTGGAGTCAAGAATGAAGGGTTTAGAGTTCAAGTTGTTAAAATATCATGAAAAATGATTGGGGAACAGTAAGTTATGATTGTGCAGGCTATTTTATATTTGTTTGAGGCATTAGAAAAGATAAATGGGCTTGGTAATGCAAATTTGATAGTTTATATGGTCTAAAAGGGGCCTAATGGTTGTTTTGAATAGTCTACTTGGGAGAGTTAATAATTTTGAATTTTTTGTGTTGGGAAAAAAAATTGATTCCATAATTTTGATGTTGTCTAAAGGTGTTTTGTGAACCAACAAATGGTTTTGAGTTGTGTTCTCAGTTTTGATGATTTGAGTCAAGTGATCAATGAAGGGAAAAGTGAACTTGAAGATTTGAGATGGCATAATTTGTAATTGCTTGTTTTTATTGGATGAATGTCTTGTGAAGCCTGATTTGGGTCAGAGTTGTAAGAATTCAGTTTGTGCCATTGTTTTATGAAGAATTCTAGTGAAATCATGAAGAGTTAGAGGGATTGAATCTCTAATTGTGAAAAAATGTATTCAAGTGTGATTGTTTCTTCCTCTAGCTTTGCATCATTCTCCCTCAAGAACAATCAATAGATTATAATAATAACAAGGATGATAGGATCATCTTAGGTCCTCCTCCTCCTTATTCAATTACAAAAGTTGGAGAATCTAGCTGGAGCAGAACATATCATATCTAGTATAGAAACCTCAATACCCTTGTCTGCCATCTTCAACTGAGAGAAATTTACATATCATTTTAAGTCAAGGACTTATTACATTACCACCCATGCCTAAAAAATGATTTCCAAATCCTAAGAACAAAAACACATCTTATTGTAAATATCATAGAATTTTTTGTCACAGTACAAATGCATGTCATACCTTAAAGCAAGAATTTAAAAGGCTTGACATTATAGAAATAATCCCTTAAATTGGGACCCCTTTTGTCATGTAATGGTTGCATAATACTCTATTATCACTATTACATGACCCTTCTCATCACCTACCTTGACCCATTCTATTCTTGCACTTAGTGGGAACAAGAAGTTGTTGGCCTTGTCCTAGTAAGGCGTTTGTTGTTGTCCCTTTGGTTTGCTATCTACTTTTTTCTTATACAAACAAAGATTGGGGAGGTAGATGAATTAATTTAGGTTGAATTTCCTATACCTTACTATCCCTTTTCATTTTCTTTTTGTTTTCTTGCATATGTGTAACATGATCCCCCATGATGTTTTGTTTGATGTTTCTCTCTCTCTCTCTCTGTCCATTCCTCTATTTGTACCTTCATTCTTCTATATGTCATATACTTTTTCCTTTTGATTAATATTTTATCTTTTCCTTTCATTTTTTTTTTCTTGTGTTTTCCTTTTGGAGACATGATGCAAGGCATCGAGACATTCATGTCTCCTTCATGTTGAACCAAAACCTTTTTCATTATCTTTTCTTTGACTTTCATTTTCCTTTTTATTTTTCTTGTGTTTTCCTTTTGGGGATGACGCAAGGTATCGATACACCCTATGTCTCTTCCATGTTGACCCAAAAGGCTCTTTTTTTTTTTCTCTCTTTGTGTTATTCTTCTAGTTCTGTGTATTTGGGGAATGATGACAGTTCCATGCTCTCTAATATCATTGCAACAAAGAACATACTGACCCTAGATCCATAGATCCCTTATGTGTTTAGTGCTTTCATTTTTGGGGAAACCCCTCCCTTTTCCTTTTCTCTTGCATGGCATAGCTTTACTTGGAAACATATGACTTGGCATAGATATTTCCAAGTTAGCTCTCATGTCTTGTTTCTTGATTGCATTTTCATTTTTTCTACTTTAAAGTAATTTCTCACAACATGGTGTTAGAAATTTCTTTAAAGTGGTGGAATTTAGAAATTTCTTTAAAGTGGTGGAATACATTTACATTATTTTGACATGATTTCATTTGCATTTTTCCTTTTCATGTTCCTTTATGTGATTTTATTTCTTTATGTGATGTGTTTTTCCTCTTGGTGGTGTCTTTAGGTTTGACTTCCTCTAAGAGCATGATATTTCCTTGTCCTCTCTTGGAAACAAGATGAGACCCTTTTGTGCTTGTCCTCTCTTAGAATAATTGGGTATGATGTTCCCCATGATGATACCTTGTATTTATCCTCTCTTGGAGATGTTAAGCACAATGTCCCCTACGAGTAAGACCTCACATGGACTAAGCAAAATCCCTTTGAGCATCCCTATTTCTTGTTACATTTTCTTTGTATTTTTGTCCTTATTAAAGTAATGGAGGTATGGCTTTGCTATATACTGCCTTGGGGCTCACCAAGTGAACACCTAGCATAACTAACCCATGTGAACATGCATTTTTGTGTCTTATTAAAGTCATGGAGGTATGACTTTAATATGGTCCCTTGGGGCTCACCTAGTGGACACCTACCTCCCACTAGCCCTTGTCAGTGTGTGTTTTGTTTGCATAGTGGACAATGCGTTCCACTTGTAAACCTTTTTGGATAAACAACCTAGACCCTGTCCACTACGTTGGATGGCCAGTTGAAGCTTGATCCACTGCAATTTTTACTTTTCCTTTTTCCTTTTCCATTTTATTGCCTTTGATGGTGTATGTTTGCGATTTGGTTATGGCTTCATATATCATCCACAAGTGTGTTCCATTGTTCTTATGTTTATTTTTCCATAGGATCTTGATCCTGTGGGTATGGACACCCTCTTGATTATTGTCATCCTATCTTACTAACATTTTTACATTTGAACCCCTCTTGATTGCATGGTTGGCTACTTTAGTGTGAGTTTGAAGCAAGTTCATCCTCTCACTAAAGTGGGGGCTAAATGTAGTGTAGTAAAATGCATATCCTTGCATTTTCACACTTGTTTGGGCCCACCTTGTTTTATTTATGCTTCTTTATGGATTAATTGGTCCTATTTTGTGTCCACAAGCCCTATGAATAACATATTTTCCTGGTTAATTTCCACATTCTCCAATGCATAAGTGTTAATTTAATGACTCCATCGGTGTGTCCCTAATTTTTGGGTCAGGACTAAAATGCCACCTAGGGCATCTTAGTCCCACAAGGCTTTCGGGACCTTGATTTTGGCACCCCTAGATTGAGCTCCTTTTTGGTGTTTGTGCCCCAAGTTGTTAAGACTTGGGACTAAGATTCCACCAATGTCTCTTAGTCCTCCTTGAGTCATTTTTGAGGTTCAATTTCAAATTCTGGCGGGATTTAGCCTCCTTTATTCAATGAATTCACATGCCAACTTGGTGTGATATAATTTTAGGATATTAAGCATAGATAAGTATAAATACAAGGTTCCTTGATTCATTTCAACCCAAGTCTTTTGTGAGATCTTTTATCATAGCATAATTGAGCTCACAATAGCATTCAAGAGTAGATTCATCAAGCATTTGAAGCCATTTTCAGATTCGAGCATCATATCAAAGTGTTTTCTTGCATCATGTGTGTTGTTGTGCTAACATTTATGATGTAGGGTTTTGATCCAAGCAAGCAATTCAAGTCCAATATTTCAAGTATTCAAGATCCATATCCATTGCAACCATTACACACAAGTTTGCAGACTTCATAAAGGTTTTGGTGAGTTGTAGCATTGCATGTTGTTCATTCATCATTCCTCCATTTCATTTCATTTCAAGGTTTAATTACCAACAAGGGGTTTGACCAAGGAAAACCCCCATTCACTAACAAACAACAAGTTTTTCCCATCTTGCACATTTGTGATTGTAGATCTAGGTTGAAGACTTGAAGATCAATTGGTGTGAAAAGTTGCATTACAAAGTTGTCATCTTCATGGAAACTCACTTACAAGCCTTATTTGGAAGTTCCAAAATTTGAGACTGGAAAGGAAGCTTTTGCAGACCTAGGAGCTTAGGATCCTATTCAAAGTTTGCAGAAATCCAAAATGGGACTAATACACCATCTTGGGAGTCTTAGTCCTCCCAGGCTCAATTTTCAAAGATTTTCAGAGATCTGATTCAAAGATCCAAAGACTCTGCATTTGCCCCAAATAATAGCAACGAGACTAATACACCATTTTGGGCATCTTAGTCCTCCACAACATATTTTGGTAGCCTGTTTGCATTTCCAGAATCCTCATGACATCTCCAAATTTCCCAAGTGCACACATACCATCTCCCTATTGTATAATTTCATTATTTTCATCTTTCATTTAGCTTGCATTGTTAGTTTTAGGTCATTTTGCATATCACAACATGTTTTCAAAAACATTTTCTTTTCCAAGCATTTGCTTGGTGGTGAATCCCTTAGAACTTAAGAAACCCTTCCTAGGACCCTCCTAATTTAGAATTGGCTCACCTTGAGAGGTTGCTAGTCAATATAATTAGGACTCTTAGGACATTAGTGAATGATTGAGTGAGAAAAGTGTGATATCCCAAAAGGGTATCCATTTTCCCATTCATCAATAATTTACCATGTAGTGATAGATTAACTTGACTAAATAAAAGTAAAATACTAATCTTATGATAGATACATTATCTATCAATAATTACGACCTTATGATAATTCAATTAGCAATGAGCAAACACATGATAGGGTTTGACTATCGTTCATTATCACAATATAACAATGATAGAAAGGTGAAATTTAAAGGTATTCAAGACTAAAGAAAGTGAAATAATAATAATTCCAAAAAAAAAAATTGCATAGAATGTTTTCTTAAACAAAGTAGTGATAGTACATCCAAATCAATTTTTAAGTTTAGTAATGTGACCATGACACTTATACATGTGAATAGGAATATTCTATGTTATCATTTAATTGTATCAATTTATGGTTCAATATCATAATCATAGATAAAATACATTAAATAATATGATTTATCCCTCTCATTCTATTCCATTCCCATAATAGGGTTTCACTACTAATTAAGTATTATCATAATCCATCATTAACATAAAAGAGTCTAAACACTAGGATACATACTCATACACCATTCATTCATCTTAGGGAACCTTTTTAGGACATGTTTAGACTCATTCACTATGATAAAATGGTGTTCAAAGGGTATTTAAAGAGAAAAAATGTTGTTTATGAAAAATGGGGTTTGAATGCTATCATATGACTTAGGACATAAAGCACACCCACTTTCCACCTACTACATTAAAGGGTAACACTTGAGATCTCAATTCAAAAGAGAAAGAGATCTTTAGAGAGGGCTATCTTAGGGGCTAAATGAAAACTAATAAGGGGTTCACCACCAAGTAAGAACTTGGAAAGACAAATTATGCAATGCAAATTATGATGCAAGATGAAATGCAAAACACTAATTCAATGTAAAGAAACACTAAATGATCTAGAAATGTAAATGAAACAACACAAAAAACTATAGAAATGAAGGTATCCACTTGGAAATGTGGAGATAGTTGGAAGGAGGTCTAAAACACTAGAAATTTTGCTTTTAATGTTGAGTGGGAATCATTCACCAAGCTGGGTGAATCAGTCCAAAATCTGGTTTTTTGTGTGGGAACATGAATCTGCCAAAAAGGTATCCAAATCTGCAAAAATCTAAATTTTGACTGAAACTGGGACTCATTCACCAAAAGTGGCGAATTAGTCTAGTTAGGGTTTTCTGAAGCTTCAAATTCTAATCCTTCTCTTCTTTTTTTGCTCTGTCCTTCCTGAGTGATTTCTGGGTTCGAAACCATGATATGCAACCTATAGGTGTTCTCCAATGTTCTTTAAAGATTGATGACAACTTTGAAAAATTTGAATGATTTGACAAATTTTATCCAATCTTGCTCCTTAGGAAATCTGTAACCTAGACCTGCAAATCACACACAAAGGAGAGGGAAAAATGTTGTTGGGTTAGTGGATAGGGTTTTGCCTCGGTCAAACCCTGTTTTGGTAATCAAACCTTGAAAGAGAATGAAATAATAATGGAGAATGATGAATGAACAAAATATGATGTTGCAACTCACCAACCCATATCAATAATATGCTACAAACTTGTGTGAGATGGCTCCAATGGATGTAGATATTGAATCTTGCTTGAAGATAATATATATCTTGAGTAAAATGTTTGCTTGAATCATAAAACCCTACATCACAATTGTTAGCTCTAAAACAAACATGATGCATGAAATATTTGACATGATGCTTGATACTTGAATGCTGCTCTAAAATGCTTGATAATCTTCCCTTGAATGCTTCTTGAATGCTCTTGTAAACACTTGTGAACTCAAATTCTCTATAAGGATGAATAATTGAATGCTTGGGGTGAAAATGAGTGAAAAAACCTTGTATTTATACTCAATTATGCAATAATTCCTGAAATTACAATACTACAAGCCAACATCTAATCTAGGAGGATAAAATCCTGCCAAAAGTTTGAATTAATTTTGATTTTGGGCCACACAGGACTCATTCACCCAAGGTGGTGAATGAGTCCCACCAGGCATAATTGTCGGAACCAATTTTAAAAATGCTTAGAAAGGTGTGAAATCAAGCTCAGGACGAAAACAAATATAGGTGGGACTCATTCGCCCAAGGTGGTGAATGAGTCCCAGATCACTAAATATGGGTCATTCAAACCTGAAACACCTGAATTATGATTGGTTATTGATTTGTGTCTGGACTATCCTTGAAACTATGCATTAAATAAGGCTTGTGGATGCAAACTAGGGCCAATTAAAGCATAAGAAAGCCCAATTATTAATGAAAACCCTAGAAAAGTGTGGAAGTGTGTTACAACACTTTACAACACTTTAAACAAGGCACCAATAAGCTCATTTAGTTCACAAGGGCCCAAAACCTAATGTGAATATGTTAGGCATATTACAACACTGAATCAAGACCAAGTTAGGGGGACCTTTTTCCGTCATTACGTCTAGCCCCCACTTTAGTGAGAGGAGGAACTTGAAACCAACTCACACTAAAGTAGACCAAATATACAAATGATCAAGGGGGGTTCAAATGCACCAATTCTAGTGAGATAGGATGGGCATGATCAAGAGGGTTGCGCAAGCCCCTAGAACCAAGTTCCTATGGAAAACTATCATAGGCACAAAAGAACACACATGAAAATGATATAAAGAGAAACAAAAAGGCACAAGCATGCACTATCAAAGACATAAAGAAAATTAAAAAAAATGAAAAAGGAAAAGAGGAAGATCAAGCTTCGATCATTTTTCCATCACAATGTGGATCATATCTAGGTTTTTTGTTTGAAAAATGCATACTGACTCTGAGGCAACAAAAATTTAGGCTGTCCAATGGGTGAGTAATCCAAGAAGATGAGATGCATATGGCCGATATGTGCTCACACACATGCATGAGTGGCTAAGAGAATGTCATAACTTGGATCTACTTCCCATCCAACCATACCAAAGTTATACCTCTTGATAACTTTGATAAGGCACCACAAAAAAATGAACTTCAAGATCCATGAGGCAAGCAAAGCTTCGTATGCTTGAAATGCATAAACATTGTAGATGAAAAATAGTGTAAGGTATATTCAAAGGGATTTTTCTTAGTTCATGCAAGATCTCTTCTTAGGGAACATTGTGCCTAATGTCTCCAAGAGAGGACAAGTCAAAGAAATATCATGCTCTTAGAGGAAATCAAGCCCAATGACACCACGAAGAAAATGACGCATCACAAGAAGAAACAAATCACATAATGAAACATGAGTGTCAATGTATGCCCCCACTTTAAAGCAGTTGCTAACACCATTAGTGTGAGAAATGAATTTAAAGTAGAAGAATACATGAGAGGTTATTTGGAAAGCCCTATGCCAAGTCATATGTTTCTAATAAGATACATCATGAGAAAGGGAAGGAGTTGCCCCCAAAATGTATAACTTGATATGTCACATGTGAGCCAACTTAAGGAATGTCATCCACATCCTAAGCTTGCTCTTATATTTAAATGAAATGTGGTCAACTAGCCAAAAGAGGCAAAAACAAGTGACATATGAGGACAAGGCTACCTAACCCCTTTCCCCCACTTAGTGCAAGATAAGGATGAGCTGAATAGGATGAAAATAAGTTTCAATTAGAGGAACTAGCTACTTCAACACAAGGAAGAGTACCACAATCCCTAGGATGTTGAATTTTGTTATTTAAAGCCTTACATTCATTAGTAGAATGACCATGAACTCTGTAATATGCACAAAATGAACTCTTGTAATAAAAATTCTTTTGTGTTCTTGGAGGGAGAGATATCAAATGATCTTGGAGGAGTCTCATCAAGATACTCTCTTGATCAAAAGAAGATGTTCCTTTATTTTGTGATAGAGATATCTCTTGCTTAGTACAAGGTGCCATACTTATGAAAGGATCTTTAGATTATGAGATTTTGTTCTCTCCTTTATAGGAGGGTGTAAAATATAATGAATTCAAATCATTAGCATTTTATGAGATGACATTGACATTAAGCAAAAACTTCTTTGTTTCTTTCATTTCTTTCGAAGGACAATAATCAAGATCACTAGTGTCTATCAATTCAAGATGCACTAATGTTAAAGTTGGATTAGAGGAATCTTTTGTGATAGTGTTGATATTGAGCGAAGGATTGTTTCTTTCTTTCGAGGGACAATAGCCAAGACCACTAGTCTTTTCTTGCGTGTGAGGTTCTCTAGGGATGCAAATACCTTGTTCTCTAGCACCACATCCTTTTCCACTATATCCAAGTTGTTTCATCATTTAATAACCTTTTCCATAAAGATTCCTCATCTCTTTTGGATTTGGTGGTTGCTCATAATTAATTTCATCAAAGTTTGTTGTGTAATTTGTTGTCTTTTGTTCTAAAGTGGTTGAGGTGGATGCTTTCGAAGGATCTTCTGTATTTTGTGTTGACATTACCACTTTTTCTTTTACCTTTTCAGAGCCTTTGTTTATGATCTTGTATTCTACCATGAATGTTGGTTCAAAGTCTAATGAACCCCAATCATCTTCTAATAGCTTTGTGATTTTATGAACATGTTTTTCTTTGTCTTTCTGTTGCACAGGTTCCGCTTGTGTTGTTGGTTTCAATGTTTTCAAAGGATTCTCCTCATTTTTCTTGAGTTGTAAAACACTGTAAGGCTCATTATCAACATCCAATTTCTACACTTTGTTGTTGTAAACCTACATTTTATGATGAAAGGTAGAAGGAATTGCATGCATCTCATGAATCCATGGTCTCCCTAAAAGGAGATTGTATGAACATGAGGCATAATGTGAATAGGAGTTTGTAATGTAACTTTTTCAACTATAATAGGAAAAGTTATCACTCCAAGCGATTGTCTTCCCACATTATCAAACCCGCTAATAGATAAAGAGGAAGGTTGAACTTTTTATTTATCCATGCCAAGCCTATCCAAAAGCTTTACACTACACACATTAAGAGTGGAGCCATTATCTATAAGGGTTATTTTTATTCCTGTTCGATTATATTTATCTATTATCATGAAAGCATCACATTATTTTTTCACTTCCAAAGTAGGGAGCTCACTTTGGTGGAAAACAATGTCATATTTTATTTCTTCAATTAGGGCTGCTATGTCATTCAGTTGTGCATTAGAAGGGATAGGAACTTGTTGCAAGGCACTTTGAATCATGTTATGATAGTGGGGGGAGGCTTGAATAAGGTCTCACAATGATATATTAGCAGGAATGTTCTTAAGTTGTTCAACACTTGATCATAATCCTTTCCACTTTGTGTAGGAAAATGAGGGGGACCAGGTAGGATAGGATTAGGCAATGGAAGGGATGTTGAAGATGTTTGTATTGGTTGTGGATTTTTTCTAGTGTTATATGTATGAGCAATAGTATTATGACTCGGCTGCTGCGGTACATTATTCTTAGGTGGGTAAAGGATAAATTTGGGTTTGTTTTGAGTTTGAGGTTTGTGTGAAGGTGGGTAAGAAATTAGCTTAGGTTCAAAGGATGTCCCACGGGGTATGTAGGAGGTCCATTAATCGAGGGAGATCTAATGGAAACTTGTGCATTCATAACCTCAATGGTCTTGGTTTGATGTACTTCTAATAAGGGGTAATCTATTATCATATTTTCACTATAATTCAAGGAAGTAACATGAATATTGTTGTCATTTTCTTGCACCATGACATCCTCCCTAGGAGGAGATATTTTAGCAGAACTACAAACCAAATGTTCTTGAAATTCAAGGATTGGTTCTTCCAAAATAAATTCATTACAAGTAGGGGAATGATCAATGGTTGAATTGTGTTGCTTGTCAATGATGGTGTTTCCTTGTTCAATAATGTTTTTTCTAGGCGAAGAGAGGAAATCAAGATTCCCATGACTTTCATCGATTGCATTTTCTAAAATTAAGGTATCTTCTTCACAACTATGAGAGATACTAGGAGAAGAAAAAATGTGATTGTCATGATCATTTATGATTTCATTCCTTTGTTCCCTAATGTCTTCCAAAATATGATAGGTAGGAAAATGTTCATAGAGAGGGTTGTTATAGACCTTAAAGGTTTGATCATCCAATACCAACATATCTTCCTCACTTACGCTTTCATCCTCTAAAACATTATCACAAGAGGGGAAGATGTTGGGATATGAATATAGGCTAGTTGAAGTTTCAATGGTTTCTTGTTGTGCTATATTATCATCATGATTACCTATGGTTGTTTCTTCTTGTTCATCAATGTATTGCCTAATAAGAGAGGTAGAAGAAGATAAACAACTAGGATTCTCAAAACTCTCATTGATTGGTTCTTCTATCACCAAATTATCTTCTTCGCCAATAGGAGAGATATTAGGAGAAGAACGAATATGATCATTAGGAATGTTCAAGGTTGTATTCTCTTTCACTAAAACACTCTCATGGGGAGGGGATATGAACTATTTCTTAGCATTCCTACCAAGGTAAGGTACTAACATTGTTTGAACAAAAATGAAAAGAACTTCTAACCATCTTATGCAATGCTTTAAGAATGTAAACAATGCATATCCAAAGACGAAAATTACTTTTATCCAATGTATGCAAAACTTTAAGAATGAAAACAATGTATATCCAAAAATGAAAAGAACTTTTATCAAACTTATGCAAAGCTTTATGAATGTAAAAATTGTATATGCAAAAGTGAAAAGTACTTTTATCCATATGATGCAAAGTTTCAGAAATGTGAACATTTTTAGATCTGATGATGCTTGTAATTGAAATGATTTAAAAAATGAGTGCCCTAAATTGATGTTTTTGACCTAGATGCATAAAAAAAATGTTACCAAAACTTTCCTGACTTATAGTATATGTTACCAGGAGGCTTAGGAAGCACAAAAATGAGGTTTTTAATGCTGTTAAAGGAAGTTTAAAATCTGGACTGGGACTAATTCGCCCAGAGGGGCAAATGAGTCCCACTTATAGTTATTTTTTCACAATTTTCAAAAAAATTTAAGTGATTTTTATGCTTTTTAGTTTTCATGAGCTGTAACCTAAATGCAAAAGTAGTTTTCAGATGTTTTTTAATGATTTGAGATGCAAAAATGCAACCTATATGCACTTTCACTAATGCAAAAATTTTAAACACTAGATTGTCAATTAACTAATGCTAATGCAAGCCAAATCTAGGATAATGATGCACTCCAAATCAGAATTATGATGTTCTAAATGCTAGTTCACCAAAATTTTGTATATGAAAAAAGGGGTTTGAATGCTATCATTTGACTTAGGACATAGAGCACACCCACTTTCCACCTACTACATTAAAGGGTAACCCTTGAGATCTCAATGCAAAGGAGAAAGAGATCTCGTGAGAGAGCTATCCTAGGAGTTGAATGCAACTAATAAGGGGTTCACCACCAAGTAAGAACTTGGAAAGACAAATGAAATGAAAATTATGATGCAAGATGAAATGAAAAACCCTAATTCAATGTAAAGAAACACTAAATGACCTAGAAATGTAAATGAATGTTCAACACAGAAAACTACAGAAATGAAGGTATGCACCTGGAAATATGGAGATGGTTGGAAGAGGTATGAAACAATGGAAGTTATACTTTTAATGTTGAGTGGGACTCATTTGACAAGTTGGGCGAATCAATCCAAAATATGGGTTTTCATACGGGAATAAGAGTCTACCAAAAAGGTATCCAAATATGCACAAATCTAAATTTTGACTGAAACTAGGAATCATTCCCCAGAAGTGGCGAATCAGCCTAGTTAGGGTTTTTTGAAGCTTCAAATTCTTATCCTACTCTTCTTTGTCTACTCTATCCTTCTTGAGTGATTTTCGGGTCTGAAACCCTGATCTGCAACTTGTAGGTGTTCTCCAATGTTCTTCAAGGCTTGATGACAACTTTGAGAACTTTGAATGATTTGACAAATTTTCTCCAGTCTTGCTCCTTCGGAAATCTACAACCTAGACTTGAAAATCACACAAAAAGGAGAGGGGAAAATTTTGTTGGGTTAGTGGATAGGGATTTTCCTTGGTCAAACCCCGTTTTGGTAATCAAACCTTGAAATAGAATGAAATAGTAATGGAGAATGATGAATGAACAAAACATGATGTTGCAACTCACGAACCCCTATCAATAATATGTCACAAAAATGTGTGAGATGGATCCAATGGATGTAGATCTTGACTCTTTCTTGAAGATGATAGATCTTGAGTGAAATTCTTGCTTGTATCATAAAACCCTACATCACAATTATTAGCTCCAAAAAAAACATGATGCATGATATCTTTGACATGATGCTTGATACTTGAATGTTGAGCTCTAAAATGCTTGATAATCAACCCTTGAGTGCTTCTTGAATGCTCTTGTAAACACTTGTGAAATCAACTTTTCTATAAGGATGAATACTTGAATGCTTGGGGTGAAAATGAGTGAACCTTGTATTTATACTCAATTATGCAATAATTATTGAAGTTACAACACTACAAGATGACATCAGATCTAGGAGGATAAAATCCCACCAAACATTTGAATTAATTTTAATTTAGGGCCACACGAAACTCATTCGCCTAAGGTGGTGAATGAGTCCTATTGTGTGGTCTCACAACATGCCCCAAGACTGTAAGACTTGGGGACCCAAGTGAAACAATAATAACTCTTATGGAAGGAGATAGCAAGTTGAAAAGATCACTAGAAGTGAAAAGTAAAGAGAAATTTTTAATCAAAGAGTACTTCGTAATGTAATTGTTTCGGGTACTGGGTACCGGGAACTGGAAATGTTTGAAAGGGAAAAGGTGGTGCAAATATGAGCAAAGTGTTCCAGTTCGATATTTGGAGTCTGGTAAAGTGGAAGTTCCGGTAAAACTGAAGTCCGGGGAAAGTTCATGTGTAAAGCTGAATACCGGGTACTAGGAAATGAAACAAAATGATTTTTTTTTTAATCTAATGATTCCAATAGTCTAGTAATCTAGTAGATGTAGAAGATAATTATGCAAGGATTTATGATATGCTAGAAAGCATGTTATTTATGAGATTTATGTACTAACATTTGAATATTGGTTTTATTTATATGAGATGTTTATAAATGTTTTCTTTAAAATGGATTTAATGTGTGGAATTTGTGATTGTAGGAGATGTAGATTGTGATGCAAAGTTTGGGTATGGATGGTCAGGAAAATAAAATTTGTGAACAAATCCGATGGTGTTTCCAGGTTCAATGATGCACTTTAAAAGCTCATGCTGGAATAGAGTTTTTTGCAAAGATGTGCCAGATACCAAGATCCTGGGACTCTAGAGTTCAAGCATGTGGCGAAGAAGTGTACCTATTCTAGGGTGGCTCATTCCTGGAATGTTCAAATCAAGGAAGAACCTAAAATGTAGGAGTGAAATTCCACCTGATCACTTCAAATTTGTGGGAAGTTCCTACATTTTGTTTGAGAAAATTTGATTGGTTCCAAGAAGGAACCTTCATGATTAAAGATTAAAGCTCGAAGAGCTTCAATGTGCAATTGGAGTTGACTTTCGTTGACTTCAATTACAATTCTCTTATCAGTCACTACATTCCACGTGCCTTGATGTGATTTTTCCCTTGGATTTCCTCTCATGTATTTGTCTTATCCTATATGTGCCTTGTGTTATATAAAAGGCCAGAGGATCTTTGTTTTTAAGTTAAGTTTAGAATTTCTAGATGTCGGAAGAGCCAAAAAATCTTTAATTTTTGTTATCTTTTGCTATCTTCTGAATCATTCCGGTGCAAAAATTTGTATGCACATAGACATTGATTAATATCAAATCGAATTAGATAACTACCTATCTCATGAATCTTTTGTAGCTAGTTTTGTTATTTTAGCAGAACAAGACTGTGTGTTGCACTGTTTAAGGGTGCATACAAAACCTACTCGGTGTCCAAACTAAAAACCCTCTCTTTAAAATCTCGTACTATTTTATATGTAGTTTTGAAGCAATCTGGTGAAGTATAAAGTAGTTTGCTCTGTTTTGGTTAATTCTTTGGGGCATGCATGGAGAAACACCGGGAGAAAATTTTAATTTTTCAGTATTTTTATGTTTTATTTTAGAATAGATGTTCAAATTTCTTGAAAATGATCCAAAAATAGATGAATGAATGTAAATTTATTGAAAATATTTCATTTTCTATGAAATTGTTGAATGCTTTATGCTAAATCTATTTAAGTGATAGCAAAGAAATTGTTGATGTTCATGAAATATTATTTCAAATATTTCAATTTCATGATATTTTTTTTTAAATTCTAATTGAAAACTTAGTTTCTGATATATATGTGATTTCAAAAAACCATATTCCCTTTGAGATTAACAACAATATCACATTATACCCGAGAGGAAATCTAGTACAATCAAGACCTGATTACCAGATACTTGGGATTGAATTGAGTCAATCTTTTCCTGTTAAAGAAAATTTCCCCTTTAGATTGTGTTTGTTCCATATCTTTCAAGAAGGATAGGCTCTTTGCGGTTGATCTGTGAAGAATTTATTCACCCTGTTTCCACAAGTAAAATCATCGTCAACAGGAACTGGTGCTAGGAGGGGATTTTTTTGAATTTTATATTAGTCCCGAGTTTTGGAAGGAAGCTTGTAAATTAAAATTGAGTGCAAGCTAGTTTTTCAGTATGGAAGTCAAGAAACTATGGAAATTTTTTAACCAAAGATTACATCCTTTGAGTTTATTCACCTTTGGTAGAGTCACCAAGTGTAGAATTCGTGATATAATTGATCACGTTGAATTCGAGTGTGAATTTTTTTTAACTAGGGTAAGCCTGGCCATGTGTAAAGTGATTCCTTTAATAGAAGAAGTTCTAACTGCTAGAAGAAAGGAACCATTAGCAAGAAAAATGTTTAACCCTAGTGGAATTGGAAACACTGAAAATTAACTGATACATCAAGACAGTTTGAAAATTGCAATTATTATAAAGAAAATCCTAAAATTTTGCAGGAAAATAGTTGAGAATGCTAAGATTTAGAGACATCACATTAGGAACAAGGAAATGGTATTGATGGGTCATCATTCTCCTTATACGTGAAAAATACAAATGAGGAAAAGGAGCAGGGAAATTGAGTGGGAGACGCGTGTATTTTGCTCCAAGTGGAAAATTCACAAGTTAAAAAGGGAAATTTCCCTGATTTTATGCAAGATATAGAGTATCAAACTTTTAATTTTTCTCTCTCTGATAAAAATATAAATTGTGACATATCTTGGTCTAGAAACAAAGTGCAAAGTGAAGGCAGGACTGAAGACATGGAGATTTTCAGAGGAGAAAGTCGAGAAATGGACATAACCATTTATGGAAATGAACCAGGGCTGGAAGAAGGTAGAGTATGGTCGCATTAGATGAAGTGTGTGCAATCGAACTTTAATGAGGTTGTTTTCATACATGTGATCCAAGTCATTGGTAAGTACACCTTTGAATTTATGATTATTAAATGCATAAAATTTAAGATAATTCATTGTTACAATAGATTTGTTGAGATTTTTCTGAATGAATTTAAGATAAACCTATTGTAATTCATACCAAAACAACAATGGAAATAGTCATAGAAATTAAAATAAGTTGTTTTGTTAAGGTTAATCGCTTGTTATATTAGAATTTTGGTTAGTTAGGGTTAGTTTTCTTTTTGTAGGGTTTCTTGTGTTTTTGTTTGCTTTTCTTTCTTTTTATTATTATTATTATTTTTTCGTTTGGCCTCTGCATTATCAAATTCTGCTTAACTTATCTTACACATGAGAGTTAATTCAAACATTTGTAAAATTGAATTGTGAAATACAAAATGATAAAACCATACACAGTAGAAACATGCTTTGAGATGGATGAAAAGCTATATATATATGTATATCACGTATATATATGAAGTATCAAAATTCTTTCACTTCAAAAGATCAAAAAAGCCAAAAAGAGTGAGTCAATCTGCAGGTAGTAGTAGCCATTCAGTCGATATGGGATGCCTCATCTATTAGGGCTAAATACCCTATGTAGGTGAGTTCCCTATGAACTTCGAAGTCACGAATATGGAGGTCAGTGAGGAAAGGTTGAAGTGGAACCACTTCCCTATGTTCTAAGAACCGAGGAATATCATCCATAGAAGGGATTCTGATGGTCAGGTGTGCAATAGAAAAAATAGTATCCAAATTCTCCAAATATTTAGGCCTTACTATCAAATTGGAAACTAAGCGAACATCTTCAATAGGTATCCCAGTATTCAGAAGCGATGCTACAAAATGAGAAGCCACATAGGAGTAAAAGTGAAAGTAGCGACTAGATTGCACATACTTTTCCCCAAAAACTAAGCACAAATTTGGTACAATGAAACTGGAATTCCGAATGAATAAAACATTTTCAAGCCTTTATGGTGTGATAATTCCTAGGAAAACATTTTGGCGGTGAGAGAAGCTTAAGAAAATTGGAGTATCCATGGCCTAGAAGCAAGAGAGAATAAATAGAGCAAAAATGTAGAACAAGAGAAGAAAGCTAAGAAAAAAGTGTGAAGAATTCAAGAAGAAATGCAAAATTTATAGAAATCCGAGAGCAATTTATGGTACATAGTTTCCTCAAGTGAAATATTGGAAATCATAAGCAAGGTGGCAACCAGACAATTATCTTCATAGTGGAATGTTAAATAAAATTAATTCTTTGCACATAGTTGGTGGTAAATTACTTCAAATTTGAATAGTATGAAGATTGTGAATCAAGCAAGTTGAAGATTTCAAAGTAAAGGGTGGTCATTTCATATATTTTTCTTGAGTTGTATTAATTATGGAGGTGCTTATGTGTGTAGTGTAGAAATGAAAATGAATTCGATAAGGTAGCACAAATCATCACTCGGGTAAGTTGAAATAAATAAGGTGTGAAAATTTAACACAAAATAATGCGATCTTGTTTCAATGTAATCATGACATTTTTGATCCATTAGTGAGGTGCAACGTCGTTAAATTGGGAGTGCTAGCCAAATATTTAGTAGTTGCCATGAAATTTAATCGGAAGGGTGGTAACTAATGTTTCTAAGTTTAGATTTCAATTTGGTGATGAAATTGTTCATTGCTAAATTTTAATTTATGCATATTTTTTAACACATAGCGAGTTGCAGTTAGCTAGGATTTGGCATAAAGTAGTAAAATTTAGCTAGAAATACACACCAACAGGAAATTATTAAATGATTGTTTTGGGAACTGGTAAATTAATGAAGGGATTTTCATTGAATGAAAAATAAAAAAGGTAACCTTCGCTACCACTGTAATTCTGAGCCTAATAGCAGGTTTCATTGCTGCAAGTTAAACAATGAGCTATCATTGAAATATCAAAAGAAAAAAAAGAGAGCTCTTATTGCAATATCTATAAAAAAAACCAACGCTTTAGGCTATCCAAATAACTCTACCAGGGCTATGGACTCCTGGCTGGCAGTAGAACTATGTTTGGGGGGAATTACAGAGATAACCTTGTTGGGGCTATGGACGCTTGACTGGAAACAAGGCTCTATCCCTAGTTGGCTTTAGAGGATTACCATATTATGTAGTTCAATGCTAATGAACTGATTCTTTTCACTAAGTTTCCAAAAATTGGAATTAATCAGAGCACACATGGATGTTTCTGGTGAAGTTTTACTTTTTATGCCAAAATATAGGTAAAGGTGAAAGTTATTTTTTAAAAATATGTATAAATTATAATTTATAACCGGTGATTTAATTTCAAGTTTGGTTTAAATTTGGTTTTATTGGCTGCAATTTGTTGTGTGGTCTCACAACATGCCCCAAGACTATAAGACTTGGGGACCCAAGTGAAAAAAATGATAAATCTTATGGCAGGAGCTAAAAAGTTGAAAAGATCACCAGAAGTGAAAAGTAAAGAGAAATTTTTAATCAAAGAATACTTCATATTGTAAGTGTTTCGGGTACCGGGTACCGAGAACTGAAAATTTTTGAAAGGAAAAAGGTGGTACAAATAGGAGCATAGTGTTCTGGTCTGATATTTGGAGTCTGGTAAAGTGGAAGTTCTGGTAAAATTGAAGTCTGAGGAAAGTTCATGGGTAAAGCTGAGTAACGGGTACCGGGTATCGGGAAACAAAATGAAATGATTTTTTTAAAAAAATCTTAAGGTTATCTAATTATTCTGATATTCCAATAATCTGGTATATGTAGAAGATAATTATGCAAGGATTTATGATATGCTAGAAAACATGTTATTTATGAGATTTACGTACTAACATTTGAATAATGGTTTTATTTACATGAGATGCTTATAAATGTTTTCTTTAAAAGGGATTTAATGTGTGGAATTTGTGATTGCAAGAGATGTAGATTGTGATGCAAAGTTTGGGTATGGATGGTCAAGAAAACCAAATTTGTGAAAAAATTTGATGGTGTTGCCAGGTTCAATGATGCACTTTAAAAGCTCATGCTGGAATAGAGTTCGTAGCAAAGATATGCCAGATACTGGGATCCCAGGACTTTGGAGTTCAAGCATGCAACAAAGAAGTGTGCCTATTTGGGGGGTGGCTCATTCCTGTAATGTTCAAATCAAGGAAGAACCTGAAATGTAGGGGTAAAAATTCCACCCGATCACTTTGAATTTGTGGGAAGTTCCTACATTTTGTTTGAGTGGATTTGTTTAGTTCCAAGAAGGAACCCTGATGATTAAAGATTAAATCCTGAAGAGCTTCAATGTGCAATTGGAGTTGACCTTTGTTGACTTTAATTGCAATTCTCTTGTCAGTCACTACATTCCACGTGCCTTGATGTGATTTATCCCTTGGATTTCCTCTCATGTATTTGTCTTGTCCTATATGTGCCTTGTGTTCTATAAAAGGCCAAATGATCTTTCTTTTTAAGTTAAGTTCAGAATTTGTGGATGTCAGAAGAGCCAAAACTTCTTTAAGTTTTGTTCTTTTTTCCTATTTTCTGAATCATTCCAGTGTAAAACTTTGTATGCACGTAGACATTGATTAATATCGGATCCAATTAGATAGCTACCTATCTCATGAATCGTTTGTAGCTAGTTTTGTTAGTTCAATTGAACAAAACTGTGTGCTATGCCGTTTAAGGGTGCATACAGAACCTACTCAGTGTCCAAATTAAAACCCCTCTCTTTAAAAGCTCGCACCATTTTATATGTAGTTGTGAAGTAAATGGCGAAGTATAAAGTGGTTTACTCTGTTTTGGTTAATTCTTTGGGGCATGCATGGAGAATAACCAGGAGAAAATTTTAATTTTTAGTATTTTTATGCTTTATTTTAGAATAGATGTTTAAATTTCTTGAAAATGTTCCAAAAATAGATGAATGAATGAAAATTTATTGAAAATATTTTGTTTTCTATGAAATTGTTGAATGCTTAATGCTAAATCTACTTAAGTGATAGCAAAGAAATTGTTGATGTTCATGAAATATTATTTCAAATCTTTCGATTTCATGATATTTGTTCTTAAGTTCCAATTGAAAACTCAATGTTTGATTTATATGATTTCAAACAACCATATTCCCTTTGAGATTAACAACAATATCACATTATACCCGAGAGCGAACATAGTACAATCAAGACCTGATTACTAGAGACTTGGGATTGAACTGAGTCAATCTTTTCACGTTAAAGAAGATTTCCCCTTTAGATTATATTTGTTCTATATCTTTCAAGAAGGATAGGATCTTTGTGGTTTATGTGCGAATAATTTATTTGCACTGTTACTATGAGTAAAATCGTCATCAACAAGTCCTAGTAGGCATAATTTTTGGGGCAATTTTTAAAAATGCTTAGAAAGGTGTGAAACCAGGTTCGAGACCAAAAAAATCTAGGTGGGACTGATTCGACCAAGGTGGTGAATGAGTCCCAGATCACTGAATTTGGACCATTAAAGACTAAAACACCTGAATTATGATTGGGTATTGATTTGTGTCAGGATTATCCTTACAAATATGCATTAAATAAGGCTTGTGGATGAAAAATAGGGCCAATTAAAGCATAAGAAAGCCCAATTATTAGTCACAACCCTAGAAAATTGTGGAAGTGTGTTACAACACTTTAAACAAGGCACCAATAAGCTCATTTAGCTCACAAGGGCCCAAGACCTAATGTGAAATGTTAGGCATATTACAACACTAAATCAAGGCCAAGTTAGGGGGACCTTTTTCCGTCATTACAAAAGATATCACAAAAAATCATTCTAAAGGGGTATCTCATACTTGAGTATAACAAAATCATAACCCATTGGTATGCTTGGCTCCAAGTATGGTTTTACAGTTGCAAATTGTAGGACAACAATGTACTGAGATAGTGACCAATATAAAATATTAACAATATGGTTTCATTAACATAAGGAAAATCTAACCCTTCATTTCATTGTTACTAACAAAATATTTTAAAATAGACACTTAATACTACCAAACCCTACTAGTGTATAGATTCTAAAGGGTGTAATGATTAATTTAAGGTAAACTATAATAACAATATAAAGCATCAAATGAAGATTTAAATTAACCAAACAAAACATTCTCCTTATGTTAGTTAAAAATAGTAATAAATAATTAAGATTTAACACATAAAAATAATATTTAAAAAACACATCTATTATATATTGAATGATGCCAAGTAATGCCAACACCTAGTAAACATGATGGAATACCAAATATGCAAATAAATCATCCCAAAAGAGAAATGTACCAAGAAGCCTTTGAATGGAATGATTCCCCATTCTTTTAGACAATGGGATTTTTTCACACTACTTACATATTATGAACACACCCAAACATAGTTCATATCTTCTTTACATGCCAATGTAAGTGCTTAGAGTGGAGTTAACTAGATTTGGGTATATTTTTAGGTGGCCATTAGCTACCAAAACTACCAAATGGTCACATATTCATGAGAAGATCAGGGATTTTGATCCCATCATGAAATGTTCACAACAAATAATTTAGTCATTGAATCACAAAATTAAGATAGTCTACCCATGGGTCCAAACCTCATTTCCTTTATTTTTCATTTTTTTCTCCTTCACCTCAACATGTACCTTTCACCAATCACATGGTCCAATAATTTTGAATCAAAATTTATTCACAAATAGTTTTAAACACAAGTGACCAGTTTTAAAATTACCTTATGAATTCAATTCAACTAATTATACTAAAATATAAAAAATAAGATTAGTAACAATAAGTAATATTAATCTTGAGCGATGATGAAAAAATCAAATGAAATTATCAACACACTAAACCATAATGATATAAGCCATTATGGGATGAATCATTTGTTGACACTATCATTTACTTGAATAAACAAACTATCAGGATGATTTTATCTTTCATAATAGCACCTAACATGGGATATGGGAATAAACATTTGGATCTTTACCCATTCCATTTTAAAACTATGTTCACTTATAAATAAACATAAAATAAGAAAAAAACATGAAAACATGCATAAACAATGTAAAAAAGGAAAGATGTTTAACCCAGGCAAGAGAAAATTGATTGATTTGATTGATTGATGATGATGATGACGACGATGATGATAAAATTTTTAACAATAAGAATAATTGGAGGACTATGAATAATACATCCTAATAATATTATTTTTGAAAATGAGTTAAAAAATGATTGGGAATGATATAAATCCCTAATGAAAATTTGAGTAAAACAGGTCCAGGTCTTCCAAGAAGCTGGGAACAAAATTGTTTATTACTTGGATGATGCACTAGATTGGTTAACAATATTGTATCGATTATGATTGCATGTATATGTATTGTGTTGAGGGCTCTCAATTTCTTGAAACTAAAGATAAGGGAAAACCAAGTTGATGGAAAAGGATGGAGTGATAGAGGGATTTTTTAGATAGGGGATAGGATGGATTATGGGATGATGTATTAGGGATATTGGAAGGAGTGTCAAGATGTGATCTCTAAGGACTATGGTGGATAGGAATAACATGTCCCATACTAGATATTGTGTAATGGATATATAAGGTTGTAAGAGGGAGGTTTAGTAGAGAAAGTAAGGCTTGTATTGTCTAACATATGTTTAGATGTTATATCCTTATCCATATCAATATTAAAGTATGAAAGGAGGATGGATTGGATATGATGATATAGGTATGGATGAGGTGGATGGGAAAAGAGGATGAAGTATATAAGATGGAGATTGATATGATGGAAGAATATTCCCCATGTATAGGATGCGAGTACATGGGGGATTTACAAATTACACCTTTTTTCCAAGTTTCATCATGGAACTTATCAAAGGTGTCATACTAATTGTTTTCACCATTGAATGATGATTTCTCTTTACTTTTTCTTTTTGATTTATTCTTAATTTATAGTTTAATAGATGAAGGAGAATTATTTGGATAAATTAGTGTGGATGGTGGTTAGGGATATGGATGGAGAGCTCAAATATTTATTTCCATAATGATAGTATCCTTTTTAAATAATTAATTTGACAGTCATTGTATGCATAGATGTTACTAGAAATAGAGCTAAGTAGGCTTCTTCAAAATTTAAACTGTGTACCAACATAGCTCTAATATTAAAGGATGCTACCAAGGGAGATGGAATGGATGAGGAGATGAAAAATGGGTAATGAGTTATTTAAAATATTAAATTACAAAAATGTGATGGTGGATGTATGTTGGATAATGGATAGGGGGTTGAAATATGATTGGATGAAAGGATGGGATGGTAGTAACATGAGGGAATGTCATTAGACAAAGGGGAACTAAGAATAACAATTGCATACACCTTTTTGGATGCTAAATGTTTGAGTTAGGATGTGATTTTGGATGTTGGGAGTTAGATGAGGTAATTAGGATTGTAGATTATGGGATGTAGGAGCCCAAAATAGATCTAGAATGTTTGGGAGAGGAATTTTGTATTTTTTATTTTGTGACATAGGGACCCAAAATATATGTAGGATTCTTAGGATAGGAATGCTTGGATTTATATGGAGAAATGTGGGATTAGGATGAAGGGTATGGATATTTGGAATTAGGGAAAGAACGAACCTTTGGAGGAGTGGATGGAGATGTAGAGTTTGATGCTCTTTGTCGATGTATTTCTTTTTATTTAGGATCCACATTATTTTTTATTAGTGGACCTTGGTGTCCTTTCCAATAAATTTTAATATTGGATCAGATCTTACATTGATATTGTAGACACTAAAAAAATGTTCTAAATGATATCATGCACTTGAATCAGGTATACTAACATCATTTCCTCTTTTCACTTAATTAATTAAATTATCATAGCTATTTAATTAATTGCATCATTTTTTTCTATTAACCTAATTCATCAAATTGAGTTAATTCACCCTTCACGTTAACATTTCATCTCACTAAATTGAATAAACCAAACTATTTAATTTAATTCCCTAATTCATACTATTCAATTAAATAACCCTAAGTTATTTAATTAAATGTCATTTCACCATTCCCCATTCATTAAATCATTTAATTTAATGAATATCATGAATATCACTTTTAATTCTTCTGATTCTTCTAATTGTATGATTAAACCTTGTTTAATTAGCAATTATCTAATTAAAACCAAATTCCTCCCACTTGCAAAGGAATATTCCAAAAGAATATTCTTGCTTTGCACCATTAAATTTAGTTGTAATTAACTAAACAATTTTTCTCACACATGAAAATATTCCAAAGAATATTCTCTCTCCTCCAATCATTTGAAAAAGGGAATATTCTCACTTGGCTTATTGAGCAAGCTAAACTTGAAACCTCTTGAGCAAGTTAACTTTTGACCTCTTAAACAGGTCAAAAGTGTGTTTATTTGGAAGGAATGAGAACCCTTGATTAAATCTCATCTTGCATTCTCACTCGTTGATGATAATCCATGATCCATGCCCCCCATTTCCTCCATCCTTGACCGTTGATTAGCTTTTTCAATATCAATCCTCCATTTCTCATTTGTTTTCCTATAAATAAAGCATTATTTGGAGACAAATGGATCCATCTTTCAATTTTCAAACTTATGCTATTTGATTCACTCACACTCACAGTCATCTAAGTTGCTCACATTTAGCATATTTTAGTTCATTTTTAGCTGCATATTAGCTTTAAGCTTCCTTTAATGACTTCCATGCATCTATTTATCTTGTTTATAAATTAGGACTTCAATATTTCAGCTTGGAATCCACTTCGATTATCTTAGCTTTTGCATATTTAGATCATTTTTATCATAAAATCATGTTAATTTAGCTTGCATCATATTCAATTTAGCATAAATCATGTTTTCATCCACATATCACAATGGTTTCATCAATTCTCTTTAGTAGAATCGATTGGAACATGCTCACTAATCACAGGATTGGGAAAGGGTCATTGTTACACATCAACACAACACCGATTCCAAAATGGGATAAGTTTTAAATGGGTTAGAGTAGATATTTAAATGCTTTCACAGTTCATAATGTTTAGTTTCAATAAATGTTTAGCTTAACTTTCATTTGAATGATCTTGTTTAAGATTGAGTATTAGTGGCTACATTATGCTCTAATTCTTCATGAATCAATTGTAATCGACCCATACTAGTATCCTCAATCAACATTCTGGCACTAGACAGACAAAAAACTACCAATTTAATCAATTTCTATCTCAAATTACATTCGTTTTGAGTTTTGCAGGAAAGAGCGATGCCCAACTCAATTTTAGTGACACCTTTGCAGGGCATCGCCATACAATGATGCTATCATCATTTCAAATAGAAATTCCTATGAAATGCATTAGCAGTGATTAAACAAAGAGCGACGCTAATACTTTATCGAGGTATCAAAGATTTACAAATGACGATGCCTGACCAAATAGCGATGATATCATGCTCTCAGGTTTTTTTGCAGAGCGATGCTCTTATTCACTAGAGCGATGCCCTTATTCACCAGAGTGATGCTATCATGTACAATGACACCCAAATTTGGTAAGAATTTTAATGATCATTTTTCAACATGTGTGTTAATTTTTTCAATTCGTTAGGTTACTAACACGCCTCTAACATTGTTCTAGTTTTTAGACTAATGTGGTTTTGTAGGTTGGATGACACGAAGTTAAAGTGAAGGAGTATTTTCTTATCAAGATTTTATGATTGTAACAAGCGTTTGATGCTTTGGGGAAATTATAACCCAATTTCTTATGCTTTTTGCTTTATGTTCTAGGACCTCACTAAATTTCATTTGCATTTAAAATGAATGCTCAAATGGGACTAAACTTGAACCCTCATCTCATCATTGTCTTTTGGGTTTAAAATTGAACAAGACAACTTAAAATTTTGTTTGGTGCATAAAATGGATTTATCTTAGCTTTAGCTGGTAAAATAAATTAGTGTCTTCTTTGTTGTGAAACACTTTTAGTGTGTATCCAATCCCCTTGCGCTTCGTGTGATCTTGGGTGAAGAGAAACACTCCAAGAGCACTTCACTATTTGTGTGCACTTATAGTACGTATCTAATCCCCTTGCGCTTCTTGTGATCTTCGGTGAAGAGAAATACTTAAGTACACTTATGCTTTGTGTCACCCTTAAGAGAGGACTTGCTCTGAGACACCCCGCAACGGGAAACTCATAGGAAAGTACTTGCAAGCATGTTTATCGATGAGATATATTAAAGGTCAGGAAATTGTGAGAAAGTACCTTCTATCCTAGACTGTATAACGTACTGCACCTAGTACCATGCCTTAAGTTGAACGAGAATGGTAGTAAGATCCTTAAGTGGAAAAGTGGGCGTGTATACGAGTAGGTGTTCTTAGTTTGTTACTAAGAGACAAATTGTTTAGTTGCCAAAAATCCTTACTACTTGTTGGTGCAAGAACAATCATTTTGAAGTCGCCCCACATTTGTACTATTTGTTGTTGAAACAAAAAAATCCTTAGGATCTTAGGATCTTTAGGATTTTGAGATTTGGTGGTCCCAAGAAGTGTGTCATGGAGGGGAGCCAGTACTGCTAAATCTCTAACTATTCGCAATGTTTTAGCATTTGGAGAAATTTGAGTGGGGACTCAGCAAGTATGGCCATTTTAACCTAGGATTGTAAATGATTACATGAGTCAGTTCCAAAAATGTTACAAAACAAACATTCACTATCTTCCTCAAAATTTTAAACACTTTGGCTTAAATATGGATACCTCTTGAATTAGCCTGGATATTACCGCTTAAACCTAAAGATTTCTATCCTTAGAGATTTCTAAATATCTTGACTTATATCTCAATCCATATTTTCCAAAGATAACATGGGTAATTATGGCTTCAACCTCATGATTCTCACAAAATGGACATTGTGAAAGTTATGATGTTCTTGACATAAAAATTTAGTTTAGAGACTTAATCAAGACAAGTGTTTGTGGTAAAATAAATTCACTTAAGCAAGATTAATTGACACAATTGAACCCCACATGACTATTTGGAGACCAATTGCTCCCATTGAATAACCTGATCTTGAAGGTGCTATCATTCAGCCAAACTTTGAACTCATTAACGAGGAACAAACCAATATCATTAGTAGTTTGAGAAGCTTCACTTTTTTAATAGAAGAAACACCTATCCAGTGGAGAAATGTAACAAACATCTTAGAAAAAGAAGAGGAACAAGCTGATATTGAGGTCAAATGACCCATATTACCACCACCCATGTGGAAATAAATATCTTCCTTTCTTCCATGAACTTGAACTCTTCTAAATGATCTCACACAAAGTTAGGATCCCGAAAAGAAGGTCTATCGGTTATAACTTTAAACTTAGGCATCTTAGTTCAAAAGCAGTCAAAAACCATATTTCAACACTCTACCTGAACAAAAAAAAATTGTTAGTAAAATTTTATGAACGTGCTTTGAGGTAACACCCACACATGTACATGTTATTTATGAGTTGAAACCCAGGTCTTTTTCATGATAATCAACCTATCTAAAACCTTGGTCCTTTTCATGGTTTTGAACTTCTCTAAATGATCTATCAAACAATCAAAATCTGTAGGGTAAGATCAACATGTTGCCATTACAGATGTAGGTATCATAATTCCAAGTTTGGTAGGAAGTGGGCCTTAATACTTTATCACAATCGTAACCTCTTGTTAAGAAACTATTATGCTCGAGCTAGGAGGAACAAATAAGATTTACATACCCACATCTATCCTCTTGTTTAGGACAAAATTTATCTTTAGTATTTGAACACTTTAGAGGTCTAGCATAATTCTCACCACCTTGGTCTTGCAAAACAAAGATTCATTCTAAGTCAACATTGGGTCAAAAAATTCATTCACCCCGCCATCAAATTTCATCCTTCACTTCATCGAACTTTGAAAACTTTCAAATACACCAATTTTTTTTGACTTGGACATCAATCAACCCAAAACTCCAAGGGTGATCCCATAATATTGGTTTACAATTTTTGGCCAAATAGGACATTGAACTAATTTTTTCTAACTAAATCTTCACTTTTGGGCAGCTATAGCGGCTAAACCGTGAGGAATTTGAAGATGATGCAAACTAGTGATTTGTGACATTTTGTATGTAGATTCTAAATATATTTTTTTCAAAATTTTTGCAATTAGATTGCACTTCTTTTTCCATCTCCTTGGAAAACTAGTTTTTTTCAGTAAACACCATTTTTAAGGAGTGACGCTCACCGTATAACACATAAATTCTTTCCATGAAGGATAATATTTTTTTTTTTAATTTAGATTTTTAAATATGATATCTAGTTCTTACAATTGGTTTCATAGTGTTTTATTGAATATTTTTTCCTTTAATCAAGCCTTTGAAGTCAAACCACCAATTACACCAAACATATAAGGACCATATATAACACAATTTTTGTATGTATCGAAATCTCAATTTTTTGTTGGATCAAGGACTTCAATATTTGGTGCACTCATATTTTTCAAAAAAAAAAAACTGATAATCTTCTATTTTTCCACATGTGCAAAATAGAGAGCTTGATTTTCGGTGAAAAACCTACATTCACAAGAAATACAAAATAAATATAATAATAAAATTAAATTTATTTAAAATTATACTTTTTTGGGAGCTTATAATAAGGAATATGTACTTACAAAAAATAAATTTTAAATGAATTCATTTGATCCCCCAAAAGGTAAATCAAAAGTGGTTTTTTATCAGCATTTTGATAGGTGTAAAGGAGACTCCATTATAGGTATGGTTTAAAACTAGCGGGGTTCTGTCCAAAGGGGTTTGATCTAAGGTAGTTTGATCAAACCCTCTTCAATTGGAATGCTTTAAATGGAACTTTTAAAGGCTTAAATCATTATATTTTCTAAAAATATGTGATTTCAACAAAAATCAGAATCTCTCAGAAATTGTAAGCTAGCTTTGTGGGATCACCCCCAACTTAGCTATTTTGTATGTGAAATATATCCTTTTCCATGCATTTAGTTAAATTGGTTATCATCTTTGAAATAGTCTATCTCGAAGGTCACAAGTATACCATAAAGATTTACAGGTTCATCAAAATCCTTTATCCCAACATCAAAACATCAAACTCAAGTCAAAAGTGTTGTCCCAAAATGTTTGGAAAGGTCACTCTCCACATCACCCATATTTTCATCCCCCACTATGATCATTAATCCAAAAAGACTTAGAGCATCCCTTTTACCTAGATTTGAGTCAACTAGAGAGTTCAAACATTAAAAATCTCAACAAAAATCTCCCAAAGGTGACACAAAATTTATGGTAAAAACGAGATCACAACATAAGAGAATCATGGAGAAAACTAAAGTCACATTTACCTCAAGTGATCCAAACCCTTTATAATTTTATTCGAGAAGTCAAGTTACCCCATCACAACAACCATCATCTCTGTTAGGGCCATATGAGATAGAAGACATCACAAACAATCCCTTTGAACTTACTAGGGATGAAATCATGGAATGTCAAGCCTTTGAAAATGTAGCTCCTATTTCCCCATTATTTATTGCAAAAAAATTGACACATGGATTCACAACTCCACCACTAGGGCTAACTCAAACATCCGCTCCTAGTATTGTAACTAGCCTTGCCAAGGACTTTGGTCTAACTCTAACATTTAAGAGCAACAAAATTGTGGGTAGCCTCAATGCCAATCCTCCATCCCAAAAAACCACATGAACACCTACCTTTGGTGCTCCTCCCATTCCCAAAGATCCCAAACAACCATATAAACCTCTTGAATTTAATTATTCCACCATGACCTCCACATATCAAGGACACCCCTCTTCATCCATACCCATGAGTACCACAAGTGGTTCCACCATCATGCAAAGCAGTATAGACCAAATGTCTCAAAACAACACACAAGGGAATGTAAATACTATACCACAGAGTCAACCCTTAATGCAAGTAGGAACATATTTATCCAATCCTCCCATTGGTTCATCCATACCATTGGTTTCATAAAACACATCCACCCCATCTATCACCAACCCATCTAAGAACAATCCCTTGGTTATGAATCCCACCAACCTAGGTAATACCCTGTTTACAACTCTAGCACAAAGAAATCCTCAAGACATGGGACAAGGGAACCTTTTTAATCAATGGACTGAAGGTCCTAGTGTGTCATTTCCATCACAAAATATAATGGCACCATCTTCATCTTTTTCCATGGTCCCCTTTACCATGCCAAATCAAATGGGACCTCAAACTTACATTCCTCCACATCAATCCACCATATTACAAGGGATGTTAAACCAAGGGAACCCTTCACCTCTCATTAGAAATCCACTACCCACTCAAAGCATCAATACTCACAATCCATCTTAGCTATCCCAAAAATCACCTGATCCTACCTTGCAAGCACATGCCCTAGCTTTACAACAAGAACAACAAGCTTATCAACAAACCATCCAAAAACAACAACATAAACAAGTAGCACAACAAAAAGATACCTTAGTAGCACAAAAAATAACCTTAGCCCAACAACAACATCAAGCTCATCAAGTAGCTTTAGCATCACAACAACAATAGCAGGCCCAACAACAAGCCCACATGGCATAACAACAACAGTAGGCACAACAAAATTCCCAACAACAATCCCTAATGGCGCAACAACAACAACAAGCCTTACTAGCTCAACAGTATGACCAAAAACAGCAACAACAACAACAACCAAGTTTCTACTATAATCCTCAACAGAACATCATCAATACAAACATGTTAGGAACATATACATCGATACCCCAATCACCCTCATAGAATATCACACCACCATACACCCCATACAACACCGTATCATATCAAAACACATCTGCCATCCCATCGTATATTCCTCCACCAAACCTGCAAGATGATCTAGCATCACAGTTTATAGAATTATTGCAAGAAATGTAAGACCTTCGAATGGGAAAGACAAAGAAGTCCTATACACAAAATATGTCCTTATGCATTTGACTGAAACATAGCAAAAGTACCGTTCCCTCCTAGATTTAAAATCCCCAAATTCGATAAATACAAAGGGACAGGAAGTCCTATTGACCATGTCAAATAATTTAACCTCATGTGTATGAAGGTGGCCTACTATGATTCTTATTTAATGTGCCTCTTCCCTCAAAGTTTAAGAGGTCATGCCATAGATTGGTTTTTTCATCTACCTCCTGACACAAAAAAATTCTAGGAAATTACTGATAAATTCATCGATCACTTCTCCTTCAACCTTGACATGGATGATGTAAGTCTAGAAGAGCTATACACTCTCAGGAAAAAAAAAAGGAGAATTTTTTTCTAATTTCTTACAATGATGGAGACAAAGAGATAATAAGAGAAAATGGCCTCTTCCCGATGAACAACAAGTGAGAATCATCATAGCAAATATAGATCCATAACTATCATTCCACTTGAAAATGCAATGCATCACATATTATGATGAGCTTGTCCCTAGAGCCCTTGACATCGAGAGAGTTCTAATCTCACAAGCAAATACTCAAGCTTACAAAGATCATTTCCTGTCAACTAGTTCAAATGACAAACCTCATGTCTGGGCTAAGAAGAACATAAAAAATGATGGTGTTGTAGATGCTAAGGTGGTCCTAAGTGCTCCTAGGCCAAACAACAATCACATTGCTAACATCCAACCAACTGTGCAACAAACAAAACATCCTCAAAATAATCAAATCAACAACACCAACATGCAACAAAGGAAAACTACTAACAAGAACATCTATCCTAAACAAAAATACACACAGTTATCTAAACTCATAGAAACCATCATGAAAAAGTTAGTAGAGTCAAATCTGATAAGACTTCCCAACTTTGAAAACTACCAAGAATGACAAGAGAAACCATCCTGGTACAACAAGAAAGACCTTTGTGACTTTCACAAGATTAAAGGACACAAAATAGCAAACTTCATGAGGATCAAAAACATTATCCAAGACCTCATAGAGAACGACATCATATCTATTGAGGTACCCACCCAGAATCAAGATCTTAAGATATACAAGAACCCTATGTTGGATCATAGAAAAGGGAATAACAAAAAAAGCTAAGGATTACACAAATGTGCAACATACCTATTCCAATGTAGTTTCTTCTTATGATAGCGTCATTATTGTTGTCACCATGAAAGGGCCTAGTACGGAGTGTGGAGTCACCACACGACATGGAAAAATTACCATCCAAGGAGTCCCATCTCAATCTAAGGCACCACCTACTTTGACAACATCCAATCCTAGTAGGTACAATCTCCTAGATTAGCTTAAGAAGACCCCCACACAAATATCAATCCTAGAATTATTGAGGATATCCCCCACACATAGGGAGATCTTGGAGAAAGCTTTGTCTGAATCATCCATTCCTGAGGATATTGATATATATTAGTTTCAAGGTATGGTAGGCCATACCATTAATCACCTTCTCACCTTTTCCAAGTAATCCCTACCATCGCAACCATATCATAACCGTGCTTTACACCTTGAGGTTATCATTCATAGGAACAAGGTCAAAAGTATCTTAGTAGATGGAGGTCTGGATTGAACATTTTCACCCTTCATTTGATCAAAATTTTTGGCTATTCAGAAGATACTATTGAAAAGACAAAGAGTACCACCATCAGGGCATATGACGACCAAGAATGGGTGTCACAAGGAATCATCACATTACCCATCCAAGTGGGCCTCCTTATTTCAAAAACTACATGCCAAGTGTAGACCTTGATCTCCCCTATAGCTTATTGTTTGGTTGACCATGGATCCATGCCCTAAAAGTAGTAGCCTTGACTTATCATCAATGTGTGAATTTTCCTTTCGAGGGTAGAGAGATTACCATCCATGGAGATCCTAAGCCTTTTTACTACTGCAAAAATCTTGAGGCCATGTTCTATAAGATTCCCCAAGTACCCAATAATGATGAAGGGCCTACACCTTCTACCTCATTTGTTGACCCATCATCCCTTCCATCTACCTTTGAAATGAAATCACTCATTGTGCAAAACATATCTGATATCAAAGCAGTGATCCAAGATGATGGTTATGGAAACTATAAGCTAATGAAGAACACCTTTGTCTTAGGAGAACTACCTATTTCTCCTCAATCTCATGGGAAACCCACATCTAGCAGCAAAGAGCCTGAAGCAATCAAGATGGTAGCTACTACCTTCACCAAGTGGGGGGATTTGAATCAAGAAGATGTCAATGAGGACAATATCTCTAAACTCCTTTATCAAGATGAACGACTTGTTCCTGCTCTTCCCATGGAAGACGATAAAAAAGGCTTGTAGCTAATGAAGGGATGAGGATATAACAAGAATTAGAAGTTAGGATAGAATTATAATGGTTTACTAGAACCCATCATTCCTGAGAAATGACTAAAGAATCTTGGCCTAGGTTGTACTACTAGCAATATCACCCTTATTGGCAAAGGTACTTCCGCTAAACAGGTTGAGGCTTCCTCTTAATTACCTATATCACACGATATGACCTTAGATGACTTCCCCCTTGATGTTGCTGACCTATTTGAGAATAAATCCCTCTTCATGATATCTATTTTATCCTTCACTTTGATTGATCAACTAACTGAAATATGTTTAGTATACCCCCAAATCATTGACATGGACCAACTAGGACCACCAATTATGGATTTATTCAAAAATGGTGAAGTGATCTCAGAATTAATGGGACTTCATGATAACTTACAATTGGAAG
>VDFB02000013.1:174913679-175012214 GCA_007258455.2 Sequoia sempervirens | reverse complement strand
CCACTATCTTGTGAATCGCTGAGACAAGTCAGATCTTATGCCGATGAAGTCCCTTTATGTATTCCATCGGTGAGATCCACTTGCATTCGCTAGGATCTCACATCAAAAGCACTATGTCTGGCCGAAGTGAATCCCAGATGTGATGTCGGCGAGACAGAACCACTTCGCCGAGACCTATTCCGAAACCCCTGACACTTGCCGATACACAATTTTTCAACGATAGTCAGTGTGACAAACTAAAATCGCTGTGACCACATACCAATGGAATTACTCCTGCCGAAAGAGATCACTCACAGTCGCCGAGACAAAAAGAGGAGTCTTTCCGATATGATCCTTTTCTGTCGCCATAACAAAGTGAATGTCATGTCGATATACTTATTCTGAAGTGGGTCGGGGAGACATAAGGAAATCGATAAGACCTTATCCCGATGGTATTACATATGCCGATAGAGAACACTTTTCTGTCTCTGAAACCAAAGACAAGTCTTGCCGAAAATAACCTTTCTTGTGCCGGTGGCCAAGACAACGGGAATGTCACGCCGAAAGCAGCCTGTATGTTAAATTCAATCACCATGACATCTGAAATGTCTTGCCGATAGGCAACACAGATATTTCAAAGTGGATCGGGAAGACCCTGCCACACTCATGCCGATTAGTGTAAGACAGTGGTATACAAAGAGAACCTTCCTTATAAAGAATACATCTGTCAAAACAATGTTAGACAAAGAAGTCTCAACATCATCAATTAGAATCATAACAAATAACATTCTGAAGTGCCAATATAAATCATAAGGATCCAAACAGAGACTGATCACCAAAGAGAACCAACTGAAAGAGATTTTTTCATCAAGGACAAACCATAAACACAAGTGGAATCCAACAAACTCCCCCTTTGTCCTTGATGGAAAAACACAAATGACTCTCCCCCTTTTTGCCTCAATGACAAAGGATAGAAGAGAAGAATGTGCAATGCCAGGAAACAAAAATGAGAAGCCAACCAAATATCATAAGAACTGGCTAAAGATTGAAGACCTGTTACCATGTTCGATTAAGGCACATACAAGAACACCTGCTCCACTTTCAGATTAACTGCAATCTAGCAATACTAGAATTTGAGCACAAACTACCAACCTCTTCTCAGCACAAGTAACCTCAGTCACAACTCAAGGCTTGTTCACTATATACCAGACTCAGCATCACTACTCTTTTCTTTCCATTTAGTAGCATAAGATTTGCACAACCATCCTTTCTCTTAAGAAATCACTGTAGCTTCAACAAGTTTGAACTTCCTTAAGGCACTCAAACATAAAAAGTTTAGTACTGCAAATGACAAAACTACAAGAAAAATCAAGTGCAAAGATTAATACATTATAACTTAGGTAACTACACCAACATAGCATCAACTTGAACAATAGAAACAATCCCTCAACCTATGTATAGTCTTTACAGACTTCCTCTCAACATACCGTGCACAAAGAGAACACACAATCTCTTTTCATTAAACACAGGTAGAGTATACATCATTTGTAAAACATGCAACATATAGACTCAGCACTGACCCTCCTTATGTAGTCAAAACACAGAGACCAAGAAGACCTTTTTGAAACATTAGAAATTCTTCCATTTGCAGGGTCACGATATATAAAATATATTTCAGCAAATGATTCTATCAGACTGCTGAACACACATACTCAAAATTATTCACCCATCTGATCACACTAAACTGCTATACCTCTGTGTGATTATTAACAAACTCTTGCAACCTTCTTTTAGAGATACAACAAGAACTCATCTATATATCTCCACACCACTCAAAGATGTCATAAGGACATACCATTATTTCCAAAAACCCAAGCATCCAAAAGGTTCATTTAAAAACAAAGTGCACTTTTCAAATCAAAAACTTCTGAAAACTATCAACTACTAGACCAAGCAGAAACATTCCTTAATCCAGAGATTCATTCAATACCTTAAGACTTGAGCATCAACCTCACCAAAGATTTGTCAATGTACTTCTAACTTGTATTTCAAAAATAGAATGAAATAGTGGCATTTGCAGGTCATTTCATTACATCTTATACCACCAAAAGAAAATGCAAGATGTCATACCTCATTCTAGACTCCATAGGGATAAAATGTATTACTATGAAAGACTCCCCCTGAGTCTTTGCTTCTTCTCAAGAGTTGGAAGGCAATACTTGTGCAAGGAGTGCACAAGGAGTTTTCTCATAAGCATCTTTAATGCTCTTCTCGTCATCTTGATTGCTCTTTCTTCTCCACTCCAATGAAGACTTTTTCACTTGTTTGCTTGAAGTACCTGTCTTTCTATTGAAACTGCATTGCTGTACTTTATGTCCAATGTTGTTACATCTGAAACAAATGACTTTGTGATTGTTCTGAGAAATAGAAGACTTCCTACAGACATTTCTAGCATTGTTCCCTGCATTATTCTCACTTGTATTTATTCTACAGTTTCTTCTCAAGTGACCAAAATTGTTACAGTCGTAACACACCACATCTTCATTTCTAGGGACCTTAGAATGATTCTTATTTGACCATCTTATGCAATCAATTGCCTTATGACCATAGTCATTACAAACATAACAATATCCTTGGAAAGAATGAATATACCTGAATGAATGATCATGCCAAGGATGTGAAGATCTGAAGACATTTTTCCTTTCTTTATGAATACCTTTAGATTGTTGTCCAGTGTCAATGTTATCCTTTGATGCAACAATTCTGTAACCAAGATCAACCTTCATTCTTGGTGTTTCCTTGGCTATAAATTTCTTTCCATATGAAGCAGTAAACACTGTTTCATGTTTAGGTTTATCTGCAGAGCTTTGTACAACCTCATATCCCACTCCTATAGGATCTTTAGAATGCTTTTTCCTGTCCAACATCTCATTCAATATATTAGTACTTTGATCAAATTTCTGAATTTTATCAGATTTAGCATTGATACTTTCAACCTCTTTTCTTAAAGCAACTACTTCTTCAAGTTTTAGACAAACAATCTTTTTAATCTCCAAATCAGAACTCACAACATCTGCAATCCTCTTATATTCTTCAATTTCAATTTTCTGACTTATAATCATATCATCCTTAAGAGTTAGTTCTTTTAACAAGGAATCATTATTTGAACATTTCTTTAAAGAATCAGTCTCATTTTCTAGTTTCTTACACAATTCATCCTTGTCTTTTAACTTGACTTCCAAACTCTCTTTTTGCTGAAGCTGTCTTGTTAAAAGCTGGTTTTCTTTTCTAAGCTGCCTAATAGTAGCTAAGGCACATAGGAGTTCACCTTCCAAATCAACCTCACTTTCTGGTTCATCATATTCCTGTTCAGAGTTAACTTCACCCAAAGATTGATCTACTTCTACACAAGTTTCTTGATCATCTAAATATTCATTAATGATCTCCCTGGACTTCTTTTCTAAATTATAAAGGTTTACACCTTCTTCACTCTTAGATGTTTCACAACTTATTTTAGTATCAAAAGATATCTCCTCTTGTAACTCACTATTCTGATTCATTTCAGTCAACTTGTCCCAAACTTCCTTAGCACTGCTGTAATGAATGACTTTTGTAATGAGTTTATTTGGCAAGTTATTAAGAATAGCATTTATAGATCTAGTATTGAATTCAAGAGCTTTCATCTCCTCAAGAGAGGAAGGAGATGTTGTAGATGTAGTACAACCCTTTTCTACTACTTCCCACACTTCAGATCCTAAGGAAAGTAAATATGTTTCCATCCTATGTTTCCATATAATAAAGTATGTTCCTTCGAATTGAGGAGTTCCAGATCTAGGAAACTCTACCATTTCAGAGCTACTGTTTATGAAATCTTCCTCGTTATTCCTTATACTAGATTCAGGTTGAGCATGATGAATAGAATTTTGCTGAGAACATTTTTTTCCCTTATTCCTTCTGTTCTTTCCCATATTTACCAAACTACTCCAAGAAACCAAGAACAATCCTAGGTGGTTTAGACCTATCAGAGGACCCTAGGCTCTGATACCAATTGTTGGAGTTAAACTGACACTGAGAGGGGGGGTGAATCAGTGTCTTAACAGATTTGACCAAATTTCACATATTCAAAAACATAGCTTAGATTTGATCTCCATATTACTCTGATTAATACATTCATAAACAAAATTGAGAATAGTAATAAACCCACAGTGAACAGAAACAACAACACAGAAAAATAGTGAGCACACAAAAGAACAAAGATACCAAAAGATTTTCCTAGTGGAAAACCCTCCTGGGGTAGAAAAACCACTCCTAAACTGCCTTACTAGCTTAGTCTTCAAAAACCACTGTTAACAATGCCTTATAGGCTAAATTTTTGAACACCAACTCAAGGAGCACCAACCCCTCATTTAGAGACACCAATCTCAAGGAGCACCAACCCCTTACTCAGATTTTAGAATTACAATCATAATATATCAGAGGATCACTCTGTTTACAATTAAGTTCATAACACTCTGCATCTAACACTCTAGGAATTCAACTCTTGTATTATAGAGTTTTCCAATACATCTTTTGATACGGCCAAATAAACTATCTCTCATAATTAATGGCCAGCAACACTTTTACAATTTTCAACACTGGTGTTTTTATACATTTCAAGTATGTCAGTTACAAAGAAATATTCAAAAAGTTTTTTTCACCAGATTCTAAAATTCTCTTGCCGATTTTTGAATATAAAGCTGATTCATAATGATCTGTAGATGATGGTTAAAATCAGAGTAACGTCTATCCATAGAGCTTTTAATTTCTGCACTGAATCAGGGGATTTCAAATTGTAATAGAAATATTTTCATCAAAGTCATGATAGCTTACTAATAGAAAATCATAACCTCTAAATCCTCAGAGAATATTTTGCTATGTAACCATTCTGAGATTTGATGCCAATCAAAGATTTCTACAATAAATAATGTCTTTAAAGAATACGAGGTCAAAAAAAAGAAGAAAAAAAAGAAAGAAACTGAAGCCTCATACTATTTTCAGGAAGAATGATACCAAATAGTAAATGTTTGTAGGAGTAACGCCTACCCAGTAGGCTATAAATACTTTGGCACGATGTAACAAAGCTTTGCAAAGAAACGACCATGCAAAGAAACGTCTCCAGCCATAAAGAGATTTCTAGACAACAAGATAATACCCAAGGACTGCCAATAGCAAAAGGAACATACCAAATAATGATACTTGTCAAAGCAGTATTCAAAGAAACTCTAGAGAATCGATGCCAGAAATAGGTAGAGCCCTCAATTATACACAACACCTCAGGAAATGGGCATGACGGTTACATTAGAGAGGCAGATAATAGTGGTGACGGCTACGGTTTCTTACCCAGCAAAGTGAACTCACAAAATTTTCCCTAAGAATCTTTCTTTTCAGTCGACCGAAGTCAACCTACAGAATGTCACTGTGACACAATAGAGTTAGAGATATGTCATAACGAATTCATAATGTTATGCCGAGAGCCAAGAGTTATTTTCTTTCCAATCGCTGAGACTCAGTGAAGTCGGGAAGACCTCTCGTAGAGAATTCAGTGTCTTACCGAAAGACCAGGTGATTAATCCTGTCGCCATGACAAATCGCTTTTGAGGAGACCTCATATAGACCTCATAATGTTTCACCAAGAGTCACTTTGATACACATTGTCGCCGTGAAAATTCAAAACCTATGCCGAAGGCCTTTGACATTTCCAAGTCGCCAAGACAGTACATAGTCGGGGAGACACTATATAGACTGCCCCTTGTTTTGCCGAAACATCCCGAGCTCACCCTTGATCACTAAGACATAATCGATCTCACACCGATGGACCTTTGCCAGAAACCCCTTGTCTGATGTTGCTGTAACATAACATTATCAGGGAGACGTTTTGTAGACTACACTATGTTTCAGTAAAGATCACCCACTATCTTGTGAGTTGCTGAGACAAGTCAGATCTTATGCCGACAAAGTCCCTTTATGTATTCCATCGGTGAGATCCACTTGCATTCACTAGGATATCACATCGAAAGCACTATGTCTGGCCGAAGTGAATCCCAGATGTGATGTTGGCGAGACAGAACCACTTCGCCGAGACCTATTCCGAAACCCCTGACACTTGCCGATACACAATTTTTCAACGGCAGTTGGTGTGACAAACTAAAATCGCTGTGACGACATACCAACAGAATTACTCCTGCCGAAAGAGATCACTCACAGTCACCGAGACAAAAAGAGGAGTCTTGCCAATATGATCCTTTTCTGTCGCCATAACAAAGTGAATGCCATGCCGATATACTTATTCTGAAGCAGGTTGGGGAGACATAAGGAAATCGATAAGACCTTATCCTGATGGTATTACATATGCCGATAGAGAACACTTTTTTGTCTTCGAAACCAAAGACAAGTCTTGCCGAAAATAACCTTTCTTGTACCGGTCACCAAGACAACGGGAATGTCACGCCAAAAGTAGCCTGTATGTTAAATTCAATCGCCATGACATCTGAAATGTCTTGCTGATAGGCAACACAGACATTTCAAAGTGGATCGGGAAGACCCTGCCACACTCATGCCGATTAGTGTAAGACAATGGTATACAAAGAGAACCTTCCTTATAAAGAATCCATCTGTCAAAACACTGTCAGACAAAGAAGTCTCAACATCATCAATTAGAATCATAACAAATAACATTTTGAAGTGCCAATATAAATCATAAGGATCCAAACAGAGACTGATCACCAAAGAGAACCAACTGAAAGAGATTTTGTCATCAAGGATAAACCATAAACACAACTGGAATCCAATAAGGAAGTGGGAGTGAAAGGGAGATATATATATCCCCCTTTCTCTCCCACTCCCTCTCTCTCCCACATGTTATATCTCGCTATCTCTCCCATGATATAGCATGTGGGAGAGAGAGGGAGTGGGAGAGAAAGGGGGATGTCTCGCACACGCTCCCACCCTACATAGTTCTCTATCTCTCTCTCACTCCCTCTATCTATCTCTCCCAATCCCTCTCTCTGGATAGAGGGAGTGAGAGAGAGATAGAGTTTTCTAATTTTCTATGTAGGGTGGGAGTGTGTGGGAGAGAAAGGAGATATATATATATATATATATATATATATAGAGAGAGAGAGAGAGAGAGAGAGAGAGAGAGAGAGAGTCTAGTTGTCTAGGTAGGGTGGGAGCCGAGTGGGAGAGAGATAGAGGGAGTGAGAGAGGGAGTGGGAGATAAAGGGAGAGAGAGAGAGAGTTGAGAGAGGGGGTGGCAGGGAGAGACCTGAGAGAGAGTGAGAGAGAGAGAGAGAGGGAGAGATATATATTAGGGTTTAGGGTTTAAGGCATAGTGTCTAGGGTTGAGGGTTTAGGGATAAGTGAGAGACCTAGATGGCTAAGGGGGATGGATGGCTAAGGATGGAGAGAGAGAGAAAATAAACCTATAAAAAATAAAATTTCTAATAATGCGAGTGTGTTTTGAATAAATTGAGATGTAGCCTTTGTTTAGCAAGACATAATGCACTTGTGTTATAACACAAGCACGTTATAACACGATCATGTTATAATGTGAGTGCATCTTTTCTTGCTCTAAAAATAGTAAAAAGCTCAATATAATCATGATCTCTAGGCCCACATTTTGTATATTCTCCTGGTTATGTGAGTGTTCTAACAAAAAGAAGCTTTTTAGTGCTCTTGTGAAGTGTGCATGCAAATTTTTCACATTCTACCACCTTTTAATGATCTTTACACTACCTTTACATGAAATACCAGAGTTTTCATGTTGAATTTGATATATATCAATTCAAGTCTCAATTTCATTCAAGAGTGATATATAATTGAACTTTGGAGGGAAACAATCTTTTGAAAAGCTCAAATTGTTGAGGAGTTAAGCAAAGGCTACATAATTGGGTAGAACTCCTCCATTCAAATCTCCATTTTTTAGGTATGTGAGTTTTTTACACATTTTCTTTATATTTTCTTTCATTCAATTTTGGCTTGCTTTGATTTTGTTATTTTTCATATTCCATGTTCACCATTTTTTTTTTGTCATTATAACCTTATATTGTCAATGCACATTTTAAATTACACAATTCTTTACATTTGCCAATTACATTTTTAAACCACATCTCTTTGAGGCATTTTGTTAAACAATTGACCTACCTTGTGTATGCTTCCACATTTTGTATACACATATATATGAGAGAAGTTATAAGTATGTAAAATAATACATCATTTCTCAATCATTTTCTATGGATGTGCATACCCCTCTCCAAAGATTTCGTTTTGGTATAGGTATGGGGGATGTTGGAAAATGTAGTGGAATTTGGTTTTACACCTAGAAATTGCATATGCTTGAAAATTTCTAAAGCCTTTTCAACAAATTCATTTTTTGCATATCCTGCAATCATTCTAGTCCACGAGGACATATCTCATTGAGGTATTTTTTCAAACAGTTCTACCAAGCAGTTGATTTCCTTGTCTATGCTACAAAAATTTCCATACATGTCTACCAAATCATTTTATCAAACAACGTAGACAAGGAAATAAACTGTTTGAAGAAATGCCTCAAAGAAATGGGGTCTCATGGTGATGTGCATTTTTTCAAATAGCTGATTGCATTGTCTATGCTACCAAAATTTCCATACATGTCTCTACAAAATTGGAATATAATACTCCCACATTGATAGATCTTTGAATATATTTTGGTTTTCATCTCTATTTATAAACTTACCTCATTACTAATTTTTTGTGATATATTTTAAATGTTTTCTTGATTAGTCTACCTACAAGGGATTGTAACCTTTCTCTCCACTGTTTCAAGACTCTTTATTCAAGGCTAAGTTAGCAACATGGGAAAGGTGCAACCTATCTTGCAATCATGGAATGCCACAAGACCAAATTTCTTTAAGGCATTGGATCCAAAAATTTATGTGAGCATTGAAAAGATAGCAAGCTCACTAGCTTGTCAATGCTGTACGGTTAACAAGGTAGGGGCAGTTTAAAAAAATTCCTCATAGAAATGTGGTCTCACAATGAGGTACCACATTTTGCATACATGTCTACCAAAATATTAATGTCAAACAATTCACATGCCTTGTACATGCTTCCATTTTGAGCCTATCTAGAAATCATGGCATGCCACATGACCACATTTTTGTAAGGCATTGGATCCAAAAATTCATGTGAGCATTGACAAGCTAGTGAGCTCACTAGCTGTCTAAGGTACCATTGGACCATTGATCCAATGTTCATGTGGTCATGATTGCAAGATAGGCTCAAAAATTAAATGGAAAGGCAACAATTTTTTTGATTTTTTTGATTTTGGTGGCATGTATGCAAAATATGGTACTTTGACAAGCTAGAGCTCACTAGTCAAGCCATTACTTTTTGATCCAATGCTTAAAGAATGTGGTCGTGGTATTCCAAGATTCAGATATTAGCTGGCCTGTGCATGATAGTATGAATGGTTGTATAGTACACGTAAGTACTTTTGCAAAGCTTTGTGAGCTTCACTAGTTTCATGTTGTTAGGTTGACAAGGTTCTATAATAAAATCAAACAACATCGTGAGACCACATTTCTATGAGGAATTTTTTCAAACAAACCCTACCTTGTCAACCCTACTGCATTGACAAACTAGTGAGCACAAGATAGTGAGTTCACTAGCTTGTCAAAGGTACCGCATTTTGCATACATGTCTACCAAAACATTATTGTCAAAAAATTCACATACCTTTTCCATGCTTCCATTTTGAGCCTGTCTTGTAGTCATGGAATGACACATGACCACATTTATTTAAGACATTGGATCCAAAAATTCATGTGAGAATTGACAAGCTAGTGAGCTCACTAGCTTGTCAATGCAGTAGGGTTGACAAGGTAGGGGGCTGTTTGAAAAATGCCTCATAAAATGGGGTCTCACGGTGATGTACACATCACCATGAGATCCCATTTCCATCACCATGAGACCCCATTTCTATGATGCATTTTTTCAAACAACCCCCTACCTTGTCAACCCTATCGCATTGACAAGCTAGTGAGCTCACTAGCTTGTCAAAGGTACCACATTTTGCATAATGTCTACCAAAAAATTATTGTCAAACAATTCACATGCCTTGTCCATGCTTCCATTTTAAGCCTATATTGCAATCATGGAATGCCACAAGTCCACATTTCTTTAACGCATTCCATCCAAAAATTCATCTGACTTTTGTCTATGCTCGAAATACTCTTCTACAGGACGATTGTAAGTATTTTATATGAACCTTTGAGGGTGATCCCACAATACTAGCTTACAATTTTTGGCCAAACTGGACACTAAACTGATTTTTTCTAACTAAATCTTTACTCTCGAGCACCTATAGCAGCTAAACAGTGAGGAATTTGAAGATGATGCAAACGAGTGATTTGTGAAATTTTGTCTGTAGATTCTAAATATATTTTTTTCAAAATTTTTGGAATCAGATTGTACTTCTTTTTCCATCTCCTTTGAAAACCATTTTTTTTTAGTAAACACCATTTGTAAGGAGTGATGCTCACTATATACAACATAAAATTTTTATAAAGGATAAAATTCTAATTTTTTTGAATTTAGATTTGTAACTACGATATATAACACTTTCATTTGGTTTCATAGTGTTTTATTGAATATTTTTTCCTTAATCAAGTTTCAAAGTCAAATCAATTAGAATTCAGACATAGGCAGACTATATACAACATAATTTTTTTTGTATGTATCGAAATTGATTTTTTTTTGTTGGATCAAGGACTTGAATATCTAGTGCACTCATATTTTTCAAAAATTGTTTTGACAATCTACTATTTTTTGCATGTGCAGAACATAGATCTTGATTTTGGTGAAATCTACATTCACAAGAAATAAAAAATAAATATAATAATAACATTAAATTTATTTGAAGTTATACTTTTTGGGATGCTTATAATAAGGAATACATACTTGCAAAAAATATATTTTAAATGAATTCATTTGATCCCAAAAGGTAAATCAAAAGTGGGTTTTTATTAGCATTTTGATAGGTGTAAAGGAGACTCCGTTATAGGTATGGTTTAAAACTAGCGGGGTTCATCCAAGGGGCCATCTATGTGGTTCGATCAAACCCTCTCAATTGGAATTTTAATGGAAATTTTAAGGTTTAAATCATTATATTTTCTAAAAATATGCGATTTCAAAAAAAAAAAGGATCTCCCAGAAATTGTAAACCAATATTGTGGGATCACCCTTGAATGAAATATATTTCATTTATTTGTATGGATTCATTTTTTAGGAATTAATATTTTTCTCTTTATCATGCTAGAGGTAAAATTATTTTCCATGCTGAGGAAATGAACAAGGAATAAACAAACATAGGAAGGGTACGAAACTAATAAAGAAAAGAAAAAAGAATGAATGAGGGAACATCGTCAGAAGAAGAAATTGGATACGATTGAAGAGGAACCTCAACCATCAAAAGAAAAAAAGGCATTGGTGGCACAAAGGGTACAAATTTGAAAGCATCATGCTAAAATAGATTTGAATACCGTAGTTGGAGAAACACCCTCTACCACAAGTGAATATGGAGGGACACCATATACCACAAGTGAATATGGAGGGACACCATATACCACAAGTGAATATGGAGGGACACCATCTATCGCAAGTGAATATGAAGGGACACCATCCACCACATCTCAAGTTGAGAGTACATTATCACTCACATTTTAGGAAGGAGGTACACCATCATTTCCATGTCAACCTCAAGGTATGTCATCTATTCCACCCTCGATCAAAGGTATGTGATCTAGCCCATCTCACTTAAATATTGATGAAATTCCTAATTTTGAGATGTATGTACCTAGGATAACACCACCTAGAACTTTGCATATAAAGCCAAAGTTTTTGATTAATATTGATGAGAATATTTTGCACCCAATGGAAGGTAAGATTCCACAACACACTTGTAGAAGATATGCTAATAAGATTTATAAATTCTTGTTTGAAAAGATAAATGAGACTACAAGATGTCAACTATTTGTTGAAATGATGCAAGGTATAAAGTATAGAAATATCATGAATATTCTTGGGTTGAGAATTGTAGCACAGGGAAAATTCACAGGTTAAGCAATTCAAAGTGTAATTTAAACTAAACCCAAGCTAAATAATTGAGAACAATGGAAAAAAATAAAAACATGCATAAACAAAGGATTTTACCAAACAAACATTCAATTCCATTAATAACCTCCATTATCCTTCTCCATTTCATCATTGTATGATACTTGCCCTCAGATTTTCATTAAGCATGCAAGTATGGCCTCATGATCATGATAATAGTGAAACATTGAAGATTCTAAAGTTACTTCCAAAACTCATAAGATTTCGGGACGAGTAATAATGATGAAGGTAAAGCCAATTTATAGAAAATATGATTTTTTGAATGACAGGCTTAGACTGAAAGATAAATCGATGATTAAGATTAAAAGATGTGACATGCAATAGGATTAGTGTAAGTGATAAAGAATAAATGGTGGAGATTAAATTAAATAATAATTTAATCACTGGTGGAGACTAGTTGAGACACAAAAGAATAAAGATTACATGTAAAAGATGAGATTGGCGAAGATAGAAGATAAGATCTAATCTAGATAACGAACTGGTTAACACAAAAAGGACCTATTTGTTAAAGTAATCATATATTATCTCACCAAATAACTGAATGATCTAATTATATGTAGACTTAAGTGATAAATTACTAATTAGATAACAAAGAGATTATCTAATTATAGAGGAATATGCTATGGATAATATTTTTATGAATTAAATAATTATTTAATTCAACATTCAAGATTTTAGATTAAATTAAATAAATAAAGATTTATTTAATTAAGGAGAGAAAAGGCTATAGAATAATTAAACAATTTAAAATGATTATTTAATTATAGTTGAGAGTGTCATAGGAATAAATTAAATAATAGTTTATTTAATTTTAGAAAGAAGATAAATTTAATTAGCGACATAATTAAAAAAATAATATTTAATTAATTAATTAAGGAAAAATAAAGGTAAGAATGAATTAATTAAATAATTAAAGTTATTTAATTAGTAGAGGACATATGAGTTTAGACAATAATTAAATAATGTTAATTATTTAATTATGAGAAATAAAGATGAACGAAATATGAAGAAGTTAAGGGTCACAGGCCTAAGACAATTTTTAGTGTCTACATTTTGCTCGGACTCTTTGATAAAAAGTAGTTTATCACATTGTGTCAAAGAAAATGATAGAAAAGAATATGCCCCAGTGAAAGTAGGAATAAGAATGATGAGGAAGTAGTGGTATGCCCTCTTGAGAGGACATAAAGGTTCAAATAACATGAGTGTGCCATCAAAATCGATAAGAGGGCTGGAAGATGAAGGACAAGAGAATAGGGGAAAATAGATAAGGATGATGAAGATCTAGAAAAGAAGAAATGTTAGAGAGAAAAAGATGAATAGTATTAGCAATCTTCAATATTTTGTCAAAACATAACAGGCCTTGCATTAAATCATCATTGGGCATTAAATGATACAAATGAACAACAAACACCATGATATGAGATAGACCAAGGTGTCCAATGTCATCCACTTGCTAAAACAGACAGTCGCAAACAAGGAATGTCATAACTCATACTAAGGGAAAAGTTTCCCTAGTCTTTTTGTCAAGACAAACTGCATACAACAATCAAATAAAAGACGAGTCATGAGACATCATCGCTCTTGTAAATCCTTCATGGGACATCCTTGAGGAGGCTAGTAACCTGAATCAAAGACAAAGCTAAAAGACAATCAACAAACAAAAGCCAAAGAAAAAAGTCCCAATACATCCTTACTTCTCTAAATCGTTCATGGACATCCTCAAGAAAGCTAGTAACTAGACTCAAAGTCAAAACCAATCGAAAAGATAAGATAAAAAAAGCCACAATGTTAACAACCAATAAGAATATTTTCCAAAATTTGATCTATTTTTTGTTTAATTGTTTAGGGGATTGACAAGATGATTAAATTTGATAAAGCCTAGTTTTAGGAATGACACATATCGTATAAGATGTTGAGTCTATTTTTAATCATGTGACCATCTGTATAAGGAAATGATGAAGCCTGGTTTTAGAAAGACACATATTGTATAAGATATTGAGTATGGTTTCGATCACGTGACCACCTGTATAAGGCAATGATAAAGCCTGGTTTCAGCACATATCGTATAAGACATTGAGTTTGGTTTCAATCATGTGACCACCTGTATAAGGCAATGATGATGCTTGACTAAATAATAATGTTTTTTTTCAAGGACACATCTTGTATAAGACACATGTTGATTATTTTGGTTATTTCTTTGCAAATTTGTTTGATTTGACCTGATGAGCTTGTTGATGTGTGACCTATCTTGATGCTTTGACAATTGTTTGTGAATGATTGCAATGTATGATTTATTTTTTCTTGATGCTATGAACCCTAAAGGACTGACCTAGTGTAGCCTTGGGGGATCATCGATTGATCACCTTGCCTACCTTATACATGCAAAACCTTGTAGTTTGACTAGACTATTGACTTTGTTTTATTGACAAAGAACTGAGTCATGATTTCATTATTTATTTGACATACCTAAAGGACTGACCTAATGCCTCGGGGGCACATCGATAGATTCCCTTGCCTACATCTAGTCATAGAGGCAATGTAGTTTGAAAATGACAAAGACTAATTGGTGCGACTGACTCTGACTTTGTTTTCTCGATTTTTGACATGTTTTGATTTTTTGACTTTTTTGAAGTTTTATGATATTTTTTGGTTTTTTTCAGGACATTTTGTGTTGTTTTTGGATTTTTTTAGGACATTTTGTGTTGTTTTTTAATTTTTTCAGGATATTTTTGTGATGTTTTTGTATTTTTTCGATGGTTTTATGACCTTAGAATAGCCATTGTAAGAACCAAATGACGTAAGTCAAGTGTCTTCCCCCATTCGGGTATAAGACCAATTTATTATGAATAGGATGGAATGGGGATGCGAAGTGTGTTTGATGTCAATTGTTCCAAGTCATGGTAACGACAACCATTTATTATGGGCGTAATGATATGAAAGTCAGATTGGAATGATGGTAGAAAAAAGAGTAGAGTAGACTACACATGGCTCCTATTTGCTAGGTTTTCACCATGGTACTTATCCAAAGCGCCACCAAAGTGGTTTTCACTATTGAACGAATTATTTCTCTTTACTATTTTCTTGATTTTTCAATTTTTTTGATGTTACTAAGATGCATGTTTGCCAAGTTTTGACCTAGGTAACAATTTTTTTTCCATTTTTTTGTATTTTTCATGATTAAGACAAGGCTCTCAGAAGCTATGTGTAGAACCTCTTCAAATGAAGGTTTTTGATTGGTTCTGATAGTGGTTTGCCTTCAGGGGTAGAGAGATGGTATGCTCCTAATCCAAAGGCTTCTGTGACAATATAAGGTCCTAGCCAGTTTGGCTCAAAGTTTCCTGGTTTTTCTCTTTTTGCTTATTTCTTTGGATTTTCCATTAAAACTAGGTCACCAATGTCAAAATTTTGATTCAATACTTTCATGTTATAGTGACAAAAAAGATGATTTTGATATGCTTAAAGGTGATCTAGTTCCTTTTGTCTTTGCTCATCCAGGAACTCTAGCTCATCTATTCTTGACACATGGTACTCTTCATCGTCAATATGCCCTTTCAAAGATACCCTCAAGGAAGGAATCTCGATCTCAATAGGCAAGATGGCCTCAGGACCAAATACCAAGGAATATGGAGTGGCGTCGGTGGGAGTGCGGATGCTTGTGTGGTAAGCCCATAGGGAAGGGTTAAGCTTTAAATTCCAATCACAACCAACATCATTGACAGTCTTTTTAAGGATTATGAGGATTATTTTGTTAGATGCCTCAGCTTGGCCATTACCTTGTGGGTAATATGGAGTGGAAAAGTGGTGTTGGATATGGAATTCTTGGCAGAGATGACACAATTATTGGTTTTTAAATGGGTGGCCATTATCTATGATTGTGGATTGAGGAAAGCCATATCGACAAATGATATATTTAAGGATGAACTTAGAAATCTGTGTGTCGGTAATGTAGGTCATAGGAATGGCTTCAATCCACTTGGTAAAGTATTCAGTCACAGTAATGATGAATTTATGACTATTAGATGATGTAGGATGTATCTTACCTATGAGATCGAGTCCCCATTGGGAAAAGGGCCATGGTGAGTTTATTGGATAGAGCTCTTGTGCTTGTGCATGTATCAATTCTCTGTGAATCTCAGGGCATTGTCAAAATTTCTTGACAAACATATGAGTTTTTTTCCATCATAGGCCAATAATAGCCCAGTCTCATAATATTTTTAGCTAAGGTGGGACCACTAGAGTGGGATCCACATATACGCTCATGTACCCCATGTAAGGTTGCTTGTGCTTCTTCAGTATCGAGACCTCAACAAAGTGTTGTCTAGGGCATGTCTATAAAAGGGTATCTCCGATGATGGTATACTTGGAAGCTTTACGGATAAATGTCCTACGTTGGTTGTTTGAGAGGTCTAGGGGTAGGATTTGGTCATGGAGGTAGTCATATATGTCTTTGTACCATGGGGAATTGGGATTAATAAGTTCACACACCATCTTCAAATCTAGGGCGTCAAAGGCAGGGAACAAAAGTTGTTCTACCAAAATCTTGAATTTAGGCATGTTGCTAGGTATGTCCAAGAGTGAACCAATGGTTTCAATGGCGTCTACTGCCCTATTTTGAATGTGAGGTATTTGATGAAAGATGATGTCAAAATATTGTTTGAAACTATCTACCATCTATTTGTATGGGGCAAGCTTTTTATCTTTCGTTTGATAATCATCATTAACCTGTCGGATTACCAGCTAAGAATCACCATAAACTTGTAGGTGCTTAATATTCTATTTGATTTCCATTCATAATCATATTACAAGAGCCTCATATTCTACTATATTATTGGTGCATGGAAAATAAATTCTGAATGACTTAGGAATAGTGTCGCCCTATGGTGTGATAAATAGTATGCCAACCCTTGAACCATGATTTGTGTGGGATCCATCAAAGTATAAATTCCATGTCATTCATATCTCAAGAGTGAAGATGAATTCATCAAGAAAATATGAAACTAGAGGATGATCTACCTTAATCAGTGCATCTGCCAGCTGGTTAGCAAGAACTTGTCCATTTATAGCTTTTCTTTCTACATACTGGATATTGTATTCACTAAGTACCCTTACCCATTTAGCTAGTCATCTTGTCAATGTTTCCTTACTAAGGAGATACTTCAAAGGATCTATCTTTGCAGCCAACATTTTTTGGCGGTTTAACATGTAGTTCCTAAGTTTTTGAGTAGTGAAAACTACTGCAAGACAAGTACATTCTATGGGACTATAATTTAGCTCATAACCTACCAAAGTGCGACTGATATAATAGACTGACCTTTCATGGCCCTCATTATCATTCTATGCAAGGCTCCTAGCACTGATTTGGTTGCTGAAATGTAGAGAATCAAAGTTTTTCCATCAATAGGTGGCATGTGTAGCATGATTTCCTATCCTAAATGATGCAAAAACAACATAAAATGCAAAAGGAGAAATACACACAACACTAGCTTGAGATAAGCCTAGTTGAACTTGAACACAAGAAAGATAATAGAAGAGATTTACCTTTCCCAAGTTGATCTTTTTGGCTAGCCCTTTGATGAATATTTTTTGTGTGATCCTTGATGACAAATCACCTAAAAATGGATGCAAAATGATGAGGATGCAAAGAGGATTCAAATTATTCCAAAGGGTATGTGAGTGGATGAGAAAAATGGATGCAAATGAGCTTGAAGGTTCAGCAATGGAGGTGTGAGATATTGAATGCAAGTTATTGAAAGTTTTGAATGTTGGAGAGATTAAATGAATGAGAAAAATGAGACAAAATCCTCTATTTTAGGAGAAAAGTCTCTAGAGAATTGAATGGATTGGATTTAGCCAACATGGACAAGATGAAGGGCTATGGTGAGTTGAGGACTCATAAGCCCTCACATCTTGCCATGTAGAAAGGGAGGTGGAAAAAGGACATGTGAGGTGGAGAGAGGACATGTGAGGTGGAGATACTTGCAAGTACCTTGGGATTAGGGGAAGATTTCCTCAAAAAGGAAGTTCTTGTCCCCATGTGGGAAGGATGCTGACAAGTGAGGAATTTTAGAATTCCTCACTAATCATCATGGGGAAGAGAGAAGTGGTTGGGGAAATAAATGCGAATTTAAAATTCACATGATTGGGAGTACCTTGAGGATAAGAATAGGTCCTCATAAAGGAAGTCCTTGTCCCATGTGAGTGATGTGACTTATGAAAGGTTTTAGAATTTCCCAAGAACTTTCATGGGGAAGAGGAAAGCATTGGGGGAATAAATGTGAATTTTTAATTCACATGGGGAAGAGGTTATGGCTTAAAAAAAAAACTACTTATGAAAGGTTGACTTGGAGGACATACCAAAGATGGCAAGAGGATTAGATTAATGTTGTGCAAATAGGTAATTAAGAAGATTAATGAAGGATTAGAGGCAAGTGGAAAATATGGAGGATGTGACATTAATCCTGATTAAAGGTGTGCACATCCTAATCATGGACTAATTAGACTAATCCAAATTAGAAGAGGATTATGGAGGATGTGACAAGGAGAGAGAAAAGAGGGAAATTAAAAATGATTTAAATTAAAAAGGCTAAATGACTAAATTGATGTATTTATATAATTTAGAGAAGAAGGTTTGAAAGATAAAGTATTTAATTGTTAAATTAAATACTTTAGAAACCTTAGGAAAAAGGTGAAATATTAATTAAATAAATAATTTAATTAATATCAATAAAATAGATGAATGAAGGGGATGAATTTGACCATATGGGAGTGGTCAAATTTGGATGTCTACATTTTTTCCCTCTTTGAGATTGTGCTACAAAGTAGCATCATTTCAAAGAAGATTAAAAGATAGGACCAAGAAGAAGGTGGTTAGATTGGAAAAGATGCCTGAGTCATTCAAAGTAGTGACTAGGAAGAAAGATGATGGGGGTTGTTAGAGCTGAAAAAATCTGATGTTTTTACATGTTGATTTTACTCATAAATTTCCAGATTGGTCCTACCGTGTGCATATTCTACCCATTTCTTGCCATGCGGTTTCATTTTTTCCATTGGGTCTTGCATTTTTGACATTCTGGTTCTTATCGGCGTGAGATGGTCAAAGTCTCCCTGACCCATGTTGCGTTTTCCTGCTAGCAAACGTCTGTGTTGCCTATCGGCAAGACGTTTCTAATGTCTTGGCAACTGGAATTTACTTACTGGCAGTTATCGGTGAGATATTCACATGGTTTCAGCGACTGAAATGGATCATATCAGCATAAGTTATACCGTCGATATAGTGTCATAGAAAATTTGATGTGTCTTACCGATTAACTCATATGGGCTTTCTTTGGCCAGAGTCGTGATATTCGGGATAAGGTCTTGGCGAGACCTTATTGTCTCACCGACTGGCGGTGGAAGAATTGACTTATCGGCATAAGTTAAAGGCTTCGATGAAATGCCACAATGATCATGTGGTGTCTCACTGACTTGTGAAGGGGGTTACATTGGTAAGAGTTGAGGTTTGTGGCATGTGGTCTTGGCGAGTGTGAATTGTCTTGCCGACTGGCGATGGAGGAGGCTTATTGGTGAGAGGTATTCTATCGGTAAGAGGTCTCGGCGAGTGACCTTCAGTCTCACAGATGGAACATAATGAAGGTCTCTATCGATATGAGAATTGATTTCTCTTAGCAATCTAGGGTGTGCTCGGGATGTTTCAGTGTGACTTAGTGGATTCTTTGGGACCTCTCCCCAATATTGAAGTGTCTTGGCGAGGGCGAGTGGGAAATGCTTCTCGGCGATAGTTTTCTCTTATCTCAGTGACTCAGGATGAATGAGGGAACTTTCGGTGAAACATGGTATGCTCTGCGAGAGGACTTGCCAATGTTAGAATGTTACAACGATTGTGAACGAAACAAAAGAACGCATTGGTGAGAGATATCTTATGTCTCAGTGATGAAACATAAGATATCTCTCACCAATGCGTTCTTTTGTATGTTGTATGACATCTCACCGATGACATAAGGTCATGGCGAAACGTAAAGGGGACAAAAGGATACTTCTTGACTTCGGCATAGCAAAAAAATGGTCACGGCAAAAGTGAACAACACAAAGAACAGAGGAACACGGGATGACTAACGATTGATGATTGAATTGCCTTTGACATACTTTCTAGTTGTCTCAATGACTATTCCATTGGTGATTAATAAAGATTCAAACATTGTGGGCCATCATATGAGAATTTCTAAATACAGTTGATGGCCGATGTGAAATTTGCCTGATCTCTACGGTGGGCCAACATGAATTTGAAGTGATATGCTTTCTCATGTTGGTGTATAAATATGCACTCTCGATTGTAATTGAAAGATGAGATTTTAGAATCATACAGTAGGTAGATTAGGAATAGATAGAGCAGAATAAAGTTCTCATTCCAGAGACTATGTTGCATGCTTTCAAATGGCGATTTCAATGAAATTCAGCCGGTGTGGTAGTTTATATTTGGTATCAATTGTATGTTGAGTTTATTGAAAAGTATTGCTAAGCTGTCTCCAAGTTGATTCTTTCTGGTTATTTAAATTGAAGTAACAAGCTTATTTCCAATTTATCAGTGCACATTTGTTGTATCTGTGTGATTAATCTATTGGTTCTCTCAAGCAGAGATTAAATCCTTTTGTTGATCACAGTAATCATGAAGATTCATCTGGATTATTTAAGTAGAGCTTAGTGGTCATAATCCTACATGTTTATACAAGTTATAAATAGATCATATGCTAACAATTTGAGCTTCTTCCAGAATAAGTTGCCCACTTCTGTTTCATTTGACTCCGCATACCCAACAAGGCACTAGTCTCTGCACTTCATTATTTGGATTCATTCAGTTTCTTTACATCTGTTAATTGAGCATTTTAGGATTTAGATTTAGAAGATTGCTATTGCTATCAAGTTTGATTTCGTTTGTTCACTCCCATCTGCTATTGTGGACAAAGCATTTTAGAAGGTTAATCATAAGTCAAGTCTACTTCATCCAGTTAGGTACACCCGCCTAGGTCTAGCAGCACTTGAAGAGTAGAAGGTTGAGTTCTTTTGACCTTGTTTGTTACCCTGAAGCGTATCAAGAGATTGGTAGCCTCTTGAGGCATCTTGCCTGTGTTTTTGAGAGATAACAAATTGGTGACTCTGCTGGGGATTACATCAGAAAATTCGATTGAAGACCATCATATAGAGTTAGTGAAGAGAATATTTGTAAGTTGAGAAGTTTCACTTGATCCTGCTGGGGAAAAGATTAGAAATAATCATTTTCCTACTTTTGGAAAATTAGGTGGTGACTCTAAAAAATGTTTGATGAAGAATGGAATTTGTATATGGAACGAACGATTACACACATGCATGAAGTTATTGGGCCCCTCAAGCACCTAATAATATAATTGGAAATTTCTACAATGGTGACAGTGCATATCATGCACAACAGAATATGTACCCACTTGTCCCTCCCCATCTGTGTAGAACAATGATCAAGCAATTTGACTTGACAGGGTTTCAATGATACCCTTACCCTATGGATATGAATTGGAGAAGCCTTGTCCCTAAGTTTATAGGGAGTAACACAATCACTGCTGAGGATCATTTGAGGAGTTTCAATGATTTCATCGAGGGTTTGGATATGCCATATGAGGATTTACATATGAGGCTGTTTATGATATCACTTATTGAAGATGCTAGGGATTGGTTCAACTGCCTACCGGTAGCTTCTATTAAATCTCTCCAAGGATTTTAGGATCGATTTCTCGAGCAATATGGAGATCTATCTACACCAAATTGGGCTTCCCATGGGTTATTGGAGATTCAATAAAATCAGAATTTGTAGCAATATGTATGCCAGGATCAACAATTCGAAGAAGCTGAGTATGTGTATACTCAAAGCCAAGACTGCAACACACAATCAGAGTATGGAATTTATCCCTTTGATGAATTTCTTGGCATAAGTATGAAGGAGAAGATTTGACTTCTCTGTACAATAGGATGATAAATGTCTGTATGCAATTGCCTCCTGATTGTAAGCCTACAAGACCTATTTTTGTTGCACAATTCATAAAATCATGGGAACCTGAATCAACTTATTGGTCAGAGTCATCAATACGGTATGTCTATGATCACTTGAATAAATTCATTGATGCCATCGAGAAGATAAGGTATGAGAACACTATCAATGCTAATTCCAATGATTGTATTTCTGATGAGTGTAGAGAAATTGATCAAACAATGCATCCAATAGAAGATGAGATATGTGCAAGTTAGTATGATTCCTGTGATGGCTTGCATGATGAAGATGAAGGAACAAGATATCTCTCTTGCATAACAGATTGTGACAAGGAAGGCAGTGCATATTGTGAGGAATCTAGTAAATATTCAGATTGTAAAGATGCACCTGTGGATTTTGATCTGCAATCAAGGGATTCTTCTACCTCTTATGAAAATCAGGATGAAGAGGCAATGGGAAATGTTGATTCATTTGATAGCAAGTATATAATACCTCTAGTTGCAATTGAAAACCATGAAGACACATTCGATGAAGAGGAGGTTTGTACATCTGAAAATAGTTCCCAAATTTTTTCAGGCCCATTGCATGATGAAGATTTAAAAGAGGATCAGATGATGTTTTGCAAAGGTTTTCCCATGAATGAATTTCAGGTTTTTTCAGATCCACTTGATGTTGAGAAAAAGGTATTTTTGGATAAACAAAGGGATGTGTCAAGTTATGGAACAAATGACTGTGTTGGTAATTTTTCATTCTCTGATGATCCTGGGCCTCTTTTTGATGATGAAAAAAGTGATGAGTGTGATTGTAATAATGAAAATGTGGAAACTTGTTTACTCAGCTGCGAGCAAATTTCAGATTTGTTAACTCTTGATTATCAGAGATATATACATAAGGGTGATCTTGAAGCTCTATGTCTAGTTGATGGTGAAACTCTTGAAGTTGACCAAATGCATGTGCCTGTTCAAGAAGAGGTATGTGATTTTGAAATTTCTAACTCATGTGGAGAAGACATTTGTCTGCATACTAAGTATGATAAAGGTCCAGATTCGAGTAACTCATAAATGCTTGATATTGAAGATATAAGTCAGAATCTAGTGTTATCTCCAAATATCGATACTTAAGGGGTACAAAAGGTTTCAAACAACATTGATATGATTTTTTTTTTGTTTCTCAAGAGAAGCACTTTGATGACGAATTTTCAATACAACTGGGAGAATGTTTCACAATTCATAATAGTGAGAGAGATAATATAAAATGTTGTATTTCATATGCATGCATTTTGAATGTTGAAAATAACAGGGGTTTGTCCCATGATGATGAAGAATTTGAACTGCAGAATGGTGTATGGATTTTGGGCCAAATCAAGCATGATGATACTCTAAGAACTTGCAATGACAGTGATAGGAAAGATTGCATGAGTATCTTCAAGAAGAATCTGATGAACTTGAGACAAAACCAGGTATTTGACAGGGGAAAGCTTGGTTTGAGTTTCATATCGTAACAACTCAGAACATGTGAAGTTGAAATACAGAGGATTTAGGGTTGCCAGTGCATGGACAACTCTTGCTTATCCTCTTTAAAATTATTTTCCATGCACAGTAGTTTAGGGTTTTGGTTCACCTCCATCTTGCATTCATTTTGCATTCATTCCTTCATTCTTCATTTCCATTTCCATTCTGCCCACTGGTTCATCATTTTGTGTCTGGTCTGCTCACCCAAGATTCTGGATCCTTACAATGATCTCACTATCATTCATCCCCAGACGGAGCCACTATTAGAGCTGTAAAAATTAGATGTTTTTACATGTTGATTTTACTCATAAATTTCTAGATTGGTCCTACCGTGTGCATATTCTGCCCATTTCTTGCCATGTGGTTTCATTGTTTCCATTGGGTCTTGCATTTTTGACATTCTGGTTCTTATCGGTGTGAGATGGTCAAGGTCTCCCCGACCCATGTTGTGTTTTCTACTATCAAATGTCTGTGTTGCCTATCGGCAAGACATTTCTGATGTCTTGGCTACTGGAATTTACTTACTGGTAGTTATTGGTGAGATATTCACATGGTTTCGACGACTGAAATGGATCATATCGGCATAAGTTATACCGTCAATATAGGGTCATAGCGAATTTGATGTGTCTTACCGATTAACTCATATGGGATTTCTTTGGCCAGAGTCGTGATATTCAGGATAAGGTCTTGGCGAGACCTTATTGTCTCACCGACCTGGCGGTGGAAGAAATGACTTATCGGCATAAGTTAAAGGCTTCGGTGAAATGTCACAACGATCTTGTGGTGTCTCACCGACTTGTGAAGGGGGTTACATTGGTAAGAGTTGAGGTTTGCGGCATGTGGTCTTGGCGAGTGTGAATTGTCTTGTCGACTGGCGATGGAGGAGGCTTATCAGTGAGAGGTATTCTATCGGTAAGAGGTCTTGGTGAGTGACCTTCAGTCTCGTCGATGGAACACAATGAAGGTCTCTATCGGTATGAGAGTTGATTTCTCTTGGTGATCTAGGGTGTGCTCGGGATGTTTCAGTGTGACTCAGTGGATTCTTTGGGACCTCTCCCCGATATTGAAGTGTCATGGCGAGGGCGAGTGGGAAATGCTTCTCGACGAGAGTTTTCTCTTGTCTTAGTGACTCAGGATGAATGAGGGAACTTTCGGTGAAACATGGTATGCTCTGCGAGAGGTCTTGCCGATGTTAGAATGTTACGACGACTGTGAACAAAACAAAAGAATGCATCAGTGAGAGATATCTTATGTCTTAGCGATTGGAAGGAGCATAACATGGGGATCTCGATGAAACATAATGTATGATGTATGACATCTCACAGATGGCATAAGGTCATGGTGAAATGCAAAGGGGACAAAAGGATACTTCTTGACTTCGGCATAGCAAACAAATGGTCATGGCGAAAGCGAACAACACAAAGAACAAAGGAACACGGGATGACTAACGATTGATGATTGAATTGCCTTTGGCATACTTTCTGGTTGTCTCAGTGATTGTTCCATTGGTGATTAATAAAGATTCAAACACTATGGGCCTACATATGAGAATTTCTAAATACAGTTGATGGCCGACGTGAAATTTTCTTGATCTCTACGGTGGGCCGACATGAATTTGAAGCAATATGTTTTCTCATGCTGGTGTATAAATATGCACTCCCGATTGTAATTGAAAGATGAGATTTTAGAATCATACAGTAGGTAGATTAGGAATGGACATAGTAGAATAAAGTTCTCATTCCAAAGACTATGTTGCATGCTTTCAAATGGCAATTTCAATGAAATTCAACTGGTGTGGCAGTTTATTTTTGGTATCAATTGTATGTTGAGTTTATTGAAAAGTATTGCTAAGCTATCTCCAAGTTGATTCTTTCTGGTTATTCAAATTGAAGTAACAAGCTTATTTCCATTTTATCAGTGCACATTTGCTGTATCTATGTGATTAATCTATTGGTTCTCTCAAGGAAAGATTAAATCCTTTTTGTTGATCACAGTAATCAGGAAGATTCATTTGGATTATTAAAGTGGAGTTTAGTGGTCATAATCCTGCATGTTTATATAAGTTATAAATAGATCATATGCTGACAATTTGAACTTCTGGCAGAATAAGTTGCCCACTTCTGTTTCATTTGACTCCGTATACCCAACAAGGAACTAGTCTCTGCACTTCATCATTTGGATTCATTCAGTTTCTTTACATCTATTAATTAAGCATTTTAGGATTTAGCTTTAGAAGATTGCTATTGCTATCAAGTTTTATTTTGTTTGTTCACTCCCATTTTCTATTGTGGACAAAGCATTTTAGAAGTTTAATCATAAGTCAAGTCTGCTTCATCCAGTTAGGTACACTTGCCTAGGTCTAGTAGCACCTGAAGAGTAGAAGGTTGAGTTCTTTTGACCTTGTCTGTTACCCTGGAGCGTATCAAGAGATTGGCAGCCTCTTGAGGCATCTTGCCTGCATTTTTGAGAGTTAATAGGGGTGAAGATGAAGATTAGGGATTGAGGATTCCCCCTCGAGAGGACATGCAGGTTCAAGAGAACATGGGTGTGCTCTCCAAATGGATGAGGTGATGTGAGAGTAGATGGGGAAGATGATGAAAAGTGATGGATAAGAGAGGATGACATAAGATGAAGAGATAAAAGCAAGATAAAATGGATTCAAGGAAAAATGTGATGTTGCTCCAGTCAAGCTATAAGCCCAAAATGGATTGATGGTGGATGAAGTGTTGTCAATGAGGGAATGATATATCCCAAAACAACATGAGGATAGGGAAGGATACATCTCAATGATGATGATGAAAGTGTTGTTGATGAGGGAAGGATACATCCCGAGGATGATGATGAAAGTGTTGTTGATGAGGGAAGGATACATCCCAAAACAACACTAAAGGATAGGGAAGGATATATCCCGATGATGATGATGATGATGATTGGATCAAGGCTTGTAGTAAGGCTGAGAACAAGACCAAGGATGTGATTAGATGATTTGTGTTAGATTGAATGGATAAGGATTGGATTGAGATGTGAGATGGATGAAAAGAATAAAAATGATGGAAGAAAAGATACTTAGAATAACCAATTATGAGTAATCTGACAATGCACATGGGATGAAATGAAATGAACCTAGAATGTGGAATGAGGTGCAATCCTAATGTAATTTTCCATTTTTAGAACATTAATTTTTAGTATAGCATAAGACACCAAGTTATAGGGTATTTGAAACCAAGGCGGATTAGTGTCTAATGCATAAAACAAACACATCAGACAAGAAGGCTATCCCAACACCCAAAGTCATAAAGACCTTGGCCAGGCTAGGCATTGGGATAACCACAAGCACATAAGGATGCCTCAGTGTAACATAAGACCACAAGGATCTTGGTGGGTACTATGCGGAAAAACTAGGAATATAACAACAAAGAAAAGATCAAGAGACACCCCTATGCTTACTAGTTAAAGCACACCATGATATGATGGATCAAGGCAACCATGACAAGGTATGATAGAGAGCTCAAATAATAAAAAAAATCCAAAAGTATCATAAGATCACAATCAATTTCAAATTCCCTTTGCCGTAGGATTGAGAGGATGGATGGGATTGATGAGGTATGTTAGGAAGGATGCATCATGTTGAGAGAAAATATGGATATTAAACTAAAAGATCAAAATGACGCAGGATATTCAAAACCAATTGGATCTGATGTTACTAGTGGATCTCGTTTGTTAAAAACCAACAAGATAGGGGCATGCTTGACGACATGACACAAGACACAAGACACAAAATTGACACACCCTAAAGACCTAGGGGCTTATGGGCCGATCATAGATTAGCCTTGCCTACATGAAAGTGCAAAGCCCTCATAGTTTGATAAAAGACCATGGATAAAAGCAAAAAGAGGACAATGGAGAAAAATATGGATGAAAAAAATTGATGGACAAAGCCTCAAGGGTGGATTAAAAGATCAACCTTGCCTACGTGAAAGTGCAGGGGAAACATAGTTCGAAAAAAGACTAAAGATAAACAATGGATAAGAGATGATGAGATAACCATGATAAGTGGATAAAATGATGGGACCGATACGATGAGACAAGATAGACCTGGTGGATAAGATAGGACAATGGAAATTGCACGAAGCTCAGGGATGGGATAGTTATCTCAAATCATCAAAAGATGAATGGGGAGGATGATAGGATGAAGGGATGAGTGATGAGAAGTGCTAGGATATTGGAAAGATGTGAAAAAGAAGTAGGAGTGATGGTGATGAGATAAATGGCATTGGGTTATATGGGGGGAAGCCTATAGCCAGATACCAATGACAAGGGATAATGAGATGGGATGAGGATAGAAATAAATGGATAGGGAGATAAGGATGGGGGATGGAAGGGATGCTATGATGGCTGGATAGTAAGATAAGGATGGGGAGATGAAAAGCATTTGTGGATGGGTAAAGAGATAGGGATGGGGAGATGGAAGGGATGCTATGAGGGATGGATAGGAAGATAAGGATGGGGAGATGGAAGGGATTATTTGGATGGATAGGAAGATAAGGACAGGGATATGGATTAGATTGTTTGGATGGATAGGATGATTTGGATGAGTAAGAAGATAAATATGAGGAGATGGAGGGGATGATAGGATTGATGAATGATGTCTCCAGGGACTATGCCACAAAGAAGGAGGTTCCCTGCTCTTAGATATGCCATTTATAATGAGGAAAGAGGGATGGAAGATAGAAGGATGGGAAATTAAGGGAGCGAGATGGATATGGATAGGATGCATGGATAAGGAAGGGAGATTAATGGTAGCATGATGGGTGGAAAAAGAAGATAGAGGGATGTGGATAAGGATTAGGATAATGTATGGGTGAGGGGAATGTATGCCAAGAGGTGTCCAAAGCATGTTTATATGTTTTTCCCTATCTATATAAAGATCACAAGGAGGATGGAGGGATTGGGATAAATGGGATATGACAAGCAGGTTGTGTAAGATAGGTGAGATGGAGATGGGTGAAGGAGATGTAGTTGCCCCCAAGTGTGGAGATAAACTGGATGAGGGATTTACACATGATGCATGTTTGCCAAGTTTTCATCATGGTACTTATCCAAGGCATCTGTTTGCCAAGTTTTCACTGTTGGACGAATTATTTGTCTTTACTTTTTTTTTTCTTTTTGACTTTTTTTCTTTTTTGACTTTTTTGACTTTTTAATTTTTGAATTTTTTACTTTTTTGACTTTTTTGACTTTTTTGACTTTTGGATAATATGCAGATGGAGATGGGTAAGGATAGGGATGTGGATAAGTGGATTTAGAAGACATGTGATAAGGAGATGGATGAAGGACTCAAGCATCAAGTTCCATACAAGGTATTAAGAGCCCATGTGTGAAGTGACTATTGGATGTTGGTACAACCTTTTTAGGATAAATGGATTATGCAAGAGAATGGATTAAAGGGATTTGATGGGGGAGATATGTGGGATAATGGATGGGATATTGGAAAGTGTATGGATAGAATGATGGGGTGGATGTGTGATGGGGAGATGTTTTTAGGACCAACATTGGCACATATGGTGGTGGATGTGAAAGGATAGGAGGATTAGTGGATGGATGATGTGGGGATAATGGAGGAGATTGAATAGTGAATTTTGGGACATAAGGACCCAAAATAGATTTAGGAGATGGAGGATGTGTATGATTAGCTTTTGGATTAGAAACATTGGATGTTGTTACAAATTTTTCATTTGAAGGCATTGCATCTTTTTTCTTTGGGATCCACATGGTTTTGAGATTTGCTTTGGTGGGCCGTTGTGGCTTGTGGGTTTGATTTGGATTTTGGATTTGATTTTGGATTGGATTTTTCTTTTCTTCAACATGTCCTTTTAAGGGGACATGAGGAGCTTTAGATTCATGTGGATGTTTAGATTTATGTATTTTTACTTTGGCATCCAAAGTGCTTTTAATAGAAATGGGATGGGTGCGAAGAGATGGATGATGTGGAGGAAACATGAATGGTGTGGTGGAGGTAGGATTTTGAGGATGATATGTGGATGGAGTATGTGTAGATACATGCCTTTGTTGATTTTGATTAGGGAACATGAGAGTATAATTTTTATGATGGGTGACATGGATAGGTGATTGGTGGATAAAAGGATGAATAGGATGAGATGGAGGAGGTGATTGTGGGCTATAAGGGCCCAAAATGGACTTAATAGCTGTAGGATGTGTGATAATGGATGGAGGGACATAAGGACCCAAAATAGATTCAGAAGATGGAGGAATATGGATGGTTGTTTTGAGGTCATACAATGGAGGGGGGATTGCGGAAAATGGTTTGGTGGAGAGATGGGAAAAGCCTATTATACTTTTTGAGGAGGCTCGGTGAGGACAGATACAGGTTGTACCAACATTTTTGGATTGCAAGTCTTGAGAGATATATCCAAGACCTTGTGTATGTGGATTTTATTTGAAATGGATGGGATCTAAAATACCTTGCTCATGAAGGCCTGAACCTTTTCCTTGATAGTTCATGCTCTTGAGTATTCGATTTATAGTAGGATTCTTGTTATTTTGGAAGAATGATGCAAGTGCATTATTAGGTGGAGGGGGATGGGTGGCATATATGCTTGGTTATTTGTCTGCAAGAAAACCACCATGGATGAATGTAAGATTAATAAGGGGATATAAAAGTGGTGTAGGGATAGTAGGTTTAGGCGACAATGGAGGATCATGAGATGGAGATGATGGGATAGAAGCATCATGATTAGGAGTGAGTGGTAAGGTATCAAGAGAGGGATTAGGTAATATGATGGGATCTGGATTTGTGGTCATGGGTGATAAGGGATCATGCGTTGGAGTGATTGGATCTTGAGTGTCAAGGGGATCATGGGATGGAATGGATGGGGGATTGTGATCTTGAGGTGGACTAGATAGGATGGTAGGATCTTGATTTGGAGAAGGGGATATGTTGGTATGCTTTGGATCAAGATCTTGGCATGACTCATCTTGTGCGGGTTGGCATGATGATGGAGTGTTGGAAGGACTCTCCAAGTGGGGGAGATGGAAGGATGAAGGATTCATGAAGTTCATGGGAATGGATTTCGGTGATACTAGGAGTGGGAGGAGTGGATTAGATTTGAATGTTGTGTATGAATTGGGTGGATCTAGGAGTAGAAGATGGTGATTAGGTTTGGTTATCTTCAATGGGTTCATCGGCTCTCGGGATAGGAGATGGGGGTTCAATGGATTCGGTGGGTTTGATGATTTCAGCGGTTTGGGTGGTGCTAGGGGTGGGAACAGTAATGATAGGTGTGGGATGGAGAAGGGTATCATCACTAGTGACCATACATGGGGGAGTGGGGAAACATAGTTCCATGACTTCAAGATGTGGAGTTGGGGATGTATTCTTTGTCATGAGTCCTTGGAGGACCTTTGGAGTGAGAATTGCACAAATTCTAGGCTTGGTTGGGGTTGTGGGAATAGATGAAGGATTAGGGATTGGTGGAGGACTAGGATTATGGATTGGTGGACTAGGATTAGACGGAGGAATGGGATTGGATGGAAGACTAAGAGTAGGTGGCAGATTAGGATTAGTGGGGGGGTCAAGATTAGATGGAGGGTTAAGGTAGGGATATTGTGATAGAAGACTAGAATAGGAAGACATGGATGGTGGATTGATGTTGGAGGAAGTAAATGTGGAATTAATATAGGAATATTGGTAAGGTGGATTAAAATGGGAAGATTGGGATGGTGAATTAGGATAAGAGGACATGGATGGTGGATTAGGACAAGAGGATATGGGCGGTGTATTAGGACAAGAGGATGTGGGTGGTGGATTGTAATAAAGGTATTGGGACAATAGATTAGGATGGGAAGATTTAGATAGGAGGACATGGATGGTGGATTAGGATAGGAAGATGTGGATTTTGGATTAGGATAGGTTGATGGGGCTGTAGGATTAAGATAAAAAGGTGTGGATGTAGGATTAGAATGGGCAGATTGGTAAGGAGGATTAAGATAGGGGGACATGGATGGGGGGTTGTAATAGGAGTATTGGGATGGTAGATTAGGATGGGAATATTGGGATGATAGATTGGGATAAAATGATGTGGGTGTTCGATAAGAGAAAGATGTAGATGAAGGATATGATGAGTATGTAGATGAGGAAGATAATGGATATCCCTTGTCAAAGGTAGCATAAGGATTGCTAGTAGGTGTGGATGAAGGCATGATGGGATAGATCATAGGGGAGATTGTATTCTGGATAGAACTTAGGGAAAGCTTACTAGAAATGATAGCATCAATGGGATCTATATCATATACCTCTTGATCAACAAGGCTCTCATTATCGTCGTCAACATAATTAGGATTCCCCTTAACTACTATTTTTGGTTGCAATGGTGAATGATAAAGATTCATGATGTTGGATGGGATGGATATCCATTGAAGGCATGGGAATATATGATTAGAAGTAAAGAAAAGATGATGAAAAGATAAATAGGATGAATTTGAAGAAGATGGAAGAAGGGGATCTTAAGATTTGTTTCGATATCGAAAGATTCTGGATGGAAATGGACTAAAGCTCAAATTAGGATTTTGGTTAAGCTCAAATTGGGATTAGATTAAAGCTAAAATTAGGATTGGATTAAAGATTATATTGGGATTGGATCAGATGATATGATAGGATTGATTTTAAACCAAGTTCAGGGGTTTTAACTAGATGACATAAGGTGCTGACAATCAGATTTTACCAGATTTGATAGTTTTTAAAAATTGTCAAATTTTGCTATTTTAGGAAATTTCACATGCATATCTTTGACAGTCCATTTTTTTCCCAAAAACTTCCTAAAACTAAGGTAGGATGAATTTCCAACTAACATCCTAAATCTGAGACATGCATTCCAAGTTATTAACGAAAATGATTTTTCAAAAATTGGAAAAAAACATAATTATGATTTTGAGGGTCAAGATGAAAGTTTCAAGCCCCAAAAATGTGCTGAAATGGGGGCCAACCGACTGAGGGTCATTAGGAATCTACATTGCACCTCATAACACAACCACCCATAAAATTTCAGCCCAAGCAGATACCCGAGTCAAAAGTTATGGCCTCTAGAAGTTTCTGCATCAAAATCAAAACCCCTAAAACGAAGTCTAGGTGATTGGGATAGATGATATGATGAAGGATGTGGACTATAATGATGTTATAAGATGAACCTATGTGATTTGGTCAAGGAAATGGTGAATTTCAAAAAATGTTGATGAACGGAAACGACAATGATGAGAAGACAAATGAAGGTCTGCTTTTGGGAAAATTCAACTATTTGGGTGGCAAGGTTGCCCACCTAGGGTGAAAGGTCACCCAACTAGAGTGAAAGGTCACCCAACTAGAGTGAAAGGTCACCCAACTAGAGTGAAAGGTTTCCCAACTAGATTGCAAGGTCACCCAACTGGGGGGAAAGGTCACCCACCCAATGTGCAGACTTGCCTAAACAACTTCCAAACTCTTAGAACGGGAAAACGAACTCTCTAAACAGATAAATGGACTCTCTAAACATATAAATAGATGCACTAAATGGATGAACAGACTCTCTAAATGGGAGAATAGATGCTCGTAATGAGAAAATGGATGCTCCTAATGAGTAAAAGGATTCTCCTAATAGGTAAACAAATGCTCAAAATGAGAAAACAAATGCTCCTAATAGGTAAACAGATTGATTGAACAGATGAACAAACTGACGAGATGGATGAATGAAAGATACGATTGACTGTTCAGAGAGCATATTCACCCATGAATGTTGCAAAATTTCTTGTTTCTAGGGAATGGGTGAATATGATGACTCAAGGGGTTGACACGAGACTAAAATAGTAAGCAGAATCACCCAAGTATGAGGCAAGTTCGCCCAACTCAAAGGAAAAATCACCCCTTTTGATGAAATAATCAAATGTCCTGGGTTGGCTTACATAGGAAGTGGAATCACCCCTATTAAGGTCAAGGTTTCTTATCTCTGGGGTAGGCTCATCCAAGTAAGTGGCACACTCACCTATTCTTTGAAGGATGGGCTATTTTGATAAGAAAAAACTAAAAAATGACTCAAGCAGAAGGAAAGGTCACCCCTATGGACAATAGGCTCACCCCTATTAGTAGAAAATTCGCCCCTATCAAAGGAAAACTCACCCAAAAAAAAAACTAGGGCTTAACTTGGATGAAAAAAAACTAAGGAAAAGGCTGACTCGACCAAAAAGACATGTACTGGTTTTGCACAAAGAAGACAATTCAAATAACATAATTCTAAGATTAGTAAGAAGGGTATGGCCAACATGGTCCTCTATCTAGGTTGAACAAGGTGATCTAGGGAGTTCTTGATATATGCACAGTACATGAGGCACAACCGTGAACACTAGCCTGTCACAATCATGAGTCAGAAGCCCCAACAAGGTATTGGAAACTTGGAACAACTCTTCACATCCTATCTAGGTATTACCCTAGCTTCGATGCTTCACTAGAAATGACGTGATTGGATTAGGGTATAAATTTGGCTCTCCCCCCTTTATATACCCCACTGGTAACATGTGGTTAGGATCGTCCCTTGGGGTGATGAAATCCCCAAGCAGGTCCCACTAAAAGAAGACACTAGACATTTTTGGCTAGTCCCCAGGCTCACACGAAGTGCAAGGGAAAAACTTGAATGACTTAGTACCTCCTGGGTAACACAAAGGACTAAAGTGGACTACGATTTCTCTTCACCCAAGATTTCCAAATGGCACAAGGGGATTGGATACATCAATAGTCCACTTACAAGAAAAATAAACAAAATATTTGACCCCCCCTAATTAGTTTTATGTGCCTAACTAGTATGAAAATAACAAACAAGCAAACTAACTAATGGTCCATGCCTATTCGTCCTACAACAAATATGTTAGTTGTTTAACCTCCAGCCTTTGACAAGTGAGAAACAACTACATAAACATTAGTAAAACTAGGCACATTCACTAACAAAATAGGTTAGGGGGTTAGTACCTCAAAAATGACAAGAAACGAACTCTAAAAAATGAACTTTAAGTCACTGTTTACCTCACAATTGCATTTGTCAAAGGAAGAATTGTCCTTGTTGATAGAAAAATTTCCTGTTTCAAGGGCATAATCACCTATTTCAAGGGTATAATTTCTTGTTTCAAGAGAAGGATTGTCTGTTTCAAGGGCAGGCTCACCTATTTAGGGGCAGACTTTCCTATTTGAAAAATAGGGAGCAGATTTGCCCCTCTTAGAGTTAGAATCACCCCTCTCAGATGTAGGTTTGCCCCTGTCAGTGGTAGGATCACTTGTTCAAGAAACAACGAGTAGATTTTCTCCTGTTTCACATATGGACGATTCTGTAAGTGCAAAATTGCCCCTGTTGAGGGTAGAGTCACCTATCTTGAGGGAAGGGTCACCTGTCTTGAGGGCAGAATTGCCCCTGTCAGCTGCAGAGTCGCCTCTGTGTAATCTAAACCTACAATATTTCAAACAACAAAAAATGTGAAAGGAGTAGACCCATTTGTGGGTCCCACCAGACGTGCCCAGAATGTGTGCAACATGATTTTCTACCCTAAATGATGCAAAAACAACAAAAAATGCAAAAGGAGAAATACACGCAACACCACCTCGAGATAAACCTAGTTGAACCTGAAAAAAAAGAAAGATAATAGAAGAGATTTACCTCGCCCAAGTTGATCTTCTTGGTTGGCCCTTTGATGAAGATTGATTGTGTGCTCCTTGATGAAAAATCACCTAAAAATGGATCTAAAATGATGAGGATGCAATGAGTATTCAAATTATTCCAATGGGTATGTGAGTGGATGAGCAAAATGGATGCAAATGAGATTGAAGGTTCAACAATGGAGGTGTGATATCTTGAATGCAAGAGCTTGAAAGTTTTGAAATTTGGAGAGATTGAATGAATGTGTGTTGAATGAATGAGAAAAATGAGACAAAATCCTCTATTTTAGGGGAGGAGTCTCTAGAGAATTAAATGGTTGGGATTTAGCCAACATGGACAAGATGAAGGGCTATGGTGAGTTGAGGACTCACAAGCCCTCACATCTTTCCATGTGGAAAGGGAGGTGGAAAAATGACATGTGAGGTGGAGGTAATTGCAAGTACCTTAGGATTAGGGGAATATTTTCTCAAAAATGAAGTTCTTGTCCCCATGTGGGAAGGATGCTGACAAGTGAGGAATTTTAGAATTCCTCACCAATCATCATGGGGAAGAGAGAAGTGGTTGGGGAAATAAATGTGAATTTTAAATTCACATGATAGGAAGTACCTTGAGGATAAGACAAGGTCCTCATAAAGGAATTCATTGTCCCATGTGAGTGATGTGACTTATGAGAGGTTTTAAAAATTTCCAAGAACTTTCATGGGGAAGAGGAAAGCATTGGGGGAATAAATGTAAATTTTTAATTCACATTGGGAAGAGGTCATGGCTTAAAAAAGAAACCACTTATGAAAGGTTGACTTGGAGGACATACCAAAGATGGAAAAAGGATTAGATTAATGTTGTGCAAATAGGTGATTAAGAAGATTAATGAAGGATTAGAGGAAAAAGAAAAAATATGGAGGATGTGACATTAATCCTGATTAAAGGTGTGCATGTCCTAATCATGGATTAATTAGACTAATCCAGATTAGAAGAGGATTATGAAGGATGTGAAAAGGAGAGAGAATAGAGGGAATTTAAAATTGATTTAATTTCAAGAGGCTAAATGACTAAATTAAATAAATTGATGTATTTATTTAATTTAGAGAAGAAGGTCCAAAAGATAAAGTATTTAGTTATTAAATTAAATACTTTAGAAACCTTTGGAAAAATGTGAAATATTAATTAAATAAATCATTTAATTAATATTGATGAAATAGATGAATGAAGGGGATGAATTTGACCTTATGGGAGTGGTCAAATTTGGATGTCTACAGGTGGCATTAACACTGGTGATGTAAGTAGGTAATCCTTGATCTATTGAAAAGCTTCTTGGCATTTACCTGCCCATACAAATGGTACCCCTTTTCTGAGAAGATGTTGGAAGGGATGTATCTTGTCTGCTAACTGCACTATGAATCGTCTGATAGACTACAGTCTCCATTGTAGTTTCTGTAGTTGACTTATATTAGCTAGTGAAGCCATGTCCATTATAGCTTTCACTTTTGTTGGGTCCAATTCAATGCCTCGTCTAGAAATAATGTATTTTAGAAGTTTTCTTGATTGGATGCCAAATACACATTTTTTTGGATTTATCCTTACTTGGTATTCTTCTAATATTTGAAAAATATTTTTTAAGACCTGTAAGTGATCAACCCTTCTCAATGATTTAGCTACCATATCATCCACATAGTCTTCCATGAGAGTGTGTATGAGATCATGGAAAATGGTTGTCATGGTGATGAGCCCAAAATGTGCTCATAGTTTGGATACTATGATGAACTTTTAATGCCTTTACTTTTATTATTTGTGGTTGTTTAAAACTCTTTTGAAACCTTTTATGGGGATATCCTGTAGCAAAACACTTTCATGTTCTTGCAGCTTATTGTGTTGACCTGACTGCATTTATTACCCTATTGACTCCTTAAATGACTAGTATATCGCATACAGTTTTTGAATGATGAAATGGATTTAAATGTGTGATTAATGAACGGATATTGTGTATATTCCATACGCCTTTTCTTTCGCATCTGTTACCTTTTGTATCGCAAATTGTTGAAAAATGATCGAGTCAAGCGCAACCGATCTCGGCCTTATAGTAAAGTCCATTTCCTGCACGACTTCAAGGAAGCTTTGGCGAAGACTCTTTGATCGAAACCGTTGGGAAATATTTTTAATGATAGTCAGTCTGGAAAGAGTGGAGCGCTAGATTCTCTCTGGATCGGGTTGAACACATAAATTCATTTATGAAGTTTGTTCCTTGATTCTGGGATACACTTTACTTCCACGTCTTTCTTTGATAGGGTTAGTTAGTTGCTCTCCCGATTTTAAATAAAGTTCTCCTCCTGCGCGAGGGAGAAGGGGAGATGATAGTTAGAGTAAGATAGAAGCATAGTGATAGCAAATATCATGTAAGAGTCAGTATGATAATGAAAAGCAGAATATATTTGACAAGAGACAAAATTTGTTGTTAGTTTCTATATCAACAAAGCAATGTATACCATTCTGTTTTCATGAATAAAGTTTGATGAAGTTCTGAGTTCAACACCTGCGTAATCAGTAGATGCTTGCTAAGGGGGCCCACTTAGTAAGTATATGTAGCTAGTTAGTTAGCTGTTCTTTTCCTGTTGATCTTCAATTAGCTTTCATCTATGAAGTTTTCATACAAACTCAGTCTTGTATTGCTCCTGCAGCATAGGGAATCCATCCCTGTGCCTGTTCCTACAACATAAGGCCAGTTCTTAGTTTGTGTTTCAGTCGTAGTTGTTATGGTTTTTGTTTTAATCAAATCATAGTTGAGTTAAAAGAACTTTGCATTACCTTTCTGTAGCGTGGATAGAATTCCCTTCTAAGTATTTATTTCTGCTAAGTTTTGACTGAAACTAGTTCTTAGTGCATATATTTTTCCGCGCCATTTAAAGTATACGTTCCCTGGTTTGACAAGTAAAATGAACGTATATAGAGAGATATATTAGTCACCTGTTGAATGTCCAATTTCGGAAAGGTTTTACTGTGATATCATATCCTTTTATAACCATTTTTGTTGCTGTGATGGCGGTTAAGGATTTGTCAGAAGTCATTTTTTAGTATTAGTTTAGTTTATTAGTCAAAAAAAATTTCAAAATTTTTCAAACCACAATTCATCATATTGCATGCATAGAAGAAGAAGAGACGACCGGGAAGGTTCCTCCTGAAAACCTGTTTGTTGAACTACCATTTGACCCAAATGGCAACAAACCTGAGGAAAATCCAGTAGCTCTGTTATTCAAAGAAGAAAACATGGCAAATAATCCACCGAATAACCACCTCCTGCTTTTGAGTTTCCCATTGTTCTCCAACGAGATACTGACAATCTTAAGAATATACCTTCTTCACTACTTCCAAAATTCTATGGCCTAGTCACAGAGGACCCTGAAACTTTTCTGTTTGAGTTTGATGTCCTCTATCGCAGTTATGACTACAATACAGATGCCCATAAGCTGAAGTTATTTCCTTCCACCTTGAAGGAGGGAGCTCTCAGATGGTTTATGAGTCTGGGAAGAGGTGTTGTTGATAGTTGGGCAGCCATGCAGATGAAATTCCTTGAGAAGTATAAGAAATATTGTAAGAGTGCCAGTAAAGGAGATGACATATTCTGAATTCAGCAGAAGGAGGATGAAATTCTAGAAGATTATATTTCAAGGTTCTTGTTTTCACTAAAGAGGAACTCAAACCATACTTTCAACAAGGACTCTCAGAAACTACTCTTTCTAAGGGGAATCAGTGATGCCTGTATAGACGCCTTGGACCTGATGGGAGGAGGTGATATAGCCCAACTATCTTGGGATGATATAATTAAAATATGTCTTAACTACTCTCGAGCAATAGTTAAGAAAGGTCGAGGTCATCATGCTACAGTGGGGAAGTCTTCTTCTGGTGGAGTTTCTCGGATGGAGATAACAAACTTGCTGTCTGACTTCAAGCAGGACATCATTAATAATATGGCTACACAACTGGATACTATGCAAGCTCGAAAGAAACATGACGAAGTTGAGGCAGTTTTGGCCAAGTTCTGTCCATATTGCAGACATAAGAAGCGTGACTGCAGATGCAAGATGGTGGCTAATATGGAAGCTAGGCAACTACCTACTGACTTCAAGCTAGTAGAAGGTGATGATGATCAAGTATTTTTTGTTGCACAAAGGAGACCATGGGCCCAAAGACAAGGTATGCCTCAAGATCCTTTAACTTTTGGTAATCCTTATTCTGGCTATAATAACCAATGGCAACATGCATATAGATCACCTCCACCCTAGAATCCACCTCAACCAAGTTGGCCTAATTACTAGACCCCGCAATGGAAATCTCCTCAAGGAGGTTGGCAGCAGCCACAAGGACAATGGACCCCACCTTCAGGTAATTGGCAGCAAAACCCTCAATGGAGAGGTCCTCAGTAATGGCAAAACCAGTCCTCTAGATTCTTGAATCTTCCACAGACGCAACAATAGGCCCTTATGCCACCTCCTGCAGCAACTGCCACAAATACTGGACCTCCAAAACAAACGCCTATGCCTGCCCAGCCGTTGCCAAATCCCAATAATAGGCAACAACAGTAGCCACAACAGCCTATGTATCTTGCCGAAGCCAACCAATATCAAGCTTATGCCTTAGACGTTAATGACATCCATTTGAGGTCTGGAACCACTTTACCTGCTCCAAAACTGCCTCTAATTACTGAAATACCAGATTCTTCCCTTGAAGAATCTACTACACCTGCTGATCCTCCTGAGCATATGCCTATACCTGATACAGTTTCTAAGGAGCCTATTTTGCAAAGTCAATACAAACCACCTTTTCCTCAAAGGTTGCAAAGTACTGCATTTACATCTATGGAAGAACCCATTTTTGACATTCTGGATTAGCTCAAAAATGTACAAATTCAAATCCCCTTATTTTAGACTATTAAAGATGTACCCATTTTTGGAAAAGCTATTAAAGAGGCCTGTTTGAAGAAGCCTGGATGAAAGAAAAAGGATCCCCAAACAATTCATGTCTTAGGGAAATTGGCTGATATAATGTTGGGAAATGTAGTCATCTCAAAGTATATTGACCCTGGAAGTCCTATAGTGCAAATACATATAAATGGCCAAATTGTAAAAAATGTTTTGATTGACTTAGGTGCTGCCATTAATGTCATGACAAAGCATACTATGGACTCCTTGAACATTTCAAACATTAGGTCTACACCCATAGTTTTGCAGCTTGTAGATAGTTCCACAGTTAAACCTGATGGGATGGTGGAAGATGTAATTGTCACTCTTGAATCTTGGGAGTATCCAGCTGATTTCACAATATTATCAGTTAAGACAACTTTAGGAGGGTATCCAATTATCCTTGGTAGACCATGGTTAGCAACTGCTGATGCTTTTATAGGATGCCGCTCTGGAGATATGACCATTTCTGATGGATAGTCCACAAAAAAATTGGCTCTATATCCGCCTGCTAGACCTCAACCAAATTTTTTCCAACTTGTTTGGCCAGATGAGGGGGAAGAAACTGAAGAAGCCAATTCTTTGACTCAATTAATGATGTTTCAAAATGATCCATTCTCACAACTTCAGAGTGAGGATGCTTTGCTCTTTCAAATTCTATAGTACAACTCTGATATGGGTAGTTCATCTGATCCAAATGGCAGCCATCTACAATTTTTCCTGCAACAACCAAATTCTGAGAGTTCATTGCCTAAACTTCCAGCAATTTTTCATCACTTGCTTCCACAAGAAGTACAAACATCACCTGTAGATTCTATGAGTAATATTACTAAGTAGATAGAATTGTCTCCAGGTCACTATTTGAATATAAATAGCAAGTTGTCACAATCTCAACAGGCTATCTTATTAAAAATTCTACAAGATCAACATAAAGCTTTTGCATGGGAATATGGAGACATGCAAAGAATAGACCCTCGAGTTTGTACTCATAGGATATATATCAAAGAAGATTGTTTACCAGTTAGACAACCTCAAAGGAGAGTAAATCCAACACTTAGAGAAATAGTTAAAAGTGAGCTTCAAAAATTGCTTGATGATGGTTTTATTTATCCAATCTCTGACAGCCAATGGGTTTCTCCATTAGTTATTGTTCCCAAGAAAGGTGGAAAATGGAGAGTGTGTGTAGATTACAGAGAGTTGAACAATGCCACTAAAAAAGATCACTTTCCACTACCTTTTGTAGACCAAGTACTAGACTTACTGTTTGGAAAAAGATATTTTTCTTTTTTGGATGGGTACAGTGGGTACAATCAGATAAAAATTGCCCCCGAGGATCAAGATAAGACCACTTTTACCTATCCATGGGGAACATTTGCTTATTCGGTCTTTCCTTTTGGTCTATGCAATGTGCCAGCAACATTTCAGAGAGCAGTAATTAGTATCTTTGTTGATATATCTCATGACTATATGGAGATTTATATGGATGATTTCACCACCTATGGAATCAAATTTGAGGAAGCACTGGTGAATTTAGAAAAGGTATTGAAAAGGTGCAGAGAGAAAAATTTGTCTCTAAACAGTGAGAAGTGTTTTCTAATGATGGAAGAAGGTATTGTTCTAGGTCATCATATTTCAAAGAATGGAATTCAGGTCGACCCTGCTAAAATTGAATTTATTCTGCATTTACAAACTCCGCAAAACAAAAAGATGTCAGAAGTTTCCTTGGCCATGCAGGGTATTATAGAAGGTTTATAAAATATTTTAGTAAAATTTCCAATCCACTTTATGCCTTATTAACTAAGGATTCTCAATTTGAGTGGACAAAGGCCTGTGAAAAATCCTTCCTGCAACTAAAGGACATGCTTACTCAAGCCCCTATTCTTCAAGGTCCAAAATGGAATTTTTCTTTTCACATACATGCTGATGCCTCTGATTTTGGTATAGGAGCAGTTTTAAGTCAAAAAGAAAATTCAGTTGAGCATGCCATCTACTTTATCAGCAAGAACCTTCAAGGTCCTGAGCTCAACTATACTGTTACAGAAAAGGAATTGCTTGCAGTAGTGTATGCTTTGAATAAATTCAGGCATTATGTCATAGGTTATCAGATATTCATCCATACTGACCATACAACAATCAAGTATCTGATGAAAAAACTTGCCATTTCTGGCAGATTGGCAAGATGGCTCCTGTTGTTACAAGAATTTGACATTACAATAATTGAGAAACTAGGAAGAGCTAATGTTGTAGCTGACTTTTTATCAAGACTTCAATCAGCTGCACCTGATGAACATGAGGTCATTGATGATAGGTTCCTAGATGAACACTTGTTTTCCATTACTGCACATACACCATGGTATGCAGGTATTGCCAATTATCTAGCAGCAAACAAAATACCAGATCATTTTTTTCCAAAAGAAAAGAAATTGTTAATAGAGAAAAGTTTCAACTTTTCATGGATTGAAAATTGTCTGTTTTATACTAGACCTAATCAAGTGATGCGAAGATGTGTAAGAGAAGATGAGACTTATGATATCTTGCATGCTTGCCATGATGAACCATGTGTGAGACATTTTGCAGCAAAAAGAACATCAATGAAGATTCTTACAACAGGGTACTACTGGCCAACATTACACAAAGATGTTGTGGCCTATACAAGGAAATGTGACAGATGCCAACGTATGGGAAGACCAACCAAGTCAGATGAAATGGCACTATATCCACAGGTAATAGTCACCCCTTTTGATAAGTGGGGAATGGATTTTGTGGGACCAATTGATCCACCATCAAATGGCAAGTCATACATTCTAGTTTGCATGGACTATGTAACAAAATGGGTTGAGGTAAAAGCTATGACTCATGCTCGAGATAACAAGGTTGCTGAATTTCTGTATGAACAAATTTTCACTAGATTTGGAGTTCCCAGAGAGCTTGTAACTGATCAGGGAGCTCAATTCACATCGAATCTGATCACTGCACTAATGAATGACTATAAGATCAAACATAGGAAGTCCAACCCCTATCACCCTCAAGCCAATGGTCAGGCGGAGGTAACAAATAGGGAAATTGAGGCAATCCTAACAAAGATTGTGTAGCTCTATAAAAAAGATTGGAGCAATCAACTTCCTGAAGCAGTTTGGGCCTACAAAACTACGTGGAAGACAACAACTGGGTTTACACCTTTTGAGCTGCTTTATGGGAAAACAACAATGTTTCCCATTGAATTTGAGCACAAAACTTTGAGGAAAGCTCTTGAACTCAATATGGAAATATTTGAAGCACAGAAGGACCGTCTACTACAGCTAAATGCCTTGGACGAAATGAGAAAAGCAGCCTTGTAGCACACAGAAGCAATCCAACAGCAAAGAAAGAAATGGCATGATCAACATATCAAAACCATGAAATTTTCTGCTGGTGATTGGGCTCTGTTATATGATTCCAGATATCAAGAGAACCAAGGTAAGCTCACAACATGCTGGCTTGGCCCCTATGAAGTTGAGAATGTGTTTGACAATAGAGCTGTACAGCTGGCGACAATTGATCCAGTCCATTTTAAAATGCTAGTTAATGGCCATCGACTCTGGCTGTACCATAAACCAGTTTCAAAAGAAAAATTCATGCAGCAGTTCATTCAGATTCTTCCCGCTACTCTTCCTGTAGCTGAAGGCTTTAGCCTTTCTCCTGCAGCTTCACCGTAATTTTGAAAAAGCATGCTCATAATAAAGGTTTTCTTTTTAAAAGGAAACCCCTTTTTCTCCATTCTCATTTATCGCCCCCACCTCACTTCTCTATCTTCCATCCGTCCATCTCATCCATCCACTTCATCCGCCTGCATCACCCTTAATTAAGATATTATTCCCAACTGTCAACTCATGCAGACGCCATCATCTTTCTTCACACGTACATGCAAATATTAAAGGTACGCCATATCTTTTGTTATCGCATATTTGATTTATTTTATTCTATTCATTTACTGCTATGCATGTACCGGTCATTATTATCCAATATCTGCCTATTTTTTAGTACATGTGAAGACACATGTCATACTCTCAGTAGGGGGCAGGGTAATCCACCTTTTAAAACCTGTCTTTTCACCACTGCCATAACTGCGCAAATAACCTTTCTTTATTATTCTTCTAGTACTTTCCAAATATGATCGCATGTCCTTTATTGCATGTTTTTCTTGTAAATTACGATTAAGACTGCTTGTTTAAAAGTTTATTTTTGGAAAAGAAAGAAATGTGACGTCACGACATAAGAAAAACCAGAGCAGAAAGGGGAATAGAGAATTTGAATTCTCAGTAAGGAATTGAGTTTAGAGGAAAATTGTGAACATGGGTGGTCAGCTGGTGCGACATGAGCCTATAGCTCATGAATTATTATTGCAAAATCCTCAAACAGTCCACACATTCAGCATCTGTGGATGGTTAAACTATTTCTTGAGCTTAATTGCTTTTGATGAGGAGGCTGCTGGAGAATTTTTGAGAACCCTTTCTGAAGGGGAAGCCACTGTATGGGGCCATTGGAGAAACTTTTTCTTCAGATGCTGCCGCTGCAAGGGCTGAGTTTTCAATGCCCACTGATGGACCTTTGGAAGTCTCCAAGCAGGGATGCAAGCAGGTAACGTCGCCTCCTCCTTATTCAGAATACGCCACTTACATAATCAGGTATTTAATCTGTGAAGGCTGTTTCTCCTACCTGCATTCTTATCATTTCAAATTATTAAGTCATATGAGGCATGGGGTAGTTGTAAATGTTTCAAATTTCCTGTTTAAATTTCTAGAACAAAGTGCCCATGGAACCCAACAAGGGAAAGATAATTCTGTTGCTCACCATGGCCTTATCAAATTACTGATTGAACGCTCTTTGAGAGATGTCTCACCTCTTTCCTGGCAACAATTCGTTGCCCAAAAGAGCTTGCAAATTTCACAACCCCCTAGGGTACTTACCCCACGGCCTTAGAAAAAGAAGAAAGAAATTGCGTCTACCAGTAGAACAGGGCAAGGGTCATCTACTCTTGTAGCACCTAGTCCTGCAGCTCCTCCACCAGAATCTTTTGCTGGGATGCAAACTAGGTCTGCCACTAGGAGAGAGAAGGGAAAAACAAAGGTAGGTGAGTCATCTGGGGCAGAACAAACCCCAGAGTCTGACCCTCATTCTCGAAAAATACAATGCTCTTCTCCTGCAGCACCTTCCCTTGCAGACATCTCTCCTACAACAACACCTGTTGCTAACACCAATTCACCATCATCCTCTGGCAGGGCAGAGCCCTCTATGCAGACAAGAAAAAGGAAGGCTACCAGAACATCTCCTGTAGCTGCACCAGTGCCATGAAGAGTTTCCACAAGGAAACAATGTAAAACCTCCCCTGCTTCACCTCAACCAGAGGTTATTGTAATCTCAGAAGGGTCTGTAGAGTCTAAATTTGATGTTTCTTAGAATGTGTCCGAAAATGCTGCACAAAGTTCATTCGTTCCTGAAGAGGAACAAGTTGAGACAAAAGAAATAGGGCATAATGAGCAAGGGTTACCAAATCTTGATGACTTGGCTACGCTGTTATGCAGTTTTCGGAGGAAGCACAGTCTTCTCCACTGCAGCAACAAGAATTTATCTTGCAGCAAGAGCAAGAACTGACTGAACAATTGAATGTGCCTAGTGAAGCTACATTTCATCGTGCAACTTGTAAAGCCATTGTTGTTTATAAGAAGACATTTTCGATTGAGTTTCTAGAATATGTCAAAGCTAACTGGGAAACAGTTACATTGCAAACCCTGACTTTTTGGCACATAGCCCAAACTGACATGAAACAAAGTCTATGGGAGGTAGAAAGGAAGAAACTGAAAAAGGAAATTGAAAGTCAGAAGCAGGAAATTGTTGAGTTGAAAATAAAAATGGATGAAATGTTAAAAGTAACTGGTCAGATTATGGAATGCAGACCACCACCCAGAATTTCTGCTCTATGCCTTAAGGAACAGTTTTTATGGTTCCAACTAATGAGAATTTTCAGAAATCAAGATCTTATACTTCACACTGCTAATGAATTTTACGAGGCATATCAGGCAACCCCTAATTGGTTAAGAAATTCTCTGTGTGAATTTTATTTACATGGCTTCTTAATTCCATCAGAAATATAATGGAACCCTCTTCTGTATATTGGTGATATCCATTTGAAATCATTTATGTCATGGGTAGCAAATGAAGCGAATTATGGCAGGCAATGGAAAATATATGAGGAAGCTGAGAGAAATGAGTCTGTTCCATTATGCTCTCAAAGTTCAAACCCCCATGCAATGTTGAAAGACTGGTTTGCTCTGACATATGGCATTAATAATATTCTAGCCAGAGAGAAGATATTTGATATCAGGAAATAGGTATATGATGAATTTCAGGAACAGTCATATTCATTTTAGAGACTGGCATACACCAGAAGTGAGAAAAGGTGGGAAAGATTAACCGTTGGACTAAGAAGATCTGAACCTCATAGTCCCCTAAATTTCACAGCAGCTCTTAAACGATCAAAAAAATATATACAGTTGGGACTTCAAAAGAGATTTGAACTATGGTTGCCATTGACATTCAGACCTCCTGTGCTAATGTGGACCCTTTATCCTCACCAAGCTACAAATCTTAATGATGATTTAGAGGACCATAGATATGAAAGGTGCCAGGATTTCAGAGGATTTTATTACAGGTTTGGAAATCCATTTCAGAGTCATGCAGCAACCACTGATTTCAGAGAAACTGCCAGAAAAGTTAATGCTGGAGGACTAGCATTAGGCTAAGTAGGGGGCAGTGATGAGCCCAAAATGTGCTCATAGTTTGGATACTATGATGAACTTTTAATGCCTTTACTTTTATTATTTGTGGTTGTTTAAAACTCTTTTGAAACCTTTTATGGAGATATCCTGTAGCAAAACACTTTCATGTTCCTGCAGCTTATTGTGTTGACCTGACTGCATTTATTACCTTGTTGACTCCCTAAATGACTGGTATATCGCATTACAGTTTTTGAATGATGAAATGGATTTAAATGTGTGATTAATGAATGGATATTATGTATATGACATACACCTTTTCTTTCACATTTGTTACATTTTGTATCGTAGGTTGTTGAAGAATGATCGAGTCAAGCGGAGCCGATCTCAGCCTTACAGTAAAGTCCATTTCCTGCACGACTTCAAGGAAGCTCTGGTGAAGACTCTTTGACCGAAACCGTTGGGAAATATTTTTAATGACAGTCAGTCTGGAAAGAGTGGAGTGCTAGATTCTCTCCGGATCGGGTTGAACACATAAATTCATTTATGAAGTTTGTTCCTTGATTCTGGGATACACTTTACTTCCACATCTTTCTTTGATAGGGTTAGTTAGTTGCTCTCCCGATTTTAAATAAAGTTCTCCTCCTGCGCGAGGGAGAAGGGGAGATGATAGTTAGAGTAAGATAGAAGCATAGTGATAGTAGATATCATGTAAGAGTCAATATGATAATGAAAAGCAGAATCTGTTTGACAAGAGACAAATTTTTTTGTTAGTTTCTATATCAACAAAGCAATGTATACCATTCTATTTTCATGAATAAAGTTTGATGAAGTTCTGAGTTCAGCACCTGCGTAATCAGTAGATGCTTGCTAAGGGGGCCCACTTAGTAAGTATCTGTAGCTAGTTAGTTAGCTGTTCTTTTCTGTTGATCTTTAGTTAGCTTTCATCTATGAAGTTTTCATACAAACTCAGTCTTGTATTGCTCCTGCAGCATAGGGAATCCATCCCTGTGCCTGTTCCTGCAGCATAAGGCCAGTTCTTAGTTTGTGTTTCAATCGTAGTTGTTATGGTTTCTGTTTTAATCAAATCATAGTTGAGTTAAAAGAACTTTGCATTACCTTTCCTGTAGCATGGATAGAATTCCCTTCTAAGTATTTATTTTTGCTCAGTTTTGACTGAAACTAGTTCTTAGTGCATATATTTTGCCGTTCCATTTAAAGTATATGTCCCCTGGTTTGACAAGTAAATGAACGTCCATAGAGAGATATTAGTCACCTATTGGAATGTCCAATTCCCAGGAAAGGTTTTACTGTGATTATCATATCCTTTTATAGGCACGACCACATGGCACGTTGGTATGTTGCTACAACATTTTTAAGTGCAAAGGGCATGATGTTCCAACAATAAGTTCCCCATGGACAAGTGAAAGTTTTATTATGTTGGTCCTCATTGATGGCCTCCACCCCTTTGGACCCGCCTCCAACATGGCGACATCGTCTCCCCCCTCTCACCCTCACAGATAGGTGAAAAATATTTTCCCTAGCTTCTACCACCTCGTCAACCTCGTTGACCACCCCTCCCACCTCATCCTCTACCACCTCCCCTGCCACCACACCAACCCCGTGGGATTGTCCCTCGATGCTCTATAGGTGCTGGTTGTTCAGGATCTATATATGGTACAAGCCTATGATGTGCCAAATATGCATCATACACTACTATCTTCCCAACATCCATAGCTTCACCCCTCCATCCCAACTGTAATGGCTATAATGCATCTATATTTTCCTCCATTGTCGCTACAGGAATCTGGGCCCCCATAGAGGAACCTCCCTCAAAGATTAGGAAAACTCAGCTCGGCCCTACAACACATCCTGAACCTCACCAAACTACTGGAGTACTTTGTCTAGTAGGTGTCTCTCAATGATATGTACTCTCAAAACAATCCTCCCAATCAAATATCATGTCCGTCGACAGAAAGGCAAGTGTCGATCCTCATCCTGCCACTTTGCACAGTCCATGTATGGCCTCCATATAAATTGAAGAAGGGTATCAATAATGTGCCTCTAGTATCCTATGTCTCCAACATGAGTCTATGTAATAGTCCCAGCATAACGAAATACATAAGGAGATTGACCATCTAGCTCATAAACAACTGGTGGACGGAAAACAACAATGTGCTCTGATGCCCAAATTATCAATAAGGTAGTCCCATAGTTCATGGACTATTCCTCCTTGTAAGCTATGTTGTGCAAGTGGAAATACAACATCGCCAATAGACATGGGCCCCATGCATGCACAACCTGCCTCTCTAACATCCCTACTAACATCTCCCACAACCCACAAGAAACCCATTCCCTTGACGGTCTAGTAATACAATCCCACCAATCAAAGTACACAACAAACAATCAATCCACTCATATCTATCTACTAGTACACGCCATCAGATCTCATAATGCTTGGTACTGAGTTGTCTAATATCCTCGTGTACATAATAATGGGTGATCTCGAAGTAACCCCTTTGGGTATCATAGCAGACCCTCTCACCCTTGATCAATAATCAAAGTATCCTGTAGACATCGTCTAATGTAACAATCACCTCTCTTGTGGGAAAATGAAAAGAGGAAGTCTCTAAGTGCCATCGCTCAGAAAGTGCAGTGAGGATCCCTTGGTTTGCCCGAATGGTGGGAATAAATGTCAAATGATGTAATCCAAGACTCCATATCAACCATTTCTCTACATTGTGCAACTGTTCCTACAACTTGTATGCCGTCGAACTTGACTCCCAGGTGTATATCGGATCCAAAACAACCTGTAAATGCATAACAAATACCTTACTTCAGGAATACAAAGCCAATTTTACACTACAAAAGTTAAAAAAAATTGACAAGAAAATGCATCATTTTATTGACAAATGTGGTGTACCATTCAAATGCATCGAAAAATACACATGCATCACATAAGGAAAAACATGTGACCAATCATGCATATGCATTACAAAATTATCAAATGTGGTGCATGAATACAAATGCGACATTTCCCCTATCAAATGTGACTCAATAGGACAAATGCAGTAAAAAACTAAACAAATGCGTTGATCTAAAATAAACCAGAAATAAGCCCTGACATGTTTCCACAAATGTCGTATCGTGAGAAGATGTCTCACATACGAATGCATTTGTGGTGAAGGAGAAATGACGCATATGAAAAAAAAATATTTACTGTCCTAGAAATGCATGAAAATTCAAAATTCAAAAGTTGATTTTGGGGTACATACCAAGTGTCCTGCATCGCCTGGCCATCGGAAGGTCCTGATGTGATATCCATGATGCTCAATTTATGGAATAGGGGACATTTTGCTAAATGACTCTATGTCAAACTCAATGGTTTTCAAATTTGAATGGTGAAAATGAATTCATTTTTACCCAAATTTCTATATAAACCTAGGGTTTTTTAGGGTTTTCTTTCAAAACCTATTGTACTAGCCACACTATTTTCACACTTCCAATGATTATTTCACAAACCAAACCTTGCCGAAACTGATTTCTATCACCACCATTGAACTTCTGGCTATCCAATTACCTAATCGGGACAATTTCCAAATTTTTCTAAATTTTTCAAAAAATTGTTATTTTTCCCGAGGGGGCATACCCTTACCTATTTCACACTAGGGCACGACTAAGGCATGTTATTTATTATTCTTCGACACAAACGCTGAAATGACATTATGTCAAACAGGGGGAAAATGTAGACACTAAAAATTGTCTTAGGCCTACGACCCTTAACTTCTTCATAGTTTGTTCATCTTTGTAATTAAATAATGTTAATTATTTAATTATTTTCTAAGGTCATATGTCCTCTATTAATTAAATAACTTTAAATTTAATTAATTAATTCTTACCTTTGCTCTTGATTAATTAATTAAATATTATTTATTTAATTACGTCACTAATTAAATTTATATTCTTTCTAAAATTAAATAAACTATTATTTAATTTATCCCTATGTCAATCATTTAAAATTATTTAATTATTCTTTAGCCTATTCTCTCTTTAATTAAATAAATCTTTATTTATTTAATTTAATCCAAAATCTTGAATGTTGAATCAAATCATTATGTAATTCATAAAAATATTTATTCATAGCATATTCCTCTATAATTAGATAATCTCTTTATTATCTAATTAGTCATTTATCACTTAAGTCTAGATAAAATTAGATCATTTAGTTATCTGGTGAGATAATATTTGATCACTTTAACAAACAAATGTTCTATTGGTTGAGCAAGATGCATGTCATTACAGGTGTTCAATAAATGTGGAACTTTTGTGACGCTAGGCATGGAAAGGGGGAGCATGATGGTGCAAGAGCATGTGTCAAAAGAGCATTAGCACAAGAAGAGTTAAATTATAAAGACAATGCAAAGTTGACAGATGCAAAATCAATCATCGAGTGGTGTAATGCTTCGATGGGTCTAGGTAATGAAGGAAATTCTTCATTTCATATATTTTTTCTGGTTGATAAATGATACTAACATTCCACTATATGAGGATTGTTTTACACTAATAGGATCGAGTGAGCTACACTCTTTCCTTATCTCAAATGCAAGTTCCTAGAGTATCCACATGTGAAAGATGGCATTATTTTTTTCTTCCTGTATAATGCAAGCTTGGGATGAGTGTGAGTCAAAGGAGTGGGTTGACGAATGGTGGTTAAGTTATCTTAGTCTGCTTCACACGTATCACTTTCTGACACATTGGAAATGACATAGATGGAATCATTGGTTGACTTTGAACACATATCAAATCTAGTTCAACTAGGTAATATATCTACTTGCATAGTTTAGATTCAACAACTAAGCCCATAAAGCAATGATTCAGAGATTGGACATCTAATTTGAATAGTTTTCTTAATCACCATGAAGATGCATTTAACTTGTCAACCCAGGGACGTAGACTTGAAATGGGTTAGCACAGTATGTGCACTAGGAATCCATAGTATCCATATTGATCCTACAGTTAAGAAAGACATAATGCTAAAATTAAATTGCTTGGAAAGGAATAATATAAATGTTGAACATCAATCAACAACTATACTAAGTTGAAGTGCATGACATAAATGAAAATCTAAGCAAACAAACAAGAAACTACTCTGTTTGCTTTGGCTGCAGGAATAGTCACATAATGGAATTCTAGTGGCTGTAGGAATAGATAGTGTCAGATTCTTAACTAATTACTGAACAAAAAGTAATAAATAAACTATAAGACAAAATTCTCACCAAGTGGGCCCCCTTGGATGAGTATTCCTTAAGTTAAATGTAAACTCAGATGTGTGAACTTATAACTTCATTTTACTCATTGGAAAACATGAGTACAAATGAGTAACATAATTGTATTACTGAAAAACTAATAATGCAAGTAAATCATCAGATTAATCAACCTTCTGAGAAGGAGCATTCGACTCTTATTTATAGGAGAAAAATATAGTAACTAACTACCTAGCAAGGCGGTCAATTCCAACGGATTAGGAGGAAAACACTTTAGGGAAAGCATAAAAAGTGGAGAGGTGGTTACACATGTGCAAAATCTGGTCAAGCATGTTTGCCTTAATGCAGATTTAGCACAACAATAATGCCTATATTCGCTCAACAAATAATTAAGAACATTTACAAGGCAGTTACAATTTTGATTTGAATGAGGAATCTCCCTCTGTCAAGAGTCTCCCCTCCATTGACCTTTGAATGATCACCTTGTTGACCATTATGGTGAATGAGCAGTTGGCAGAATCTTCCTCAATTTGATAGGCCTCTAATTATATCTGCATAACAGTATTAGTACGCACAACAATTGCATATATGTAACTATCTTAAAGTAACATTCATTAATCCACATGTAAAATTAACATAGATAGTTCATATAGCATGTCAAGGTCATTTAAAGGTTACAAAAATAAGCTTATGCCCAATATCTATGGTTTTGAGAAAATATCATGAAAAGGTCAACATCCAAGTATCAAAGTCTATGACAAACACAACAAATGGATAATAAATTTTATCAAAATTAAACCATAATCTGGACTCATGACTCCCCCCAACCTAAGGTTTTGTTGGTCCTCCAGCAGAGGAAGGATTGTTCTTTTGCTTAGTCAATGACCAAAAATTTGCAACTACCAGTTGTCCTACATCAGTTCTTGCAGTGTGTGAATTAGGGTCCCAATAGAACCCTTGTTGTCTGTCCAACCTACTCCATCTCTATCTTTTTGTAGCTATATCATACTAGTAATACTTGAAGTTTGACACATGCCATAATAGGATAGGTGGCTAAAAATTTAGTGGAAGCCAAAATTGTCCCTTTTTCCTTCCAATCTGTATATATCTATCAACTCTCTTAAGTATTGTAGCATAGTTCTATAGAGAGTGAGGCTCAACTTGTTTCAACTCATTAGTTAGGTTGTTCCACCTTTGTGACAAGTATCCCATGACAGATTCCCTGTTGTTTTTGCTAACTCATATTCTTTGTAAACTGCTTCTCTCTCAGGCAAGATCCTACTGCCATAGATTGGCTAGTAAAGAATTATGTGCCAATCCCTAAAAATGTCTCCTAGATTTCTAGATTCAACCTTGATGGACAGGGGAGTATAGGATTCTATTTGCCTATAAGTCCTACATTTTTGTCCCCAACTAATTTCATTCTATATCCAGGACATAAAATCCCTTAATTAGACATCCCCAACATGCATAGTGGATTCCAATCATGGTCTTGGGTCACAACATAATTATGCAAATAGAATTCACACAACAAGTTTTTCATTTTAATAGGAGCAATCTGATAAGCATGGAAACATTCAAGAGGAGTCTCAATGGAAGGATTCAAACCTAAAACAATTCTTGCCAGTTTAAAAGAAAGATAATTCTCCTTCAAATATAGAGAATAGACTCTTGGAGGAGTCCTACACTCAAATATCTGAGGTACTAAGGCTGCCATATTGTCCACCTTCTCCTTTAAAGCAACAATTTTTGTATTCTTATCTTCAATCTCTTCATCTCTCTTTTGAATTCCCTTCCTCAACCTACGTTTCTCCTCTTTCCATTCCTCTTCCCTCCTTTGCATTTCTCTCCATAAGTTCATGGCTACCATGTGCATTGAAAAATTAGAGGGCTTATGTATTTCTACCAAAAAATTGCCTAGCACTGATGCTTTCTCTTCATATGGCTCCAACTGCAGGGATTCTGTTTGTCTAGCCAATTCTGGCTGCAGGGGTATTGATTGTACTCCTAGTTATGGCTGCAAGGCCTCTTGTTCTTTCTCTTGTTGTAGGAACTCATGCTCTTGTTGCTTCCTCAAATATGTCCTTTTTCGTGACATTCACCTACCCCATGGGAGCTTCTGTGTCTTCCCATGATGTTTCTCTAGGATTAGGTATTCCCTTTGGAGATACACCAAAGGTTGGCACAACTAGTCTTGTTTTTCTAGGAGGGTTCTCATGTTTTTCTTTGGCTGCAGGAAGAACAGTGTTGGCTTTCCATTTCTTAGAGCTTCACACTTCTTTTCCTATTTTTTTCTTTTTGTCTTTTCCTTTCCTTATTTATGCCTCCTTCATTTGTTCCCTAGTTCACATTAGGGTTCCTAGAGGGACATCATCAAAATCTAAAGATGAACTTTCTTTGTCTGATTGTTTTGTCTTAGAAGAACTAATCTCTATAGTTTTCTTGGCTACAAGAGGGTTTACACTAGGGCTTGCGCCATAAGTTGAGGATCTAGGAGTGGCTTCAACATTGCTCACTCTCATACTAACCCTACAAGGTTGAGGAAAAACCCTAGGTCACAAATGCTCTGGTCTAATTTGACCAATATTTAAGAACTCTTCTCAAGTCATATCAGACACATCCTACAGAGACTTCTCAACCAATAATTTGATTAGATAATGGTGGGAAACAAAATTATCCCTACCTTTTTGGGTCTCAGTCGCCATGATTGAAAGAAGGTGGCATAGCATGTTCAGCACACTCATTCTTCTCCCATGCCTCATGTGATTTAGGAGTTTGAAGTGCACAAAATGTAGATTCAACTGTTGACCTTCACAAGTGATATACTTTATAATGTAGACAACTATTTGCTTCCATGGCTCAGGTAGAGAGGTTCTCTTTACTCCTTGCTTGTCCACACTCAACGGAGGGTCACCAGGTTTTGTAAATTCAACCCTAGCTAACATGCCATCTCTAGTAGTAGGGTAATGTTCACCATCGGCAAACAACCCTATAACTTCTGCAATTATTTCTTCAGTAGCCCTTACCTCCAACCCTTTTACCATGGCCTTTCCTTCAGACAATATCTACACAAATTCCAACACATGATATTCATTATAATCATTCAACTTCAAGAAATAATCTAACCACCTGCAATTTCTAAACTCGGCTTGGCAAGGTGCATCCTGTAGTAATACATCAGGAACCGTGGGTTCATTCGAATTAACCCACCTCCCATTGTTCAACTATCTGCAATTAAATAATCACTCTGCAAGGTTTCCTTTCCTACAATCTTCATCTGAAAGCTAAACTTCTCCTTCCTACAACGCTACTAAATTTCCAACGCTAGTCTTTTTTGATCTTTACCCTTTTTTTTAACCTTTTGGTGACTTAGGATTATGATAGGAGCAATAAAGGTAAAATGAGTAATAAATGAAGGCTATGATCAAGAAAAATGGTAGTGGTTGATTTCTTTTCACACATGCGAGTCCTCATCTCACTCAGAATTCAAATCAGCTCAATTTAAACTTTGTTGACGTGAACCAATATGGACAAACATGTGGACATGGTATTCACACCCCCCGAACCTAAATTTGTGCATGTGTCCTCATATGCGAGATGGTAATGATGATTTGACAGGGACAGGGAATAATTACATGCTATGGAGAATGTCTACATTAATGTACAACAACTAAATGAATGTACTAAAAGATAATTAAGATATAACAAATTGATGCTCATATACTTGAATTCTTGGAAGATTTGTTGCAAATATTATGGAGAAAGTACCAGTCACCTTTTAAGAAGTTAGTTGAGAAATTAATGAAAGTGGAGTGGAATGAAGTGAAGTTATGGCAGCGTGATGGGAGAGAGAGAAAGGTGGAGATGGATGGGTGGATGGGTGAATGAATGAAGAAGTGGAATCCCACAAAAGTGGAAGTATTTATTATGACAAATTACGTACCTTGGTTAGCCAGAAGGAGAGACACTAGGTCCGATTTATTCAACTGTAGGAAGCTCGGGTGTTGCATGCTAAGTGAATTGCTATAGGAATTCCTCCTTGGAAGTTGGATTGTGATACAACCTGAGGCGATGACCATTTACAAGTAGCTTAAATTTGACATGGTCAATGGTAGTGAGCTTAACAACACCATTGGAGAAAACTTCAACAACCTCATATGGTCATAGCCACCTTGTCTATAATTTTCCTGCATTATCATGATACCTTGAGTCATAGAGCAGTACTCAGTCACCTGGCTAGAATTTCTTCCTTTATGAATTAGTCATGCCACTTTATTCTCTAATTCTGCACTACCTCTATGTGATGCAAGGTTGCTTTCCTCATCTCATCCAAATCATTCAACTACATGATTCTGTCTCTTTGTTCCTCAGAGATGTCCATCCCCAAGTCTACTGTATTCCTAAGAGTCTTATGCTCAAATTCAATGGGCATCATAGTTGTCATTCCATACAATAATTCAAATGGAGTGAAGCCTGTAGCTATTTTCTAGGTGGTCTGACAGGCCCAAATAGCTTCTGGCAGCCTATTTTTCCAATCCTTCCTATGGATAGCCACTATTTTGGTCAAAATGGCTTCAATTTCTCTATTGTTCACCTCAACTTGGCCATTGGCTTGAGGGTGATAAGGAGTAGACTTCATGTGCCTTATGTTGTACTCATTGACTAGTGTTGTAACAAGGGTTGAAGTGAATTGGGCCCCTTGATCAGTCACTATCTCTCTTGGAACCCCATACCATGTGAAAATTTCCTCATAAAGGAATTCTACAACCTTATTATCTCTTGCATGCTTCATGGCCTTAACTTCTACCCACTTGGTTACACATAAATCAGTACATACCAAGATATAGGATTTACCATTTGATTGAGGATCAATGGGTCCTACAAAATCCAATCCCCACTTGTCAAATGGAGTGATGACTACTTGGGGGTAAAGTGGAATCTCTTCTCCTTCCTGTATGCATGTGGTATCAACTCACTATCAGCTGGATCACACAAAGAATTGGAAAAATAATAGTGGATCATTACTTTCCTAAATGAGTGTACTAAGAACAAACTCTTAGAATATTTACTACAAGAAAAACTATCAATGACTCCAAATAACTCCCTAGTTTGACACCATCCTCAACAACGACGCCAAAAATGTTGGCCTCCTACAATGACTAACAACTAAGCCCATAAAGTTGTGATTCAAAGATTGGACATCTAATCTAAATAGTTGTCTTAATCACCATGAAGGTGCATTTAACTTGTCAACCTAGGGAAATAGACTTGAAATGGGTCAGCACAATATATGCACTAGGAATCCATAGTAGCCATATTCATCCTACAGCTAAGAAAGACATAATGTTGAAAGTAAATTACTTGGAAAGGAATAATATAAAAGTTGAGCATCAACCAACAACTATAGTAAGCTGAACTGCATGACAAAAATGAAAATATGAGCAAACAAATAGGAAACTACTCTGTCTGCTTTGGCTGTAGGAACAGTCATAGAATGGAATTTTATTCCCTGTAGGAACAGACGGTGCCAAATTCTTAACTAATTACTGAACATAAATTAATAACTAAACTAAAGGATGGAATGCTCACCAAGTAGGCCCCCTTGGATGAGTATCCCTTAAGACATATGTAAACTCAGATGTGCGAACTTATAACTTCATTTTATTCATTGGAAAACATGAGTACAAATGAGAAACATAATTGTATTACTGAAAAACTAATAATGTGAGTACACCATCAGATTAGTCAACCTTCTGAGAAGGAGCATTTGACTCTTATTTATAGGAGAAAAATCTACTAACTAACTACCTAGCAAGGTGGTCAACTCGAAAAAATTAGGAGGACGCCACTTTATGGAAAGCATAAAAGGTGGAGAGGTGGTTACACATGTGCATAATCTGGTCAAGCATGTTTTCCTTAACATAGATTTAGCACAACAATAATGCCTATATTCACTCAACAAATAATTAGGACTATTTACAAGGTGGTTACAATTTTGATTTGAATGAGGAATCTCCCTCCATTGACCTTTGTATGATCACCTTGTTGACCATTATGGAAAATGACCAGTTGGAAGAATCTTCCTCAATTTGGCAGACCTCTAATTATATCTGCATAACAATATTAGTATGCACAACAATTTCATATTTGTAACTATCTTAAAGTAACACTCATTAATCCACATGTAAAATTAAGATAGATAGTTCATATAGCATGTCAATGTCATTTAAAGGTTACAAAAATAAACTTATGCCCAATGTCTATAGTGTTGAGGAAATATCATAAAAAGGTCAACATCCAAGTATCAAAGTCTATGACAACTACAACAAATGGATAATAAATTTTATCAAAATTGAACTATAAACTGGACTCATCAAACATATCAATTTAGGGCATGTTATGTAATTATTTTAGATGAAGACAACAAAGAGGGAACAAATTATTATTGGTGTCATTGTGTTGAGGCCAAAAAGAAATTGGAGGCCCCAGTTATAGATGGAGAAAACATCGAATACCCTACAGGCTTAGTGGTTGTTACTGGAACATGGGTTAGAAGGTTCTCACATAAGAGTGTTAATGTTTGGTTGTTTTAGGACTTTGTTACGCATCAAAAGATCCTTAATTACTTGAACCTGTAAGAGAGATGGACCACCACGTGCAAGGTCCTAGGTCACAGAGGGACAAGATGCAGAAGGATTTCCTAACTTACCTTAGCTTAATAGGGTGTTAGGATAGGCGAGACGAGAATGATGAGGACTATGAGGTCCTTCAACCACTCTATAGACTCGAGATGCAAGATGGGGCTAGGCGAGCTAGTTTTTAGGTTCAACACTACGCCTCAGGAAGCTCTTTGCTCAAGGATGAAAGTGCGGTCCTTGGATGACAACATGACACATTGGCATCTCTAAAGTGCGTTGGCGTTCGTACGGCTAGACAACAACAAAGACAAGGTTAAACCCAAGAAAACAACTAATGACCCAACTAACTATCACTAAAGGGCCAAAATAATGTAATGAAATAAACAAAGTACTCTCTAGTGTGATAAAGTAGAAATGTGAGAGTAAAGGTTACAAGAAGGATCTCACAAAGAAACTCATTCACCAGCTAGTTCCTCGAAAGCTCGTTCACCTACACACAAAGAAGAGAGAAAATGTTGGGTGGCTGTATAGGGGCATGCCTTAGTCAGACCCTGGTTTAGGTATTTTCACCTCCACAAATAGCCAAGAAAGCGAGATAAAGAAAGTACTATAATGAAGAGCACTAAAAACACTACAAAACAGTAAGTGTGCTAACTCAACCAAGTGATAGAGGAGAGGAGAGGGAAGCTTACCACCTCCACCAAGAGCACTCAAGGTTGGAGAAAATGAGAGTACTCGAGCCTCTACTACAATGGTGTGGTCCCAAACTTGTTCTACCAAAGTGGTGGAGTGAAGTTGTTGCTGCTATGGAGTGCTTGAAATGCTTGGAGTGAGTTCCCAAGAAGGTGTGTTGAATACTTAGAAGATGGAAGAAGATGAAATGATTGTTGAAAGAGTGAATATGAAGGAGAGAGTGAAGAAAATGACCATATTAGGGTCAGTCAGCTGAAGGGGGCATTACAACTTGACTCCCAATGAGAAGTGTAACACATTTGTAGGTTCAGCCGCAAGAATCTTCCATGGACATAAGCGTGTTGTGTGGGTGTACTCGATAGAATTTCCTCCACTGATGCTCAAAATAGGCACCAAGTGGGATGAAAGCAGTGGGCTTAGTTGTAATTAATCCTTTGAACTTGGTTCTCTAAGGTGGATAAAGGAAAAAAGGGGATTTGCACATGGGGTGCAAATTCACTCTTATACATTTTTCCCCCACTTTAGTGAGCACAAATATTGATGAGTGCTCAATAAAGTAGATCAACAAAGAGTAAGGTTAGAAATGTATACTTGAACTATCGAGGAATCAAACCATAATCTAGTGAACCTAAAGGTACAGGGGAAGTGAAGGACTCCATAGCTTCTCAAAACTACGGAGTTGAAGAAAGAGTCTTATAGGCCCGCAAACCTACAAGGAGGAAACCCCCAAGATCTATCGCATGAAGGAAGCCCCATGAAGTAAGCACCTTACAAGCCCACAAACCTGGAAGGAAGGTGTCCCCCAAAAAATCTAGCATGGAGGAAACCCAAGAAAGCGGACTCCATAGAGTCAGGAAGCGGCCACGTAGGCAAGTAAGCAGACAATCGTACAAACCGTCGATGATTTGGAAAAATTTCAAAGGGGTCCCTCGGGAACCCTTCAAAGGAAGAGGGGTCCACTCAAGGGATGCATTGTTTGATTAGCAAGGTCTAGTCAGGCTTCCCCGAAGCTAGACGTGAAGATATGAAATAGGTCTAGTCAGGCTTCCCCCAAGCTAGACGTGAAAGAATCTATTTGAGATAAATACTTTCAAAGGGGAATCCCTCGGGAACCCACCGTGAAGAAAGGGGGTCCACTCAAGGGTCACACAGTTTGAAAGCAGATGTTCCTTTTCTCAGAGCAATCCATCATGAAGGGATCCTTTTGAAAGATGCTAACTTCATCAAGGAATTTGAAAGAAAGGATATTCCCCCACGTGATGGGAAGATTAATATTGTTCCCGCTTTGGAGGAAGGGCTTCGAGTCCTTTCTATGTGAACCCGTGATGAAGGAAACATGTTTCGTTAGAGTTCCAAGTTGAGAATGTGATTTCGAAGAAAATTTTGTGAATACTTTCAAGAAAAGATTCATTGGAAATGAATGCATTTTTTGAAAATAAAAATGTTGAAGAAAGGTGTTATCACACATGAGAGGGACAACTCAAGAAAAGGAGAAAACATAAATAAAGGACATAGGGGGATCTACTTTAGCGGGGTTAGATCTATCCGAGCTCATGTAGATAATAGGTAACCATGGTGCAAGGTGAAAAATCATCAATCCCCAACTAGATCAGGAAGAATGCACGAAAAATAAAGTAAAGATAAAAAATTGGGTCAACATGGAAGGGAAGCCTAAATGCGCCCAATGCTTTGCATCATCCCCAATTTATCAAAAATCAAGCACAAAAATGGAAGAATGATGATACAAATAGAAGAAGGTTTACGACACAAAAACCACGCCTGTATCAAAGAAGGGTGGCGAGGGTCATCTAGGAACACATAGCATGATCACAGAGGAACATATCATGATACACACAAACACAAGATCAAGAAGAGGCCTCCTCCTAACATTGATCGACCAAGGGGTCATCCGCTTCCCAATCTAGATCATCTTAAGTGGAAGGAGGATGAGTCTGCAATGGTGGGATGTTAAGAGGAGGAGCATTCGACCCTCCCGCAACAAGGGCTAAGGAAGAAGCCCTCACAAGGTATTTCTTTCACCAAGATCTTGTGGAGCTAAGGTCAAAGATTTTGCGAAGATCACTGACAAGGCCAAAACTTCATCCATGGAGTTAAACATGCACCCCATAGGAGCATTGTGTTTAACTTTAGTGGATGGGATGGGTTGTGCCTGAGATTCACCGCTAGGCTCACTAAATGACTTAGGAGCAGTGCCACTCTCAGGGGAGACTGGGACTAGTTCTACCACCAAGACATAACAAGTCAATGTGGGGCCACCTTGCGAAGAAGGTGGGCTCCTTATATTTCCTTCATTACTAGAAGGACCACACTCCACCTTTTGATTCATTAGAGGAGATGAAATCCCCATAGACGAGGCTATAGGTGTAGAGGAGGAGGAAATAACCATAGTGGATACAACCGAGGTATTAATCATATCCATGGGTTTTGGGAAAGTTTGGATATCTAGAACAGACATTAGCAAAGGAAGATCCACTGAAGGAGCGATGAACACCTACACCCACTTGGGGTTAGGTGCATTCATACTTGGTACAGAAGCCGGGAGTAGTATGGGACTAGACTGAAGAGAAGTAGAAGGAAGGGGAGATGAAGACACTGTAGGAGGCCCTGAAGCAGGGGCAGTCATTTCTTCCTCCCTGATTTTCAAGGTGGCCTACTTAGCCAAGAGAGCCTTTCACCAGTGCTTGCACTCGTGTGCTAGGCAGTTTCTACGACTCTTGGAGTTAGTGGCTAGAGGCTACGAAGGAATAGAAGGCTTATGCTCAACCATGGGAATGCCCACTATATCTGTTTTCAGTGGAGGAACGGGTTCCTAAATGGGAGCACGAGGAACAGGTTGAGGAGTGGCAGGAGGAGTCGGCTCAAGAGCCTCAGTAGCGGGCCTCTTCCTGTTCACTACCTTAGGAGTAGGAGAGGTAGGAGGCCTCAGATCAAATTCCCTTTGGGAACCTTTATGTCTGTCGTATAAGTAGTACCACGGTCTAGGGTATTTGTTAGGGAGATCCGCGATCCTGATCTTGGGCCTACACCAAGGAGGAATCATTGGATTCACCAAATAGCCATTGGGCTCACTCATCCAATACTCTTCCCAAGAAAGGGGAGAGGATGAGGTAGTCCAGGAGGAGATAACCTTCTCTTTACCTTCATGAGAAGGAGAGGGAGCCGGCGTGGAATTCTCCTTTCTCCTTCTCCTCTCAGGAAGAGGAGGCAACCAATTGTTCTATCACAAGAAGAGTCAGTTTTGGATCCCCCTTGCCCCCAGTTTTATACTTTACATAGTTCTTGTAAAGTAGGTCCATTCTCAAGGGAAGCAAACCAACTGGGGAGGGCCAAAAGTGATCTGACAGATATCCACCATGGGACACCAAGAGTTGGTATCTAGTGTCATGCACTACATGCATGCCACCTTCATGGGAGAATTTTAAACACTCGTGATTAACTGAGGTGATTACATTCATGGAAGCTAGCCAAGGTATGCCTAGCTTTAGTTTGAACAGATCCGACTTTGGGACAACATCAAAAATTTTGTCAACAGCCCTGGGTCCAACTAGGATGGACAAAGTTATCGAGCCGTAATGTTTGAGACACATAACATCATGTGTACGGATGGTAAATTTTGTTTCTTCATATTTTTCCTTTTGTAACAAATTTAATACTAAAGTTTCCTCTGTGATAAAATTCACACGGTTCATAGGGTCTACCAAGACTCCTATCACAATGTTACCATTGAGGCGAGCGAGAATGTAGAGAGGCGATGGTTTATTGTTTAAGGGTAAGTTTTGTGATGTGAATGTTATGTCCAGTGAATTGGTGCAAGTGGAGCAGTAGAAGTCACTGGGACCATGTTAACATAGGCCTCAGGTTGGATAACAAAATTAGTGGGATCGATAATCATGTTAGCAGAGTGTGACAAAAATGGGTCCATGTATTTTTGCAATTCACTATTAGATTTCGCCACTGATTTGGTAGCATTCTTTTACTCCCAATGAGATGAATGGTACCATCCTCGATACAGTCTTGTATCTCATGATGCAACCACATACATCATTCGATATCATGTCCATTAACTTTATGGTATTGAAAATAAGTGCTGCCATCATACCAATTAGGGTAAGGCTCTTTAACAAGCTTAGGACTTGGAAAGGTTACAATCTTATCCTTCAACAACTTCTACAAGATAGAAGAATAAGATTCTGATAACTTTGTGAACTTTCAGTTATGTTTGAGGCCATTGTCATCAACAACAAAAACTACATTCGTAATGGTATTACCTTTCCCTGAGATTGATACGATGGAATTTCCCTCAGAACATGAGCGTAAGGAGGATCCCCTGAACTAAACAACCATCTGGTGGTACTCTCGTAAAGCTGCACACAAGTGCACGAAAGAAGGGTATTTCATAAGGGCGAACTTCTCTTCCCAAGGCCTTTTTAAGTTCCCTATGAATACCTTCTACATGTTAGAATAGGGCAGTTGATACGAGATTTGTGAAAGGAGTGCTTGGTATCATGCTATGAAATCAGTGATCTTTTTGTTATCTCCTTGTTTACATCGGACAAGATCTGAAAAGGTCATCTTTGGCCTAATGTTTGCCTGAAATTGTCTAAGGAATTGGTTTACAAGTTGGTCAAATGAGAAAATAGAGTTTTCAGGCAAGGAACGGTACCACTCGAGTGCTATGTCCTTGAGTGATCAGGGAAATAGTTTAGCCATCAATGCATCATGATGGAAGAAGTCGGTGCACAGGGTGTTAAATGAAGACACTTTCTCCTTTACCACCATACTTCTCAAATTTAGGGATCTCCATTCCTTGAGGGAATGGAGTGTTTAAGATCACAACCAACAATGGGCTGTGTCAGAAGAAGGGCTAGAAAATAGGTTGGGTAGAGGCTTGGGAAAGGCTTTCCAGCTAGCTCTACATCTTACCCATATTCTGAAGAAGAGTGTTTAGGATAGGGTGATTGGAAGATAGAGCCTCCCCCAAGACCACCACCAAGGCCACCTCCAGAGCCACCACTGGTGTGACTTCTACTAGAATCACTACCAGAGCCATTGCTACTAGTAGGGCCTCTGCCAGAACCACAACCATGACCTCCACCAGAGCTGCCTCCACTAGCACTGTCTCCACTATTGAATCTACCACTACTACCAAAGCCCCCACCACTCATCCTGCCAAAGCCTCCACCACTAGAGGTGATAGAGGGGGTGAAGCTAAAGGCCAAGGGGACGTTGTTTACTTTGATAGTTTCAGGTTTTTCAAAGACAAAAGGGATACTGATAGAGGGGACCACGTCGACCATGTAGATGGATGTGGGAGGCATTGATACTCCTAACTATCCTTCACGCTCTTTGAAAGTGACTCCTTGTACAAAGCTAGGATTGTTCGAAGGAGCAAAAAATTCAGTGAGACCGAGGAGGCTAGTTAGAAGATCTATGCCTATTCTATCTTTACCCATCATATTTTTTAACTTGCTAACAACCCAAGTGGGTCTAGCCATCTTCAAATTTCTTTCCAGGTGATTTTCTAATTTGCCCAGTCCTTTAGCAAGGGTGGCAACATATTCTATAGGGATTTGAATGACCTCATATTTGTCCACCAATGATGGTGTAGGAGATGCAGGGGAGTGGGAACATGATCAATTTCATCAATGAATCCCATCTTGTTCCTCGACAACTGCTCCTACATGGCCACACTAACGGTGAGACCAGAGAAAAATGCCCGTAGAGAAACCAAGAGAGACATTCGTCCATTCCATCGGGAGGTGTCGTACACTTCTCCTAATGATATAATCAAAATTTGTAGACTGGGTTGTGATTCTCATAAACCTTCACAACACTTAGGAACACAAAAATAACAAGGTACACGAGAGAGGTCTCAACACCAACAAATGAACATATGTTGGTTCATGGTGGGTTCACCAAAAATGTAAGAGAGGGGGACCACTACTTGCAAGTCCCTAGGTCATGGAGGGCCAAGATGTAGAAGGCTGCCCTAACTTACCTTAGCTTAACAGGGTGTTAGGATAGGCAGGATGAGAATGATGAGGAATATGAGGTCCTTCAACCACTCTACAAACCCGGGATGCAAGATAGGGCTAGGTGAGCCATTTTTCAGGTTCAACACTACGCCTTAGGAAGCTCTCTACTTGAGGAAAAAAGCGCGGTGTGCTGGCATCTATAAAGTGTGCTGGAATCCATATGGACATGCAACAATAGAGACAAGGTCAAGCCAAAGAAAACAACTAATGGCCCAACTAACTACCAGTAAAGGGCCAGAAAAATGTAATGAAATAAACAAAGTACTCTCTAGTGTGATAAGGTAAAAATGCGAGAGTAAAGGTAGCAAGAAGAATCTCACAAAGAAACTTGTTCACCAGCTAGCTCCTCAAAAGAACGTTCACCTACACACAAAGAAGAGAGAAAATGTTGGGTGGCTGTATAGGGGCCTACTTCAATTAAACCCCCATTTAGGTGTTTCCACCTCCATGACCAACCAAGAAAGTGAGATAAAGAAAGTACTACAATGAAGAGCACTAAAAATACTACAAAACAATAAGTGTGCTAACTCAACCAAGTGATAGAGGAGAGGGGAAGGAATCTTATCACCTCCACCAAGAGCACTCAAGGCTGCTTAGGGGAGAAAATGAGAGTACTCGAGCCTCTACTGCAATGGTGTCATCCCAAACTTTCTCTACTGAAGTGGTGGAGTGAAGTTGTTGATGCTATGGAGTGCTTGAAGTGCTTGGAGTGAGTGCCAAAGAAGGTGTGTTGAATACTTAGAAGATGGAAGAAGATGAAATGCTTGTTGAAAGAGTGAATATGAAGGAGAGAGTGAAGAAAATGGCCATATTTGGGTTGGTCAGCCAAAGGGGGCATTACAACGTGACTCCCAATGAGAAGTGTAACATCTTTGTAGGTTCAATTGCAAGAATCTGCTAGGGACGTAAGTGCACCGTGCAAACGTCAGCATGCCACGCGGGCGTCCATGAAAAAAACACCTCCACCGATGCTAAAAAAAAAATTCCAAGTGCGATGAAAGTAGTAGGATTAGCTATAATTAATCCTACAAACTTGGTTCTGTAAGGTGGATAAAGGAAAACATGGGATTTTCACATGGGGTGCAAATTCACTCTTATACAGAACCTTGTCATGGCATCCAATGTTCATTTGATCAAATATGGGGTATACCTTTGAACAAGACCTTTTGGAAGGTGCGTTAGTCTGACCATAAGGCAATATTGGACACAATAAAGAGTAGAGAAGACCTGGATGGTTCGTTGGATTAATTTGTAAGTATGCACATTAATTTGTATGATGCCAATGCTATCATCTAATGAACTTATATCATCTATGTAGGTGATTGATGAAGTTATCATACATGAAAATGTAGCACACTTTATAGTTAGAACCATGGCAAAGGATATATGGTTCAATTGTATTTCATTTTTCCTCAAAAATATGAAAAAAAATTGATGTAGGATATTCTCAATAGATTAGTAAACTAAGTGGAAGATTAAATTGGGTTTTTTTTTTCTTTTTTAATTTTTATAACAAGTTACAAGTTTCCAAAAGGTTGGAAAGTAATAGTTTGGTTACGTTCTATTCATGTTGATCCTCATTACTTCGAGCACTCTCTAAACTTTAATCCTAATAGATGGGAGGTATGCTTAATATTCATATAAAAATTACTTTTTAAGATATTTAGTGGACTAGATTGACTAGTGATAAGTTATAAGATATTGCATAATTTAGCACACAAGTTTTAGATTATTGAAATATCACATGTTTATTTGAATTGATTATGTGATTATGTGATTCTTAATATTTACAATCTCTTTTCTTTATTTAGGTGGGAGCTGCTAAACCCAAATGAAGTTATAAAGTATATGCCAAATCCAAGACTAGCAGATGGTACTAAATTATTCATTTGAAGATAACCTCATCATGACCACCTATGATGTAGACATTATAAAAGTGTGGGTCAAGCTTAGCAAGGGAATTTCAAATTATTCATTTGAAGTTAACCTCATCATGAGCACCTATGATGTAGACATTATAAGAGCATCTAGAATGTATGAGTGACATTATAAAAGATCTATGAGAACAGAGTACCTAAGGCATCTTTAAATCCTATTTTACTTATTGTAAGAGAATCTTATAAGCTGAGTTTGTGTGCATGAAAATGGGGCACGTTGATTGAATGTTTGATTTAAGTGGGGTGTTGGAATTCACATAGGTTGATTTTTTTCTCATGATTTTGTATTACCACTTGATAGTTTTGAGAAAGAATTATTCCTACAATTACAAGCACTTAGGTGTCATATTGGTGTATGAAGCATATTAGACAATTGTAGCACACACATAATAATTGGGACTGCCAAATAAATCTCATTTTATTGTAAACATCACATTATTAATATAGTGAGTGTAATAACCATTCATGGTTACCAATCATTATTTTCCTTCTTTTATTATCTCCCTATTATAAGTAGCACCACTTGACTAACTTATTATAAAAACTTCATTTATTAAAACAAATCAACTTAACGATTATATATCAATATCAATATAACATACCATCTATTCACATAAACATTTAAGAAGTTAAATTTGTAAACATTTTTTATGCATAATGTCAACATTTCATAAAAATAATCACATTTACAAGTAATAGAAGCCTGTATGACTTGTTAGATTTTGTTCAAGTAACATGAATTAACTCAAGCACCCCATAAGTTCTTCAGACATGCTTTCCAACTAAAAATTTATGGATTCCCTCAAACATTTGTAATTGAGTTTGGGATCTACTTCCCTACTACCTATTTATTGTTTCCCTTAAACATTTGTAATGATATTTACTAAAATTTTGAAATTTATTGCTGCCCTCAACATTTACAATTCATATAGCGTAATCCCTTGAGTCCAAATTGGAAAAGGGCAAAAATATTTGACAACTTGTTACCTAGAGACCGTGTCAGTTATGAGAATTCCTTCTAAGGCATCAAGATCACATAGGGCCCCTCTACAATAACCTCTCTTGGTTTTTTTTTTTTTTCTGAGTTGTTTTCCCGTGGTGTCCAATTTTCACTTGATGGAAAAAGTGTTAAATACAAGTAGTGTAAAGTTGCAAAGTGGTGAAACTTTCATTCTACAAATCGTACGCCAAAACAAACTATTCAAACATGTATGTAGGGGTATGTTTATGCTAGAAATAGTCCTCTTTCACACCCAAACATGCCAAACCACTCCGAGCTATGTTCAACCAGTTTGATCCCTTAAGAGTCCAAAGTGCAAAATGGTTGCAATATTTGATGGGATATTACTCAGAAACTGTGATGCTTACAAACTATCTATCTAAGGCCATAGGATCATGTTGGGCCCCTCTATAATAACCTCTCTTGGTTTTTGTTATATTAGAGTCGTTTTCCCGTGGTGTCAAATTTTCACTTGATGGAAGAAGTGTCAAATACAAGCAACATAAAGTTGCAAAGTGGTGCAACTTTTGTTCTGCAGCTCGTATGACCAAAGGAACTATTCCAACACATCTAGATGGGTACATTTATGCTAGGCATGGTACTCTTTCACACCCAAACATGCCGAATCACTCTGAGCTACGCTCAACCAAATCAATCCCTTAAGAGTCCAAAGTGCAAAATTGTTACAATCTTCTATGGGCTATTATTCAGAAATGGTGATGCTTAAAAACTCTCCATCTGAGGATACATGATTGCATTGGGCCCCTCTAAAATAAACTCTCTCAAATTTTGTTATCTCTAAGTCATTTTCCCGTGGTGTTCAATTTTCACTTGATAGAAAAAGTGTCAAATGCAAGTAGTGTAAAGTTACAAAGTGGTGCAACTTTCGTTCTGCAACTCGTGTGGCCAAGCATACCATTCCAACATATTTGTATGTGTATGTTTACACTAGGAATGGTTCTCTTTCACACCGAAACACGTTGAATCACTTTGAGCTACGTTCAACCGGCTTGATCCCTTAAGAGTCCAAAGTGTAAAATGACTGTAATCTTCGATGGGTTATTACTTGGAAACCATGACACTTACAAACTCTCCATACAAGGCTACGAGATCATGTTGGACCCCTCTACAATAACCTCTCTTGGTTTTTGTTATCTCAGAGTCATTTTCTTGTGGTGTCCAGTTTTCACTTGATGGAAAAAGTATCAAATGCAAGTAGTGTAACATTGTAAAGTGGTGCAACTTTTGTTCTGCAACTCATGTGACTAAACAGACTATTCCAAAGCATCTAGATGGGTACGTTTATGCTAGGAATGGTCCTCTTTTGTACCTAAACATACTAAATCACTCTGAGCTACGTTCAACTGGATCGATCCCTTAAGAGTCCAAAGTGCAAAATGGCTACAATTTTCGATAGGATATTACTCAAAAACTCTGACACTTACAAACTCTCCATCTAAGGCTACATGATCACATTGGACCCCTCTACAATTACCTCTCTCAATTTTTTCTATCTCGAAGGTATTTTCCCATGGTGACGACTTTTCATTTGAGGAAAAAGTTGTCAAATGCAAGCAGTGTAAAGTTGCAATGTGGTACAACTTTTGTTCTGCAACTCGTGTGAGCAAATGGATTGTTCCAACACATACAGATAGGTACATTTACGCTAGACATGGTCCTCTTTCACACCCAAACACATTGAATCACTCCGAGCTATGTTCAACCTACTTGATCCCTTATGATGGCATGTAAAACAAAGGAAAAGAGAAAGATTCACAAGATAGTTGACAAGTCTTTGTTTTCCACACCAAAAGCATATGATTGCATGAAAGAGGTAAAACATCTTGGTGTCAAAATAGTTGAGGAAATCCTAAACCTTTTCATTCTTGAACGGGTTATGATCCAATTAGTATGTGGATTTCATACTTACATTGAATTGATTATTATTAATATTACTATTTAGGTAACTTTCTTATTCTTATTATGGCTCTAATCACAAATGAGAAGGCTACATGAATCTTAAAATTTTGTATGATCATCCTCAAGTCTAGCAAGTTAAGTATATTTTCAATTATCCTCCTTGCCCTTACAACAATATGGTTGTTGTAAAGAGGAAAATTTTCAAGATTCTAGAAAAAAATTAAAAGATTTATAGCTAAACCTAATCATAGGTCAAAAGAAATATGAGTCAACATGGTGGCTTATGACCTAGCTAAAGAGAATAATGAACAAGAGGTATAAATATATGTTGATACTACAACCTCAAACATAAGTAGAAGCTAAAAATAGCTTAAAGAAGAGGTATAAATATATGCTGATACATGAGATATTACAACCCCTATTCCTACTCCTTCACAATCATATCAAACATCCTTAGAAGAAATTGAATCTTAGTGGGTTCCCACCACAAACTAATGAATCCTTTGAATCTTAGTGGGTGCCCACCTCAAACTAGAGTTTATTTTAGAATACCACAAGCGGAGGTGAGGACCTAGAATAGAAGGGAAAAAAATGAGAAGTGATGATCCACCTATGAAAATGGGATATGGAAAGTAGAAAATAGAATAACAAAGCATACAAGAGTCATTAGAGGTTTGTATAGAGAAGGTACAATAGGTTACACTATAAATATCTATCTTCCCTCTCCTCATAGCTTTATCCCTTTTAAATTCTTCCTTGGATTCCATATTGAATTAGCACATAAGAAAATGATACATCATTGGAGAATCATTTTTGGAAATATTGAAGTTATTTAGCATCAAATAATAAAGTTGTTTAACATCAATCAATAAATATTAGAGACAAATCATGAAGGACAACATTGAGAAATGCTAGGGCTAACCAATTAATAAGTACGTACACATGAATCAATGAAGCATACATGTGAATAAGTGAAGCATAAGTACTCAAATACACGTAAGCCTTGAAGTATACACATGAATACATATTATATGCATTAATATAAATTATATGCATGAATACAAGGTATACACATGAAAACATGTAAGTCACAAAGTATACATTGGAATATATGTAATTCACAAAGTATACACATAAGTTGTAAAGTATACACTTGAATACATGTAAATCATATCTATTGAATTGTGGATTTATAATGCAAATATCGACACCATCAATAAAAAAGATTTGTATTAACCAAATAGGGCCATGTCAGCATACATCAATATATGTCGATATAAGTATAAAATATATACAAAATAGCCATATAGGCTTATAATAATGCCATATAGGCATACAATGTCAAATATATGCAATACAAAATATGTCCAAAAATGCCATATAGGCATACAAGAAAGGGCCTTGGAATCAAAAGTCATTGCTTTTTAGGATCTTGAAACAAACTCTTGCCCTTTGTTGGTCGACTGGATGGTGATAAGTCGGTCAATAATTTACTATGAGGTCAAGGAGTGCTCTTGGTGCTGCTCCTAGGGTTTAGTTCTTGATTAAGCTTTATCTATTACAATAACAAGTAAATACATTAATATACAGAAATTACATTATAAAAAATGATATATTTAACAAAAAAATTACTTACCGCCACTAGACGATCACTCTCCTCAAGGGAAATATTCACATGCCCATGTTGTGGGGTGCTGAAGCCATGTAGAAAAAATCCAAAGAGAAATTAAACTACAAATCAATAATTGTTTGATTTTTCACTAACAGCTATATCAATGAATGTAAATTGAAATTTAGTTATCTGCCTCATACCCCCATGAGAGGCATCAACGAGTCTATAGTAGAAGAAGTGTGCCAAGCTTCATTTCCCTATGAAAATATGGAGGTTTTTCTACTTGCAACATCTGAAAATAAAACAACACATTATTCAATCACGAAAACTACAATAGTGATGCACATCATGGCTTATAATGTATCAAATAATGAACAAAATTTTGAGTACCTATAGAACTATATATTTCTTACAATTATTCTTAATATTTTCCCTATCCATAGCTTGTTGGAAAGCACATTGTTTAGGATTTTAGCCATAGCAACAAGGAAGAGAGTAGTTTGATAAAATGCTTTGGTATACATGTATGGAAAATGTGGTAGCATATAAAAGGCAGTGAGTTGTTTGAAAAAATGCCTCAAAGAAATTGGGTCTCATGGTGATGGAATGGAATTCCATCACCATGAGACCATATTTCTTCGAGGCATTTTTTAAAACTACTCATTTCCTTGTCTATGTTATTTCTTACTATGATGCTTTGATAGATGTTTTTCAAGCATCCATAGTTTGTTGGAAAACACCTTTTTTTAGGATTTTAGCCATAGCAGCAAAGAAGTGAGTAGTTTGATAAAATTCTTTGGTAGACATGTATGGAAAATGTGGTAGAATAGAAAAGTCGGTGAGCTATTTTATTTTTTTTTTCAAAGAAATGTGGTCACATGGTGATGGAATGGCATTCCATCACCATGAGACCACATTTCTTCGAGGCATTTTTTGAAACTACTCACTGCCTTGTCTATGCCATTGCTTACTATTATGCTTTGATATATTTTTTCCAAGCATCCATATTTTATTGCAAAGCACATATTTTAGGATTTTAGCCATAGCAACTCAAGGAAGTGAGCTGTTTGAAAAAATGCATCAAAGAAACGTGGTCTTATGGTGATGGAATGGCATTCCATCACCATGAGACCACATTTATTTGAGAAATTTTTTCAAACTACTCACTTCCTTGTCTATGCTATTGCTTACTATTATGCTTTGATAGATTTTTTCCAAGCATCCATAGTTTGTTGGAAAGCACCTATTTTAGGCTTTTAGCCATATCAACAAGGATTTTCAAGTAGCTTGATAAAATACTTTGGTAGACATGTATGGTAAATGTGGTAGCATAGAAAAGGTGGTGAGATATTTGAAAAAATGCCTAAAAGAAATGTGGTCTCATGGTGATGGAATGGAATTCCATCACCATGCGACCACATTTCTTTGAGGCATTTTTAAAACTATTTATTGCCTTGTCTATGCTATTTATTACTATTATGCTTTAATATATTTTTTCCAAGCATTCATAGTTTCTTGAAAAGCACCTATTTTAGGATTTTAGCCATAGCAACAAGGAAGTGAGTAGTTTGATAAAATGCTTTGGTAGATGTGTATGGAAAATGTGGTAGCATAGAAAAGGCAGAGTTGTTTGAAAAAAATGCCTCAAAGAAATGTGGTCTCATGGTGATGGAATGGCATTCTAGCACCAAGAGACCACATTTCTTCAAGGCATTTTTTAAACTACTCACTGCCTTGTCTATGCTATTTCTTACTATTATGCTTTAATTGATTTTTTTAAGCATTCATAGTTTGTTGGAAAGCACCTGTTTTAGGATTTTAGCCATAACAACAAGGAAGTGAGTAGTTTGATAAAATGCTTTGGTAGAAATGTATGGAAAATATGGTAGCATAAAAAAGGTGACGAGCTGTTTGAAAAAATGCCTCAAAGAAATGTAGTCTCATGGTGATGGAATGCCATTCCATCACCATGAGACCACATTCTTTGAGGTATTTTTTCAAACTACTCACTACCTTGTCTATGCTATTGCTTACTATTATGCTTTGATATATTTTTTCCAAACATTCCTAATTTGTTGGAAAGCACCTTTTTTAGGCTTTTAGCCATAGCAACAAGGAAGTGAATTGTTTGATAAAATGCTTTGGTAGACATGTATGGAAAATGTGGTAGGATAGAAAGGGTAGTGAGTTGTTTGAAAAAATTCCTCAAAGAAATGTGGTCTCATGGTGGTGGAATGGAATTCCATTCCACCACCATGAGATCACATTTCTTTGAGGCATTTTTTCAAACTACCCATTTCCTTGTCTATTCTATTACTTGCTATTATGCTTTGATACATTTTTTTCCAAGCATCCATAGTGTGTGGGAAAGCACCTTTTTAAGGATTTTAGCCATAGCAGCAAGGAAGTGAATTGTTTGATAAATTTTTTTGGTAGACATGTATGGAAAATGTGGTTGCATAGAAAAGGTGGTGAGTTGTTTGAAAAAATGCCACAAAGAAATGTGTTCTCATGGTGATGGAATGGAATTCCATCACCATGATACCACATTTCTTTGAGGCATTTTTTCAAACTACTGACTTCCTTGTCTATGCTATTGCTTACTATTATGCTTTAATAGATTTTTCCCAAGCATTCATATTTTGTTGGAAAGCACCTTTTTTAGGATTTTAGCCATAGCAACAAGGAAGTGAACTATTTGATAAAATGCTTTGGTAGACATGTATGGAAAATGTGGTAGCATAAAAAATTCGGTGAGTTGTTTGAAAAAATGCCTCAAAGAAATGTGGTCTCATGGTGGTGGAATGGAATTCCATCGCCATGAGACCACATTTCTTCGAGGCATTTTTTCAAACTACCCATTGCCTTGTCTATTTTATTAATTACTATTATTCTTTGATACATTTTTTTCCAAGCATCCATAGTGTGTGGGAAAGCACCTTTTTTAGGATTTTAGCCATAGCAGCAAGGAAGTGAATTGTTTGATAAAATGCTTTGGTAGACATGTATGGAAAATGTGGTAGCATAGAAAATGTGGTGAGTTTTTTGAGAAAATTCCACAAAGAGATGTGGTCTCATGGTGATGGAATGGCATTCCATCACCATGAGACCACATTTCTTTGAGGCATTTTTTCAAACTACTCACTGCCTTGTCTATGCTATTACTTACTATTATGCTTTGATAGATTTTTTTCCAAGAATCCATAGTTTGTTGGAAATCACCTGTTTTTAGTCTTTTAGCCATATTAGCAAGGAAGTGAACTGTTTGATAAAATTCTTTGGTAGACATGTATGGAAAATATGGTAGCATAGAAAATGCGGTGAACATTTCTTCAAGGAATTTTTTCAAACAACTCATTGCCTTGTCTATGCTATTGGTTACTATTATTATTTCATATATATTTTCCAAGCATCCATAGCATAGACAAGGTAGTGAACTGTTTGAAAAAATGGCTCAATAAAACGTGGTCTCATGGAATGCCATGACAATAAAATGCAATTGGCAGCTGCTCCTAGTTATTACTTATGCTATGTGAAGTAATTGCATCACTGCTTATGTTGAATTTCTAAACAACTATATGGTAATTGAAATTTGTTCATCTATCAACATCTAGTTATTAGTTATGCAATGTGAAGTAATGCTTTGAGTTTGAAAGATGTACAATGCAATGTAATCAATGATATGAATATAAACTACACAAATCTATTAAGTACAATTCATTAGTTAAACTATTTATTCTATTACCTATGTGAAGGCTTGTCCAAATCCACTAGCATTGGGAGGTGTTCCCACGAAACCTCCAATATTAGCCTATTCAACATCTAAAATCAGATATTAGAATACCATTCATATAACAATGCTATTCACATGTAATAAATTTACAATTGTTTACTAGTTACATACCTCAGTAGTGGATGCAGTGGAGTAATAAACAGGTGGAGGGCCAGTGTATCTAGTATCAACATTGTGACCCTGAAATTTTATTACAATCATTAAACTAAATTAGTTAATCTTGCATTTCAAAAATGAAATTTAATAAATTAAATTCAATGAACATGATGCTAACATTTACCTGAGTATCGATGCCAAAAGCCTCATTCAAAATGTCAGTTGCCATCACCATCCTTGCGATTGTAGATGTATTCTATGTACCATCCTCCTGAGTGTATGTGGGGTCATATGTACAAGCTGACTTGCAAACCTAACAAGAATGGGGTGGAAGCCTACCCCTCGAAGTCTCCCCTGGATGGAGCTGTACTACAGGACTGGCATGTTGGACGATACTCTAGGTCAAAGAGCTGATAGACTACAAAGTGCCCACCTCAGCACTCTCCTTCATGACACATGGGATAACAATGTGCTCACAAGTCGGCCTAGCGAGAGCTCATCTCCCTTGCCGCTAAGGATCTTGTCGTGCACCAGGTCTATCTTGTGTTGACCCTCCACCTCTCCCTTGAAAGTACTTCAAATCAAAATGGTTGGGGATTTTGTTGAGGATGAACTCACTATAGATTTTCCTCAAGAAATATTGGGGGACTTCACAATTGTTGCATGGTGGATAGTAAAAAACCATGTACCACCTATCCCAAAAATTCTTCCTAATTCCTTGGTGGTGACACCAATGGATAGGAAACCTCTTGGAATTAAGGTCAAGATTTTTATTTGTGCGTGGGTTAGTGAATAGTGAGCAAAAATAATATTTTGTAATTTTGTAATTTTTTACTTCTTTATATGATAATTTATTTGCATAAAAATTCCTCCATACCTACCTCCTATCTGCTCAACCACTTAATTGTTTTTTATTACATCTAGATGTTTTAACATGTCTTGAAGTGAACTTGCAAGTTTTTTTCTTTCCATGGTTGAACTTACAAATTCATTCAACCTCGTGATTAACTCCTCAATCTATTTTTTGTTGTTTTCAATTACCCCCATTAAATTTTGTTGAGTGCCAGGAGGATGTTGAGGAATTGGTTCGAAGGAGTTTGTTGTTGTGGTTGTTAAGGATTTTGTTCATGTGCTTGTTTCTATGGCTATTCAAGATTTTGAGGAGGGTTTTCAGGTTTATTAACATCTCCTACAAATTAAGCAAATGAATATCAAAAACAACCTAAAATTACCTATTTAACAACAAATTCACAAAAAAAATAAACAATACTTACTTGTTTGACCTCCTCGTTGATGTGGCGGCATCTTGGTGACGAAATTGCAACAATTCAATGAAGAAATTGCAAGTTTAGCTCCTTCCAAAATGCGAGCACGCAAATGCAAGGTTTCTTGGTCACAGATTGCAAAAAACACAGTGAAAATGAAATGATTTCGTTTGCTTTTGTCTTTTGTTTTAATAAGCTATAATGTGCTCGTGTTATAATGTGAGCACATTATAGGCTCGATGTGACTGAGCCTTTGGCTCAGTCACACCAAGCCACAATGCAAGCTCATTATAACGCACTTGTGTTATAGCCTATCAAATTATTTTTTAAATTTTGACCGCAATTTGGCCCCCCATCTTTTTGCACTAACCCTAGGGGTAATGTGGTTGATGAAATTATTGGTGGAAATAATATTGTGAGAGGAGTGATGAAAGGTACCTATTTTTATGTTGGAAGAAGTTTCCTTAGCCTTATTAGAGGAGTGAACAATGTACTTGTCATGAGATATATAATTGAGGCCCTATAATCTTAGATTTTATTTTGTTTCAATGGGTTCTAAGATGCCTTGCTCATGAAAGCCTATTGCTTTTACATGATAATGAATGTTTTGAAAGATCTAATTGTTGATGGGGTACTTGTTATTTGGAAACAAGACAAAAAATACATTTTTAGATGAGTAAGGAATATTGGTAGTTGTAGTTTTCTTGACAATAAGATAACTAGATTGAATAAAGATATAGAACCAAGATGATAGGATTGTCATTCATGAATTGATTTAATAGAGATTATTAGAACTTGAGATGGTAAACAATCATGGAAGGGATTAGTTGGGATACCTGGATCATGAGTTGGATGTGGACATGTGTGGGCATTCTTTGGAGGAAACTCTTGACATAGATGAATTGGTTAGGATGCTATAAGGGAGGAGTGGTGACTTATGTTGTTAAAAGTTAGTGCATGAAGGGAATATTTGAGTTTTGCACATGGATGGGAAGGGGAATTATGTGAATAAATTATTGCAATTGCAGTTTAAGTTTTTACATATTTTTCTAGACAATATTTGACATTTATTCCTAGACTATCACATTATTAAAAGATTAAGAATTTGGTAGTGCATTTGTTTGAATAAATTTGTATGAATCTCACAACCCTAGAATAATTATTGCGATATGCATTCACCCTAATTAAAGGGTGTTATTTTTAGTTCACTAGTCAAGGAAACACTATTTTGATGGATAAAATTGTCGTTGTGCAAGGATTCAATAATCTTATCTAATATTCCTATTAAAATTTTTATTACTTTCATAATTTTATTCCTACTTTAACACTTATTCCATTTTTTAAATTTATTTTGAGATTTTTCAAAAAATATCTCACTACTTTAACTATCTCAAACAAAATATCTACTAGTTCAACAAGGCACTCTAGTAAAAAATTATATCAAATTCCTACAATTTATTTGATTTTTTATTCAAGCTTATGGTCTAGTAGTGCATATTATTCTTCTTGTCAATGTGAAGGGGCTCATGGATTTATAGTTTAACTTGGAAAGCTTTCACACTTTTAATCTACTATATTGGTTCAAACAAAATGAGTGGCTAGTGATCATTTTCTTTTTGTTAGGTGATTCCCATGATTTTATTTTCATTAAATAGTCTAGTGACCCAAATCATTACAAGGGTAGAGAACTGTAAGGATTTGGTCTAATGGAAGGGGCTTAAGGTCCTATTTTTATTTTGTGAACAATCCTATTGAATTGAAATAATGCAAATAGAGAAAGTTCCACCAACTTAGAGACTTTTATGTCTGTGTGGTACCTTGCATGAAATTTATTTAAAACCAAATTAAAACAAAAATATGTCTATTTGATGTAGCTTCTATAATGTCTGAAATTATTTGCATTCACTCAAGTTATTTTTTGAAGTGGAATTAATTCAAACATCTTGTAGAACGAAGTATTTTAAAAAAGGATTCGAAATTTTCATAGCAACTCAAGTTTTTAAAAATAACTATAACCTCTCTCTATCACACTATAACCTAAAAGATATTAATTAACTGAGAGGCTATTACGTGGGGGAACCCCACCGGGATCTCCTCCAGTCTGGCGCCAGAAAATCTCCTCTAGTCTGACGCCAGAAAACAGCTCGCCAGAAAACAGCAATCGCTCACATTTTTCTAAGCCTATCGATGTACGCATTGCACCCGATTAGGGTGCAAGTGCTAGTTATGATGTTTAGGACTTTAACGTTCAAAAAAAATTCTTTTTAATTGAATCTCCACCTACATAATGCCTCGGGCATTCCTCACGCCATGCATGTATTTGGGTCATGTTTATTTAAAGTATAAGTGAATCTCGACCTGAATAAATGGTTTCAAACCTTTCCCACGACCTGAAAATCAAGTGATTGTAAACACTATTCACAACTTCACGTGATATCCCTTGTTCTCAAACCTTGTAAGAGTTCATTTAGCTTGCGGATGATTCCAAACATCTTCCACGACTTATAAAAAAAAATTCATTCTTCCCATGATTTTTCAAACGACTTATATTACTTGAATGGAGTATCATGGCTTGTAGGGTTAGATAATTAATTTTATAAGTCTTTTCATTTGTATTTGTGAGGTCAAGATTCACTATGTGTATCTACATTTTCGTGAATTGGGAATAATCCCTATAATGACAAACAAAGTTAGTTGAACAAACGATAATGGGAAAATATAAGAACTTGCATGTTAAAAAATCTATAATGGCAAATAAAGCTAGTTAAACAAATGATAATGGGTAAATATAAGAACTTGCATGTTAGTTTTCTAATTGTTCTGGATAACTCCTACTTCACATCTTGTGGTTATTACTATTTTCTTAAGGATAATTTTCATATATTTATTGGATGGAGGGTTGGTTGGAAGCTAAAGATAGGTTTTAATTGGATGACTAAATCTTGATTAATACAAACCTTCAAGTTGAAGGAGTATGCTTTTACAAATTGAGAATCCCTTGGTTTTTAATTTTGGTAATGAATAAGTTTTTTAAATAAGAATTATTAAGGTTGTATGTTTAAACTTGATTAAGTGGGTCTCATGATTATCACTCCCTTAAAATCGTGTATAAATGTCCTTTTGGTAATATTGGAATGAGGTGAGTTGTAGTCTTTGTTCCATGTTATATATATATATATATATATATATATATATATATATATATATATATATATATATATATATATATATATATATATATTCAAAATACCAAGGTCAACTCCACATGGAACAAAGACTATATATTGTCATCAATATAGTAAAATAGTGTAGCTATATTGTAATAACACTTCAAAAATCTTAAGTTGGAGATAAATTATGGGGCTTAATGATAATTGAAAATATGGTTTTAATGTTAATGATTAGGTTTTGATTATAGTGATAAAGATGCCTTGATCTTATTGAGAGATTTATTTCAAAAGTGATATATCTTACGAAAAATGTTTTACATATTGAAAAGACTAAGAATGGTGTAACTAGAACTACATATAGTGTTGTATATCTATATATGTCATCTATATTCAATTTGGTCATGAAAATTTATATTAGGTCTCTATCATTAATGGAGTTAAGTTTTCCTTAATTAAAATTAAAGATGTTAGTGATATATTAGATCCTATTAGGTGACCATAGATATTACATCCTCTAAAGCATCTATTATAAAATTTTAATTGGGATCAAATCATAAACAAGTTATAATTAAAGTGAAGGAACTTGTAGAAATATTTAATAGGTTTTCCATTCTATTATGTAATATATATTGTAAATATTTTATTAAAATTTATAATGTTACTTAGATTGTTCATAATTAATGTTGAGTTGAATTGCATTTGATTTATCTTCAAATCAATTAGGTTTCTTGTTGGCAAGGTAAGTGGTAGAGAAAGGACCAAAAATAGAGATATAGTGCAATAATTCCTACTATAAACCACTATAGAAGGGATGTGGAGCTCAAGGTCAACAAGATACCTCAAGGAATGGATATATTTTGTAAAGGAAATGTCCCAAAAAATATAACACATGTATAAGATAAGAAAATAATATAAAAAATAGAGATATAGAGTGACATAATATCAAGTGTATGTAAGAGTATATAGAGGAATGATCTAATGTACTAAATATTAAATATATCAATATATAGATGCTCATGGATATTGTGTAAACTCTAAGATTGTGTATAACTAATTTTATAAGTATAGACACCACATTTAATACTTAAGGTTTGGTCCTTCTACTATTGTTGAGTTTGGGGTATAAATACATATATAATAGTTGGGGCTAAGAAATTTGGTCTATGGATCTCTAGTTTCTTGCTAACATTAGTTTCATTGTTGGGACCATAGTTAGGTAATAGAGAAGAGACTAAAATTAAAGTTTGTAGATTCAACTAAAGATATCAGAAGAAGTTAAGAAAATTTTCTTATAACCTAAAAAAAAATCCTCTAGGTGTCTACCTATGAGAGGGGGTTAGGAAGCTATGGGATGGTGAATGGAAAGGGGGAGTATCTCCAAAATAAATCCTTGAAAAGACGTGACCTATCAAAGTAGACATACAATAACAAAACTATTAACACCGATGGAAAAAATGATAACATAGAGGAATTAGAGAGGAGCTTTCAATAGCAAGCCAATTAAGCATGGAAAATAAGGATATATAAAGGGTATGTGTAGGATCATGATGGGCCAAAAAGTGGCAATATGATGGGTATATGGTTGACAACTATTTTTTTACCCAAATTTGATGAAACGAAAAGGGTTTTTAAAGGAGATTCTCATATTTCCACTTATATAAGTTATGATTTATTTTGAATTTAATTAGTTATTATTATTCATTTTCCATTCAAATTATGACTAAAGTCCTGATTGATCGGTTGATTGAAAAACATCGATAGCTTTCAAACGGTATCACATTTTTTGAATCCAAAACATGCATCACATTCTATGCTTCGCATACTATAGGATTAAAATAAGAAAAAATGAATTTCATGAAGTTTTGGCCAAGTTAAGGTGGTCAAACATAGAAGTTTTTATATTTTTTAAAAATTTGAAATAAAAAGTTCATAATTAATTATTTACTTGGAAAAAAATTACAAAAAAATATGCATCACATTGGGGCATGAGTCCTCTACTTATATCTAAAATATTATAAAAAAATATTATCATTTTATTGTGGTTAGGGTGGTCAGAGAGACACCTACTTCTTATTTTCTCCCTGAAGTTTAAGTACCACTACATTGAAATTTCAAATTTTCACCAAATAGATTTTTTTTTTAAACAAACCTAGTAGTTTAGAAACTACATTCAATTTTTTATAGATTCTATTCTTAGATATTTTTGAAATAATATAGATAACTTATTCAAATTTTTACATCAAGTTGCCTAACTCTATTTTTTCTGAATTTTTTGCCACTTAAGGGCCTATTTTTTCCATGATGATCCTGCACATACCCTAAATATGATAGAAACAAACTATAAAAAGATAATAAATACACCACAAGAGGATTGAGAGTGTAGAAAGAAGTAAACAAGTTGAGTTGGGTGTAGGTGATCATGTGAATATGAATGCTACCAACCAAACAAAAGAAAGTTAGATTATTTGAAAAAGAAATATTACCATTTCAAAACCACAAAAAATATAAAAAAACTTAGATAGGTGAAAGAATTATTTAAAACAATAGAAGATAGTTTGAAAAGTTACGGGTCATCAAAGAAGGAATTAGATAAGGATGATAAGAGCAAGGAAATGTAAATATCCATGCAACTAATCAAAAGCCACAACCTAAAAATAATTGGTCTAGTATTGTAGTTAATTTGGAGGAAAGAGTTTTGGATTTTCTTGAGATCTCAATTTTTTATCATTAGATGTGCTTACCTTGATAAGATAATAATAATTTTTTTTAAGAAACTAAAAAATAAGGAATATGCAAATAAAATAAAACCATGCTTAACTTGGGCAAAGAATTATCAACAATAACCAATAAAATATCACTACTGAACATAAACACTTCACTAAAGCCCAAATGTCACTTTGAAGAGGCACAAACCTTGGACCAAGACCCATCCCCCATGCCATATAAAATAAGGAGAATATCATTACACAAGAATAAATAAGAAATATGTAAGAGAAATTTATAGTAGATTGTGATGAAATATTTAGAAAAATAATTCTTTGAGATCAAGTTGAAAAGGGAAAAGGTAGATAAATCAATCCCATACCATTGACAAGTAAGAAAAAAAAAGGCCAACAATCCCACACCACACAACTAATAATGACAAAACAAGTAAGAAAATAAATCTCCAAATAAAAATTCTAGCCTTTGGAAAGGATACCATTGAAGTTTTGAAACATATAATCTTTCTAGAATCCCTTTGGTGAAGAAATGGATTTGATCAAGACTAGATAAAACTATTTGGTTTTGTAGGATCCTTGAGGAAAGAGGATCTATAGTGGTACATGAAGAGTTACCCAAAGCATGATAAGGATTGGGATGAAATGAAGAAGGAATTCTTGATTAATTTTGATACTCTGGTGGTCCCATATAAAAGTGTTAGAAGAATGAGGAACCTAGTATAAAAGGATGAGTAACAGTGAAGGAATATGGCAAAATATCCATTGAGGCATCTTAGAAACTAGAAGAAGCACTGATAGAAAAATAAAAGATTGAATGGATCATCTTCTACTTAGTTAAATATATTAGGGCATATTTGGATACAATAATATTCAACATGTATACCTAGATGTAGTAAATTTTTCCTACCACATTGAAGAAAATAGATAGAAAGAACATATTGAACTAGAAAAAATGAGGCTAGAAATAAAATAGTTGTCTACGAGACAAAAAATCTTGGGCAAAGAAGAAATGAACAAGCATACTTGAAAAATATTTGGTTTTAATACTACTCATAAGAGGGCCATGTCCATAATTATTTCTTGAAGGCACAAGGAGAGAAAATGGCTACCACACTGAAACTAGATTTTCATATTGTAACACAAGATTAAATCATTATTTTGTGGACTATCTAGTGAATGAGATGATCATGAAATAGATTAATACCCCTCTTGAGAATGTTCTAGATAAGAAATGAAGAATAATAACATGATACTTGATGTCCTAAGTACCAAAACTATGACCAAGAAACAAAAAAAATATGTCATAAATCAAAGTACTTGTGGTATTCCCCCTCTATGCTTAAGACCATGGATATATAGCACCTCCATAGAGGGATAAAAAAAAATCAAACTCCATGTAGAATAACCATCCACATAACCACTAGAACCTGATCATAGATAGTCTAAATATTATTGAGGTGGTAGGGGAAGAGGTAGAGGGAATAAAAAATGGAGGATGCGAACTACTATAAATGTGGCAGGCAAGACCACTAAGTTCTACTAAGTGTTGGTCCAACAAAAAGAAGAATTATTCCTTCTATGGGAATCCAAATCATGGCCTCTTTAATTTTGACAATGCAAAACATTATTTTAAAAATACACCATGAAAATCAAAGAGAAACAAATTATAGGGACCCAATGCACCTAGAGGAGCTAGGGCCATGACAAAGGTACTAAGAGAATCACTATAAAGTGCAAGAAGATTCCACAAGGAAGATATTTATAAATAAGAAACCTCTTCAAAAGAAGAAACATTTGAAAATTAATTTTAGGAGGAAAGAAAAATAATAGAACCTAAAAATCAAGACAAAAATAAGAAATAAAAAAAACTATCATAATTAGACAATAGGGAACCAATATCATAAATAATAAACAAGTTACCCAAAATATAAAATATAAAGATAATGAGGAGGAATAAGATGGGGAATACGTCTTCTCAAGTAAACACCAAGACAATCATATTGTGGATACCTCTCATAACATCATTAATCAATGAAACACAAAATTTTGGTGATCTTAAATTTAATATCTAAAACTTAAGATCAATTGGGGGCCATCATTTCTAGGTTTTCATAAGTATGCAAATCAATGTGCATATATTGACTTTCAACCCTCAAGGTGAGTCAATCAAACTTGGATTTGATCCTTTTGAGTCTTAGGAATGAACTAGAAATGATCTTGATTTATTCCTTGGTGTAGTCAATGATAGAGGGTCCAGGAATAGGACTGTCCAGCCTTGCGGCAAGAGTAAACACAACAAAAACCCAAATAATTGGAATAGCGATCCCACATAGATATATATAGATAATGATCAATTATTCACTGGAAACATTCCCTACCTCCCAGCTTTCAGATTATAGAACAATATGGCATTAAGCCTAGAAATACAATGTAGGTCAAAACCCTTTATATTTATACTCTCTATCACTACTGATTCCTAATGCAACTACACAATTTGCCTATATATATCAATCCCTAGCTCCAGAAAAGGGTCTGGATTAGCCTCAAGAGGCCTCAAACCCCGAAGTTGATGAAACATGTGAAGGTCGGCCAAAACATATGATTCTCCTTTCATCCTTGGAAAAACATGATGGAGATTGGAATGGAGGTTCCTCAATGAATGTGTATCCTTATGAAATAGTTTCCTAAGCTCTGCAAGTCACAGGATAGGTCCCCACACTTGAAAATTCAAGACTGGTCAGTGAATGCTCTTTGTCCAATTACAACTGATATTCTGTTATTGATAACTTCGTACTGGAATCTCCAAAAAAATGAATTCTGGATATGATATAGATGTTGCAATGAAGATCATATACCCTGCTCTACGAGATTTGATGTTACAATGTGGTATAATGTGGTATGAAATACTGAGACTAGGTCTTGACAGCTAACTACTGAAATGCAAGAAAACATGAATGCAAATATTTTTGGTAGATGCAAGATTTTTTGAAACCTAGGATACTCCTGCATCAAACACTCGAGGTTGAAGAGAAAGTGAGTCTCTCACTTTCCTAGGGCTAGAGGAAAACCAATGCGGTCTACCTCAACCTGAGAAATCCATGATGAATCTTCCTCTGATCTTCCTTTCCATCTGGCTAGATACTTCTTGTATTGTCTTCGTCTAGTAATTCACCTAACTCTTCTATCGAAAATTTCCCCAATTTCCTTTGGATGGTGTGTTACCTAGTCTAGAAAACTAGCTTCTCTGTCTTCTAGTGGCTCTCCTTCATGATATTGATATAAATTTTGCAATGTTGAATATAGGTGATATGCTAAATTCATCTAGTAGTTCCACTTCATATGCATTTCCAGAGTCAAACTTCCTGATAATCTTACAAGGTCCAAACTTCTTCATCTTCAACTTATTATATGTCCCAATTGGAAATCTCTTTTTTCTCAGATATACCATTACTTCCTCTTCTACTGCAAACTCCATATGTCTTCTCTTCTTATCTTCTTTCTCCTTATAGGTATTGTTCATCTTCTTTAGATGCTCCTTAACTTGAGTATGCATTGTTTCCATGAATCCTACAAATTCTTCTTCCTTTGTACTCATTTTATTCTCCATACTGATATCTCTTAATTCTACTACTCCTCTAGGTTGTTGTCTTGTCACAATTTAAAATTGTGTCTTCCCTGTGCTCTGTTTTGTTGAATTGTTGTATGCACATTTTTCTTGCGGTAGTATTAAGTCCCAATTTCCTACCTTAGCTTTAGTCAAACACCTCAATAAGTTCCAGAGACTCCTATTTACCACTTCTATTTGTCCATATGTCTGTGGGTGAAATGTTGAACTATACTTCAAATCTGTCTTCATCTTCTTCCACAATGTTTTCCAAAAATATCAAATAAATCTAGTGTCTTTGTTTGATACTATAATATTTGGTAGTCCATGTAATCTGACAATATCCTTGAAAAATAGGTCTGCAACATGTACTGCATCACTAGTTTTCTTACAAGGTATGAAATACACCATCTTAGAAAATCTATTCACAACCACAAATATAGAGTCAAATCCTCTCGGTGTCTTAGGCAATCCCAACAAAAAATTCATGCTAATGTCTTTCCATGGTCTCTCTGATACGATCTTGATGGTGTATACATTCCAGTGTTCTGACTATTTCCTTTTGCAACTTGACAAATCCAACAACTTTGAACATATTTCCTGAAATCCTTGTGCAACTATGGAAAAAAAAAGTTCTCACTCACCAATGCTATGGTCTTATCAATTCCAAAATATCTTGCTAATCCTCTGCAATGCTTTTCCTTGATCAAATTCTCTCTCATTGAACTTCTAGGGATACATAGTTGATTGTTCTTGAATAACATACCTTCCTAAATGAAAAAATCCAACCATTTTCTTCTTTCAGTCTCTATAGGTTCCTTGAAAGCCTTCCATGCCTCAAAAAATCAATTTCATCCTCTTACATATGCTTCAGTTCTTCAAAACCTAATACTGCAATTCTCATCTCTGTCAAAAAAATTCTTCTCCTACTCAATGTTTCTGCAACTTTGTTGGACTTCCCACTCTGGTGCTTCAACACAAATTTTTAACTCTACAAGAACTCTACCCATCTCATATATCTATGGTTCAACTTCCCTTGAATATTCAAATATTGCAAAGCTTGATGATTCGTATACAACACAAGTTCCTTAGGTAACAAGTAATGTCTCCACTTCTTTAAGGCCTTTATGATTGCATAGAACTCCTGATCATAAACTGAATATCTCCTCCTAGCATCATTCAATTTTTCATTGAATCAGGCTACTAGTCTTCCTTCCTAACTCAACACAACTCCTATTTCACTCCCACTAGCATCACAATCTACTTGGAATACCTTATCAAAGTATGGTAGTGCTAACACAAGTTGTTCTATCACCTTTTGTTTCAACAACTCAAAAATATTTTGTGCTCTTGATGTCCACTTGAATTCCTTCTGGTTGTTTCAAGATGGTGTGTCCCTTGGTCTTCCTTGCAACACATTTCTTGGGTTTGTGACATGGTCTAACCGCCTCCTATGGATCTCAATTGACACTTGTATCGGGCATTGATAGGTCGACCTTTTGGTGCAATGATAAGGCCAACAATTGGTATCAGAGTTGGTCATAGGTTCAAACCCCTCGCTTGTGCAGGGGGGATTGTTACAAGATGGTGTGTCTCTTGGTATTCCTTGCAGCACAATGCTTGGGTTTGTGACATGGTCTAATTTCCTCTTGTGGATCTTAACTGACACTTGTATCTGACATTGACAGGTCGACCTTTTGGTGCAACGAAAAGGCCAACACTGGTGACCCCTCATTGTTTCTATCATAGGTGTACAAATACTACTAAATTTTTTGATGAAATTCTAGTAAAATCTTGTTAGTCGATGAAATGATCTTACCTCTCCAACATTCACAGGTGTTGGCCATTCAACTATTACTCTAACCTTCTCAGGGTCCATCTCCAATCCTTCCACAGATATCACAAACCCCAAATACACTAGTTCTTACTTCATGAAACTACACTTCTTGATGTTTATCAACAACTTCTCTTCTCTTACCCTCTGAAATATTTTTCTGATGTGCTCCAAATGTTCTTTCTTAGTCTTACTAAAAATTAGAATATCATCTAGGTAAAAAATGACAAACTTGCCCAAGAATCTCTTCAAGACTTCATTCATCAGCCTCATAAATGTACTAGGTGCATTAATTAGTCCAAATGGCATGACCATCCACTCATATAATCCATCATTTGTCTTGAAAGAAGTCTTCCACTCATCTCCTTCTCTGATCTTGATCTAATGGTATCCACTTTTTAGGTCTATCTTGGTGAAATACTTTGCTCCACTTAGACTATTCATGATGTCATCCATCTTAGGCAATGGGAATCTATACTTCACTGTGATCTTATTAATAGATCTTGAATTTGTACACATCCTCCATTCTCCATATTTCTTAGGTGCAAGTACAACTAGTACCACACATGGGCTCGTACTTCCTTTAATCAATCCTTTCTTTAGCAGTTCCTGTATATGTTTTTTTAGCTCCACATTCTTTGTTGGTTTCATTCAGTGTGTAGCTTTGTTTGGAAAACTAGCTTTGGGAATAAGATCCATATGATGACTAATAATATGGATTGGTGGCAATCCATCAGGCATATTCTTTGATACAAGATCTTGGTATTCCGTCAATAGTTCAGTGACTTCCTTCTTCGATGGTTCCTCTTCTCTTGTGATTATCTCTACATTTAGGGCTCCACACTTCCTTGGAATAAAAGAAAAACGTATGTTTTCATGTCTCAATCCATCTAGAACTTTCCTTTCATCTACCAAATTAATTCTAGTTGTACCGCATACTTCACTTTCAGGTTCATCTTCCAAAGGGGTCATGGTGATTCTCTTTCCATTGGACGTTATGGTATAGGTATTCTTTCTCCCATCATGTATAGCTTTGTTATCGTACCACCAAGGTCTACCCAACAACATATGTCATACATCCATTGGAATAATGTCACATAGTACTTCATTATGATATGATCCTATAAATTTTTTTACTAAACATTGCTCACTTACTAGTATCTTGTGCTCATCTTGAATCTAGGCTATCTTATAAGGCTTCATATGTTTTCTTCTTTCCAAATTCAACCTTGTCACCATTTCCTCATAAACTAGGTTATCTATTCTACCACTATAAATGATAACTTTGCAACACTTACCTCCTCCTTTGCATCTAGTCCAAAACAAACTTTTCCTCTGCAATGCTTCCTTAGGTACTTCTTTCTCCTGGAACAGTGCTCTCCTCATGAATAATGATTCTCCATTCTTAGGAATTCCTCTCAAACTTGGTGATTTCATTGGTTCTTCCTTCACATATCCGGTTCTTGCTCTATTTCCTCATCTACACTTAAAATAGGTTCCTTTGAAAGTGCTCTTGTCATACCATTTCTCATCTCTCTGGTATCCATCATTTTGGTAAGAATTGTAGCCTCCTCTATTGTGGTGGTAATAATTTATGTCATCTCTCCCTTTATGGTATGAATTGGAATCCCTTTCTTCCTTGTGGTATGAATCTTTGTCCTTGTTTTGCTCCACATATTGTTTCTCTCCTTCGGAATGTGACCTTCCTTCCTGAAACCTACCTCCTCTTCCTCTCTTCCTTTGTTCATGTCTTTTGTTTAGCTTTTCCTTCACCTTTAATGCCAATTGATATGTTTCTTCTACCAAATTCATCCTTACCAGACTCAACTCCTTTTGAATGTTCATCCTCAGCCTATTGATATATCATGCCACTTTCTCCTTGCTTGATTCACTATGTCCAGTCCTGATAATGATCTTATGAAATTCATCAGTGTATTCTTTCATAGTATTTTCCTTCTATCTCAGGTTTTGCAATATCTTTAGTAGCTCCAACTCATAGTCCCCAGGTATAAAATGGTTCTTCAATTTTGTCACCTTTCTATCCCGACATTTTTATAATTTTTCGCCGGACGATGATCCTGATTTGTTTTGACGATTTACGACCATCCTTGATTGACCGGATCGGAGCTTCCCCTATTTTTAGCCCAGCCCTTAAACATCTTCATTTTGATCCTATCTTCCTTCTTCAGGGTTTCCGATGGTAGCTCTGAACTCTCATCATCATCACTTTCATCATTAGGTCTAGGGTTTTAATCATTTTCTGCGTCTTCAAATAAACATCCAATCTCTCTGTTCTCATTGTTCATCATTTTCTACTCATTTCATCCATCTTTCCAAATTAAATATTATTAGTACTATGAATTCTTCTTGGCAACATCTCTTCCTATGATCTCTGCAGTAATCGGCCTCAAGTCGATGATCTAGCTACTGCTACAACTACTAATAATAACACCAGGATTTGTTGACAAACAAAAGTAGGCTTCCTCAAGTTGGTGATCTGTCCACACAAAGATCTTACGAAATTTCTTCGCTCAACTTCTCTCTCCTCTCTCGGGGTCAACAATTTCACTTTGATACCACTTGGTGCAGCCAAGGATGGAGGGTCCAAGAATTGGACTATCCAACCTTGGAACAAGAGTAAACACAACGAAAACCAAAAGAATTGGAATAAAAATCCCACATAGATATATATAGATAATGATCAATTATTCACTGGCAACATGCCCTGCCTCCCTACTTACAAATTATAGAACGATATGGCATTAAGCAAAAAAATACTATGTGGGTCAAAGCCCTTTATATTTATACTCTTTATCACTACTAATCCCTAATGTAACTACACAATGCCTATATATATCAATCCCCAGCTCTAGAAAAGGGTTTGCATTGGCCTTAAGTGGTCTCAACCTTGAATTTGATGAAACATGTGAAGGTCGGCAAAAAAAAATGATTCTCCTTTGATCCTTGGAAAAACATGTTGCAGATCAGAATGAAGGTTCCTCGATGAATGTACATCCTTATGAAATGGTTTCCTAAGCTCTGCAAGTCACAAGATAGGTCTTCACTCTTGAAATCCAAGACTGGTCTGTGAATGCTCTCTATCCAATTATAGTTGATATTATGTTAGCGATAAATTCATACTAGAATCTCCAAAACGCTTGAATTATGGATATGATATAGATGTTGTAATGAAGATCATATATCCTGCTCTAAGAGCTCTGTTGTTACAATGCAATATAATGTGGTATGAAATACTGAGACTGGGTCTTGACACTAACTATGGAAATGTAAGAAAACATGAATGCAAATATTTTTGGTTGATGCAAGATTGCTTGAAACCTAGGATACTCCTGCATCATTCCTCTAATTAGACTATATGACCTATAATAAATGCAATTATTCGATAACTGATAAACAAAAATAGTCAAGTTTCAATAGATTTGGAAGGTGCAAATGACTATGTACCTGCCCAAAAAAATTGGTTTTATTGTTCCTACAAGGAATAGATCACCCAATGGTGACTAAGTCTTTGTAAGGAGGTCTTTCTCAACTTTTGGGGTCCTCTGGTGCTAGATATAAGCTTTTTTTTTAGTTTTTCACTTGTCAAAATATCGTCAGTAAATTCCATAATTGAATTTTTGTGGCTTGACAACTTTGATGACAACAAATGCACCAATACAAAATGGATCTCCAAACCCTCTTCAAACCCATAACCTACACATTCACAAAGAGGGAAGATGTTGTGCCATATAGGGGTTTGCCTTAGTCAAACCCCATGTAAGTGTTCCCACTTCCACAATGGAAATGTCAATGATAAACCAATAATAGAAAGGAAGGTAATGATGAATGAAAAAAATGATGCAACTCACCACCCTTCAATGGATTTCTTGAAGGACTGAAGTCATGCACATTTCTTCAAGGATCTTAGATCTTGCTTGATATATTTTCTTGAATGCTTGAATGCTTGAAGACCTACAACAATGTTAGCCTTCACATAACATGAACATGAAAACACATAGAATTTGACATGATGTTGGATCTTGAACCATTGTTATAAATGATTGATAATGTTTCTCTTGACTTGCTCTTAATAGTAGTTTTTTTCTCTTGAATGCTAGAAGGTGTGTGTTAAATTTAAAATGATAAAGAGACTAGGTATTTATAGGTTTTTATCCAATTTCCAAAAAAATAGATTCCAAAAGCTGACACTTTATATTTGAATTTGGGTCCTAGCTAAGGAGGGCAAACCAGTCGCCCATGGTTGACTGGGTCTTGGCCCAAATTTCTAGGACACTCAAATTTAGGGATAATTTAATGATTGGATGCATTTGTTTAATGCTTTTCTTCCTTCAAAAAATAGTAAAACTTAGGCTTTGGAATGCACAATTTGGAAAATTAGAAGCTAAATTAAGTCCAATAAATTAGGGGGACCAAACATAATGTGAAATTGTTAAGGTATATAAGTTTCTACACTACATTTATCCCCCACTTTAGTGAGCTCTTATGAACTTACACTTAGACACACTAAAGTGGAGAAATATGTCAAGAGGGGTTTGATTGTACAATTATTGAAGCAATATGATAACTAAGGATCATGGAGGGTGATCAATCCCCCAAGATATAAGATCCCATGATAAGGTCCAATATAGGAACAAAGGAACATGCATGTATGATATGTAGCAATATAATATACACCAACATATAATGTCATTATGAAATGCAAAACAAGTTGTATTATGCTATGTGTCCATACAAAAGGCGTTCATGACTCATTCCATAGCAAAGTTTGATGTTTTATAGGTGGATCATAAACTGGAAGGCACATGGGCTAGTGAAGTTTGATATTCACTAGGTAAGCCCCCAAGGAAAGATGGGGAACACACTAGGTCTATAAGGTGTACCCATAACAAGGTGGCTAAATGAGAAACACACACTAGGTCTACAAGGTGTGCCAAACCATACCAAGAGTTATACTCCCTAATAACTTTGATGAGGTGCCATAAAATGATCAAAATGCTATGCCAATGCTACACTAGATACAACTCCCATAAATAGAGTGAAGCAGAAAAATTCCAATGTGAATGCATCACTAAGTTTAGCCCCCATGAACAAAGTGAAAAAATAATTCCAATGTATGCCCCCACTTTAAAGAAATTTCAAAACACTATGTTTTGAGCAATTACTTTAAAGTATAAAAATGATAAATTCCAAGGAACAAAAGATCACAAGAGCTTGTTTGGAAAGACCTATGCCAATGATATGCTTTCTAACAAAGATACATAATGATGAGGGGTTTCTCCCAAATACAATGTCACAAATAATCATGAAAACATACATTAAGGGATCCACATATTTGGGGTCAGTATACATCTTTTCTATGGTAATATAATAGAGCTTAGAACTGATATCATTCCCTAAATACTCATGGAACTACAAACACAATGGAGGAATGACACATAGAGAGAGAAGAAAAACTATTTTGCGTCAACATGGAAGGGACCTAAATGTCTCAATGCCTTGCATTGTCCCCAAAAGGAAGACTCAATACATACAAAAAGATAAATTTTATACATATAGAAGAATTGAGATACAAATAGAAGAATGCCATGAAAAATTTGTTTCATTTGTATACATGTTCCAATAGAGCAACAAGGGTCATCCAAAGAAAAATCACAAACATAAAAACACACCAAGCAACACAACACGAGAGATCACATCAAATGCAAGAAAACACAAAGAACATATGAAACAAAAAAAAGGAGTACATCACATGTAATTCGACCTAAAGTAGGTTCTCTACTTCCTTATCTTTCTCATTATAAATGGAAGGTGGATAACTAGCTAAAGTGACTACAAAAAGTGCCATACTAGGAGTATCTCCAGGTGCAACATATGGTGGGTCACTCTCATTAGGAGGATCATCATGATTACCCCCATCTAAATTTATTTTATTTAAAAATAAAACATTAATCTCATTATTCACCTCCTCATCAATTTTACCAATCTCATCATCATCATCCAAATTGATCACAATGGGAGGTTTTGTGACAATTCCATTTAAATTCTCTTATTTTATTTCTTGTTTTAGATCTATGTCTTGTTTCAGTGGAAGTTGGATTTCATCTTGAGTTTTTTTCATTGGTGTTCGATTATCATGCACTATTTTGTACTTTTCTTCCAACTGATGAGAAATAGCACGAAATTTTAACCTACACTCTTTAGCACTTTGATTTTTTTTGCACAATTTTTAAGTTATGAAGGTGTAGGAGTGGGTTTATCAACCATTGGTTTCATTTCTTCCCTTAAGGGAAGAACAAAAGGTACCACCATGGGTTGGAAAACTATTGTCTCTTTAGGTTCATATACTTACTTTATCTTTGAAGGCACAAAGGGAATCATTTTATTGTCTCTTGGTCTCTTATAGGAAATGGGTGGAGGAACTACATTGTACTTATCTTGATTACTTGGAAGGTTTTTTGGCTCAATCATAGGTTCATTCATGATGGGATGGGGAGAAGGAACAACCATGGACCTATCACCTTCGAGAACATTACTAAGAGATAATTCTACTATGCACTCTGCCTTGAACTTTTGATATGACTTGAAAAAGAAATATTCATGAGGCTTTATAGGTTCCATAGGCTGAGGCCAAAATAAATCCAATGAAAAATTCCCAAGAGAATAAAAAGGATTAAACCCACTATGGTGTATGATAAATATCTCATTTCCAATGGGAAACTTTATGCACTTGTGAATAATTGATGGGATGGCATTCATGGAGCATAGCCATGAATAACCTAGCTTCACATAAAATTGGTCTGATGAAAGGATGATAGAAAATCATATATCTAATTTTTTGGGCCCAACTTTGAGAGGAAGAGTGGCAAAACCTATCATAGGATGAGCAAAACCATCATGATTTTTTCCATTCTTTCAATTGCTCATAGGAATCTTGATTAAGCTCTTGCAAAAACAAGAATTCCTTGATGATCACATTCTCTGCACATGCGAGATCAGTAAGTATTCCTTGTGTAGGTTTGTTATTGATACAAAAAATAATGTAGAGAGGACCACCGGGCACATGTCTAAGTGCATCATCATTAGAGAAATCAATGCAAGGTAGCACAACAGTTTTCCCTTTTGAGGTTGCACATCCACAAAACCAACTTGATTGTTTGTTGACTATCTTCATTATTATTGTAGTCATTAGTGATGTCATTTTGTGTATCAATATTCATCTCATCATTCTTAACATCACAAGCTTACACAAAGTTGGTTGAATGGTTAGACATAGGATTGGTAAAGATTTGTAAATTTTGGTTAGGCAAGGTGATGAATTTATTCCCTTGATCATTAAAACCACCCAACTTGATGTAATTAGAACTAATGAGGTCTTGAAATTGATGTTTAAGATGTACACATCATTATATATCATGTACACTTGTGTGATGATATTGAAAAAATAAATTTGGATTGAAATGTGGCGGTAAAGGTTATGTAGTATCCACTGGTCTAACAGGAGGCAATTGAATCAGATTCTTACTCAAAATTTGCAACAAAATTGAATGGATGGAATCAAGCAAAGGGGTAAACTATCTATTTTTTCTCTGAATTGGTATCATGTTGAACTTATCACAACAACTTGATGCTCAACATGATTTTTTTGGGATGGATTTATCTTTAGAAAGTTATTATTTTATTTTTTGAAGGGTTGGTAATTATTTTGGTGTACAAGTTTTCACTATGAGCCGATGAAGATGCTTCTTCATACTTACTAATAAAATTTTGATAGTCATGAAGTGTCGTACACAAGCTTATAAAGGGTGGAAATTTGTAAGAGAGGAATTTTTATCTTATTTCCTTTTTCAAGTTATTAGTGGACATTCTTTATATTTCCGCATTAGGAAGAGTTAGATTGACCTATGATAATATCCACTAGTAGTGGCTTATGAAATTTGTAACCTTTTCACCTTGTTTTTGTTTACATCTCATTAAATTAGTTATGTTGATCTTGTGACCAATGTTGACTTGGAAATGATTGAGGAAAGCATCAACAAGCTCTTTGAATGAGTGAATTGAGTTATTGTGCAATGAGAAAAAATATTCCAAGGCCATGTCTTTTGATGACCTAGGAAAAATTTTAGCTAGTAGCTTATTCTCAAAAATAAAGTCACTAGATTTGGCAGTATATGTTGTTATGTGGTTGCTAGGGTCCCCTTTACCATTGTACTTTTCAAATTGGTGGATCTCTATGTTTAGTGGCATTTGTGCTTTTAAAATCTCAAGTGACAATTGGATCCTTGTAATGTATTATGATGGTTGTCCATTTTGGTTTTGATTCATGGTTGAGATTTGTTGTTGAAGTGATGTTACATTTTATAAAAGATGGTTTGTGAAAAAATCATTGTTTGACATATTTTGGGAATGGGGTGAATATGGTTGGATGGTGTATGTATTTGACTTGGGATACTATTTTTTGAAGTTAGGAGTGGGGATAGAGCTTGACGTGTGACATGTGAAGATCCAAAACTAAAACGATTTCCAGCGGAAAAACGTATTGTTGAAGTTATGCCAAGTGTAGATTGTATTGTGGAAGAAATAGTTGGATTTTTGTATGTAGGAATAGAGGCTATGATGGTAGGGAGCGATACATGTCTTCCTCCTTGAATTTGAGCATATCCCAAAGCTTGAGCACAACTAGCCATTGTAGATGTATTCTCATCAACTATATATGGGATAGGCTATGCACAAAATCTAATCCTTGAGAATCATCAATCAATTTCCTAATGTTATCAATTATGGGAACCACTGTACTAGCAAAGTATTCAATACTCATAAATTTTTGTAGTTTTTCTAGGTCCTTGTCTAGATTTCTCAAATTTTCTCTAGGGACATGGGAAACCATAGTCTCAACATCCATGAAGGTAGGTGCTAGGGTTAGAAAGTAGATATCTAACAATTAAATATAGATTCAATCAATAAAACAGAGGAATAAAACATAGAAAAATTAATAAGGAGAATTTAATGTGGTTCACCTAATCTAGGCTACATCCACAAAACCAAAACCATCTAATGATTTTATTATCCAGTGAAAAAAATATTACAATCTGGTGAATAATCACCTTTTCCATCATATTGTAACTCTCATCCCAATTGCTCATAACAAGCTTTTTAGAAGCTTCCAGAATTAGGGTTTTACAAAGTTAATTTTTTTCTTTTTTGGTGATGATGCAAAATTTATTTTTTCTCAGGGGATGCTGCCCCTAAACCCCCACTCAGGGCGTGACCTAGCCCCAGACCTTGGCAAGGATACATGAAGAGTGTATAGTATAGCATGATTAGTCACCACATACCAACAATAGGTGCTTGTGAGGTCATCATTGGCATGGTAACATCAATAATATAGTCTAAGATGAATTGAGTATTGATAACACTTGTCATGAAGGAGTTAGAAAACTCATGATCCACAAAAATAATAGAACCAACATATGATGCCATGAGTCTAGAACTATGCCTCACTAAAGTATTAGCAATAGGACACTAGGTCATGAAACTAATACAAGTTCCAAAAAAATGAAGTGCACCCAAGAAGAACACTAAATTGACAATCAGGCACAATAAAATGGCTAGAAATATGAATAAGACAACAAGTGCAAATAAAAAAACATAGTAATAAAGATTCGTGGAATTTTTTTTCTAGGAATGCATAGTAGGACAAGGTCGCCCAAGGGCATCTGATTCCTAGTCAGGGGTTTTAAAATTTCAAAGTTTAAAGTTGTGTACTACATTGTTTAACAATGTTTATTCTACTTGCAAATAGTTGAAACAATAAATAAATTTCTAAAATTTGTTGAA
>VDFB02000013.1:174861950-174913579 GCA_007258455.2 Sequoia sempervirens | reverse complement strand
GTGAACTTGCAAGTTTTTTTCTTTCCATGGTTGAACTTACAAATTCATTCAACCTCGTGATTAACTCCTCAATCTATTTTTTGTTGTTTTCAATTACCCCCATTAAATTTTGTTGAGTGCCAGGAGGATGTTGAGGAATTGGTTCGAAGGAGTTTGTTGTTGTGGTTGTTAAGGATTTTGTTCATGTGCTTGTTTCTATGGCTATTCAAGATTTTGAGGAGGGTTTTCAGGTTTATTAACATCTCCTACAAATTAAGCAAATGAATATCAAAAACAACCTAAAATTACCTATTTAACAACAAATTCACAAAAAAAATAAACAATACTTACTTGTTTGACCTCCTCGTTGATGTGGCGGCATCTTGGTGACGAAATTGCAACAATTCAATGAAGAAATTGCAAGTTTAGCTCCTTCCAAAATGCGAGCACGCAAATGCAAGGTTTCTTGGTCACAGATTGCAAAAAACACAGTGAAAATGAAATGATTTCGTTTGCTTTTGTCTTTTGTTTTAATAAGCTATAATGTGCTCGTGTTATAATGTGAGCACATTATAGGCTCGATGTGACTGAGCCTTTGGCTCAGTCACACCAAGCCACAATGCAAGCTCATTATAACGCACTTGTGTTATAGCCTATCAAATTATTTTTTAAATTTTGACCGCAATTTGGCCCCCCATCTTTTTGCACTAACCCTAGGGGTAATGTGGTTGATGAAATTATTGGTGGAAATAATATTGTGAGAGGAGTGATGAAAGGTACCTATTTTTATGTTGGAAGAAGTTTCCTTAGCCTTATTAGAGGAGTGAACAATGTACTTGTCATGAGATATATAATTGAGGCCCTATAATCTTAGATTTTATTTTGTTTCAATGGGTTCTAAGATGCCTTGCTCATGAAAGCCTATTGCTTTTACATGATAATGAATGTTTTGAAAGATCTAATTGTTGATGGGGTACTTGTTATTTGGAAACAAGACAAAAAATACATTTTTAGATGAGTAAGGAATATTGGTAGTTGTAGTTTTCTTGACAATAAGATAACTAGATTGAATAAAGATATAGAACCAAGATGATAGGATTGTCATTCATGAATTGATTTAATAGAGATTATTAGAACTTGAGATGGTAAACAATCATGGAAGGGATTAGTTGGGATACCTGGATCATGAGTTGGATGTGGACATGTGTGGGCATTCTTTGGAGGAAACTCTTGACATAGATGAATTGGTTAGGATGCTATAAGGGAGGAGTGGTGACTTATGTTGTTAAAAGTTAGTGCATGAAGGGAATATTTGAGTTTTGCACATGGATGGGAAGGGGAATTATGTGAATAAATTATTGCAATTGCAGTTTAAGTTTTTACATATTTTTCTAGACAATATTTGACATTTATTCCTAGACTATCACATTATTAAAAGATTAAGAATTTGGTAGTGCATTTGTTTGAATAAATTTGTATGAATCTCACAACCCTAGAATAATTATTGCGATATGCATTCACCCTAATTAAAGGGTGTTATTTTTAGTTCACTAGTCAAGGAAACACTATTTTGATGGATAAAATTGTCGTTGTGCAAGGATTCAATAATCTTATCTAATATTCCTATTAAAATTTTTATTACTTTCATAATTTTATTCCTACTTTAACACTTATTCCATTTTTTAAATTTATTTTGAGATTTTTCAAAAAATATCTCACTACTTTAACTATCTCAAACAAAATATCTACTAGTTCAACAAGGCACTCTAGTAAAAAATTATATCAAATTCCTACAATTTATTTGATTTTTTATTCAAGCTTATGGTCTAGTAGTGCATATTATTCTTCTTGTCAATGTGAAGGGGCTCATGGATTTATAGTTTAACTTGGAAAGCTTTCACACTTTTAATCTACTATATTGGTTCAAACAAAATGAGTGGCTAGTGATCATTTTCTTTTTGTTAGGTGATTCCCATGATTTTATTTTCATTAAATAGTCTAGTGACCCAAATCATTACAAGGGTAGAGAACTGTAAGGATTTGGTCTAATGGAAGGGGCTTAAGGTCCTATTTTTATTTTGTGAACAATCCTATTGAATTGAAATAATGCAAATAGAGAAAGTTCCACCAACTTAGAGACTTTTATGTCTGTGTGGTACCTTGCATGAAATTTATTTAAAACCAAATTAAAACAAAAATATGTCTATTTGATGTAGCTTCTATAATGTCTGAAATTATTTGCATTCACTCAAGTTATTTTTTGAAGTGGAATTAATTCAAACATCTTGTAGAACGAAGTATTTTAAAAAAGGATTCGAAATTTTCATAGCAACTCAAGTTTTTAAAAATAACTATAACCTCTCTCTATCACACTATAACCTAAAAGATATTAATTAACTGAGAGGCTATTACGTGGGGGAACCCCACCGGGATCTCCTCCAGTCTGGCGCCAGAAAATCTCCTCTAGTCTGACGCCAGAAAACAGCTCGCCAGAAAACAGCAATCGCTCACATTTTTCTAAGCCTATCGATGTACGCATTGCACCCGATTAGGGTGCAAGTGCTAGTTATGATGTTTAGGACTTTAACGTTCAAAAAAAATTCTTTTTAATTGAATCTCCACCTACATAATGCCTCGGGCATTCCTCACGCCATGCATGTATTTGGGTCATGTTTATTTAAAGTATAAGTGAATCTCGACCTGAATAAATGGTTTCAAACCTTTCCCACGACCTGAAAATCAAGTGATTGTAAACACTATTCACAACTTCACGTGATATCCCTTGTTCTCAAACCTTGTAAGAGTTCATTTAGCTTGCGGATGATTCCAAACATCTTCCACGACTTATAAAAAAAAATTCATTCTTCCCATGATTTTTCAAACGACTTATATTACTTGAATGGAGTATCATGGCTTGTAGGGTTAGATAATTAATTTTATAAGTCTTTTCATTTGTATTTGTGAGGTCAAGATTCACTATGTGTATCTACATTTTCGTGAATTGGGAATAATCCCTATAATGACAAACAAAGTTAGTTGAACAAACGATAATGGGAAAATATAAGAACTTGCATGTTAAAAAATCTATAATGGCAAATAAAGCTAGTTAAACAAATGATAATGGGTAAATATAAGAACTTGCATGTTAGTTTTCTAATTGTTCTGGATAACTCCTACTTCACATCTTGTGGTTATTACTATTTTCTTAAGGATAATTTTCATATATTTATTGGATGGAGGGTTGGTTGGAAGCTAAAGATAGGTTTTAATTGGATGACTAAATCTTGATTAATACAAACCTTCAAGTTGAAGGAGTATGCTTTTACAAATTGAGAATCCCTTGGTTTTTAATTTTGGTAATGAATAAGTTTTTTAAATAAGAATTATTAAGGTTGTATGTTTAAACTTGATTAAGTGGGTCTCATGATTATCACTCCCTTAAAATCGTGTATAAATGTCCTTTTGGTAATATTGGAATGAGGTGAGTTGTAGTCTTTGTTCCATGTTATATATATATATATATATATATATATATATATATATATATATATATATATATATATATATATATATATATATATATTCAAAATACCAAGGTCAACTCCACATGGAACAAAGACTATATATTGTCATCAATATAGTAAAATAGTGTAGCTATATTGTAATAACACTTCAAAAATCTTAAGTTGGAGATAAATTATGGGGCTTAATGATAATTGAAAATATGGTTTTAATGTTAATGATTAGGTTTTGATTATAGTGATAAAGATGCCTTGATCTTATTGAGAGATTTATTTCAAAAGTGATATATCTTACGAAAAATGTTTTACATATTGAAAAGACTAAGAATGGTGTAACTAGAACTACATATAGTGTTGTATATCTATATATGTCATCTATATTCAATTTGGTCATGAAAATTTATATTAGGTCTCTATCATTAATGGAGTTAAGTTTTCCTTAATTAAAATTAAAGATGTTAGTGATATATTAGATCCTATTAGGTGACCATAGATATTACATCCTCTAAAGCATCTATTATAAAATTTTAATTGGGATCAAATCATAAACAAGTTATAATTAAAGTGAAGGAACTTGTAGAAATATTTAATAGGTTTTCCATTCTATTATGTAATATATATTGTAAATATTTTATTAAAATTTATAATGTTACTTAGATTGTTCATAATTAATGTTGAGTTGAATTGCATTTGATTTATCTTCAAATCAATTAGGTTTCTTGTTGGCAAGGTAAGTGGTAGAGAAAGGACCAAAAATAGAGATATAGTGCAATAATTCCTACTATAAACCACTATAGAAGGGATGTGGAGCTCAAGGTCAACAAGATACCTCAAGGAATGGATATATTTTGTAAAGGAAATGTCCCAAAAAATATAACACATGTATAAGATAAGAAAATAATATAAAAAATAGAGATATAGAGTGACATAATATCAAGTGTATGTAAGAGTATATAGAGGAATGATCTAATGTACTAAATATTAAATATATCAATATATAGATGCTCATGGATATTGTGTAAACTCTAAGATTGTGTATAACTAATTTTATAAGTATAGACACCACATTTAATACTTAAGGTTTGGTCCTTCTACTATTGTTGAGTTTGGGGTATAAATACATATATAATAGTTGGGGCTAAGAAATTTGGTCTATGGATCTCTAGTTTCTTGCTAACATTAGTTTCATTGTTGGGACCATAGTTAGGTAATAGAGAAGAGACTAAAATTAAAGTTTGTAGATTCAACTAAAGATATCAGAAGAAGTTAAGAAAATTTTCTTATAACCTAAAAAAAAATCCTCTAGGTGTCTACCTATGAGAGGGGGTTAGGAAGCTATGGGATGGTGAATGGAAAGGGGGAGTATCTCCAAAATAAATCCTTGAAAAGACGTGACCTATCAAAGTAGACATACAATAACAAAACTATTAACACCGATGGAAAAAATGATAACATAGAGGAATTAGAGAGGAGCTTTCAATAGCAAGCCAATTAAGCATGGAAAATAAGGATATATAAAGGGTATGTGTAGGATCATGATGGGCCAAAAAGTGGCAATATGATGGGTATATGGTTGACAACTATTTTTTTACCCAAATTTGATGAAACGAAAAGGGTTTTTAAAGGAGATTCTCATATTTCCACTTATATAAGTTATGATTTATTTTGAATTTAATTAGTTATTATTATTCATTTTCCATTCAAATTATGACTAAAGTCCTGATTGATCGGTTGATTGAAAAACATCGATAGCTTTCAAACGGTATCACATTTTTTGAATCCAAAACATGCATCACATTCTATGCTTCGCATACTATAGGATTAAAATAAGAAAAAATGAATTTCATGAAGTTTTGGCCAAGTTAAGGTGGTCAAACATAGAAGTTTTTATATTTTTTAAAAATTTGAAATAAAAAGTTCATAATTAATTATTTACTTGGAAAAAAATTACAAAAAAATATGCATCACATTGGGGCATGAGTCCTCTACTTATATCTAAAATATTATAAAAAAATATTATCATTTTATTGTGGTTAGGGTGGTCAGAGAGACACCTACTTCTTATTTTCTCCCTGAAGTTTAAGTACCACTACATTGAAATTTCAAATTTTCACCAAATAGATTTTTTTTTTAAACAAACCTAGTAGTTTAGAAACTACATTCAATTTTTTATAGATTCTATTCTTAGATATTTTTGAAATAATATAGATAACTTATTCAAATTTTTACATCAAGTTGCCTAACTCTATTTTTTCTGAATTTTTTGCCACTTAAGGGCCTATTTTTTCCATGATGATCCTGCACATACCCTAAATATGATAGAAACAAACTATAAAAAGATAATAAATACACCACAAGAGGATTGAGAGTGTAGAAAGAAGTAAACAAGTTGAGTTGGGTGTAGGTGATCATGTGAATATGAATGCTACCAACCAAACAAAAGAAAGTTAGATTATTTGAAAAAGAAATATTACCATTTCAAAACCACAAAAAATATAAAAAAACTTAGATAGGTGAAAGAATTATTTAAAACAATAGAAGATAGTTTGAAAAGTTACGGGTCATCAAAGAAGGAATTAGATAAGGATGATAAGAGCAAGGAAATGTAAATATCCATGCAACTAATCAAAAGCCACAACCTAAAAATAATTGGTCTAGTATTGTAGTTAATTTGGAGGAAAGAGTTTTGGATTTTCTTGAGATCTCAATTTTTTATCATTAGATGTGCTTACCTTGATAAGATAATAATAATTTTTTTTAAGAAACTAAAAAATAAGGAATATGCAAATAAAATAAAACCATGCTTAACTTGGGCAAAGAATTATCAACAATAACCAATAAAATATCACTACTGAACATAAACACTTCACTAAAGCCCAAATGTCACTTTGAAGAGGCACAAACCTTGGACCAAGACCCATCCCCCATGCCATATAAAATAAGGAGAATATCATTACACAAGAATAAATAAGAAATATGTAAGAGAAATTTATAGTAGATTGTGATGAAATATTTAGAAAAATAATTCTTTGAGATCAAGTTGAAAAGGGAAAAGGTAGATAAATCAATCCCATACCATTGACAAGTAAGAAAAAAAAAGGCCAACAATCCCACACCACACAACTAATAATGACAAAACAAGTAAGAAAATAAATCTCCAAATAAAAATTCTAGCCTTTGGAAAGGATACCATTGAAGTTTTGAAACATATAATCTTTCTAGAATCCCTTTGGTGAAGAAATGGATTTGATCAAGACTAGATAAAACTATTTGGTTTTGTAGGATCCTTGAGGAAAGAGGATCTATAGTGGTACATGAAGAGTTACCCAAAGCATGATAAGGATTGGGATGAAATGAAGAAGGAATTCTTGATTAATTTTGATACTCTGGTGGTCCCATATAAAAGTGTTAGAAGAATGAGGAACCTAGTATAAAAGGATGAGTAACAGTGAAGGAATATGGCAAAATATCCATTGAGGCATCTTAGAAACTAGAAGAAGCACTGATAGAAAAATAAAAGATTGAATGGATCATCTTCTACTTAGTTAAATATATTAGGGCATATTTGGATACAATAATATTCAACATGTATACCTAGATGTAGTAAATTTTTCCTACCACATTGAAGAAAATAGATAGAAAGAACATATTGAACTAGAAAAAATGAGGCTAGAAATAAAATAGTTGTCTACGAGACAAAAAATCTTGGGCAAAGAAGAAATGAACAAGCATACTTGAAAAATATTTGGTTTTAATACTACTCATAAGAGGGCCATGTCCATAATTATTTCTTGAAGGCACAAGGAGAGAAAATGGCTACCACACTGAAACTAGATTTTCATATTGTAACACAAGATTAAATCATTATTTTGTGGACTATCTAGTGAATGAGATGATCATGAAATAGATTAATACCCCTCTTGAGAATGTTCTAGATAAGAAATGAAGAATAATAACATGATACTTGATGTCCTAAGTACCAAAACTATGAACAAGAAACAAAAAAAATATGTCATAAATCAAAGTACTTGTGGAATTCCCCCTCTATGCTTAAGACCATGGATATATAGCACCTCCATAGAGGGATAAAAAAAAATCAAACTCCATGTAGAATAACCATCCACATAACCACTAGAACCTGATCATAGATCGTCTAAATATTATTGAGGTGGTAGGGGAAGAGGTAGAGGGAATAAAAAATGGAGGATGCGAACTACTATAAATGTGGCAGGAAAGACCACTAAGTTCTACTAAGTGTTGGTCCAACAAAAAGAAGAATTATTCCTTCTATGGGAATCCAAATCATGGCCTCTTTAATTTTGACAATGCAAAACATTATTTTAAAAATACACCATGAAAATCAAAGAGAAACAAATTATAGGGACCCAATGCACCTAGAGGAGCTAGGGCCATGACAAAGGTACTAAGAGAATCACTATAAAGTGCAAGAAGATTCCACAAGGAAGATATTTATAAATAAGAAACCTCTTCAAAAGAAGAAACATTTGAAAATTAATTTTAGGAGGAAAGAAAAATAATAGAACCTAAAAATCAAGACAAAAATAAGAAATAAAAAAAACTATCATAATTAGACAATAGGGAACCAATATCATAAATAATAAACAAGTTACCCAAAATATAAAATATAAAGATAATGAGGAGGAATAAGATGGGGAATACGTCTTCTCAAGTAAACACCAAGACAATCATATTGTGGATACCTCTCATAACATCATTAATCAATGAAACACAAAATTTTGGTGATCTTAAATTTAATATCTAAAACTTAAGATCAATTGGGGGCCATCATTTCTAGGTTTTCATAAGTATGCAAATCAATGTGCATATATTGACTTTCAACCCTCAAGGTGAGTCAATCAAACTTGGATTTGATCCTTTTGAGTCTTAGGAATGAACTAGAAATGATCTTGATTTATTCCTTGGTGTAGTCAATGATAGAGGGTCCAGGAATAGGACTGTCCAGCCTTGCGGCAAGAGTAAACACAACAAAAACCCAAATAATTGGAATAGCGATCCCACATAGATATATATAGATAATGATCAATTATTCACTGGAAACATTCCCTACCTCCCAGCTTTCAGATTATAGAACAATATGGCATTAAGCCTAGAAATACAATGTAGGTCAAAACCCTTTATATTTATACTCTCTATCACTACTGATTCCTAATGCAACTACACAATTTGCCTATATATATCAATCCCTAGCTCCAGAAAAGGGTCTGGATTAGCCTCAAGAGGCCTCAAACCCCGAAGTTGATGAAACATGTGAAGGTCGGCCAAAACATATGATTCTCCTTTCATCCTTGGAAAAACATGATGGAGATTGGAATGGAGGTTCCTCAATGAATGTGTATCCTTATGAAATAGTTTCCTAAGCTCTGCAAGTCACAGGATAGGTCCCCACACTTGAAAATTCAAGACTGGTCAGTGAATGCTCTTTGTCCAATTACAACTGATATTCTGTTATTGATAACTTCGTACTGGAATCTCCAAAAAAATGAATTCTGGATATGATATAGATGTTGCAATGAAGATCATATACCCTGCTCTACGAGATTTGATGTTACAATGTGGTATAATGTGGTATGAAATACTGAGACTAGGTCTTGACAGCTAACTACTGAAATGCAAGAAAACATGAATGCAAATATTTTTGGTAGATGCAAGATTTTTTGAAACCTAGGATACTCCTGCATCAAACACTCGAGGTTGAAGAGAAAGTGAGTCTCTCACTTTCCTAGGGCTAGAGGAAAACCAATGCGGTCTACCTCAACCTGAGAAATCCATGATGAATCTTCCTCTGATCTTCCTTTCCATCTGGCTAGATACTTCTTGTATTGTCTTCGTCTAGTAATTCACCTAACTCTTCTATCGAAAATTTCCCCAATTTCCTTTGGATGGTGTGTTACCTAGTCTAGAAAACTAGCTTCTCTGTCTTCTAGTGGCTCTCCTTCATGATATTGATATAAATTTTGCAATGTTGAATATAGGTGATATGCTAAATTCATCTAGTAGTTCCACTTCATATGCATTTCCAGAGTCAAACTTCCTGATAATCTTACAAGGTCCAAACTTCTTCATCTTCAACTTATTATATGTCCCAATTGGAAATCTCTTTTTTCTCAGATATACCATTACTTCCTCTTCTACTGCAAACTCCATATGTCTTCTCTTCTTATCTTCTTTCTCCTTATAGGTATTGTTCATCTTCTTCAGATGCTCCTTAACTTGAGTATGCATTGTTTCCATGAATCCTACAAATTCTTCTTCCTTTGCACTCATTTTATTCTCCATACTGATATCTCTTAATTCTACTACTCCTCTAGGTTGTTGTCTTGTCACAATTTCAAATGGTGTCTTCCCTATGCTCTGGTTTGTTGAATTTTTGTATGCAAATTTTTCCTGCGGTAGTATTAAGTCCCAATTTCCTACCTTAGCTTTAGCCAAACACCTCAATAAGTTCCAGAAAATCCTATTTACCACTTCTATTTGTCCATATGTCTGTGGGTGAAATGTTGAACTATACTTCAAATCTGTCTTCATCTTCTTCCACAATGTTTTCCAAAAATATCAAATGAATCTAGTGTCTTTGTTTGATACTATAATATTTGGTAGTCCATGTAATCTCACAATATCCTTGAAAAATAGGTCTACAACATGTACTACATCACTAGTTTTCTTACAAGGTATGAAATACACCATCTTAGAAAATCTATTCACAACCACAAATATAGAGTCAAATCCTCTCGGTGTCTTAGGTAATCCCAACAAAAAATTGATGCTAATGTCTTTCCATGGTCTCTCTGATACGATCTTGATGGTGTATACATTCCAGTGTTCTGACTATTTCCTTTTGCAACTTGACAAATCCTACAACTTTGAACATATTTCCGGAAATCCTTGTGCAACCATGGAAAGAAAAAGTTCTCACTCACCAATGCTATGGTCTTATCAATTCCAAAATATCCTGCTAATCCTCCACAATGCTTTTCCTTGATCAAATTCTCTCTCATTGAACTTCTAGGGATACATAGTTGATTGTTCTTGAATAACATACCTTCCTAAATGAAAAAATCCAACCATTTGCTTCTTTCAGTCTCTATAGGTTCCTTGAAAGCCTTCCATGCCTCAAAAAAATCAATTTCATCCTCTTACATATGCTTCAGTTCTTCAAAACCTAATACTGCAATTCTCATCTCTGTCAAAAAACTTCTTCTCCTACTCAATGTTTCTGCAACTTTGTTGGACTACCCACTCTGGTGCTTCAACACAAATTTTTAACTCTACAAGAACTCTACCCATCTCATATGTCTATGGTTCAACTTCCCTTGACTATTCAAATATTGAAAAGCTTGATGATTCGTATACAACACAAATTCCTTAGGTAACAAGTAATGTCTCCACTTCTTTAAGGCCTTTATGGTTGCATAGAATTCCTGACCATAAACTGAATATCTCCTCCTAGCATCATTCAATTTTTCATTGAATCAGGCTACTAGTCTTCCTTCCTAACTCAACACAACTCCTATTTCACTCCCACTAGCATCACAATCTACTTGGAATACCTTATCAAAGTATGGTAGTGCTAACACAAGTTGTTCTATCACCTTTTGTTTCAACAACTCAAAAATATTTTGTGCTCTTGATGTCCACTTGAATTCCTTCTGGTTGTTGCAAGATGGTGTGTCCCTTGGTCTTCCTTGCAACACATTTCTTGGGTTTGTGACATGGTCTAACAGCCTCCTATGGATCTCAACTGACACTTGTAGTGGGCATTGACAGGTCGACCTTTTGGTGCAACGACAAGGCCAACAATTGGTATCAGAGTTGGTCATAGGTTCAAACCCCTCACTTGTGCAGGGGGGATTGTTACAAGATGGTGTGTCTCTTGGTATTCCTTGTAGCACAATGCTTGGGTTTGTGACATGGTCTAATTTCCTCTTGTGGATCTTAACTGACACTTGTATCCGACATTGACAGGTCGACCTTTTGGTGCAATGACAAGGCCAACACTGGTCACCCCTCATTGTTTCTATCATAGGTGTACAAATACTGCTAATTTTTTTGATGAAATTCTGGTAAAATCTTGTTAGTCGATGAAATGATCTTACCTCTCCAACATTCATAGGTGTTGGCCATTCAACTATTAGTCTAACCTTCTCAGGGTCCATCTCCAATCCTTCTATAGATATCACAAACCCCAAATACACTAGTTCTTCCTTCATGAAACTACACTTCTTGATGTTTATCAACAACTTCTCTTCTCTTACCCTTTGAAATATTTTTCTGATGTGCTCCAAATGTTCTTTCTTAGTCTTACTAAAAATTAGAATATCATCTAGGTAAAAAATGACAAACTTGCCCAAGAATCTCTTCAAGACTTCATTCATCAGCCTCATAAATGTACTAGGTGCATTAGTTAGTCCAAATGGCATGACCAACCACTCATATAATCCATCATTTGTCTTGAAAGAAGTCTTCCACTCATCTCGTTCTCTGATCTTGATCTAATGGTATCCACTTTTTAGGTCTATCATGGTGAAATACTTTGCCCCACTTAGATTGTTCATGATGTCATCCATCTTAGGCAATGGGAATCTATACTTCATTGTGATCTTATTAATAGCTCTTGAATTTGTACACATCCTCCATTCTCCATATTTCTTAGGTGCAAGTACAACTAGTACCACACATGGGCTCATACTTCCTTTAATCAATCCTTTCTTTAGCAGTTCCTGTATATGTTTTTTTAGCTCCGCATTCTTTGTTGGTTTCATTCAGTGTGTGGCTTTGTTTGGAAAAATAGCTTTGGGAATAAGATCCATATGATGACTAATAATATGGATTGGTGGAAATCCATCAGGCACATTCTTTGATACAAGATCTTGTTATTCCGTCAATAGTTCAATGACTTGCTTCTCCGGTGGTTCCTCTTCTCTTGTGATTCTCTCTACATTTAGGGCTCCAAACTTCCTTGGAATAAAAGAAAATGCATGTTTTCATGTCTCAATCCATCTAGAAATTTCCTTTCATCTACCAAATTGATTCTAGTTGTACCACATACTTCACTTTCAGGTTCATCTTCCAAAGGGGTCATGGTGATTCTCTTTCCATTGGACGTTATGGTATAGGTATTCTTTCTCCCATCATGTATAGCTTTGTTATCATACCACCAAGGTCTACCCAACAACATATGTCATACATCCATTGGAATAATGTCACATAGTACTTCATTATGATATGATCCTATAAATTTTTTTACTAAACATTGCTCACTTACTAGTATCTTGTGCTCATCTTGAATCTAGGCTATCTTATAAGGCTTCATATGTTTTCTTCTTTCCAAATTCAACCTTGTCACCATTTCCTCATAAACTAGGTTATCTATTCTACCACTATAAATGATAACTTTGCAACACTTACCTCCTCCTTTGCATCTAGTCCAAAACAAACTTTTCCTCTGCAATGCTTCCTTAGGTACTTCTTTCTCCTGGAACAGTGCTCTCCTCATGAATAATGATTCTCCCTTCTTAGGAATTCCTCTCAAACTTGGTGATTTCATTGGTTCTTCCTTTGCATATCCGGTTCTTGCTCTATTTCCTCCTCTGCACTTAAAATAGGTTCCTTTGAAAGTGCTCTTGTCATACCCTTTCTCATCTCTCTGGTATCCATCATTTTGGTAAGAATTGTAGCCTCCTCTATTGTGGCGGTAATAATTTATGTCATCTCTCCCTTTATGGTATGAATTTGAATCCCTTTCTTCCTTGCGGTATGAATCTTTGTCCTTGTTTTGCTCCACATATGGTTTCTCTCCTTTGGAATGTGACCTTCCTTCCTAAAACCTACCTCCTCTTCCTCTCTTCCTTTGTTCATGTCTTTTGTTTAGCTTTTCCTCCACCTTTAATGCCAATTGATATGTTTCTTCTACCAAATTCATCCTTACCAGACTCAACTCCTTTTGAATGTTCATCCTCAGCCTATTGATATATCATGCCACTTTCTCCTTGCTTGATTCACTATGTCCAGTCCTGATAATGATCTTATGAAATTCATTAGTGTATTCTTTCATAGTATTTTCCTTCTGTCTCAGGTTTTGCAATATCTTCAGTAGCTCCAACTCATAGTCCCTAGGTATAAAATGGTTCTTCAATTTTGTCACCTTTCTATATCCCATTTCATAATCTTTTCTTTACCTTTTCCGTTTCTCTCTAATTAAACTTCCTTCCACCATATTGCAGCTTGTCCCTTCAATTTAGTCTTTGCAAATATCACTCTCTAAATCTTCAATTTCTTCATATTCAAAGTATTCTTCAATGTCATTTATCCAATCAATCAACTCCTCAGGGTTTAGGTTACCGGTACAGTTCAAAATCTCCATTCTTGGTCGCTTTCCTATTTTTGAAATAGCCTTAAACATCTTCATTTGATCTGATTCTTCCTCTTCTGAGGTTTCTCCAGATAGATTTGTAGCTTGAACTTCATCATCATCACTTTCATCATTAGGTCTAGGGTTTAATCATTTTCTTATGTCTTCTTCAACAACATCCAATCTCACTTTCATTGTTCACATCATTTTCATCATTTCATCCATCTTTCCAACAACATTAATAGTACTATGAATTCTTCTTGGCAACATCTCTTCCTATGATCTGGTGTAACTGCCTCAAGTCGATGATCTAGCTACAGCGTTACAACTACCACACAATTGGTGATTTGTTGACAAACAAAAGTAGGCTTCCTCAAGTTGGTGATCTGTCCACACAAAGATCTTACGAAATTTCTTCGCTCAACTTCTCTCTCCTCTCTCGGGGTCAACAATTTCACTTTGATACCACTTGGTGCAGCCAAGGATGGAGGGTCCAAGAATTGGACTATCCAACCTTGGAACAAGAGTAAACACAACGAAAACCAAAAGAATTGGAATAAAAATCCCACATAGATATATATAGATAATGATCAATTATTCACTGGCAACATGCCCTGCCTCCCTACTTACAAATTATAGAACGATATGGCATTAAGCAAAAAAATACTATGTGGGTCAAAGCCCTTTATATTTATACTCTTTATCACTACTAATCCCTAATGTAACTACACAATGCCTATATATATCAATCCCCAGCTCTAGAAAAGGGTTTGCATTGGCCTTAAGTGGTCTCAACCTTGAATTTGATGAAACATGTGAAGGTCGGCAAAAAAAAATGATTCTCCTTTGATCCTTGGAAAAACATGTTGCAGATCAGAATGAAGGTTCCTCGATGAATGTACATCCTTATGAAATGGTTTCCTAAGCTCTGCAAGTCACAAGATAGGTCTTCACTCTTGAAATCCAAGACTGGTCTGTGAATGCTCTCTATCCAATTATAGTTGATATTATGTTAGCGATAAATTCATACTAGAATCTCCAAAACGCTTGAATTATGGATATGATATAGATGTTGTAATGAAGATCATATATCCTGCTCTAAGAGCTCTGTTGTTACAATGCAATATAATGTGGTATGAAATACTGAGACTGGGTCTTGACACTAACTATGGAAATGTAAGAAAACATGAATGCAAATATTTTTGGTTGATGCAAGATTGCTTGAAACCTAGGATACTCCTGCATCATTCCTCTAATTAGACTATATGACCTATAATAAATGCAATTATTCGATAACTGATAAACAAAAATAGTCAAGTTTCAATAGATTTGGAAGGTGCAAATGACTATGTACCTGCCCAAAAAAATTGGTTTTATTGTTCCTACAAGGAATAGATCACCCAATGGTGACTAAGTCTTTGTAAGGAGGTCTTTCTCAACTTTTGGGGTCCTCTGGTGCTAGATATAAGCTTTTTTTTTAGTTTTTCACTTGTCAAAATATCGTCAGTAAATTCCATAATTGAATTTTTGTGGCTTGACAACTTTGATGACAACAAATGCACCAATACAAAATGGATCTCCAAACCCTCTTCAAACCCATAACCTACACATTCACAAAGAGGGAAGATGTTGTGCCATATAGGGGTTTGCCTTAGTCAAACCCCATGTAAGTGTTCCCACTTCCACAATGGAAATGTCAATGATAAACCAATAATAGAAAGGAAGGTAATGATGAATGAAAAAAATGATGCAACTCACCACCCTTCAATGGATTTCTTGAAGGACTGAAGTCATGCACATTTCTTCAAGGATCTTAGATCTTGCTTGATATATTTTCTTGAATGCTTGAATGCTTGAAGACCTACAACAATGTTAGCCTTCACATAACATGAACATGAAAACACATAGAATTTGACATGATGTTGGATCTTGAACCATTGTTATAAATGATTGATAATGTTTCTCTTGACTTGCTCTTAATAGTAGTTTTTTTCTCTTGAATGCTAGAAGGTGTGTGTTAAATTTAAAATGATAAAGAGACTAGGTATTTATAGGTTTTTATCCAATTTCCAAAAAAATAGATTCCAAAAGCTGACACTTTATATTTGAATTTGGGTCCTAGCTAAGGAGGGCAAACCAGTCGCCCATGGTTGACTGGGTCTTGGCCCAAATTTCTAGGACACTCAAATTTAGGGATAATTTAATGATTGGATGCATTTGTTTAATGCTTTTCTTCCTTCAAAAAATAGTAAAACTTAGGCTTTGGAATGCACAATTTGGAAAATTAGAAGCTAAATTAAGTCCAATAAATTAGGGGGACCAAACATAATGTGAAATTGTTAAGGTATATAAGTTTCTACACTACATTTATCCCCCACTTTAGTGAGCTCTTATGAACTTACACTTAGACACACTAAAGTGGAGAAATATGTCAAGAGGGGTTTGATTGTACAATTATTGAAGCAATATGATAACTAAGGATCATGGAGGGTGATCAATCCCCCAAGATATAAGATCCCATGATAAGGTCCAATATAGGAACAAAGGAACATGCATGTATGATATGTAGCAATATAATATACACCAACATATAATGTCATTATGAAATGCAAAACAAGTTGTATTATGCTATGTGTCCATACAAAAGGCGTTCATGACTCATTCCATAGCAAAGTTTGATGTTTTATAGGTGGATCATAAACTGGAAGGCACATGGGCTAGTGAAGTTTGATATTCACTAGGTAAGCCCCCAAGGAAAGATGGGGAACACACTAGGTCTATAAGGTGTACCCATAACAAGGTGGCTAAATGAGAAACACACACTAGGTCTACAAGGTGTGCCAAACCATACCAAGAGTTATACTCCCTAATAACTTTGATGAGGTGCCATAAAATGATCAAAATGCTATGCCAATGCTACACTAGATACAACTCCCATAAATAGAGTGAAGCAGAAAAATTCCAATGTGAATGCATCACTAAGTTTAGCCCCCATGAACAAAGTGAAAAAATAATTCCAATGTATGCCCCCACTTTAAAGAAATTTCAAAACACTATGTTTTGAGCAATTACTTTAAAGTATAAAAATGATAAATTCCAAGGAACAAAAGATCACAAGAGCTTGTTTGGAAAGACCTATGCCAATGATATGCTTTCTAACAAAGATACATAATGATGAGGGGTTTCTCCCAAATACAATGTCACAAATAATCATGAAAACATACATTAAGGGATCCACATATTTGGGGTCAGTATACATCTTTTCTATGGTAATATAATAGAGCTTAGAACTGATATCATTCCCTAAATACTCATGGAACTACAAACACAATGGAGGAATGACACATAGAGAGAGAAGAAAAACTATTTTGCGTCAACATGGAAGGGACCTAAATGTCTCAATGCCTTGCATTGTCCCCAAAAGGAAGACTCAATACATACAAAAAGATAAATTTTATACATATAGAAGAATTGAGATACAAATAGAAGAATGCCATGAAAAATTTGTTTCATTTGTATACATGTTCCAATAGAGCAACAAGGGTCATCCAAAGAAAAATCACAAACATAAAAACACACCAAGCAACACAACACGAGAGATCACATCAAATGCAAGAAAACACAAAGAACATATGAAACAAAAAAAAGGAGTACATCACATGTAATTCGACCTAAAGTAGGTTCTCTACTTCCTTATCTTTCTCATTATAAATGGAAGGTGGATAACTAGCTAAAGTGACTACAAAAAGTGCCATACTAGGAGTATCTCCAGGTGCAACATATGGTGGGTCACTCTCATTAGGAGGATCATCATGATTACCCCCATCTAAATTTATTTTATTTAAAAATAAAACATTAATCTCATTATTCACCTCCTCATCAATTTTACCAATCTCATCATCATCATCCAAATTGATCACAATGGGAGGTTTTGTGACAATTCCATTTAAATTCTCTTATTTTATTTCTTGTTTTAGATCTATGTCTTGTTTCAGTGGAAGTTGGATTTCATCTTGAGTTTTTTTCATTGGTGTTCGATTATCATGCACTATTTTGTACTTTTCTTCCAACTGATGAGAAATAGCACGAAATTTTAACCTACACTCTTTAGCACTTTGATTTTTTTTGCACAATTTTTAAGTTATGAAGGTGTAGGAGTGGGTTTATCAACCATTGGTTTCATTTCTTCCCTTAAGGGAAGAACAAAAGGTACCACCATGGGTTGGAAAACTATTGTCTCTTTAGGTTCATATACTTACTTTATCTTTGAAGGCACAAAGGGAATCATTTTATTGTCTCTTGGTCTCTTATAGGAAATGGGTGGAGGAACTACATTGTACTTATCTTGATTACTTGGAAGGTTTTTTGGCTCAATCATAGGTTCATTCATGATGGGATGGGGAGAAGGAACAACCATGGACCTATCACCTTCGAGAACATTACTAAGAGATAATTCTACTATGCACTCTGCCTTGAACTTTTGATATGACTTGAAAAAGAAATATTCATGAGGCTTTATAGGTTCCATAGGCTGAGGCCAAAATAAATCCAATGAAAAATTCCCAAGAGAATAAAAAGGATTAAACCCACTATGGTGTATGATAAATATCTCATTTCCAATGGGAAACTTTATGCACTTGTGAATAATTGATGGGATGGCATTCATGGAGCATAGCCATGAATAACCTAGCTTCACATAAAATTGGTCTGATGAAAGGATGATAGAAAATCATATATCTAATTTTTTGGGCCCAACTTTGAGAGGAAGAGTGGCAAAACCTATCATAGGATGAGCAAAACCATCATGATTTTTTCCATTCTTTCAATTGCTCATAGGAATCTTGATTAAGCTCTTGCAAAAACAAGAATTCCTTGATGATCACATTCTCTGCACATGCGAGATCAGTAAGTATTCCTTGTGTAGGTTTGTTATTGATACAAAAAATAATGTAGAGAGGACCACCGGGCACATGTCTAAGTGCATCATCATTAGAGAAATCAATGCAAGGTAGCACAACAGTTTTCCCTTTTGAGGTTGCACATCCACAAAACCAACTTGATTGTTTGTTGACTATCTTCATTATTATTGTAGTCATTAGTGATGTCATTTTGTGTATCAATATTCATCTCATCATTCTTAACATCACAAGCTTACACAAAGTTGGTTGAATGGTTAGACATAGGATTGGTAAAGATTTGTAAATTTTGGTTAGGCAAGGTGATGAATTTATTCCCTTGATCATTAAAACCACCCAACTTGATGTAATTAGAACTAATGAGGTCTTGAAATTGATGTTTAAGATGTACACATCATTATATATCATGTACACTTGTGTGATGATATTGAAAAAATAAATTTGGATTGAAATGTGGCGGTAAAGGTTATGTAGTATCCACTGGTCTAACAGGAGGCAATTGAATCAGATTCTTACTCAAAATTTGCAACAAAATTGAATGGATGGAATCAAGCAAAGGGGTAAACTATCTATTTTTTCTCTGAATTGGTATCATGTTGAACTTATCACAACAACTTGATGCTCAACATGATTTTTTTGGGATGGATTTATCTTTAGAAAGTTATTATTTTATTTTTTGAAGGGTTGGTAATTATTTTGGTGTACAAGTTTTCACTATGAGCCGATGAAGATGCTTCTTCATACTTACTAATAAAATTTTGATAGTCATGAAGTGTCGTACACAAGCTTATAAAGGGTGGAAATTTGTAAGAGAGGAATTTTTATCTTATTTCCTTTTTCAAGTTATTAGTGGACATTCTTTATATTTCCGCATTAGGAAGAGTTAGATTGACCTATGATAATATCCACTAGTAGTGGCTTATGAAATTTGTAACCTTTTCACCTTGTTTTTGTTTACATCTCATTAAATTAGTTATGTTGATCTTGTGACCAATGTTGACTTGGAAATGATTGAGGAAAGCATCAACAAGCTCTTTGAATGAGTGAATTGAGTTATTGTGCAATGAGAAAAAATATTCCAAGGCCATGTCTTTTGATGACCTAGGAAAAATTTTAGCTAGTAGCTTATTCTCAAAAATAAAGTCACTAGATTTGGCAGTATATGTTGTTATGTGGTTGCTAGGGTCCCCTTTACCATTGTACTTTTCAAATTGGTGGATCTCTATGTTTAGTGGCATTTGTGCTTTTAAAATCTCAAGTGACAATTGGATCCTTGTAATGTATTATGATGGTTGTCCATTTTGGTTTTGATTCATGGTTGAGATTTGTTGTTGAAGTGATGTTACATTTTATAAAAGATGGTTTGTGAAAAAATCATTGTTTGACATATTTTGGGAATGGGGTGAATATGGTTGGATGGTGTATGTATTTGACTTGGGATACTATTTTTTGAAGTTAGGAGTGGGGATAGAGCTTGACGTGTGACATGTGAAGATCCAAAACTAAAACGATTTCCAGCGGAAAAACGTATTGTTGAAGTTATGCCAAGTGTAGATTGTATTGTGGAAGAAATAGTTGGATTTTTGTATGTAGGAATAGAGGCTATGATGGTAGGGAGCGATACATGTCTTCCTCCTTGAATTTGAGCATATCCCAAAGCTTGAGCACAACTAGCCATTGTAGATGTATTCTCATCAACTATATATGGGATAGGCTATGCACAAAATCTAATCCTTGAGAATCATCAATCAATTTCCTAATGTTATCAATTATGGGAACCACTGTACTAGCAAAGTATTCAATACTCATAAATTTTTGTAGTTTTTCTAGGTCCTTGTCTAGATTTCTCAAATTTTCTCTAGGGACATGGGAAACCATAGTCTCAACATCCATGAAGGTAGGTGCTAGGGTTAGAAAGTAGATATCTAACAATTAAATATAGATTCAATCAATAAAACAGAGGAATAAAACATAGAAAAATTAATAAGGAGAATTTAATGTGGTTCACCTAATCTAGGCTACATCCACAAAACCAAAACCATCTAATGATTTTATTATCCAGTGAAAAAAATATTACAATCTGGTGAATAATCACCTTTTCCATCATATTGTAACTCTCATCCCAATTGCTCATAACAAGCTTTTTAGAAGCTTCCAGAATTAGGGTTTTACAAAGTTAATTTTTTTCTTTTTTGGTGATGATGCAAAATTTATTTTTTCTCAGGGGATGCTGCCCCTAAACCCCCACTCAGGGCGTGACCTAGCCCCAGACCTTGGCAAGGATACATGAAGAGTGTATAGTATAGCATGATTAGTCACCACATACCAACAATAGGTGCTTGTGAGGTCATCATTGGCATGGTAACATCAATAATATAGTCTAAGATGAATTGAGTATTGATAACACTTGTCATGAAGGAGTTAGAAAACTCATGATCCACAAAAATAATAGAACCAACATATGATGCCATGAGTCTAGAACTATGCCTCACTAAAGTATTAGCAATAGGACACTAGGTCATGAAACTAATACAAGTTCCAAAAAAATGAAGTGCACCCAAGAAGAACACTAAATTGACAATCAGGCACAATAAAATGGCTAGAAATATGAATAAGACAACAAGTGCAAATAAAAAAACATAGTAATAAAGATTCGTGGAATTTTTTTTCTAGGAATGCATAGTAGGACAAGGTCGCCCAAGGGCATCTGATTCCTAGTCAGGGGTTTTAAAATTTCAAAGTTTAAAGTTGTGTACTACATTGTTTAACAATGTTTATTCTACTTGCAAATAGTTGAAACAATAAATAAATTTCTAAAATTTGTTGAATGTATGTCAATGTGATGTAAAATTCAAGTATGTAATGATGTGAAATATTTTTGAACAAATTTCAATGCAATTGTAGATCTAAAATGAAATATTTGACTAATTGCAAGATGCAAAGATCTAAAAAATGATGATTTGGAATGCACATTTTGACCCTAAATAATGTACTTTCACTAAATGAAAAATGCTCTATAACATGCAATTATGAATTTCAACTGAGATTTACAAGTATAGTCACACTGAGCAGACACTGATAGACAAGTGTGAAAAAGATTGTTGATATACATCTACAGGGATAGGTTCTCCCAAGGGCGACTAGGTCTTTGTACATGGTTCTAAAAATTGAAATACTAAATGTTTAGTATTCTATCTAAGGTTACTATTCCTAACTATAAATAGGTTTTATAGTGGATATTTTTTCAAAATTTTCCAATGAAATGCAAATGCAAGTGTCTAACAATTTTCGAACAAAATGAAATCTTTTTTTAATGAAATTTTGAAATAAAAATATGATGTAAATGATTGAAACACGTCCAAATGCAAGCTATGATGCAATATGGATGCAATATTTTTGGATTTTTATGATTTTCTATGATGCAACATGCAACCTTAAATGAGAAATGCAAAACACAACGATGCAAAACCTAGATCTAGGGTTTGAAAGACTACCAAATTATAAAGTTATGATGTCAAATGTCAGGTTCACCAAAATGAATTATAAAAATGTGGTGACCTTAAATTTAATATCTAAAACTTAAGGTCAATTGGGGGCCATTGTTTTTAGGATTTCATTAGGATGCAAATCAACAACATGCAAAGATTGAATTTCAACCCTCAAGGTGACTCAATTAGACCTAGATCTACTCCTTTTGAGTCTTAGTAATGAATTGGAAATTATCTGGATTGATTACCCTAATTAAATTATATGACCTTATGTAATAAATGTAATTATCTGATAACTAATAAACATAAATAGTCAAGTTTTGGTAGATCTAGAAGGTGTAAATGACTGTGCACCTACCTAAAAAAATGGTTATATTGTTCCTACAAAGATTGAGTTGCCCAATGGCGACTGAGTATTTGTAAGGGGGTCTTTCTAAAATTTTGGGGTCCTTTGATGCTGGATTTGAGCTTCTATTTTTTGGTTGTTCACTTGTTGGAATGTTGTTGGTAAACTCTATAATGAGTTTCTATGTCTTGAAAAATTTGATGACAACAAATGAAACAATACAAAATAGATCTTCAAACTCTCTTGAATCCTCTTCAAACCCTTAACCTTCACATTTTGAAAGAGGGAAGATATTGTACCATATAGGGGTTTTCCATAGGAAAACCTCGTGTAAGTGTTCCCACTTCCACAATGGCAATTTTAATGATAAACCAATAATGGAAAGGAAGGAAATGATGAATGAACAAAATGCTACAACTTACCACCATTCAATGGCTTCCTTGAAGGACTAAAGTCATACACATCTCTTCAAGGATCTTGGATCGCTTGATAGATTTTCTTGAACACTTGAATGCTTGAAAACATACAACAATGTTAGCCTTCACATAACATGCACATGAAAACACGTAAAATTTGACATGATGTTGGATCTTGAATTGTTGCTATAAATAACTAATATTTTTTCTATTGAATTCTAGAAGGTGTGTGTTATATTTCAAATGATAAAGAGACTAGCTATTGAAATATATAAAAATAGGTTAGGGGTTCAAACACATAGGGTTTTATACTAAATTTGGAATGTTTTACCAAAATTACTATACATAGAAAGGGAAAAATGGGGTGAATGAACCTATTGATTCTTTTATTTCATTCAGAAAAGGAGATCCCTCAAGTTAAAATCCACTTTCAACCCTTAGGTGAGTGAATTCTTTGAGGAATATTGCAATTTCCCCTTTGTGTGAGGACAGGGTCAAGACAAAACAACACTTTGGGGAGAAATATTAAAAATAGAAAGTCAACTCCAAAATTCAATCTATTACTTGGATTTAGTAGATTAAACATAAAACTAAAGGAACCAACAAAGTTTTTAGTAGATCTAGAAGGGATAAATGTTGTGTACCTCTAACAAAATGGTGTTTTCAGAAGCTTCCTGAGGACTCATTTTCCATATGGAAAATGGGTCATGTGTAGGGATTTTCAAAAATGGTTTATGGGTCCTTTTCTCCTATGTTTGTACTTCCAAATTCTTGAGTTTCACGGTCGAACTTTTATAAATAAATTTGGGATCTAAGTTTCTTTGGCTTGGTGACAACAAATGCAACTTTGCAATTTTGCAACTTTTGTGAACTTCAAATTTTCTTCAACCTACAAATCTGCAACACACAAAGAGAGGGAAAAATGTTTGTTTTTGGTGAATGGGGGTTTTCCTTGTTCAAACCTCGTTTTGGTAATCAAACCTTGAAATGAAAAAAAATAGCATGAAAGGTATGATGAATGAAAAACTCAATATCACAACTCACCAAACTCTTGAATAAACCTTGGAATGTAAATCTTGATGTTGATCTTGCATGAAATGGCTTCAATGGATGTTGATCTTGACACTTGAATCTTGCTTTGAATCTTTGACTTGAATGCTTGGATTGGATCTTGAAACCTACATCACAATGTGAGCCCCAAAAAAATACATGATTAAACATAACTTTGACATGGGTAAACCCACAAAAGTGGTTTACAATTCCAATCACGAAGGAAAAGTTGCAAAAAATGACTGCATGCAAAAAAAATGTTTATAGGGGTTCGAACAAACTTTTGGTTCGAGCGAACCCAAAGGGGGTTCGCTAGAACCCCCCTTCAAGTGAATCCATTAAATGTTGGGTCCCACATTTCCTGGAAAAGTAAGAAAATAAAATAGTTGTGGAAAGGGGGTTCATTGGAACCCCCCTTTTCCCCCCTTCTTCCCCTCTGGCACCAAAAAAATAAAATAAAAATTTTCCTTCGAAGCTCGGCTTGAGGATGAAAATGGAGGAAAATTCATAGACACAACTAGATGGTGGTAGTCCTTGGAATGAGATAGCTAACAAATATAATTTTAATATGTTTTGGTTTTATTATGTATTTTATTTTTAGTTTTATTAAACATAGGTTTTTCACCAAAAAATCAAGCTATCTATTCTGCACATGTGGAAAAATAGCAGACTATCAAAAACAAATTTTGAAACACTATGAAACAAATTTTAAAAAAATATTTAATAAAATACTATGAAACCAATTGGAAGCACTAGATATCATAGTTATGAATCTAAATTCAAAAAAATTTTATCCTTCATGGAAAAAATTTATGATGTATCTGATGGCGTCACTCCTTAAAAATGGTGTTTATTGAAAAAAAAACTAGTTTTCAAAGGAGATGGAAAAGGAAGTGCAATCTAATTACAAAATTTTAAAAATATATATATATATATATATATATATATATATATTTAAAATCTATAGAAAAAATTTCACAAATCACTAGTTTGCATCAATTTCAAATTTCTCACGGTTTAGCCACTATAGGTGCCTGAAAATGAAGATTTAGTTAGAAAAAAATATTTCAGTGTTTAGTTTGGCCAAAAATTGTAAACCAATATTGTGGGATCACCCATATGATGAATGGATCTTGAATGATACAATAAATGATGAATGGATCTTGAATGCTACAATAAATGATGAAAAAATCTTTCTTTGAATGCTCTTGGCAATGAAAGTTCTCTCAATTAAGTACTCTTGAAATCTAATGTTAATTTGATAAAATAACCTTGTATTTATAGATTTTTATCCTTAATTTCTCAAAATTAAAACATTAGAAGTTGACATTTGAAATTTGAATTTGGGATGATAAAATACCGCCAAAACATGCCTTAAAAATGGGTTCAAGTTCTTAGGGAGGACTCATTCACCCATGGGTGAATGGGTCCTAGGTCCCTAAACCTAGGACACACATTGCTCAAGTTGAAGTGTAATGTATTGGTATTAATTAATGTCGGGTTTCCTCTTTGGAAAATGTAATTTAAATGGGCTTGTAAATAAGTTAAAGGGATTATTAAGGCCTAATCAAGCTCAATTAATTAAGGTAGCCTTAAATAAGTGTGAAAGTGTAAATAAATACATTTTACAACAATAAATTAAGGCCCAATTAAGCCCAGTTTAATTAAGAGGGCCCAAATAAGTATGAAAATGTAAAGAGATCCACTTTACAACACTAAATTAAGGAATTATTAATTTGATTTTAATTAGGAGGGCCCAAACAAGTGAGAAAATGTAAAGGGATACATTTTTCTACACTACAAATATTATAGGTGTTTATCCAATTTCTTGAAAATTAGATTTCAAAATCCGATGAGTCATATGTGAAATTTGGATATTGAAACATAGAAAAATAGTTTAGGGGTTCAAAACATAGGGTTTTATACTAAATTTGGAATGTTTCACCAAACTTACTATAAATAGAAAGGGAAAAAATGGGGTGTGATGAACCTACCTATAATTTTCTATTTCATTCAAGAAATGAGATCTTCCACAATAGAATTAAATTTCAGTCATTAGGTGAGTCAATTCTATGAAAGATTTGACAATTTCCTCTATGTATGTGGACAAGGGGTAAAGTTCAAACAACACTTTTGGGAAATGAAAATAAAATATCAAATGACCTCAAATTTATAACCTAAGACTTGATTCATGTAGATGATGAATAGCTCTAACAAAAACAATCAATTTTCTACAAATTGGATGAGTGGAAGGCACTTAAAAATTACCTCAAAATTGGTTGTAGAGTGTCGAGAAATGGTTGCAAAGTGTCCAAGATCCCCCCTGTCCAAAAATTGTGAATGGGTCCTGAGACATCTTTTTGAACTCAATTTTTGGGAGCCTCTAAAGATAGATCTGAGATGCAATTTCCCACTAGTTTCATGCGAAAATGACAAAAATGAGCTTAGGATCCTATTTTTCGTGATCTTGACAACTTTTCTTGCAACTTTGATAACTTTTTAAAGCTTTGTAATTTTTCACTTTAGAGATCTCCAATCTTTAATTTTCCTTCAACCTAAAATCTAGAGCACAAACACAAGAGGGAATCTATTTTTTTTTGGTGAATGGGGGTTTTCCTCGGTCAAACCCCATTTTGGTAATTAAACCTTGATTTGAAATAATGAAAGTATGAAAGGAATGATGAATGAACAATGCAATGTTGCAACTCACCAAGCCCTTGAATGAAACCTTTGGAAATATAAAATGTTGATGTTGATCTTGCATGAAATGGCTTCAATGGATATGGATCTTGATACTTGAAATATGACATAAATGCTTGATTGAATATTTGAAACCTACATCACAATGTTAGCTCCAAAAACATGCATGATGCTTGATGACTTAGACATCATGCTTGAGATCTTGATTTTTTGCAACAAATACTTGATAAATATGCTCTTGAATGCTTTTGACAATAACATTTTTCATATGAAAGTTGCACTCATGCTAGATGTTTTGAATTAACCTTGTATTTATAGAAATTTATCCTTAATTTCCCAAAAATTAAACATCACAAGCCGACATTTGAAATTTGAGTTTAGGATGATAAAAATACTACCAAAACATGTTTTAAAAATAGGTTCCAAGGACTAGGGAGGACCCATTCACCCATGGGTCCCAAGTCCCTTTTCCTGGAACACGCATTGCTTAAGGTGTTTAATTATTTGTTGGAATTAATTGTTGTTGGGTTTCCCCTTTAGATAATGTAATTTATTAGGCTTTGAAATGAAGGAAAAAAAGTTTCACCAAAATGAATTAACAAAATGATGAACATAATTCCACCTCTATTTCATTCAATATGAGGGTTATGATGTGTAAATGAATATTATAAATTAAACCTAACTGATATAGCAATCAAAAGGTAGGCTTTAAGAGGGTCAAATGATATGTACATATTGCAAAAAGTTCTTTTTTGAGCTTCATTCAGGACTCATTCACCCTATGGTGAATGGGTCTTGGCTAGGGCTCTAGAAAATCAATATCTGGGTTTTGTTCTTGAATGTTTGCACTTCCAGATCCTAGTCGGGCACTATTGGAAAGCCATAAATAAAACTTGTAGATTAGTTTTTGTGATTTTTCAAGAATGGTAGCAACATTGACAATTTTTCAACTTTCTCCAATTTTTCTCTCGAAAATATCTTCAACCTAAAACTTGCAATCACACATTAAAGGAGAGAAAAATGTTGTTTTGTTAGGGAATAAGGGTTCTCCTTGGTCAAACCCCATTTTAGTAATTAAAACTTATGATGAAATAGAAATTCATGAAGGAAGGATGAATGAACAACAATATGTAACAACTCACCAAACCTCAATTGAAACCTTGGACTACAAATCAACAATCTTGCAAGAAGTGGCCTCAATGAATGTAGATCTTGATCTTGAAACTTAATTAGAGATAATTCCTTTGAAATCATTGATTGATCTTGAATGATACATCAACACATTAGCTCAACAACATGTTGATGCATTAAATATTTGGCATGATGAATGAATCTTGGTTGCTGCAATAATCTTCTATAAATTTTCCTTTGAATGCCTTAGAAATTGCTCTTGAGTGCTCTATAAATGATCTTGTAAAAATTGCTTGATCTCATGAAAATCTTGGGTTCTTAGGATGAAACATAATGAAATAACCTTTTATTTATACATATCTTATCAATAAATCCTGAAATTCAAATATCACAAGCTAACATCAAATATAGGATTTGAAATAATTAAAATAACACAAAAAATATATCCCAAGAGGGGGTCATAGGTATAAGTGAGGACCCATTCACCATATGGTGAATGGGTCCTAACTCACTTAGCTAGGACACACTTCAAACAATGTGAAAGATCATGTGAAAATAGGGTCCTAGGACCTAGTGAGGACCCATTCACCAGGTGCCGAATGGGTCCTAAGTCACTAACCTAGGACACACAACTTCAAAAATTAAGTGTTGTGTTATATCATTTATAAATGTTGGGTTTTATCCCTTGAAATTTTCAATTAATTAGGCTTGGATTTGAATTAATGGGGTCAATTAAGGAAAAATAACCTCAATTAATTAAGAAAGCCCTAGACTAGTGTGAAAGTGTAAAGATACACTTTACAACACCATAAATATGGCACAATTAAGTTCATTTAGCTTAAAAGGGCCCTAAAATTAATGTGAACGTGTAAAACACATTACAACACTAAATCAAGGAAATATTAGGTTCATTTTAATTTATTAATTATTCCCAAATTAAGGAAAAAGGGATACTTTTTCTATCACTACGTTTTGCCGCCACTTTAGTGAGAGTATGAACCCATGTCAAACTCACACTAAAGTAGATATTCAAGACCCTTATGTATGAAACAATGACAAAGATACACAATCATACAACATTAAAGACCTAGAAGATCAAGCCTGAATTGTCCAACGCGATGTGGAACACATCTAATCCATCATTTTTTTGTTTTGCTGTACACTCACTTTGGGGTAGTGGAACCTCAAGCCAACCACTAGGTGAGTATCCCAAAAAGGTGGAAAATGACAGATTCATATTAGGCTCCCATACCATATTAAATCTATCCTCTTGACAACTTGAATAAGGTACCACAATGCTAGGCAAGGCTCCACCAGAAAGCAAGGTGTGTTATGCTAGGTGGCTTTGAATTAGAGTTTGAGCTTCATAGGGCTTAACAAGCTGCATTATGCTAAACACCTATGAACATTTTATAAATAGGATTTTTTTCAAAGGGATTTCACTTCATTCTTTTAAGGTCTTCTTCTTAGGGATCATCATGCCTAATGTCTCCAAGAGAGAACAAGTCAAGAGTAAAAGATTCATAACTTAGGGAATGTAGTGTGTCACATCACCACTAAGAGGAAATTCGTACACTAAGAAATATTGTACTCTTAGAGGACATCAAACCAAATGACACCACCAAGAAAAGGACACATCACAAGAAAAAATAAAATCACACCATGAAATATAAAAAATGTTGAAAGATATCATCAATGTATGCCCCCACTTTAAAGCAATTGCTACACCATTGCTATGAGCAATTTCTTTAAAGAAGCCAATTTTTTACTCCTAAGACATGAGAGCTTCCTTAGAAAGCCCTATTCCAAGTCATATGTTTCAGAAATAAAGCTATGTCATGAAAAAGGAGGGAGGTGTTGCCCCAAGAATACATAAGGGATCTATGGATTCAAGGTCAGTATATCTTTGATACAATGTTGTTTTAAGTGCCTGGAAATAGAATCATTCCCCAAATACTCATAGAACTAGAAGAATGACATGCATAGAGAGTGAAAAAAATAAAAATCCTTTCAGGTCAACGTGGAAAAGACCTAAATGTCTTGACGCCTTGTAGTATCCCTAAATGAAAAACACAAGACAAATGAAAAAGGATAAAATATTTACAACATATAGAGGAATGTAGATACATATAAAGGAGTGCAAAAAAAGAGATATACATCAAATGAAACATCACGAGGGATCACATTATGCACATGCAAACACATGGAAATGAAAATGATGCAAAAGAATGGTAAGGAACATGTGAGTCAACCTATAGTAGGTCATCTGCATCCCAATCTCCATTGGTATATATGGAAGGTAGACAACAAGCCAAAGGGATAATGAAAAGTGCTAAACTAGGGGATGCACCAAGTTCAACACTCTTTGTAGGAGATTTATCATTTAAGTTCATAGAAGATGAAAACAATGAATTCAACTCATTATGCACTTATTCATAAATCATAGCAATATCAATGTCATCATCTAGATTAATCAAAATAGGAGGCCAAATGATAATGTATCTAGAAATTTCTTGCTTACATCGTGGAAAAGGTAAAGAGTCATGATGCATTGCTTTAGGTAAGTTCAAATTTTGATTTTTAATGTTTCTCTTTTCTTCTTTAGCTTGTAACATATGAGAAATAGGACAACATCTATGCCTACACTATCTAGAATTTTGATTTCATTTCAATCTGTTGTCAATTTGCATCTATGTAGGAGTGGGTTTGTCAACCATAGGTTTCTTTTTTCCCTTAGGGGAGGAATGAAAGGAACCATAGGAGATTGTTCAAGCACTTTCTCATTGGATTTGTAAACTTGCTTGAATTTAGGAGGCACAATGAGATTGTTTTGATTGTCTCGTGGTCTCTTATAAGAAATGGTAGGAGGATTTGTCATAGGTTGCTCTTGGATATTTATAAGGGCTTTTGGTTCATATTTTTGTCAAGGAAAGGTTGCTCAATCATAGGTTGAGGCATGTTTCTAAGGGATAATTTTGCTACGTGCTTTGCCTTAAACTTCTAATATGATTTGAAAAAGTAGTCCTCATGAGGTCTAATAGGTTCAATAGGCTTGAGAAAAAAGAAATGAAATGAAAATTTTCTATGAGATAACACAAGATTAAATTCACTATGATGTACAGTAAAGATCTCATTTCCAAAGGGAAACTTTAAACATTTATGCACAAGTGATGGGATGAAATTCATGGAGTGAAGCCATGGATAGCCTAACTTCACACAAAATTGGTTTGATGATAGGATGATGGTGAATGAGACATTTAATTTTTTCAGACCAACTTTTAAAGGGAAATTTATCAAGCCCATCACAAGACAAGAAAAACCATTATGCATTTTGATCAATGCTTTCAGTTTTTCATATGTATCTTGATAGAGTTCATGATCACATAGGAATTATTCAGCAATCACATTCTCTACATAGATGGGATCAATTAATATCCTATTAGTAGGCTTTTCATTGATTCTTCCAACTATGTAAAGAGGACCATCAGGTGCATGTTGAAGTATGTATTTTTGTGAGAAAGAAATATCAAGAGGCATTTTGGTTGAGCCCTTATGAGGTTTAGCTTTAATAAATGACACCATTCTAATTGGTTCTTCTTCATGGTCATATTTTGTGTTTTTATCATCCATTTCAACATTCATCACATCCTTCTTTATTTCACTAGCTTTGACAAGTGAAATAGTGTGTTTCAAACTGGGATTTGTAAATATTTTTAAGTTTTGGTTAGGAAGAGCTACAAACTTATTACCTTGATCATTCATACCTCCAATTAGAAGATGATTAGACTCAACGAGGTCTTGCACAAGATGCTCAAGACACTTACAATATTCTATATCATTTCCATTTTTTCAGTGATAATGATGATAAGAATTTAGTCTATAGACTTTGGGTAATGGTTTGTTAGGATCAGGAGCTCTAACGGGAGGTAGGGAAAGCATATTCTTTTCGACGAGTTGCAACACAATATTATGAAGGGTAACAGGTAGAGGGATAAATTTTCTATTCCTATCCATAAAGGCATATGAATTTTTCATCTTTATGGCAACCACTTGGTTATCAACTTGTTGATTTGGTTGATGGTAATTGATTTGTAAAAATCCCCTATTCTATTTCTTGAAAGGTTGGTGAATATTTTGAGGTGCGGATTCAGACTTTTTAGGATGGCTAGGAGGATTTTTCACATCATGACCATAAGCTAAATTCTGATAATCACGAAGGGTTGTACATAATTGTGTGAAGGATGGGAATTTCAACATCTCAAATTTGGTTTGGATTTTTCTTTGTAAATTGTCAAAAACATTCATTGAACATTGACATCAGGAATCTTAATATTTATTTGTGAATAAAGTGTTTGGTATCTCACTACGAAATTAATCATTTTCTCATTTTTTCATGTCATTAGGTTATCTAGGGTCATCTTGGGACTCATGTGAACATGAAAGTTGTTGTAAAATGAATCAAAAAGCTCATTGAATGAACCAATTGAATTATTCGGTAAGGAAGAAAACCACTCTAAAGTAGTATCCTTCAAGGATCTAGGAAATAGTTTAGCCAAGAGCTTATCTTCGAATATGAAATCACCACATAGGGTTGTATGAGTAGAAACATGGCTAACAAGATCTCCTTTCCCACTATATTTCTCAAATCTAGGAACTTGTATACCTTGTGGCATTGGTGTTCTCAATATCTCTAGGGATAACAGGTTGGTTTTGATGTATTGTGAAGGTTGACCATTGTTGTTTTGAGATAGGATTGTAGCTTGTTGTTGAATGGATAACACACTTTGCATAAGTGTGTTAAGGATGACATCATTGTTATTAGTGTAAGGTGGAGGGGTGTATGTATGCCAAGGGAAAGTGAATTGTAAATTTACAAAGGAGGATGGTTGAGGAGATATGGTATGTGAATGCACAAAGCTAGAACGATTTCCTTGGTAAATACCTAAGTATTGAAATTTCTAGTAGATTCAATGGTTGTGGTAACTTGAGTACTAGTGAATGTAGGAATGGAAATGGGTATTATACAAGGAGGAATTGAAGTTCCAACTTGGATTTAGGTATACCCCAAAGCTTGAGTGAAACTAATGATGGTAGGGATATGTGTTGTTAACATCATGTACATTGGTTTTAGGAAGGGAAGTCATGGGAAATGAGGTATGCATACTATCATCCATAGGGAGTCAATTATCAACACTATTAGAAAGAGAGTTAGAAAAACCAAGATCCAAAATCAATGGTGTATCACAGGATGACATGAGTCTCCAAATACATCTCACAATAGTATTACTAATAGGACACCAAGTTGTAAAGCTCATACAAGTTTCACAAACTTAGTGTGCAAACCCAAAATGAAAAGAATCTTAAAATGCAATGTGTAAATGGACATTTTCAGATTCTAAATAAGGTAATTTTCTGATTACACTATGCACTAATTTGAAAATGAAATACTGTAAATACAATTTTGAAATCAAAAAATGCACTAAATGTACCAAATTAAGCTAGATATGATGAAATTAATGAAAGAGAAACTTAACAACAGACAACAAAGATTTGAAAGCAACAAACAAAAGCACAAAAATGAATATTTTAATTTCCATAAATGCAGATTATGGCCTTATCAGGGCCTCATTCTCCCTATGGTAAATAGGTTCTAGATTAGGGTTTTAAAACTGATTTTTATAGATTTTTAATTCTTTTCTAGTGATTTTTAGATTTATGTTTGCAATAGGGTAAAAATACAAAGTTGTGTCACACTTTTATAAAGAAAACAACCAATGTTGATGCAACTTTCAAACTTGAACCACAAAAATGTGGCCTGTATTTTGAATTTTGAAATGATGTAAACTAATAAAATGTGTATTTTTAGTATATTTTATGTTTGTATTTTTTTTGAAAAAAATTAAAAAAATATTTGAATATAGTTTTTCATAAATTTACACTATAATTTTGTTGCTGATAAAATGTTAAAAATGAAGTTACATGAGATGTCAATCTTTATATAGTAAATTTTAATTTTTTTCCTTCATTTTTTTGCGTGAATTTATAACTTGAAACTTTAGTGCATGGATACATTTTTTTTCCAATTTTGATAAATATATATTTTTAAATAAATATTAAAATGTGCATGTATCAAAAATAGTTGTTTCCATTCAATGTTAGCTTTCATAGTAACTATTTATCTAAAATAGAAAATAAATTATACCATCTTGATGTAGATTCTCTTATCTAGTCCATCATTTTTTTCAATTTTTTTAATAAGTTTTAGTATTTTTCTTGACATGGTAATCAACTTAATATTTTTGTGTTGATAACCTACTTTTAGTAAAAATAAAATATAAAATATAAACAATAGCTAAACTATTAAAATATATGTATCTTTAAAACTACACTTATGGATCTACAAAAGGGCATGTTTATATTTTTTTAAAAATGTTATTTACTTGACTAGGAGTTGTTGAAACATCAAGTTTTTCAAATAATTTTATTTTTTCACCAAATTGACTTCAAAGTGGTGCTATATATGCATTTATTCAACAATTTTAGTTGGAAAAGTTGTGGACACATATAAATTAGCTATAATTAATATTACTAGATCATTTAAAAAAAAAGGATATTTAGTTAGAAATACCTAAATTCAGTTGTGTTGATAAGCTGGCTGAAAGTGTGAAACAACTTTGTACTTTTATCCAACAATAAGTTTTAGGTTATTTTTTTGTAGAATGCAATGTGAAATGCAAGTTGAAAATGTGAAAAAATGATGACCTAGAAACCTAGTGTGATATGCAATTTTTGTTTCAATTTTCAAATGCAAGTTTATATAATGTAGGGTGATCCCACAATGCTAGTTTACAATTTCTGGGAGATCCTATTTTTTGCTGAACTCACATATTTTTAGAAAATATAATGATTTAAGCCTTGAAAAGTTCCATATAAAAGATTCCAATTGAAGAGGGTTTGATCAAACCACCTTAGATCAAACCCCCTTGGATAGAACCCCAGGAGTTTTAAACCATACATATATCAAAGTCTCCTTTACACCTATCAAAATGCTAATAAAAAACCACTTTTGATTTAACTTTTGGGGGATCAAATGAATTCATTTAAAATTTATTTTTTGCAAATATGTAGTCATTATTATAAGCTTTCCAAAAAGTATAATTTTAAATAAATTTAATTTTATTATTATATATATTTTTAAGCAAAAGTGGTAAGCCACTTTAATTTTATATATAAAAAACTTGGTTCAGGCGAGCATATCGGTAGGAAAGAATTAGGAAGAAAACCTTTGGTTATAGCTTGAAGAAGTACAAAAAATATTGCAAAAACCCCCATGACTGACTCAATCGATAAATTTCCCAAATATAGATCCCTTTAAATTTTCAATAGATAGACCCCCTTTACATTTTCAATATATAGACCCCTTTACATTTTGAATATATAATATATTTATTTTTTATTTCTTGTGAATGTAGGTTTTTCACCAAAAATCAAGTTCTCTGTTCTGCACATGTGGAAAAATAGCAGATTATCAAAAAAATAAATTGAAAAAATATCAATTCACTATATATTAAAGTCCTTGATCCAAAAATAAAATTAAATTTCGATACATACAAAAAAAGTTATGTTGTATACAGTCCACCTATGTCTAAATTGTAATTAGTTTGACTTCAAAACTTGATTAAGGAAAAAATATTCAATAAAACACTATGAAACCAAATGAAAACGCTAGATGTCATAGTTACAAATCTAAATTCAAAAAAAAAAGATTTTTATCCTTCATGGAGAAAAAAGTTATCTTGTATATAGTGAGCATCACTCCTTAAAAATGATGTTTACTGAAAAAAACTAGTTTTCAAAGGATATGGAAAAAGAAGTACAATCTGATTCCAAAATTTTTGAAAAAAATATATTTAGAATCTACAGATAAAATTTCACAAATTACTAGTTTGCATCATCTTCAAATTCCTCATAGTTTAGTTGCTATAGGTGTTTGAAAGTGAAGATTTAGTTAGAAAAAATCAGTTCAATGTCTAGTTTGGCCAAATATTGTAAACTAGTATTGTGGGATCGCCCTATAAATGATATGACTTTTTTTTTTTTTTTTTCAAATTTAAAGAATGCAAAATGTGCAATTCTAAAACCCTAGATGCAATGCAAAGTTGAATGCAAATTAGACACCCTAAATGTTATCTAATTCAATGCAAATGAACATGTAAATGAATGCAAGATCTAAATAAAGGATGAAAATTACTTCAAAATTAGAAAATTACAATGCTCAAAAGGTCAGGTTCACCATAATGAAACGAAGGAAAAGAGGTTCACCAAAATGTATTAAAAAAATGATGAACCTAATTTCACTATGATTTCATTCAATATGAGGGTTATGATGTGTAAATGAATATCAGAAATTAAGCCTAATTGATATAGCAATAAAAGGGTATGTTTTAAGAGGGTCAAATGTTGTGTACCTATTGCAAAAAGTTCTTTTTTGGGCCTCACTAAGAACTCATTCGCCCTATGGAATGATGTAACGCCCCTCCACACAAACCCTAACGGACAACTTAAAACTAACAATAATAGCACAATTTTTTTTAAAAGTAAACTAACATAACATAAGATGTGCACTAACATATAACACTTGTAATGAAGTTGTACATATACATAATCTAATTACGTCCTCTAGGGTAAACATGACTGCATTACTCAACCTAATCACACTCCCATAAAAATGATTAACTAATCACAAGTATTCATCTTTACAATCATTTTATAGAGTAAGTATACAGTGTTCATACATCCATTACATTACACCAACAATAACTCCATAAGTGAACATAGGATAAACTCAAGAATATATATACATTACATTAAATTTATTAAAGAGTTTACAACGTTACAAGATTACAAATGTACAACAGTGCTTCCCAACACAAAATGGGAATGATACATCAATTACATAGAATAATACATATGAAATGAACATGATACATATCATCAATGATATCTCCAAACTAGTGAAGTTCTGTAAACACTGGACGATACAACTCTGCGCTTCACGAACTCTGACTAGGAACCCAATGGGGTTCATAGCATGTTCCACCTGACCATGTGGACCCTAAGGTCCAACCCCCATGCTAGGAGATGACAAGAAGGACCCACAACATAAAACAATAAAGCAGAAAAGGCTACAAGACTCCACAAACAAGTGCACAATAAACATCAGTAACAATTTCTTCCAGAGGCACACAAAGGCAAGGGAACAACAAGGATACTATAGGAAGAGTGTCATCGCATGGCCCTAGAATGGGCTACCCTAATAGTCTAGATGTCGGCCCCCATCCCTGAGTTACCATGATATTCTAGACGCTAGCCCCCATCTATAGTTACCTTGACTACCTCTCACTAGGTGTTAGCCCCATAGGGTGACACATGCAGAACCACTTACCTTTCATGAGGACAAGCTAGTGATATTTCTGACTATGCCTTCTCATCCCATCCTTAGCATATGAAAGCACTATAGTCATTGGAAAGGAATCTTACTTATCTTATTTAATGTGAACCTACCCAAACCCACTAGTTACTTTATTAAGTTATCACTTATTAAGAAAACTCATCCATAGGTTACCTAGGCTACCCTTTGTGTGTCGACCCCCATGAAGAGCCACTCTCCCTAGTAGCATCAAAACAATCCATAAACAATAAGGGTTTACCCAATCACACAAAGCACCACAATCATAAATACCAAGTACAAAAGTGAGGCATGGATCTTCTCACCCATAAACCACATCAAAAGGAAAAACCATGGTGCAAGGTAACACCCACAAGAGCTCAAAATTAGAAGTAAGATCAAATAATTCACAAGGATCCAACCATGAAAATTCCAACATAAAGCATGTTTCCCATTGCCTCTAGAATCCCGATAAATCAATTACCCATGAACTCCAAACTGAGGGTAACTCAAAATACTACGGGTTCCCACATAACTTGCAACATGATTTCAATAAATTCAAGGCACAAAATCTCCTCATAATAAAATTTACACAAGAGGAAGTCTCACAACATGGGATCGCAAAATGACTATATTAAAATCCACAATCACAAAATGACAAGTGAAGAATAAGAGTGGAAACATCATAACAAGATCTTCAAACTCAATCAAAGCTAACAAAATCAACTCATTGAAATTTTTGAAGTAGTAAGGCTAGCCTTGCAATTAAAGAATGATAGTGTTATTTTGAAGGTCTTAAGGAAGAACAATAAAAGGGTATGTGCCACCATGGCTTTCAACATTAAAGAGAAGTACTACTCACTATCATTCCTATGGGAGCATACACCTCACCCACCCAAAAATCCACCACTAAGAGTATTGCCCATTGAAATTGCACCGACAACACTAGCTGAAAGGAAAACAAAAGGAATGGAAGGTCATAATGCTACAATTTTTGCCACTGGGGGACAACAAGGTTATTGTGCTAGGGCTTGACTACTGCAAGAGGTAAAAGAAGATAAAGAACCGATGGTGGGATATGATTTCTTTGCTAATGACATGGGTTTGTAGGATATACCAGAGGGACAAGATGAAAATTCTATTCAAGGTGGCGACCAAATGGAAGAATGATTGTTAGTGTTGTCAAGGAAATTTTTGATATTTTGACCAATGCTTAGTGTACGCATGAATCCAGTTTTGTAGATCATTTCTGCTAAAATCTACAAGGGCTCAATCTATTTTTTGTTGAATGGGTCTTGTGATAAATAAATTTGGGTTTATTGTCATAGTTAGCAATGAAAATAGTGATTTTTAGTTTAATAGTTTTAGCTAGGTTATTTAGATTAGGATTAGCATCTAAATCTTGTAATCTCGCGACATGGGATGTCGAGATTTGAATGAAATCTCATCAGGATCATTTGTAAAAACTATATGTTTTATCAAATTATTTGTACAAACTATATCTTTTTGGTGCTATAACCAGAGGTTTTCTTCTTGGTTCTTTCCTGCCGGTATGCCCTCCTGAACTAGGATTTTGTATTATCTTATTATTATATTAATAATAATATAGTGGTCTACCACTTTTAATAAAAAAAAAAAATCAATGCAAAATCAACCTCAAGAATCAAACCCTTCTCAATAACTATTTGGAACCAATGGCTCACTCCATTAAGTAATAACTAGAAATGAACTCAATACCAACTCAACCACCATAATCAATAAGAAAAACAACCAATGGGCATCTAAGGGAGGCCTAAATTTTCTCCTCACATGATACCCTAACAATTTGGCTAATAAACAACTTAAACAAAAAAAATCAATAAGCATCATCAAGAAATACGTCCAAAGGTGACATTAACTTTACATTTTCTAAAATTCCTTACTTAACCACTAACCTTACATAATAATTCTCGAATTCTCATGATATCAATTAACCTAACTTACAATTCAACCATCAAGGAATTCAACACTTTAAAAGATTATCTACTTTATTTATTTTAACTAATCTTTTTCCATAGTTGTGTAAATACAGTAAATCACTCCTCTTCCAATCACATATTTCCAAAATTGAAAGACATTACTTAATGCAAGCACACAAATGAACCAGGCAACCTTAACATGCAAGACTCCACCTTTCCTTTATTCTAATTTAACCATTCCACATATAAACTTTCCAATTTAAGAATACCCTAATCAATCATTATTTAGTCTCTAATCACATCTATACATTAAATTTACCTTTCTTTTATAAACATAATTGAAGACTATTTAATAATCAGAAAACTAACTATGAATCAGATACTCCATAACTAGTTATATACTAAGCAAATAGAACTCCCTTCATTTAACTTAATATACCAATTCGCTAACTTCATTATTATTTAATTACAAAAAAAAGTGGTCTCATTCTAACATAAGACTTTACATGGCTATATATATATATATATATATATATATATATATATATATACATTCTAAATCAACTCTTTTCAATTTTCTAAATACAAGTAGAACAATTTCCCCTGTAACATAATCAATAAAATTTCCCAACTCAAGTATAAGCCTATTTAGTTTATTAACTTCTACATATTGAAGGCAATCACCAAAGTATTAATATCTTACAAATATAGGTTTGTATATAAATTCCATTTATTATTTCTTTCTTTTCTAATTTAATTTTCCAATACGTTAATCTACATATCCAAATAATGATAAAACATAAATTATTCTTTTCCATCTCTATAATGCAAATAAATGTGTGTGTATGTGTGTGCATCTATTATAATTGGAATGTTGTTTGTTATAATTGTCACCATAAAAACGAGCCCACATAATACATATATAAACTAAAACCGCAACATCTATATGTAAAAACATTCATTTAAATAAGTATATATAAATTTTCATATATAGATATATTATGAATATAAGCTATTTCCGAAAAGTGTATATATATATATATAAATGAAATAGTATAGGGTGTGACCTTTGAGTACAAAACGCACATATCTATATATTCTAAGTTGATAACAATCAAACTACATAACTTAAGGTGGTGGCATGTATGAAGTATCTTGTAATAACGAAGGGACGCCCATCAAGCATAAGAGGGGGAGAGGAATCGAATAGGCCAGGCTTAACTAGCACACTCTAAGGGTACACTCCCTTAGCTGGCTGGGCCCGTGGGTCCCATCAACTGACTTTTACGTTTTCTATTATTTCCAAATTTATGTTTTTCGACGGACTCCATTGCCGTAAATATTCTCGCGCTTCTGTTTTCATGTTCTTTTCATTTCCGTAGTGCTTTCCTTTTACTCCCACATTTCCAGGGGGTGAAATATGGTGGAATAAACTACTATAATTACCTCGCATGAAGGAAAATTAAAGCACAGTAGTTTAACAAGAAAACTCTTATTTAAGTTTATTCATTATTTTTGAGGGATAGATTGGGTGTAAGGGTAGTTTAATCAGAGAAAATAATTATGTTTTACTACTTTCTTTCTTTTATTAAAGTATGTAATAAAGCGTATATTATAATATAAAATTTTAAATAATTAATTTAAAATTATTTATAATAAATATATAATTAAAGATTATTTATAACATTTTTAATAGAATTATTTTTAAATTATAAAATAAAATAGTTATAAATATAATTTATATTTATTTTAAAAAATAATAATAATTATAAATTTTTTAAGTAAATGAAAAAATATAAAATAACTTTAAAGTAAATAAAAAATTTAATAATTTTTAAATAGTTTTAATTTTTTTAAATATTTAATTGTGTGGAATGACATTTTATAGTCATTATTTTATTTAGACTCTAGAGGTACAAATATGTGGTTCTAATGCATAGAATCATTATTTATTTAACATTTTCAATTTAATAAAATTCAAATATTCTTCTATGAATGAATAAAAGAGAGAAAATGATATTAAATTTGAATATCATAAATTTGCTTACCATTCATGTTCCTTAACATGGACTATATAAATATTTTATCTATAGAGTGTTTTTATGAATTATAATATTTGAAAGTTGTTTATATTTTATGTTATTGTTATATTTTCATTTAAGAATTATTTTCTTACAAATCATTTTAGTAAGTATTATTAATTAGTTTTTGTTATAATATGTTAGAAATTATAATTCACACTAATCAATTAAAAGTATTATTAGCAAATATTGATTGTTATTTTTTTTTTTTTGGAGTTCTTGGATTTCAATTAAAAAAATAATTATAAATAGAAATAACCCTTGACTAAATAAATAAATAAATAATCTTGAATAGTTGTAAAGTAAAAAATAAATGGAGACAACTTGTTCCCCTACATATTTGAATGCTAGGATAGAACTTTTAGCTCAATCCAAGACTCCTAAAATTTGTTAGCATAGAAAATTGTGTAATGTTTATTTGTGAATTGCATGGGCTATTATCTACAAATGTAATATGTTGATGGTTCCTTTTATTGTATATATTGTAATTATGATCATGAAATATATGGTTTTCCTCAAACTCTCGAACTAGTTATGTCATATGTTGAGGTAAAATTGAAAATATAATAAATTGTTAATATTTTTTTTATACTGCAAGGGTGTCCCCCTAGCGGCCCCATAAATTGTTAATCTTATGTTCATAGGGAAATTTTGCATTTGGTAATTTTCACTTTTCCCTCTAGAAATATTTAATGATATACAACATATGGAAGAGGATTTGAGTAGGGTTCTTACAAGTCGACTTGGTACTTCATCACTCCCAACAAGTAAAATGTTAATTTTGGTGACCATAGGGGTTTTGAAGAACATTTTTGGGAACAATTTGAGAGGGAAACAAATATAGAAGAAAGTAAGGGCACACATAAAATAAGAGATAATAAATAGGTATGTGCATATTTCAAAGATTGGGAATTCAATAAGTAATATAGGTACCTAAGTTAGGGTAATCATAAAAAAATAAAAGAAAAAGAGAAGGCCACATGGTAGAGGAGACAATGTTAAGACATGGACAAAACATATAAATATAAATATAAATATAGGTACCTTATTATTTGGTTGTGGTTTGATGCTTTATCATACAATGGTTCAACTAACTCCATGCATTATTCATGATTGATTTAGAATTAAACATTATGATAAGGAAATGACCAAAGAAAAACATTAGAAGAGCATGAAATTGAGAATACAAAGAAAAGGGAATGAATGATGAAATTTTTTTAAAGTAAGAAATTGAACACAGATAAATACATATCATATTTTTCAATTGAATGAAATCATGGAGCATCCATTCAATGCATTAAAGATAAGAATTCAGAGAAGCAAAGGCAATGAATGTAAAGTATTTGTGCAATAAAGAAATTGAATCTTAGTGTTGAAGGTCACTTTGTGGCTTAGTCCTTTGTTGATGTAAGCCTTCAAACCTCACTTACCTCTATCTTTTGTACTTATTTTGATTTTGGTCATGCTTAAAAGTATGATAAGACTTATTTCAAGATGATTCTTTAGCTACCATTGATGAAATTCAAGCACACAAAATAGAATAAGCCATCAAAAACATGCCAAGTAAGGTATGTGAATGCAAAATATGACGTGTTAGTGGACTAGTGTAGTATAAATAATTAAATTTTGAATACTTTTCAAATTAGATTTTATCTTTTGTGATTGATTCATTGGTAGATGGATTCATCTGTCATAGGAAATTTCCTTAAATGGATGTACATGGTCATTAATTGGAAATATATGGCATGAGATCCAATATGCTAATGAATATTTTGTGAAAGGTTTGACTTTTGGGGAAGAAAAAGTTGAATTTAAATTTGGTAGACAATATCTGACAAAACAAACTAGTCCAAGGTGGCTAAATCTTTTGGATTGTGCAATGGAAAATCTTGAGGTGGTTTATAATGGTAGATTACTAATGGGTGTTGTACACTAAATGGACCACTGAGTATTTATGTTGTATGCGAAAAATGGTATAGACAGAGGTGTAAGTTCTATAATATACACTTTTATCCCTTCAATTACAAAGAATATTATAGTTTGACTTGCAAAACTTGTGTGATTTGTAAATTGAATACTTTAATAATGTACACGATTTAATTTATTTTAATAATTTAGCCATGCATGCATTGACACAATTTAATTTATTTTAATAATTTAGCCATGCATGCATTGAGGAAAAATGGTTTTGATGAAAAATGTTAATTAAAGAAGTATATATTGATGAATTTGAGTGTATTGAAAATATAATAGAAAACTTAAGAGATCACATCAAACTATATAAAAGAGATCACATCAAACTATATTTATACAAAGAAGCTACGTAAAAAAGATGCAAAAAGTGAACTTATAAAAAGAGGACATGAAAATACATGTTCAATAGATATATAAATGCATGATGAAATAATACACCTTATAATCATATTTCAAAATTGTTTAATTTTATTTTCGAACAAGAGAATGGAATCATTAATAAAAAAAGTCATATAAATTTACATTTAAGAAACCTTTTGCAAATTTGTTTCAAAAATTTTCTTTCATATACATTGTTATATTGTTCTAGTTTTCCTTTTGAACCATTTATCTCTTGAAAAAAATCTCTAAATTGATGGAGTCTCATTATTTTTTGTTATGTCAAGGCAATTAAGGATGTTAATTTAATGAATTACAATAAAGAATTTTGTTAGAAATTAGACTTGTCACTCCTTTTTAAGCACAAAATCCAAATGTATTATTATCCATTGACCTTCTAAATCATCCTAGAATGAGAGATAATTGAATGTGTGTTGTTTGAAATGAATGGAAATAAAAATCTTCATACTAGTACATAATAATTTACATAAGCACCCACACACACACAACTTTAGGTGAGAAAGGCAAAGGGGGCAATATGCCAATTTGAATTTAGGGAAGTTGAGTTCATTCTTATGAGGATCACCTCATGATTGTGGACTTGACCTAGGATAAGATAGATGGAATAGATCATGTGATAAAAATTGAGTTTGAGAATCAATGCATACATTATTATGGATAATTAGAAGCATAGATCAAATGTATGATAACATGAAGTGAGATCTTGTGTAGATAAAAGTGAGATAAAATCTATGTAAATGTGTCTAAATTTAGATTAGAATATTTATCATAATGCATATGTACCAAAATATTGTCCAAAACTAAACATGATATTAAAGATAAAGTTATCCTTATAATACATTATTCACCCTTATAATTATATAAAGATTAATCAATCAATTTTAATCCTCGTGACTATATAAAAAATAAAAAGTTGTTGAAATAATTAAAAATGATATTTTCCATCCTTACACTTACATAAAAAAATAAAACTATTAAAATAATTAATAATAAGGATAAAATGAAAAAATAAAACTTTTAAAAATAAAAATAAAGCCAAAATTTAATATAAAGATACATAAATAATTTTCTATCATTACAATTATATTAAAAAAAATTGAAATAATTAAAAATAATCATTTAAAATAAAACTATTAAAATAATTGAAAATAAAGATAAATTGAAAAATAAAACTAAAATTACAATTTAATATAAAGATAAATGAATCATTTTCATCCTTACAATTATTATATTAAAAATAGAACCATTGAAATAATTAAAAATAATCATTTTTAATAATAATAAAAAAAAAAGTGTTAAACAATTAATATTAAGTGTTAAATAATGGAATGGAATAAACATAGACAGAGCTAGATTTTTTTCATTAAAGAAACTAGATATTATCTAATTTTGAAATATTTGCATACAAATTTAAAACATAAAGAAATGCAAATGAAAAAAAAAAGATGGTATCAAATTGATCAATAACACTCCAAATAGAAATAGAATGTTTCCACCCAATTGAAAAATAAATATTTATCTAACGTTTACAAGATAAGTTAGATTTTGAAGACTTTCATCCAATATTTTGAAAGCTCTTACCACTAATTTACCATTAAACAACTTATTTACTACAAGGGTGAGACTTGTTTTTTCCAACCACTCAATAATTGTTTGGAGGTGTGAGACTTATTTTAGACTCAAATCTCACACTATATGTAGCCTAAAAGCTAATTACATAAAAAAAAATATAAAAAATAAACAATTAAAAATAAATAAAAATAAAAAGATAATTGATGAAAATAGAACTGCTAAAAAGAAAATATTAAGGCCAAAATTTTCGAATGAGTTCCAATGAGAGTAAGCCCAATAAGCCATTAATTCCAATCACTTAATTTAAATGTTAATTTTTCAATAAGACGTTAATTTCAATCACTTAAATGAAAAAATCTGAACAAACATGTTATTATTCATTTAATTTAGATGTGGCATTAATATTTACAAAATAGTCATATCTCCACGGGTATATCAAGCATCTTGAATGTTTACTTATAATCCCTTTCTCCATTTGTTTTCCTCACGCAACACATGTGGGTTAAAAACCCTATTTCTGTTTCGCGCAGCAGACCAACATTGAGGAGGTCGTTTCCCCATGGCGGAGATTTGCAGAGAGAACACTGACTCCGCTTCTATATATTCTGCAAAGTATGGTCGCTTCAGTAGTTGCAAAAAAAATATTCAGACACAGTGGCTGAATCTTGTATACAGAAATTGAAATAACTAACATGAAAACGGAAGCGCGAGAATGTTTACGGGAAGTGAATCCGTCGAAAAACAGAAATTTGAAAATGATAGATAACGGAAGCGTCAGTTGTGGGACCCACGGGCCGGCCAGCTAAGGGAGTGTACCCTTAGAGTGTGCCGGATAAGGTCGGCCAATCGAATATAGGGACGACACACTACTTCACACACCAATAATCCTTATTGCATTACATATACAATTGATCAAAAGGTGCACATGGTTAACCTTCATACCAGTGCTGGTTATCTTGGGGCACTCTAAACCTTAACTAAGATGCCTGTGGTGCCTATGGTTCATATTCGATTGAAGGCCGAGAGTATCAACGTGCAAGTGGGCTCAAGGAGAATGATGTCTCCTATCGAAATATCATGGTAAAGTTCAATACCTACGTATATCTAAATATAACATAATACCAATAGTAAACCATTTACTGATGTAATGCATGGAAATTCGATACCACTACATATTGAATGCCTAATGAAAGCACTTATAAGTTTGCCTAGATTCGAGTATTGAATAGGGAAACTAAGCCTACCAAAAACCAAGGAATTCAACTATTAATTTCTTCATATCGAATGCCAACACCATTTAATATGCAGCGAACTACACAAAAAAGGTGATAAAAGGAACAATGACCTTTAGGCTCTTATGCAACACAAAGAAGGGGACACAATTACAGATCGAGCACCCAGAGGTTGAAGGCAACGAGCTAACTAAAACAAATGGAGGCTTTTTCTTAAGCCAGTTTCCCTCGCAAAACAAGAACAATATGCAATTCACACTCTATCCATCATGCCTAAAATTAAAGGATAATCATATATGTATTATGGGTGCTAGGCGAATGAATGAAATATAGTACTAACTTTCAATATCTATTTCAGATAAATGGCATCGAATCCCAGTCAGCAGTAAAGAGAGGAGGCACACAGTCTTAGCCTTTAAAGGCTTTGGATACTTAAAGCAAATATATATGTCGACACTCAGAGATCCCCATCAGCTAGAAAACAATAACCAAACAAAAAGAGTTAGTTGCCAACAAAGCACTTATCACTAGAAATCAAGAGAAATCGACTTGCCAAAGCATGCAGATCTAAGTGTCAAATATCGGGAAAGAATAAAAAATCCATATACAATGCATCAGTAAGCAATGACTGAGTTTTCCCCTAATTTATATATAGATAAACAAGAGAAAATCCAATGCCTCCATACATGTAAAACTAAGAATACCCTTCTTACATACCAAATATTTTCGGATAAGGATCTTTCTAAAAAGCAAAGAGAAAGAGATGTACCCAGACTCAACTCCCAATCTTTTGGTGCTCCAAAATACTTATCAAGTCTCGAGTTCAACACACATTGAACGAGTTGATACCGAGATCGAGCTTTGTGAAAGCTTCCCCTCGTCTTTGAAAAACAATCAATGAAAGATACTTAATTTCACAAAAATAGTCTACAAGGAAAAAAAATTTGTTCGAAAACCAGCAAGGCCCATGATACTAATTTCCCCCCCTCCCACCATGAAATTTCTTACAGAGAAATATCCGTTCTTTTTCGATAACAAAAATCCAATAAAATCTCCCCAAAAAGAAAACTGTTTTGTTCTGAAAACAAAATTCTAATTAAAACTCAAAAATCTATCGTTTCCTTTTCGACAATAGCTCGAAGTTATGCATGCTTTACATGTAAATATTTCTATCTTTTCTCTCTTTTTCAATTTCTTTTCTTTCCCTTTATAATTTATCTTCATTCAAAAATAAATACTAATTTTAATATCGTATTTTCTTTAAATATTTTCTCACTTTTAAATTTATTAATTAAATTCAATCATTAAACAATAATTATCTTTATATTTATTTGTAGAAACATGTTATAATTTAATCGATTAATTTAATAGCATAATTATCTAAACACAACATATACTCCCACTTAACAACATCGTTTATTTAATTAAACAACCAAATCAACCCATTTTTTATTCAAACAACCCAAATAAAATTAATCATACCTCAAGCATGAGCCAAACATGGAGGGGCACTACAAATGGGTCCTGGCTAAGGCTCTAGAAAATCAATTTCTAGGTTTTGTTCTTTAATGTCTGCACTTCCAAATCCTAGTCAGGCACTGTCAAAAAGTCTGAAATAAAATGTGTAGCTCAGTTTTTGTGATTTTGCAAGAAAGGTAGCAACTTTGACAACTTTGCAACTTTCTCCAATTTCGCTCTCCAAAAGATATTCAACCTAAAACCTACAATCACACATTAAAGGAGAGAAAAATGTTGTTTTGTTAGGGAATAGGGGTTTTCCTTGGTCAAACCTTGTTTTGGTAACAAAAGCCTTATGATAAAATAAAAATGCATGAAGGAATGATTAATGAACAACAATATGTAACAACTCACCAAACCTCAATTGAAACCTTGGAGTACAAATCAATAATCTTGCATGAAGTGGCCTCAATGAATGTAGATCTTGATCTTGAAACTTAATTAGAGATAATGCGTTTGAAATGCTTGATTGATATTGAATGGTACATCAACACATTAGCTCAACAATATGCATGATGCATTAAATCTTTGACATGATGAATGAATCTTGATTGCTGCAATAATCTTCTATAAATCTACCCTTGAATGCCTTAGAAATTGCTCTTGATTGCTCTATCAATGCTCTTGTAAAAAATTCTTGATCTCATGAAAATATTAGGTTCTTAGGATAAAACATAATGCAATAACATTGTATTTATACAAATCTTATCATTAAATCCCGAGATTCAAATGTCACAAGACGACATCAAATCTATGATTTGGAATCATTAAAATATAGCCAAAAACATATTCCAAGGGGGGGTCCTAGGTCTAAGTGAGGACCCATTCGCCATGTGGTGAATGGGTTCTAGCTCACTTAGCTAGGACACACTTTGGACAATGTGAAATATCGTGTGAAAATAGGGTCCTAGTACCTAGTGAGGACCCATTTGCTAGGTGGAAAATGGGTCCTAGGTCACTAATCTAGGATACACACCTTCAAAAATTAAGTGTTGTGTTATATCATTTATGAATGTTAGGTTATATCCCTTGAAATTTACATTTAATTAGGCTTGGATTTGAATTAAAGGGGCCAATTAAGGAAAATTAACCTCAATTAATTAATAAATCCCTAGACTATTGTGAAAGTGTAAAGATATTCTTTACAACACCCTAAATAAGGCACAATTAAGTACATTTAGCTTAAAGGGGCCCTTAACTTAATGTGAACGCGTAAAAAATATTACAACAATAAATCAAGGCAATATTAGGTTCATTTTAATTTATTAATTATTCCCAAATTAAGGAAAAAGGGATACTTTTTCCATCACTACAAGCTTGTAGATGTAAAATAGGGCTTATTAAGGCATAATTAAGTCCAATTTAATTAAGAGGGCCCAAACAAGTGTGAAAATGTAAAGGGATACTTTTTCAACAATACATTAAGGCATTATTAAGTCCATTTTAGTCAAGGGTCCCAAACAAAGTGAAAATGTAAAAGGATACATTTTTATACACTACATTTAGTCCCCACTTTAGTGAGAGGATCACCTTGCATAAAACTTACACTAAAGTAGAAAAATATGTGTCAAGAGAGGTCCAAGTGCACTAGTGTTGATGGGATAGGATGACAAAGATCAAGGAGGTGGCCAAGCCCCTTGGATCCAAGATACCATGTCAAATCAACATAAGAACAAAGGGACACACACAAGATGTATGATATGAAGTAGTAAGACAAGATACATAAACATACAATGCCAAAGTTTTAAAGAATGAAAGAAAAACAAAAGGGGTTGATCTAGACTTGATTATTTATCCATCTCTATGTGGATCAAGCCTCAGTTGTCTGTCCAAAAAAAATTACAAGTGGAACTCATTGTCCACTATACAAACAAACATGCACTCACATGGGCTAGTATAGTCTAATGTACACTAGGCGAGCCCCCGGGAAGTGGCTAAGTGAGAAATTCATGCCAAATCTATAAACTCTCACTGTACAATGAGAAATTCATGTCATATCTATAGGATTCCATTGTACTAACCATACCAAAGTTATACCTCTGATAGCTTCGATAAGGAACCACCCAACATGAACTTCGATCTTCATAAGGCTAGCAAGCTTTGTTATGCTAAGCACTCATGAAAAAAATGCAAATAAGATAAGGTGTGTTTAAAGGTTTTTTTCTTAATGCATGTAAGGTTTCAACTTAGGGAACATCATGCCTAATCTCTCCAAGAGAGGACTAGTTGAGGATAAAAGATTCACAACTTAGGGAATGAAATCTATAGCATTACTACTTAGAGGAATGCCATATGCTTAGAAAGTTCATGCTCTTGAAGGATACAAATCATAATATTACCACAAAGAATAAATGTCACATGAAATTAGAAAACCACACGTTGGATAAAATAATTCACACTTCCTAGGATATGTATGCTATCATCACTAAGAAGGGACATGCAAACTGTTGGAACTAGAATTTCTAATGAGCTTGAAATATGCTCATAATTTGAATATTATGATACCCTTACTCTTATTGCTAATGGCTGTTTTAACTCTTTGATTAAAGACTTTTATCTAAAATCGGGTAGTACCCTATAGCAATACATTCCTATATTCCTACAGCTTAACATCTCTATGTGTCTATAGTAATTACCCTGCTTGACCTCCCAAATGACTGATATAATGCATGCGGTTTTTGGATAATGAAATGAATTTAATATGTGATTAATGAATGTGTATCGTGTTATTTTCCACGCATGATTTCTTTTGCTTCTATCGCCATGTGCATCACAGGTTGTTGAAGGGAGCATGAATAAGTCAAAGCGCAGTAGATCTCGGTCCTGCAGTAAAGTCCATTTCTAGCATGACATCGAGGAAGTTGTTCCAGCAAAGACTCTCTGACTGGGTCGTTGGGAGGAAATCTAAATGATCATTAATCTAGGAAGAGTGGAATACTAAATTCTCTTTGAATTGTGTTGAATAGATATGCTTTCATTTATGAGAAGTCTGTTCCTCGTTTTTAGGATGCACTTATGTCCACGTCTTTCTCTATTAGAGTTAGTTAGTTATTTTCTTTTCTAATATAAATAAGTTCTCCTCCTACACGAGTGAACAATAGAGTGTGTAAGAGTTAGTATTATAATAAGAGACAGTGTTTTGTGTTAGTTTTCTTATAAGCAAAATAATCAATGTATTTGATTCCAAGTTTATGAATAAAAGCTGATGAAGTTTTGAGTTCAACTCTTGCATAAACTAATTGATGCTTGATAAGGGGGGCCACTTAGTGAGTATTTATAGTTAGTGTTGGTATGTGGCGACTGATCATGCTATACTATATAGCCCATGGTATACTGTACATCCTGGCCCCCTGACCTTCACCGAAAAAGGGAAAAATCAATGAAAAAGGAAAATCCGATTTTGTAGAACCCTAAAATCTTGAAGCTTCTAAGCTTGGTAAAAAGGGGTTCGGATGGGTATTTTTCAGCATGATGAAAAATGTGATTATTCGCAAGATTGTAATAGGGTTT
>VDFB02000013.1:174699005-174861850 GCA_007258455.2 Sequoia sempervirens | reverse complement strand
AAAAGAAAAATCCGATTTTGTAGAACCCTAAAATCTGGAAGCTTCTAAGCTTGGTAAAAAGGGGTTCAGATGGGTATTTTTCAGCATGATGAAAAACACGATTATTCGCAAGATTATAATAGGGTTTTTCACTGGATAATAAAAGTATTGGATGGCTACGGTTTGGTGGATGTAGCCCAGATTGGGTGAACCACGTTAAATTTTTTGTTATGATTTATTTTGTGCATGTTTTAGTTCCTCTGTTTATTATATAAAATCTGCATTTAATTGTTAGATCTGCCATCTCTAACCCTAACAGTTAGTTAGTTACTTATTTCCTGTTGATCATAAGTTAGATTTCATTCTTGAAAGTTTCAGCGCAAACTAAGTCATATATTGTTCCTGCAGCATCGAGAATCCATCCCTTTGTTTGTTCTTGCAACATAAGGCTAGTTCATAGTTTGTTTCTTAGCAATAGTTGTCATGATTTCTGCTTTGATTAAGTTATGCTTAAGTTAAGAATACTTTACATTACATTCCTAGAGCATAAGTAGAATTCCTTTTAAGCACTTATTTTTGGTAAATTGTGACTAAAACTGGTTCTTAGTGCACATATAGTGCTACTCCATTTCAAGTATACATTCCTTGGTTTGACAATGTAAATGAACAACCACAGGAAGATGTTAGTCACTTTATGAAATGTCCAATTCCCAGGTTAGGATTTTCCATGACTTTTATATCCTTTTGTGGAAACGATCAATTTCCACATAAAATTATGTTATTTTTGTCATGTAAAATCAAGGGCCTCTCTCAGTATTCTCATAAAATTTATGTTTCTACCATCCACAAGTTCAAATTAGCCATTTACCACCATACTACTACTATGCTTGATCACCCCATATGCACATTTCCTTCTACCTCCTTACCACAACCTCCAACAAAGTAACTCACGGTAGCATGGTAAGAGGTTAACAATATATCATATTACCACTATACTGTGGAGGGTTGATACCTAGCCTGTGGTAGAGTGGGTTATTATCAGTACTAGCAAAGGGAACTATTATATTGCAGAGGGTCGAAGTGAAGCCTATGGTAGAGCGGTAAAGTAAAAACACACATAAGGGAGAATCGCTATACCATGAAAGGTCGGAAGGTGAACCACAATAAAGTGGTATATAAGGTAGAATACTAAGTATACACCACGGTACTGCCAAGTAGGCCAAAGAAGTGCGTGGTAGTGCGGAATAATGGGAATAAGTAAAAGCTATGTACTGCGGAGGAATTTAGGGTGATGAGTGGTAGCATGATAATCAGTTGTAGGAGTATTAATTGAAGGCCAGCCACATCAATCAACATCAAAATATGAAATTTAGCTCGAAGTGAGGGATTTGAATGATATGGAATTAATGCAACACGATCTATGATAATTAAACAAAGAATATTGTGAATTTGTTTGATCGTGGTGACAAAAGTTGAGTATAAACAAGCTCAAGGTGTGACAGTCAGAAGAATTCTTCAGGGAAAGTAATATTTTAGGTAAGTTCTACTCACCACGCATTGAATTTTAAGCAATGGCACCTAAGAAAATGAAAGTAAGGACTAAAAAGGAGGATAAACCCAATAAATCTTCATTATAGTTGCCACTACTTGCACTACTACCTACTTCGGTTGATAAAGGTTATAAAGAGGTCTTTAAGGATTTAGCTCAGGTGTGCAGAGATCCAATAACTCCTCGGTCTGGGTGGAATTTGTATTGGTATTTTTATAAGAATAGAAATGAAGGGGTTCTGGTATCGAACCCATGGACTCTTGATATGGGTAAACTAATAGTTCCTAATGGTTTTTTTATATTGAGCTAATTAGAACTCTAGCCAGTAGATACCATGCCCTATCAAAAGTTGTTAGGCTCCCAGATGGACAATGTCTAGTAGATATCTCCAAGGAAGCTATAATTAGATGTTTTGACCTAAATAAATAGGCTATCATAGAAATAGATTTGGGGAGACTAGAGCAAGAGTACAGAAGATTAAAGAGGACTTATAGAATTGATGAACTCCCCCTGCACATGAAAAGGGGTGACAAAAATAGAATCCTTCCTATTCCATCTTCAAAGGCTGAACCCTTTCTAGTGTCTAACTTTTAGACTTATTTCAAATACACCTATTATGTATTATGCCAGATACTTGGATTTGATGTTGAAGACAATATGTCAATAGGATTGATGAGGATGACAATGATTATCCAACACCCTGAATCCAATGTGGAGTTTGATTTTTCTTCTATCATTGAGGAATGAATTCACGAAGGTCTATTACAAGTTAGGGAAGCTAAGGCCCCTATCACTTTTAGAAAATATTCTTTACTATGTCATTTAATTCTATTTCAAAATGAAAAAAAGTTGACTAAATGGATGAAGTTGAGCACACATGAAAATGGAGTTATGCTCCTAGTGCAAAATTGGTGCTATGTTTGGGATAGTAGGTGCCCTGAAGCTAACTATATTGTGTTTAGAGATGACTTTTCTATCAGACTAATTGATGCCCTTGGTTTTCCTACACCAAGGCTACCACAATCTTTAATGGAGGTTATGCCACCCGTGCAATACAAACTGGACTAAGGTTTCATACACAACTATGCTAATTGGTTTTTGATGCCACAATATACCATCATTAGGGTGTATGGTTGTGATCAGGCCCCACATGTCTTACCAAAATTTGTGCCTAGTAGAGTATTGGTTTTAGAATTGATCTGGAAAATGCTTTGGATGGAGCGTAGTCTCATGAAGAATCAGAGAAAAGGGAATTTCTTGCTTGACTTGAATGTTTTTGAGGAATTATCAGTTGGATCAGATATATTGGAAGAAATGTAGGGTTTCATAAAATCCAAATTTTCTCTCAGATCAGGAAAACTGAGAGTTTTTGATCCCGAGGGTCACACCAACAATATCAGGAGGACCCTGCTTACAAAGAGGGCAATAACACATTATTTGATCCAGAAGAGGATGTGATAAGAAACCTGGTACACTTTTTAGATGTGTTTGAAATAAGGAAAAAATGGTTAATGATGATGAGATGGGAGGACCAAAAGAAAGAAAAAGATAATAAGTTCAAGGGGTTCTTTGAGGAAGAACCAAATTTGTTGAAAACAATGCAATTGATTCTTAGTAAGTTTGATGAAATGTATAAAAAGGCTCAAGAAGAGAAATCAGCTCCACCGTCTACAACCCAACCACCATCATCCATAGCCTCCACATCACATACACTACCTCCTTCACCAGTTCATCCATCTCCTCCATCTCCAACTGATGAACCTCCTACAAAGAAACAAGAAGTAGTCCGGACTCTGGAAGAGATGAAAGAGGTGGAAGAGCAACAAAATATGTTGGATCGTCATGATCCAAAAATAAGAATATTAGAAGTTGTGGATGAGATACATGATGATCATGAGAGAATAATTAGTTCTATGTAGTTCATGGAGGATGATGATTTCATCCATACAAGGGAATTCAAATATTTTTGGATAAAAATTAAAATGAAGAAATTTGATGATAGAATGAAGATTAACCTCATTGGGATTGATGATTCAAAGTATGTAGAGGTGTAGGCCCAGACAATGGCAGAATTGGATATTGATAACATCAATATTACTCCCAAAGAAGCAAGGGAGTTGCTACTAAATAGTAATATGTTAATCATACTTGGAATGGAACTCTCTAAGGTATTTTTGCTAGATCAAATCAAAGCTCAGGATGATCCAAACTTGGTTGTGGAATTTGATTTAGAACGAGTCTCAGGCACATGATACAATCCTACCACTCAGACCCTTGCCCTGTGGAAAAAATAGAAGAACACAGGGAAGACAAGGCTTTTGGATGTAGTACAGGAAATGAGAGGATTTGCAATTGTCAAGAAAATGAAGGACACTACTCAAATAGAAGCAACAACCATAACTATGCACTCCACCATGTTTACAAAAGATGTAGTAGAAAACATGGAAAAGAAGACAACAGAGTATGAGAAGAGACTCAAGTTATCAAATGATGAAATTAATGAGTTACTCATTGAGGGTGTCAGATTAAAGCAACAAAATTGCAACAAGCCACAAATGTAAAAGGGGATGAAATAGTTTTCTATCATCCACTTGCTCCAGTTGAAGATCCAAAAATCCAACAGTTGAAGGAAGAGATTGAAAACTTGAAGAAACATAATATGGATGATGTCAAGCAACATGTCCTGAGTACCTTGAAAGAAATATTGAAGTGTAGCGTTGGAGTTTTAAAAGAGAAGATAAGTGGAGTCCATGAGGGTTTTAGTCATTTGTTGAAAGCTTTGGAAAAAATAAATACTAACTCCCCAATCCTAGAGGAATTACATAAAAGATGGTAGCCCACATACCATATTTTAACCACTTTATGCAAAGCAACATAGAGGGATCCTGATGCACCTTCAAGATTAAAGACTACTCAAGAGATGGTGAAGGAATTTATTGATGAGCATAAGTATTTGATTGGCATGAAGAAGAAGGTAGAGAATAGAAGGAATTCATTTTATTCAATAAAAAATAGTTTCAGTCCTTTGGTCATTAGAGATGATGGATAATTCAAGGATATGGATGAATGGAAAAATTAATTTGATAAAATGGTTCCTTAATGCTTGATATGTATTTAGGGTGATGGTGATATCAATATGGGGAAATTTCACACTTTGCTTGATGGAATTATGACATTGGATAATGGTTACACAAAGTTTGTTGTAGATGCTAGAAACTTGCTTGATAGTAGATGGAAGAGTCACCTTACAAAATTCATTGCTGCACAAGAATTCAAGTGGCCGAATGACTTAACAATAAGCAAGTGGTAGGAAAAATATCTAGGCTCAGATGAAGATTGATTGGCATCATCAGAAGGAAAACATATCATAAAGTAAGAGCTTTGCACAGGTCTTAGATGACCATGGGCTTCTTACTCGAAGATTAACAGATTGGTATGTGTTAGTTATCTCTAATATGTTTTATCTTTTCAGTTAATTTTTGTTATCAAAAGTCATGTCCTTTGGTCTGAAGCTTGTTGCCTCTCATATAAATAAGAGATACCAACACCATAAGGAGTTATTACATTAGAATATAGTAGAAAAAAGGAGTAGAATATGGATTGATACAATGTTTACATCAAAAAGGACCAAGATGCACGTGTAAATTTTGAAAGAGTTAATGAAAAATATCCGATTCAGTGGCCATATGTTGGTATCAATTGTTTGTTAAGTTAATTGAAGATATTATTAGTTTTTCTCCATATTTGATATTTCTCTGTTGTTTAAATTGACATGTCAAGCATATTTTCAAGTTATTAGTGCACATTTGTTGTATCTGTGTGGTACAATTAATTGTGTCTTTCAAGTAAAGATTAAAATCCTCTTGATTATTCACAACAACTTATAATTATTATTTTGGATTATTCAAGAAGAATCTGATAATTACATCCTTGCCTGTTTATACAAGTTATAAACATAAAAAGGTCAAACAGTTAGAATTATTGCCAGTTATAAGTCACTTAACTTTGATTTCTATTTGACTCCATATACCCGAAAGAGCACTGGTCTCTCACATTCCATCATTTAGTTTCACTTCATTTTAAATATTTCACATCTATTAACTAAACATATTTCTTTGATATTGCTTATACAATCTATACCAAAATAATAATTTATTTATCCACTCCCACTTGCCTTTGTGGATAAATTGCTTTAGGGAATAAACAAAAATCAAGTCTCCCTCATTCATATAGGTGTACACGCCTAGGTTTTAGCAACACCTGAAGAGAAGAAGTTCTAAACCATTTGGCCTTGTATGTCACCCTAAAACATTTGAAGAGTTTGACAGCCTCTTGAGGTATTTTACCTACGTTTTTGAGAGCTATCAGTTTGGAGACTCCATTGGGGAGTATACTCAGAGTCAGGGCCTTTGTCATAGAGTCAAAAATATTACAAACCTCATTGGGAATAAGAAGTTATAACATTTTATCACTTTTAAGAAAGTGAGTGGTGACTCTTACAAAACAAAGTATACATCAAAACATCACAACAATTCAAAATGCATGGTAGGAGGTCTCAACACAAAGGAAGTCTTATTGGCAATAGTAAATGGCCACATAAGGATGATAAGGGTAAGAAGGTATCTAATGACATGTGCATAACAAATAAGGACAAAGCATCAAAACTACATTGTAAGACATATGATTGTTATGATACATGGAGAGATAGTTTAGGTGGAGAACCTTGTACTCCTAAAGAAAGAAGAAACCCTTTTTATAACCCTCAGAAACAAGAAGAGTTTGATGCTAAACTTGAGGCTAAAAGAGTTAAGATTCAACATGAATATGATTAAAAGATGGAAGGTAACCAAAATGAGCCCATTAATAATGTAGCCCCCCTGAAGGAGATTATGCATTCATGACTTAGGAAGAATTAGAAGCACACTTAGAATTTGAGAGACAAGAAGTGGAGAGAGAAAAAGCAGAACAGGAACAAAAGAGGCTCCAAATAATAAAGGAACTCCAAGATTTAAAACTACAGAAAGCTTCAAAATTAATGTTGAGTCGACTAATCTCTGTAGATATGTACCACCTCATAGGAAAGGAAACAATAATGTAGGACCTTCAAATCCACAAAAGGCTCAACAAAATCAAATGGGGAATCAACACAAACAACCAAATGTTCCACCCCACAACCCATCACAACACCCAAATGACCAATCATCTCATGGTCAAAAATATGTGCCACCTCCCCATGCACAATATAATAATCCACTATATCAGTATCAGTATCCTCACAACCCCCCCTCCTAGCAGTATACAACCATGATAAGACAATTTGACTTGCCAGGACTTTAATTATGTCCTTACCCCATGGATAGCAGTTGGAGAAGCCTAGTCCTAAAATTTATAGGAAGCAGTGCAATTACTGTTGAGGAACATTTAAGGAGTTTTAATGCCTTTATTCAAGATCTAGAGATGCAACATGAAGACATGCAGATAAGTTTATTCATGATGTCTTTAACTAGGGAAGCTAGGGACTGGTTCAATAGCTTATCGACATCTTCTATTGATTATATTCAAGATTTTCATGATCAATTCCATGAACAATATGGGAATCAATGTGCACCAAAATTTTCCTTGCATTAATTATTAACCATCCAAAAGAACCAGAATGAGTCGATTTATGACTTTAACCGAAGGTTCAACAAATTGTAGAATAAGATACCACCCGGGTCAAAATTAGCAGATCCTGCAACATTGAGTATTTATTTGAAGGAATTTGATCCAAAAATAGGACATGAGCTTAGTAATAGGTGTTCCAGGAATCTAGCTGAAGCTCAGAAAATAGCATTAACCATAGAAAACAATAGGAAGGCTATAGGAATGGTTGTTAAAAGGGATAATCCTAGGGTTCCTCAGCAGTTCAACAATCCTCAACATAGACAAGAAAATGTGTACAAAAGTGAGAGGCCAAGGTTACATGACATGCCTTACAATACAAATTGGAAGGATGGAAAGACTGTGATGGGTAGGCCTAGAAACAAAGAAACTCCAGACCCCCTAAAGAAGAGGGGAGCATATATGGTTAATAATAGTCTTTGGTGTGAAATTTGTGATGCTCCACATTCCCCAGATCACTATATCATAGCTCAGAAATTACAAGAAGAGGTATTGATAAACAATGAAGAAGAAGACCAGGCAATCTATCTAACCTCTCAAACCATTTACCCAATTGAAAAAAGGTATTCATCTTCAGAGGAGGAAGGTTATGAATATGATGTTGCAAACCAAAGATACAATATCCATATGGTAGAACATTTTTTTTTGTCTGATTCTGAAGAAAATAATGGAGAGAAATGTCTTACTGGTACACTTTCTCAATGTAATTTAAGGAGACCAACAAAAGAGGAAATCAAAAGGCTAACCATTGTTGTGGTTGAACAAGCAAAAAACAAGTATTGGCTAAGAAATAGGATAGTGAATGAAAAGGAAGGTGTCCCAAGAGGGATATTCATAAAGGACAAAGAGATAACACAAGGAGATTTGAAGAAGACAAAAAGTAAACAACATGATAAGAAAGAACAAAAGCCTATCCAAAAAGAAGAAAGTAAAGAATTACACAAAGAAAAGGGTATGTGCAGGATCATCATGGAAAAAAAAAGGCCTTAAGTGGCAAAAAATTCAGAAAAATCAGTGTTAGGCAACTTGACGTAAAAATTTGAATAAGCTATCTATATTATTTAAAAAATATGTAACAATAGAATTTTTAGAAAATTGAATGTAGTTTATAAACTACTAGGTTTATTTAAAAATAAATAAAATCTATTTAGTGAAAATTTGAAATTTCAATGCAGAGTACTTAAATTTGGGAAAAAATAAGTAGGTTCCGCTCTGACCACCTAACCATATAAAATGATAATATATTTTTATAAGATTTTTATATATAAGTAGAGGACTCATGTAAGGATGTGATGTATATTTTTGTAATTTTTTTCCAAGTAAATAATTAATTATGAATTTTTATTACAACTTTTAAAAAATATAAAACTTCAGATGTCCGACCACCTTAACTTGGTAAAAAATTCATGATTTTTTTTTTTTTTAATCCTATAGTATGTGAAGCATAGGATGTGATGCATGTTTGATTCAAAAATGTGATCTCTTGAAAGTTATAGATGTTTTACAATCAAATTTATCGATCAAGACTTTAGTCGTAATTCTAATAGAAAATTAATAATAATTATTTATTAAATTCAAATTAAAGCATAATTTATATTGGTGGAAAGCTAAGAATCTCCTCTAAAAACCCTTTTCATTTCATCAATTTTGGGTAAAAAAAAAGTTGTCAGCCACATACCCTACAAATACCCATAATATTGCCACTTTTTGGCCCATCATGATCCTGCACATACCCAAAAAAAAAAGATTGATCAAAAAAATAAGAAGGAAAAAGAGGAAAAAAAAGGAGAAACATTGGAACAAAAGAAATTGATCAAAGCAAAAAGTTCTTCTTTTGACTTCACTCAAGCTTTATCTCAGGTAAAAATGTATGTCCCATTACTTGAAATGATGAAAATTAAGGAGTATAGGGATAGTTCCATCCAATTAATATCTAATGGTAATGATAAAAACACAACTACCGAGAACAAGGTAGTTAATAAGGCTAGTAATAAGCAAGAAAAGGTGAACATTCCTGAGGTATGTCTAGGGGATACATTGATAAATGCTCCACAAGTTGATCCCTTTTTCACTACATTAATTATAAACAACAAATTGGTGAGGAATTGCATGATAGAATCTGGTGCTGCAATTAACATTATGCTAGTTGGATTCATGAAACAACTTGGCATGTGGGTAGATACTAATAGTGGAAAATGCTATGCAATGGATAGCAAACCTATTCCAGTAGTTGGTGTTATGAAATATGTTGAAATAAAATTGGTTGCTTATCCTCAAGCAACCTATAACATAGATATAACTGTGATTGATACTCCTCAGTTTGGAATGCTTATTTCAAGACAATGGACAACAACTGTTGGGGGAAATGTGCAGTTTTATTTTTCCTATGCAACGATACCAATATATGGTCAAGAAGTCAAATTATATAGGGAACCTAGAATGAATCAGATTGTAGATTATGTGCCCCAAGATCAATTAAACTATTTATGTGATGTAGATCTGGGGAATTTTAGAATAAAACCATCTCAGCCTGAGCTAGTTAACACTAACCCAATTGAAAAACATGTTTCAAATAATCAACATGGTGTGTGGAAGATGCACTTTGATGGAGCATGCAACCAAAAGGGTAATGGATAAGGGATAGTCTTTATTTCTCCTAAGGCAACTACATTCAAATATTCATTTCTACTGGCATTTGAATGTACGGAAAACATAGGAAAATATGAAGCTTTGCTAATAGGTTTGAACATGGTTGCTAAACATTAGATCAAATTGCTATTTATTCTAGGGGATTATGAGCTAGTTGTTTCACAAGTTAAGTCAAAATATGTTGTGAAACAAAAAAGGTTAAAGCAGTATAGGAATGTCGTATGAGACATAATTGAATTATTTGATGCTTTCTCCATTGAGTGGATAGACATATCAAAAAATATAATGGCATATTTTGTAGCTAATGTGGCATTGAGAAGAGATGATATTACACTGGCTGGAGTATCTCAAATTGAATTCAAAACAAGACATGCTATTCTTGAAAACATATTCAACTAGCAATTTCTTAGTGATGATGTCAACCTTCTTAAATTTCTTCATTGCATAGATCAATATGAGACACAGGAGATTGACTTCAATGCTTTTGTAGAGGAAGTAGATGGAAAGGAAACTATATTTTGGAAAGAGGTATTGCAGCTTAAAACTAATAAGCTCCCAAAGGACTAGTGGTGTTGGAAAGAGTATATGATGGAAATGATCAATCGATCATGAAGTAAATACCAGTCAAAATAGAGGATATTGAGGAAATCAATCCAGGGACAAAGTTAGCACCAAAAAAGGTATATATTGAAAAAAAAAAGCCCAGTAATTAGGAGAATGTTGATTACATTATTGAGAAAATACGAACATGTGTTTGTATGGTCTTATGAGGATCTTAAGGCATATAGGGAGGATTTATTTCAACATGAGATCCCACTAAAACTATATTCAAAGCCATTTAGGCAAAAACAAAGGCCTATTAACCCAACGCTGGAACCAAAGATGCAAGAGGAATTAGCACAACTCAAATATGGGGGCATTATCAAACCCATTAGACATTCAACGTGGGTCTCAAACTTAGTTCTAGTGAGAAATAAGAATGGGGATATCAGACTACATGTGTAGACTTTAGGAATCTAAATGTTGCTTCCCTCAAAGATAATTACCCTCTCCCTAATATGGAAGCTATATTACATAAAGTAATATGATGTGAGCTATTGTCAATGATGCTTGGGTTTTTTGGCTACAATCAAGTCAAGGTTAAGGAATATGAGTAGTATAAGACAACCTTTACCACCCCATGGGGGACATATGTTTATGTGAGAACACCATTTGGTCTCAAAAATACAGGGGAGACCTTCCAAAGAGCTATGGACGTGGCATTTGTAGAATTGATCAATGCCATAATGGTGGTGTATCAATACGACCTTACTACTTATTCAAAAAAGGTTGAAGATCATGTAGAATTCTTGGAAAATATATTCATCAAAGCGTTGAAATATGGTATAAGTCTAAACCCTAAAAAATGTCATTTTGTTGTTACAGAGGGTAAAATTTTAGGGAATATTGTATCAAAAGAAGGGATTAGAATAGACCCTAAAAGGGTAGAAGCCATAGATAAAATCCCCATCCCCAATACCATCAAAGCCATCTAGTCATTTTTTGGATAGATTAATTTTGTTAGGAGATTTGTGTCTAACTTTGCTAAGATTGTGAAACCCATATCTAGAATGCTAAAAAAAGGAGAAAATCTAGACTGGACTGCAAAAGCCTTAGAATCCTTTATATCTATCAAAAAGGACATCAAAGAAGCCCCTATCCTAAAGTATCCTGATTTTTCTAAACCTTTTCAAATATTTTCATTTTCCTCATTCCATAGTATAGTTGTTGTCATGTTACAGGAGAATAATGAGGGTTATGAGTAGCATGTTTCCTTTTTTAGCAAGTCACTGTAGGGGTTAGAGTTGAAGTATGACATTATGGAAAAGAAAGCTTTTGCACTGGTCAAAGAAACAAAAGCTTTCAGACCATATCTTGTTGGAGCCAAAGTAACTTCCCATGTCCCACATGTAGCTATAAAAGATATTCTGGTTCAAACAAAAGTAACATGGAAGAGATGCAGATGGATTAATAAGATCTAAGAATTCAATATGGAGATTCAGATCACTAATTTAGTGATGGGAAAGTGTTTGGCTAAGCTGATGGAAGAGAAAAATATTGAAGAAAATAAAATTTGCAATATAGAGAGTGAGCAGAATGCGGTTACAGACATTGAGCATACTTCTTGGTACACAAAAATTGTGTATTATCTTAGACACATGAAGTGCCCTGAAGGACTAAATAATAACCAGAGGATAGATTTGAAGTTGCAAGCATCTAAGTATGCGTTCATAGAGGGTGATTCATTCTAGAAAAACAAGGATGGGATGCTATTGTTGTGTCTAGATGAGTCACAAGCTAAACATGTCTTGAGAGAGATACATGAAGGAGTGTGTGGAGGACACTATTATGCTAAAATGACTGCACACAAGATTCTCAGGGAAGGTTGTTATTGGCCTAAGGTATTTAATGATTTTTTTTCATACATAAGAAGATGTGAATCTTGCCAAAAAAATTTAGGGAAGATGAAATATTAGGGAGCTTTGCCACTCAGACCTTTACAAGTAGAAGCCCCTTTCCATCAGTGGGGAATTGATTTTATTGGAGAAATACAAGAAAAGTCAAGTGGTGGACATAAGTGGATATTGGTAGCTACTGATTATTTCACTAAGTGGGTAGAAGCCATCCTAACTAAACAAGCCACATGCAAGGTGGTAATAAATTTCCTGATGGAGAATATTCTGACTAGATTTGGTACGCAAGTAAGATTGGTTATAGACAATGGGATGTGTTTTAGGTCTGATGAGTTCAGAAATTTCTGTAGTACATATGGAATTACTATTTCTTATGCAACTCCATACCACCCACAAGCAAATGGTCAGGGAAAGTCTAGCAATAAAAGTATTCTGAAGATCATAAGGAGGATGTTGGATGGAAACAAAAAGGCATGGGATTCAAAGTTGAGAATGGCTATGTGGGAAGACATGATAACTATGAAAAAGGAAACTGGAAAGTCTCCATTCAAACTGGTATATGGAACGCAAGCTAGGATACCATTACAAAACTTATTTCCAGTCTATAACATTATCCTTCAAGAAGATATAGATATTCCATAGCCAATGGAGGAAAGAATGGAGCAGCTTACAGAGGTTGATGAGATAAGGAGAACAACTCAAAAGAAAAATGAGAAGTTGCAATCACATATGAAATATCTATTTGATAAAAAGGATAAAGATAGAAAATTTGAGGAGAATGAATTAGTATTGATGTGGAATTCTAGATGTTAGGAGAAGAGAAAGCACAAAAAGTTTGAAGCCTTATGGTTAGGGCCCTTTTTTATCATTGGAAAAGGGGGAGAAGATTCATATTATTTGTAGAACATGTCTAGTGAGGAATAGGAGTTGCTTGTACATGGGAAATTCCTAAAGCATTTCTTCTCTTGAAAAACACAGAGGATTAAGGGTTGCCAGTGCATGGACAACTCTTGAAAAACCTCTTAAAATAATTTTCTCCATGCACAGTAGTTTAAGGAATAAAAAGGAATAGGAATTGCCAGTAGATGGATAATCCTAGAATTCTTTAATTTAACAACAAGAAAATTCTTTCCATGTATAGTAATATAGGATCATTTCCATATTCATGCACCTCCATTTTCATTATGTCCTGTTCAAAAATACATTTCCATAATCCCTAAGGGTCTGATCTGCTCTTCCAGAAGATTCTAGATTCTTGTAATGATCAATAATTCACTCATCCCCAATTGGAGCCACTGTTGGAACCAAAATTTCCACATAAAATTATGTTTTTTTTGTCATGTAAAATCAAGGGCCTCTCTCAGTATTCTCATAAAATTTATGTTTCTACCATCCACAAATTCAAATTATCCTTTTACCGCCATACCATTGTCATGCTTGATCACCCCATATGTGCATTTCCTTATACCTCATTACCATGGCCTCCAACAAAGTAACTCACGGTAGCACAGTAAGAGGTTAGCAGTATATCATAATATCACTATACCGAGGAGGGTTTATACCTAGCCCATGACATAGTGAGTCATTATCAGTACTAGCAAAGGGAACTGCTATACCACGAAGGGTTGGAGTGAAGCCCGTGGTAGAGCGGTAAAGTAAGAAAACACATAAGGGAGAACCGCTATAACGTGAAATTTTGGAACGTGGCCCGTGGTAAAGTGGTATATAAGGTAGAATACTAAGTATACATCACAGTACCACCAAGTAAACCAAAGAAGTGAGTGGTAGTGTGGTATAATGCGAATAAGTAAAAACTATGTACCGCGGTACCATAGAGGAATGAAGGGTAATGAGCGGTAGCATAGTAATCAACCATTGGAGCATTAATTGAAGGCCAGTCACATCAATCAACATCAAAACATGAAATTTAGCTCAGAGTGAGGGATTTGAATGATATGGAATTAATGCAACATGATATGATAATTAAACAAATTAGATTGTGAATTTGTTTGATCATGGTGAAAGAAGATGAGTATAGGCAAGCTCAAGGTGTGACAGTCAGAAGAATTCTTTAGGGAAAGCAATATTATTTGTAAGTTCTACTCACAACACATTGAATTTTAAGCAATGGAAGCTAAGAAAATAGAAGGACTGAAAAAGAGGAAAAACCCAATAAAGCTTCATTAAAGTCGCCATTACTTTCACTACTACATGCTTCAGTCAATAAAGGTTATAAGGGAGTCTTTAAGGATTTAGCTCAGGGGTGTAGAGATCCAATAATTCTTTGGTCTATGTGGAATTTGTATTGGTATTTTTAAAAGAATAGAATTGAAGGGGTCCTGGTATTGAACCCATGGATTCTTGATATGGGTAAACTGATAGTTCCTAATGTGTTTGTTGATATTGAGCTAATTAGAGCTCTAGCTAGTAGATACTATGAAACAAGATTCCCAACCTGCACAAACATAAGAAACAAGCACCATATTAGATCAAATGCAAGTTAGTATCATGATTCCCCAAGAAATCCATTCAAATTGCAATAAAAAGGAAATGAAATGAAGAACGTAAAAAGCATAAGCCAAAGATATTAAATCCTATTCAAATGCAATGCAAACTCTTAATCTCCTGGGGGAGTTGGTGCCAATTTGATGTGGAAATTGGCCCTTTCCCAACTCCTATGCAAGGTTTGTTGATTGGTGATGAAGAGTGATCCACTTTGTTCGTGATTGAAGTGTGCTCCAAGATGAAAATCTGCATAACCTAGCTATAAAACTCAAGTTGTGGATGATCAAATGAGGAATGAAGCTTCTTATTTATAGATTGAAAAGTTGGAGAAATGCCCAAAATGAAGCAATGTGGGACTAAGATTCAACCAATGGAAAGGTGCCACTTGTCAAGAGATGGATGGATGAAGGATGTGCACATTTTGATGAATGTGCCCATAAATGCAATTAGGTGATATTGAAATTAGTGAAATGACATGTAAGAGGGAAAAGGATTGTTTTGAATGCCACTTGGCTCAAGGAAAAATGACTTATTAGGTGAAGTAAATTCCTTGTTGGAAGGAAAAATTCCACCTGGATTTGAATATAAATTTGAGAGAATATTCCTCCATTATGCCATGTTGAGAGAAAATAGAGATTTAATAAATAAATTAAATCTATTTTCATGTGCAAGTGGAAAAAGCTAGAGGATGGGACATGAATTAGGATTAAATTAATCAAGGGTTAATTAATTTAATGAGGGATTAGATGATGTGACAAATTTGACTTAGATTTGTGGGTTTATTTAAATCAAATATGAGAAGAATGTGATTTTAGACATAGTTAAATAAGTATTTTGATATATTTAACTAAAGGGGATGATGTTAACATTTTTTTTTATTCAACCTGGGTAAACACTTTTGACTGGAGCTATGAACCGGAATACAACCATTCAACAATACCACCCCAATGGGGTTTGAACCTTGGTGGAAAGAATAACAATGCCACCTTTAAACCATCACACCATGCCAATACCAGCGGGGATGATGTTAACTTAAATTAAACAAGGTTTAATTTATTTAATTTAATAGATAGACTTTAGAGATTTAATCAAATAAATGGAATTATTTAATTAAATATGGACATAGGGTTAATTAGATCAGATAGATTGATTTAATTAACAAGAGAGAAAGACTTAATTAGATAAAATGATTTATTTAATTAAGAGAGGAAAATTGATGAATTTAATCAAGTAAAGGTATTCGATTAAATGGTTAGATTAAGGGATGATTTAGAATGAACTGGTGTTAATAATTGGGATCAGGTATGTTGGTATATTTTCCATGTCTACATTTTTCCTCTCTTTGAAGCAAAGTACTTGTGTTGGTTCAAAGAATAAAACGTCTTGATCAAAAGCCAAAATTTCTTGATTTTTAAAAAAATTTCCCCAATGCTGCCTTAGCGAGAGAAATATGCCAATATACTACCCGCTTGAGAGATTAGACGAAAATTCTGATTTTTGGATGATCTCACGAAAAAAAGAGGACAAGGTGCTCAGTAGGTCTAGAAAGGCTAGAGGAGGTCAAAAAATGAGGTAAAACACAAAAAAAATGGTGCAAAAATGACCTTTGGATGGACAAAAATGGGATCAGGGGACCAAAACCCTAACAGGACTGCCAAATGGAGTTAGAAAACCCTAATTTTCAGGCTCAAATAGGCCTCAAGGGGCCACTTCCAATTCATTTTCACATTCAGCCTTAGGAGATTTTTTAATTTTTAGCTCTGACACCTTGACGAGATGGAGCAATGACAACTCCCTATGCACATTTCTGATTGAGTCCAGACATACCAGAGGCTTCTTGACACTGGACCACCGGTGAGTCAACTTGACCCAGCTTGATTTTTTGATTTACGACGCATTTATGATGTTTAAAAACTAGGTCTTTAGGAGTGGCGCCATATAGGCCCACTGAAATTTTAAAGTGCGACGCTGGGTATTCAAACTATGCCGCCATCCCAAGTTCCGATGCCATGGTGGAGTTTGAAATCTAGGGTTAAATTTCAAACTCCACTGCCTTTGTAGATTGCACTATCGTGGTGCTCTTTAGAGTTAGGGTTTGAGTTTAAATTGGGCCACCTTTTGCAAACTACGATGCCATAGTGCAGTTTGGGAGTTTGAAGGCTTCCAGCGGCGTAATTTGAAATTTGCAAACTGCACTGCCTTCAAAGGTAGTGACACTAGAGTGATCTTTGGGACACTGATATAGGCTAGGATAAGGATTTTTTTGATGATTTCTAACATGGTGACTTGATATAGGAGGAGGCAAGGTAGATCTACTTGTGCGAGCATAGGTCGCAAGAGATTTTTGGGTACTTGCGCGATTTGATCGAGAGGGAGTAGGAGTGCCTAGGCATTGCTAGTGTAGATGCACTTGGGCATGATGACAACACTTGCTGAGAGGTGCTATAGTGAGACCTCTTCATTTCACCTTCTGATGGGTGAGGCCACAATCACACTGGAGGACATGTCACAGATTCTGAGATTACCCATCCATGGCAAGCGAGTGATCTGCGACATGGATTTCGGGAAGGAGGCTTGCTACGATGTGTTTGAGATGGATCGGATTTTATTTTCTAAGGGGTAGATCGAGCTAGAGCGGAACAGTTCCCTCACCTCTCCCTACCATTTAGTGATTGCAACGATCATATCAGATCTTGTCACACTAGATCGATGGGGCCAATATTTCTGTCTAGGATGGGGGCTTTCCTAGGAGTGGATGGTTCGGCAACGACCGACATTATTTGTGTGGGCCCCATTTCTTCTGGCCTCACTATACAGGGATCTTCATGAGTTTTCCTACCTGGATGGCAGAGCACTTGGAGCAGGAGTCATACTCCTGCATAGTTGGGCATGTGAGCACATCCCTATGCTATGACCAAGAGTTGTTCCGATTCTGATGGAGCCAAATGATCCAGTAGTCTGGTGATATAAAGGGGGCCTTTCTTTTACACACACAAGATAGCACAAGATTCCTCACTGGAGGAGGGTCCTTGATAATTTGTGATTATTCAGATGGCGGTTGTACCTTTGAAAACTTGCATGGTTCGATGATGTACAACAAGTATTTTTTTCTCACTTGGACAGATTCATGCAAGGGCAAGATCATACCATGTTGGAGATGTACCTTTTAGGTAGGGTGCAATGATAGTTTAGAGAGGCTCAAGACCAACTAGATGATTAGTACATGGCCATCTTTGTGAGGACAATGAGCCAGAGTTCTTGGGCCTGATACATACCTGCCCATGAGCCAATATACAGCTTCATGTAGCTGGTGGCTAGGTTGTGGCCATATGACCAGGGGGAGGCAGATCCTGGGACCACACATGAATATCAAAATTGGTTCAAGCCACCTCTACAACTGATAGTGCCAAGGAAACCATCCGCTTGATGTAGAGCGAGAGGCAGAGGGGCATGGCTAGGCTGGGAGGATAGGATTAGGATCAGGGAGGCAAAGGGTCGACACTAGATCAACTAGTTTAGGATCATGGGCTAGAGGACTAGCCACCCATGGATCCATAGGTTGGAGAGCAGAGGCAAGAGTACGATCTGGGGTGCCAAGACTGGTAGGACCAGGATCTGGGACACCACAATAGGATCTCGATGCCTCCCAAGGATGGGGAGTAGGATTAAGCCCACACACAACCACCCCTACAACCAGATCTGAGAGATGAGAAAATTTTACAGCTGCAGGCCTAGGTATAGGAACTAATAGTGGAGAGAGATTAGGCTAGGGCAGAGTGGGACTAGGCCATCTAGTAGAGGCAGGCCATAGAGCTACATGCAGTAGTAGAGATGGGCCGCTGACAAGAGTTAGAGAGTATTGTTTCCTCTTCCTCCTGGAGCACAGTATCACTTCGGTCATACAAGGAGGCCATTCGGGAGACCGATTACTACAAGATGCATTACCATAAGGTTGTGTTGAGACTATTCTGAGTCCCAAAGTTTTCACATAGGACCAACTTTAGACTAGCAGAGGAGCATGGAGAGAGGTTAGGCGGTTAGGGCAGCAGCCAACAGGGCTAGGGATGAGATATTTTTGGCGCCCTGTGGGCTTGTTTGTACTTTTTGACACACACATGTACATTGATCCAATATTTTGTACCATGATAGTACCTTTGATGATATATGAAATGATGATTTTGATGTGATATGTTGTGTCCTATTTTATGCATTGTGATGTATGATGATATGTTGTTATGATGTGATGCAGTGATTATGCAGATGTTGATGGATGAATGCATTTCTTTTTCTGTATCTTTTTATGTAATTTTTATGATGATTATGTAGGATGTTATGCTATGCAAATGCTTAGACTAAAAAATTTATATTATGCAATGATGGATGGTATAATGTTATATGAATGCAAATTTTGTATAGTGTATGTGATAGTGTAATGGATGCTTATATATGCAATGCAATATTATGGTATGATAAATGAAAATGATATGATAGATGTAAATGATGCTTATGATATGGGAGCATTTATGTTATGCCTATGATGATGCAGATGTTTTATGGGATGAATGATTTATATAATGCTTTAGAATATATGTATGGAAATGCAATATATGTTTCTATATGATATGTTATGCAATATGCCATATGCTGATGGTTTATGGATGTAAGATGGATGCAATAATAATGATGATCCGATCAACTATCATGGTACCACTATTAGCACAAAAATCAAGAGATAGAAGAAAGCAAAAGATTCTAACAAGACATGAGATGATGATGATGTTGATGATTTTATTGCCAAGGAGTTAGAATTTTCAAAGGGACAATTACCTTATGTTTGATAACACACATAGGTACAATGCATCAAGGTATAAAGAACCAGGATGGTGTTGTACCTAGTGTGATGTACTTTGAATTGACAATCAAATAGGAGTATCCCTATTCACACCTGACATACAAAAACCTTACTAGGATGCAATTTAGGTACTTCAAACATCTTGGACCAAAACATAGAAAGGAGAGCCTTCCTATGTGGTCAACAAGACATCTAAAACACCCTCCATACACATCTAATAAAGCAAGTATTCGCCAAGGTTATTTTACAAAGACGTCCAATAAGAACAATAGATGAAAAGATAATGATCATTGCCCCATTCCTATCTCTCTAAACCTTTTGATTAGATATCATTGAGAGGTCCTTGGAATGACCGCAATAAGATAAATCAAAAGACAAAGATAAAGAAAACAAACAAGCTAATGTTCTTCATACTGCTAGCTAAGACTAAACTACAGTGATGCTTGATGTTGATGTCCATTGTAGGAAGGATGCATCCTAGGACATGATGATATCAGATGATTTGATATGAGACTTGATTAGATGATAGGCTATTGATAGAAAGAGTTGACTAACTTGTTTACGTACTGACCTAGACTTAGGATTTTGATGTTTCGAGTTTTCACTTTTGAACTGCTGGACTTTTTTTTTATTGTTTCACCAAAGGTTGGGGACGATGATTGATTTATTATGGTTGATGTTATTGTGGGTGAAAGCGAGATGGGAATGGATGGAGTTTTTAGAGTTTTTTGAATGTTTTGGATCTTTTTTTGAAATGTTTTGAGGCTATTTTGGTATTTTCAAGATTTTACAAATATTTTTATTTTTTGAATTTTGAAATGTTTTGGGGTTTTTCGATATTTTGACCAAGAGACTAACCTAAAGACCTATCCTAGGGGCCTCGGGGGCTGATCAACATATTAGCCTTGCCTACGTTATACATGCAGAGACCACGTAGTTTGACTGACATAGACTCGATTATTTGATGAGAGATGGACAAATGGATTGTTAGTTTATTGTGATAGACTCCTAAAGGACTCACCTAAGTGTCTCGAGGGATGATCATAGATCAACCTTTCCTATGTTCAAGGCTTAGAGACCCGTAGTTTCACAAGACGAATCTGTTTTTGACTTTTTGACTAACTTTTCTGACCATTTTTTGGATTTTGATATGTTTTGGATGTTTTTGGATTTTGGTGTTTTATGAATGTTTTTGGATTTTCTAATTTTCTGATTTTAGGGACTTCAAGAATATACACGAATCCAATCCAATGGGAACATGCCCACAACATGATGCAATAGACTACTCTGATAAAGGTAGGACAAACCAACCTTGAGGATGGGCTGAGTAGTAATAGGAGGGATCATGACACGAACATAGGTCCAAGCTATGATGCAAATGATGGATGGTCGGGTGATGAATGGAGATATGAAATGCGATGGATGATGAAACCATGATGGATGGATGATGCAGGGCGAGTCATGAAGATCCTAGTGGATGGAAAGTGCTTATTTACACAAGGTGCCTGTTTGCTAGGTTTTCACCAAGGTACTTGCCCAAAGTGCCACCGAAGTGGTTTTCACTAGAGGGCAATTTTTCTCTTTATTGCTTTTGATCATTTTTTTCTTTTTTTATTTTTTATTTTTATTTTTTTTTTTTTTGATTTTTTTGTTGTCACCACGATGCCTATTTGCCAGGTTTTCAACAAGGTGAGCATTTTCTTAGGACTTTTTAAATTTTTTTGGGTACTTTTGGTTCTATACATTGAAAGATTAGGCATAAATTTTTTTGAGATGGGAGCTATTCATGGGCTCCCCCAGAGGTTCCTCTTCGGCTGTTGATAATTGATATGCCCCTGAATTATAGCTTGCTATGATAACAAAATGGCCCAACCAATTTGGTTCAAACTTGCCTTTGTTGTTTGGGTTTGGGATGTTCTTCTGATTCTCCTTTAGGACTATTTCTTCAATTTGAAAGCTCATGCTCTTGATCTTCTTGTTATAGATCCTCTTGAGTCTATTTTGATAAACATGCAAATGATTCAATGCTTCTATACATAACTCATCCAATAGCTCCAACTCATTCAATCTTGATACTCGTTATTCCTCATTTTTGATGAGGTTTTGCACTGATATTCTCAATGACGAGAGCTCGATCTCAATGGGAAATATGGCTTATGATCCGTAGACTAGGGAGAATGGGGTGGCACCAGTGGGTTGTGGATGCTAGTTCGATAAGCCCAGAGGGAAGGATTCAACTACAAATTCTAGTCATGACTTGCATCATTGACTGTCTTTTTCAAGATTTTCAGAATGGTTTTGTTGGTGGATTCTACTTGGCCATTTCCTTGGGGATAGTATGGGGTGGAAAAGTGATGTTGGATTTTTAATTTATCTCATAGGTCACAAACCTCCTGATTTTTGAATGGTGTCCCATTATCTCAGATAATAACTTGGGGAACATTGTATCGAGGTATTAAGTAGTTCAGGATGAACTTTGATATCTACTTTCGAATGATGTATGTCATGGGGATGGCTTCCACCCACTTGGTAAAGTATTTAGTGGTGGTTATGATGAACTTGTGGCCATTGAATGAGGTGGGAGTTATCTTTCCAATGAGATCAATCCCCCACTGTGAAAAGGGCCATGGTGTGACAATGGGATGGAGCTCTTAAGATGGAGCATGGATGAGGTCCCCATGCTGTTGACATTATAGGGACCTTTTGACGTATTCATGTGCTTTTCTTTCCATTATAGGACAATAATACCCCATCCTCAACAATTTCTTGGCCAAGGTAATTCCACTCTAGTGTGAACCAAAAATATGATTATGCACCTCAGTTAAGGTAGCCAATGCCTCCTCAGCATTTAAGCAGTGTAATAAGGTTCCTTCTATGCTCCTACGGTAAAGGGTGTTTCCTAGGATGACAAACTGGGATGATTTCTTGACAAAGGTTGTTTTTAGGCTTGAGGGTAAGTCAGTAGGTACGACCCCTATTCGTAAGTAGGTATAAATATCATGGTACTAGGGATCATTGGGACCAATTATTTTGCACACGAATTTCAACTCTGGTACCTCGAATGTGGGAACGAGAAGCTACTCTACCGAGAATTCATATTTTGGGATGTTGCAAGGGATGTCCAGTAAGGATCCAATCATTTCCATGGCGTTTGTTTCTCTATTGTTGGCTCTAGGAATCTACTCAAATGTGATATCAATGAATGATTCTTTGAGGCTCTCTATTAACTTTTTGTATGGAGTCAACTTATCATCCTTTGTTTGATACTCATTGTTCACTTGATTTATTATTAGCTAGGAGTCTCCATATACTTTGAGGGTCATGATGTGCCACTACACTGCTATTCTAAGACCTATAGTTAAAGCCTCATACTCTACAATGTTGTTAGTGCAGGGAAATGTCAATTTGTAGGATCTAGGTATACAGTCCCCTTGTGGGGTGATGAAAAAGACACTAGCTCCTGATCCATGCTGTGTGTAGGAACCATCAAAGTAGAGTTCTCAGTGGTTGGCTATGCTGAGATTGAATATGGATTTATCTAGAAATTCTGATATGAGTGGATTCTTTGAATAGATGGGTGCTTTCGCAAGCTGATATGTGATGACTTGACCGTTGATTGATTTCCACTCCACATATTCAATGTCATACTCTGATAGTATCATAACCCATTTAGCCATCCTTCCTGCGAGCAATTCTTTTCATAGTAGGTACTTGAGGGGGTTGATTTTGGCGATGAGTTTGATTTTGTGTGCCAACATGTAATGTCTAAATTTCTGTGAAGCAAACACTACTGCTAGACATACATTTTCAATGAATGAGTAGTTTAACTCATGCCCTACCATTGTTATGTTGATATAGTAGATGGCCCTTTCTGTCCCATTTTCATCGTGTTGAGCTAGGAGTGCTCCAAGGGCTACTACTGTTGCTAACACATAGAGGATTAATGGCTTTCTTGGGATTAGTGGCATTAGGACTGGTGGTGTGAGTAGATATTCTTTGATTTTTTTGAAGGATTCCTCACACTTGGCATCCCATTTGTACGCTACTCCCTTGTGAAGTAGATGAGAATATGGGTTTTGTTTGTTTAATAGTTGTGCGATGAATCGATGGATGGACTAAAGCCTACCTTGGAGACCTCTCAATTGTTTCAATTTTTTGGGTGCCTCCATCTCTAGGATTTCTTTCACTTTTGTTGGATCTATTTCATTACCCCTCATTGACACTATGTAGCCCAGTAGCTTTCCTAACTGTACGCTAAAGATGCACTTCTTTGGGTTGAGTATGACTTTATATTCCTCTAGCCTGTCAGAAATAGCACTCAAGGTTGCTATTTGATCTTTCCTCTTCCTCGATTTTTCTAGTATGTCATCAACATAATGTTCAACAATTTTTTGGATCATGTCATGGATCTTTGATAGGTGGCCCCAACATTCTTTAGACCAAATGGCATCATATTCCAGCAGTAGGTCCCCCATGGACAAGTGAAGACCGTTTTGTGTTGGTCTTCTTTAGCAATCATTATTTGGTTGTACCCAGAGAAACTGTCCATCAGAGAAAGCATCTTGTGTCCTGCCATCATGTCTACAATCATGTTAATGTTAGGAAATTGGAAATCATCTTTTAGACATGCTTTGTTTAGGTCTCTGAAATCCATGCAGATTCAGATGCTCCCATCTAGTTTTGAAATAGGAACCAAATTTAACACCCATTCTAGATAGTATATTGGTCGAATGAATCCTGCATCGAGTAGCTTTTTCAATTCCATTTTGAATAGGAGGGTGATCTGAGGATGCATTTTTCTCAATTTTTTTAGACAGGCTTTGCTTCAGGATACACTGCTAGATGATGAACCACAATCTCTAGATCGAGCCCGACCATGTCTGGATAACTCCATGCAAAATTGACTTGTCTTTCTCTCAAGAAGGCTGCTAGGAGCTCTTGTTCCTCTGATAGTAATGAATTTGCATAGAATGTGATGTGCAGGGTCTCCTCTATTCCTAAGTTAACCGGATTACATTTTTTGGCTAGGATTGCTGATTATTCCTGGTGTAAAGCTCTGGGAGGAATATTGAATACCCCATCCTCGGGTGCCTCAGAGAGGTTTTCACCATTGGATGCATCCTTTCTTTTTACTATTTTTGGGTCAAAGAGTGCCACAGTATGGTTTTCACTCAAGGACCTAGAGATTATTCTCAGTTTTTCACTTTTGTGACTGAGGGATTCAATCATTTCCCTATAATATGCATGTGTATCTAGCTCAATGATGAATCCTGCTTTATGATCCCCACATGGAATATTATCCTATAGTCCCATGAATTCTGAGAGTGCCTCATCATTTTCAAATGTGTCAAGAATTGGTGGTCCTCGTTGGTCATAAGCGATGAGTTGGGGGTAGACTAGGCAGATATCACGGTTTTGGTGGTCAGTGGACTCAAATGACATAGTGCTAATCATGAGAAGGGTAGTGTCCTCGAAGAGCATGGGCAGGTTAGTTATGGGATCCTCATTATCACTACTACTACAGACATCAGTTATGTCAAATGTGAAGTTCTCTATGACTCATCTTATAGATACGGGTAAGCAAAGTTTGGCTACTGATTGCTGAGGGGATTTGACTTTCATAACTGGAGGACTTCAGACACATATGCTAATACTCAGAGGGGTACATCCAAGGCCAATATTTCTCATTCACATCTCCGAAATGATGGGTATTAGAAGCCCATTGTTGTTTTTCCCAAGTCTTTGGTTTCTGTCATAGCCCATTGTTAGCATCATTTGCAAAAAATTACCTTTGTCGTCCATTGGTAGATTGATTGCTGGTCTATTTTTTTGATATAGGAGATGAGATGGGTTCTCCTTTATGAATTTTTGGCCAAGATGTACCCAACTTCTGAAGTTTGGATATTCTTCAGGGGAGGTTTGAGATGTGGAGGCTTAATTTGATTGTGGTCGTTCTCATGATCTGGGAGATTGTGGTAACTCTCCTACCACAAAAGATTTTTTGGGAATCGTATAGTTTCTACAACCATTGTCTGGGATGATGACTTTGATAACAGAGATGGTGGAGATGGTAGGAGTGGCAGGTTCCTTTTTTGCAGAAGTGGAAGCGAGAGTGGATGGATCAATGTATGGTGTTGATGGGCCTTCATCATTTTTAGGAACTTGAGGTATTTTGTAGTATTTATCCTCTAGGTTCTTGTAGTAGGAGAATGGTTTAGGATCTCCATGGATGGTGACCCCTTGTCCTTCATATGTGAATTTGGCACATTGATGGAAGGTTTATGCTACTGCTTGCATTGCATGAATCCATGGACATCCTAGGAGAATGTTATAAGGCAAGTTGAGGTCCAAGACCTGACAGGTTGTTTCCATGATAGTTGGCCCTACTTGAATAGGGATTTGGATTATACCTTAGGATACTCTTTCTTGATCATCATACACTTTGATTGTAATACCTTTTCCTTTGTCGATGGAATCCTCTAAGATTTTTAGGTTCTTAATGATCTTGAGGGAACAAATGTTCAAACCTACACCTCCATCCACCAAGACTTGCTTGACTTTACTTTTATGCACTAGGACCTCTAAATGGAGTGCACGATTGTGAGATGGTTGAGTGGGAAAGTTCTGGTCAGAGAATGTAAGGAGATTCAGAGTGATGATGTTTCTGACCATGGCTTGGAATTGTTCTGCATCAAGATCTGTAGGGATGGTTGATGAAGCCAATGCTTCCTCAAGGATTTTCTTGTGGGTGGATGAAATTTTTAATAAATCCATGATGGAGATTTGTGTTGGGGTTCTTTTTAGCTAATAAAGGACATTGTAACCATTGGGAACAAACCTTGGGTTGGATGTGGGTGCTCTGTTAGGCTGAGATGACCCTGCAATGGTAATTTTTTTGCCTCTTGTGGTGACTCCACAATCGGCATGGGATCCTTTGATGGGTATTGTAGCACAGTAGTCATCCAGGGATGTGATGGCATGGCCATACACATGATTCACATTCTTGAAGGTACCTTTCCCCTTATCAGTGTTATTTTTCCCTTTATTGTTGTGATTAGGCATCATATTCGTGTATATTTTGAGGTTTTGATTTCCTGGTGCCTGCTCCACATTTACAATTTTTTGATCAATGAGGTCTTGGATTAGGTTTTTCAACCTCACACAACTATTAGTGGTGTGATTTTTTCTTTTTTTGAAGTCACAAAGGTGATTTTTATTATACTAGGGTGGTTTAACATTTGGTTCCTGGTAATTTTCATATGTGGGAGCCTTGATTAGATTTGCACTTATTAATTTATTCATGATGACCTTGAGTGGTTCCCCAAGAATAGTGTACTTCTACTTGGGGGAATTCTTGTTTCACTAGGGTGATCCCCTTTGATCATTGAAATTATTGATTGCTTGATTTTTCAGTTGTTGTGTCGCTACGTTAGCTTGATGGTTGTTTTCATGATGGTTTTAGGCTTGCTGTTGTGGTGCGGATGTGTTTTTCCGAGGGGCGTTGATGAAAACTTTGGCATCGACAACACCATCGTTGGTAACATTTTTGTTTCTTTCCCATGTGCAAGGTTTTTCATTGTAACTAGTGGATGGGTGATTGCTCTGTTGTTTAGGATATGTGGTTGATCCTCCCAATTGTATCATAAGGGATTGTTCGATGTTGAGCGCCTTGAAGATCAACTGGTCATATGTTGTGATGCCTTGCACTTTGAGATGGAATTCCAACGCTCTGTTGAGGTTGGATATGATAGTGCATACTTGTTGTTCCTCAAGCATGACCCATTTGCTCTGATTGGACTTGGATCACCATCGTTTTAGGAATGAAGCAAATGATTCATTCTTCCCTTGTTTCATAGGTAATAGTTCCTCTAGACTAACATCCATGCCAATGTTGAATGTGTAGTTTTTGATGAATGCGTCTATGATTTCTTGGAATTTCTTGATGCCTATAGGTAGGTGAGAGAACCATTCCATAGTGTGGCCATCCAAACTCCTAGGAAACAACTGCATGAGATAGGTATTGTCATACACGACTTTCATGCAATAAACCTAGAATTCTCTGATGTGATCTTTAGGGTTTCTTGTCCCTTGATATTTGTCAAATTTGGGGATCTCAAATCCCTTTGGGAATGGTTTCATTACAAGGATTTTGTGAAATGAATAAGGACACAAGTTGTTGGGTGTTTTCGTGGTTCGTCCTGATTGAAGGTTGAGCACTTGTTGTGAGAGAAATTTGATTTGTGTTGCGACATCCTTTTGTGGATCAGGGGGTGGGATGAAAGTGTTTTGATGTGGTTCAATTGTCAGTGGGATGGGTGGATTGGTTGGTATGTTGAGCCAACTATGCTTGCGGTTATTCTTGTACCAACAACGCTTTTTTTTATCCTATTGTTGTTGTACTATTAGTGCCTGTTGTTGAGCTTGTTGTTACACTTGTTGTTGCACCAAAAATGCTTATTGTTGGGCTACTAATCGGGCTGCTTCTTGCTGCTCTTGGTATTGTTTTAGCACTTGCTGATATGCCTATTACTGGGTTTCTTATTGTTGTGCAAGGTATTGTGCCTGTGCTTGTACTTGCACTTGTGCTTTTGCTTGAGCGACAACTTGTGCAATTTGTGCTGCTTGAGCAACTTCCACTGCCTATGCATCCTGATCAGCTTGTTGTTGTTTTTGCAATAAGACTTGGGCATGTGTAGCCTGTTGTGCTTGTTGTGCTTGTAGTGCTTGCTATGTGGCTTGTTGAGCAACTGGTTGTGTAGCTTGTCGGTTTTGGATTTTTTGTAGTGCCTTCTGATAGGAAGCCTAGTGAGTGGCTTGTAACACAATGTTGTATTGGCTTGATGTGTTTGAGTTTGGTGGTGGTGGTGGTGGAGGTGGATTTGGAATGGTGCTTGTTGTGGTGATGAGAGGCATTGCTATATTGATGTTTGGGGTTTGAGTGGTGGATGGTGTGATTGATATGGTTGGTCCTTGAGAGACCATTTTTTTGATGTTTGCGGGATGGTTGATGATGTGATGGTAGTGGTTTGTGTTATCAGGGTGGTTTCCATCTATTGTTGTGATATCGATGGAAATGTGGAAGTGTTTGGAATTATGCTCTTATTGATGTTTGGTGGGTTGATCTAATTTTTTTGATTGATGCTTGGTATAGGGGGAAGTCCTAAACCAAGAGGTGATGTGGATATTGATGGAAATGGTGGGAGTGGTGGAAATGTGGGGGGTGCAACCTCTTGAGGAAATGGTGTAGTGTCAAAAATTCCCCCTGGTCCAAATATATCACCCTCTCCTTGTGAGGTTATGGGGAGAGAGGTTTGGGGTGTTATGCAAAATCATGATGATGGGTCATTTGGATTGTGAAAGGTGAGAGGGACATATGGGTGTAATGGATTTTTGGGTATGGACTATCCCAAGATGGTGTTTTCATCCAAATCTTGATTATTTACAAGAGGGTGTGTTTGTAATGCATTGAGAAATGCACTCCCTTTGTTAATGATTGGTTGAGTTGGAGCTATTGATGATGTGATTTGGGGAATAGATTGAGTGATATTCTTAAATGGGGATGCTAATGTGATGGGGAGTATGAATGATGTTGATGGTGGTTCCACAATGGTATTAATGTTGTATTTCGAAGGGAGTTTTGTCCCTCATTTTGCTAGTTCGAGCATGTAATGTTGGGGATGGAGTTTCATCATGATGTTAACAATCCTATGATTCTCAAGATTTTGAACCATCTCATTGATATCATCCTGGGTCATACTAAGAGGATTTTGTGTAAAGTCTTCCACTTGTCCATCCTCTTGATGATCTTGAGGGAGTGAAAGATTGGTCATGGGATTGCTTGATCCAATAGGATTTGTTTCGGTGTTGGTTTGACCGAGATCACTTGAAGTGGATGTTTCTTTGTTGGCTTTCATGTCCTTCTTGTGTTGAGATCTAGTTTGCACCATAAAATAGGGATCAATTTTGAAGAATGTGGGAGATGAATCTCTAATTATTTGAATTGATCTAACCTTAAGGTAGAAAAGAGACAATTTAGGATGATTTAAGGATCAAAGGTGAAATGATGGAGATGTATAAAAGGGTGGATGATATGTATGATTGATCTTTTGAGAAATATTGAGGGGATGCTAGACTTTTTAGGACTTATTTTTGGATATTTGGATTTTTCTTGAATTGACCTTGATTTGATTTTTTTTTTGGCTTTGGATGATGAACAAATAAATCCCAAGATGTTGGATGATTATCTAAGGGGTAAATTTTTTCAAATGATGATAATTTGAGTAAGCGTGGGGAGAAGGATGCATCTACCTACACCTATTCAAACAAGATGATAATTCAACCAAGTATATGAAGAAGGATGCATCTACACATACCTAGCCAAAAAGGTTTGATGTTTTGATTCAAGGATTTCAAGGATTTTGATGATTTGGATTTTCCAAAAGGGCCTAGCATGAAGGATAATTTTAATATTTTTAAAAATTTGATGGTTAGATGATTCTGATTTGATGCTCAATGATGGATGAAGGTTTAAATTTTATCCTATGTTTTTCTAAAGAGATGCTTGTTTACTAGACCTCGGTTTTGAAGAACATGCTTTTCTCTAGACAAGATGTTCAAATTCATAGAAAATACTTGGATTCTGACAATAATAAAATGAGTACAATCTAGGATTGTTTCTTGAAGCTTTCCTATAAAACTTAAAAAGTAGTCTTCATCTGAATTTGTATAGTGTTGAGAGATGCTTTTAGTGAATTTTTTAGACTAAGAGCTTTTATCTTTGGTTTCTTGATCTTTATCTTGCGTGAAATCATTGAAGATGCATGTGTGGGATTCAATTTTTTTTAGTATTTTCTTAATGACTTTGTTTTACCACAAACACTTGATTAATTTTTCAAATTATATGTCCAATGTCTCAACTTCTTCTCATTCCACAATGTATATTATGTGGAACTTTGATGAAATCGAGGCAAGGGTTACCTATTGTTAACTTTAGTAAGAAAATTGAGATATAAATCCAAGTGTTTAGAATCTTCTAAGGATAGAATCCCAAGGGTAAGCAATAACACATGAATTTGGTCAATTGTATTTGCTTCCTAAAGGGTTTGATGTTTTGATGACAATGTTAAATGTTTGTTTCCAAATGTTTTTGAACAAGAAAAGTGTTTTGTAACCAAGAAAAAGAACAACCTTATGGATATGAGAGACTATATTTGTTGAGTCCCCACTTGGACAAGTCCAGCTATGCTTATTTTTAGTGAATGGTTAGATGCTTGACCGCACTGGCTCCCCTCCACAAAACTCGCTTATACGGGGCAACCAAGCATTAGCACCCATGAAAATCCCATAGCATACTTTCCATTTCTACTAAAAATCGTAAGTGTGGGGTGGCTTCAGAATGACCATTCTTGCACCAAAAAATAGATAGGGATTTTGGCTTTTCTACAAGGGCTTTAATTCAGACTTTCCGTTCATAGGAGCTGACCCATCGAGGCAAGAGACCATTACTTCCCTTCTCTTCATAGCCAACTACGTGATACTGGCCTTTGTTCCAGTACCCACTTTTATATCCCAGCTAGAAATACTCTTGGCTTTAGAGTGTTACTGGTTGAGTCGTTCCCTTGGGTGAGTAATTTTTCCCCAATGTAGGCTCTCTAAGATAAATAATAGCGAGAAAACATATCCGTAACTCGATCAATCTTTGTTGAGAAACAAAGAGAGAATACATGCGATAGGTTTGGCTCACACTCGCAAGATGTTTTGTTCAATTTTAGTTCCCAAAATGAAGTGTGGAGGCAATTACTTTGTACCAACCTAAGACCACCAAAAATCCTTTTGATTCTCAAGGTTGTCGTGAGGCGCGAGAGAAGTGCATGCATCTTTTTAATGGTGTTAGTTTGAGTAAGCAATCATGAATCAAAGTAGCACATGTTCATTTTAAGCCCACAAAAGCAATAATGACTTCTTTTTAAGCACCAAATCAAAAGTGGAATTTGCGTTGTTTAATTTGTTAAATCTGAAAACCAACTCTAGTAAGTTTGTGTCCTAAGGTTAATTTTAAGCCTTTTTTTGTAGAAAGAAATTGAAATATTCTTTTAGAGTCCAAAATGAATTTAGTAGGTCCTAAGTATGAAAGATAAAAAATTTCTTTTAAGAGAAAATGTGAATCCTCTAAGAGTGTTAAAAAACACTAAAGTGTTAAAAAACACTAAAGTGTTAAAAAACACTAAAGTGTTAAAAAACACTAAAGTGTTAAAAAACACTAAGTGTTAAAAAACACTTGGTATAAAAAAATGGTAATGTTATCATGCCTCTTTTCTCCTTCACCTTTGATCAAGTCAACCTACAAGAAAAACCAGTCAAACTTGCAAAATAGAGATCAGGAAAGCAAGTAATAACCCTAATGATTAGAAATGAAAAAGGCTCATGTCATAAAAAACTAAACTTCACTTTTTACTTTCTTCCAGTGGTGGAACCTATAAAGGAATTATAGTTTGAAGCCCTCCAGTGGTGCTATATGGCATCACTTACCAATCATTGTTGTTCTGCAGCAGGGACAAAGAGAATGAAGGTGTCACTATTTGAGCCAGTGGTGGAGTTTGAAGTTTGGAAAGATTCCAGCGTGTAAAAAGACTTAGCGGTGTAGTTTGGTATTTTGAATTCTGAGTGGGAAACAAAGAGCGTCAGAGTTTGGAATTTGCAGGGGTGAGATATAGCGAATTTGGAGTCCTAACAGTTCTATACTGTGACGTTGGTCTACCAGTGGTGGAGTTCCCTGTAGAGACACAAAAACGTAAAAAGCACAAAATTTGGAGAGAAAAACGTGATTAAAACTTCCAGTAAGCCCTCCCTCTAGCGCCAAAATGTGAAGATTCCCAACCTACACAAACATAAGAAACAAGCACCATATTCAATCAAATGCAAGTTAGTATCATGATTCCCCAAGAAATCCATTCAAATTGCAATAAAAAGGAAATGAAATGAAGAACATAAACAAGCATAAGCCAAAGATATTAAATCCTATTCAAATGCAATGAAAAATCGTAATCTCTTGGGGGAGTTGGTGCCAATTTGATATGGAAATTGGCCCTTCACAAACTTCTATACAAACTTTGTTGATTGGTGATGAAGAGTGATCCACTTTGTTGATGATTGAAGTGTGCTCCAGGATGAAAATCTGCATAACCTAGCTATAAAACTCAATGAGATGGATGAAGATTGCTATGAATTTGAGTATAGTAATTTTACTCAAGTTGTGGATGATGAAATGAGGAATGAAGCCTCTTATTTATAGATTGACAAGTTGGAGAAATGCTCAAAATGAAGAAATGTGGAACTAAAATTGAAGCAATGGCAAGGTGCCACTTGTCAAGAGATGGATGGATGAAGAATGTGCACATTTTGTTGAATGTGCCCATAAATGCAATTAGGTGATATTTGAAATTAGTGAAATGACATGTAAAAGGGAAAAACAATTTCTTAAATGCCACTTGGATCAAGGAAAAAGGACTTATTAGGTGAAGTAAATTCCTTGTTGGAAGGACAAAGTCCACTTGGATTTGAATTCAAATTTGAGAGAATATTCCTCCATTATGCCATGTTGAGAGAAAATAGAGATTTAATAAATGAATTAAATCTATTTTCATGTGCAAGTGGCAAAAGCTAGAGGATGGGACATGAATTAGGATTAAATTTTAATCAAGGGTTAATTAATTTAATGAGGGATTAGATGATGTGACAAATTTGACTTAGATTTGTGGGTTTATTTAAATTAAATATGAGAAGAATGTGATTTTAGACTTAGTTAAATAAGTATTTTGATTTATTTAACTAAAGGGGATGATGTTAGCTTAAATTAAACAAGGTTTAATTTATTTAATTTAATATATAGACTTTAGATATTTAATCAAATAAAGGGAATTATTTAATTAAATATGGACATAGGGTTAATTAGATCAGATAGATTGATTTAATTAACAAGAGAGAAAGACTTAATTAGATAAAATGATTTATTTAATTAAGAGAGGAAAATTGACAAATTTAATCAAATAAATTTATTCAATTAAATGGTTAGACTGAGGGATGATTTAGAATGAAATGGTGTTAATAATCGAGATTAGGTATGATTTAGATTTGTGGGTTTATTTAAATCAAATATGAGAAGAATGTGATTTTAGAATTAGTTAAATAATTATTTTGATTTATTTAACTAAATGGGATTATGTTAGCTTAAATTAAACAAGGTTTAATTTATTTAATTTAATAGATAGACTTTAGAGATTTAATCAAATAAAGGGAATTATTTAATTAAATATGGACATAGGGTTAATTAGATCAAATAGATTGATTTAATTAACAAGAGAGAAATACTTAATTAGATAAAATGATTTATTTAATTAAGAGAGAAAAATTAATGAATTTAATCAAATAAAGGTATTCGATTAAATGGTTAGACTGAGGGATTATTTAGAATGAAATGGTGTTAATAATTAGGATTAGGTGTGTCAGTATATTTTCCATTTCTACAGATACCATGCCCCTTCAAAAGTTGTTAGGCTCCTAGATGGACAATGTCTGGTAGATATCTCTAGGGAAGCTATAATTAGATGTTTTGACCTAAATAAGCAGGCTATCATAGAAATAGATTTGGGGAGACTAGATCAGGAGTACAAAAGATTAAAGAGGACTTATAGAATTGATGAACTCCCCCTACACATGAAAAGGGGTGACAAAAATAGAATCCTTCCTATTCTGTCTTCAAAGGTTGAACCCTTTCTAGTGTCTGATTTTCAGACTTATTTCAAAATGTTCACCTATTATGCATTATGCTAGATTCTTGGATTTAATGTTGAAGAAAATATCTCAATTGGATTGATGAGGATGGAAATGATTATCTAGCACCTTGAATCCAATGTGGAGTATGATTTTGATTCTATAATTAAGGAACAAATTCATGAAGGTCTATTATAGGTTAGGGAAGCTAGGGCCCCTATCACTTTCATAAAATATTCTCTAATGTGTCATTTAATTTTATTTCAAAATGAAACAAATTGGACTAAAAGGATGAAGTTGAGCACACATGAAAATGGAGTTATGCTCCTAGTGCAAAATTGGTGCTATGTTTGGGATAGTAGGTGCCCTGAAGCTGACTATATTGTGTTTAGAGATGAATTTTCCATCAGACTAATTGATGCCCTTGGTTTTCCTACACTAAGGCTACCACAATCTTTAATGGAGGTTATGAGACCCATGCAATACAAACCAAACTAGGGTTTTATATACAACTATGTTGATTGGTTTTTGATGCCACAATATACCATCATTAGGGTGTACGGTTGTGATCAAGCCCCACATGTCTTACCAAAATTTGTGCCTAGTAGAGTTGTTTTAAGAATTCATCTGGAAATGCTTTGGATGGAGCGTAGTCTCATGAAGAATCAAAGAAAGGGGACTTTCTTGCTTGACTTGATAGTTTTTGAGGAGTTATCAGTTGGATCGGATATATTGGAAGAAGTGTAGGGTTTCATAAAATCCAATTTTTCTCTCAGATCAAGAAAAGTGAGAGTTTGTGATCCAAAAGGTCACATCAACAATATTAGGAGGACCCTGCTTACAAAGAGGGCGATAAAACATGTATTTGATCCAGAAGAGGATGTGATAAGAAACATGGTATACTTTTTAGATGTGTTTAAAACAAGGAAAAAATGGTTAATGATGATGAGATGGGAGGACTAAAAGAAAGAAAAAGATAAGAAGTTCAAGGGGTTAGATTTGATGAAGAACTAGATTTGTTGAAAAGGATGCAATTGATTCTTAGTAAGTTTGATGAAATGTATAAAAAGGCTCAAGAAGAGAAATCAACTCCACCGTTTGCAACCCAACCACCATCATCCATAACCTCCAAATCACATATACGACCTCCTTCACTAGTTCATCCATCTCCTCCATCTCCAACGGATGAGCCTCCTGCTAAGAAATAGAGAGTTGAGTCACTAGTTGACTATGGGTCGAGTGATGAAGAACAAGAAGTATTCCTGAATCTGGCATAGATGAAAGACATGGCAGGGAAATAAAATATGTTAGAGCATCATGATCCAAAAATAAGAATATCTTAAGAAGTTTTGGATGAGATACAAGATGATGAGAGAATAATTACTTTGTGGTTCATGGAGGATGATGATTTCATGCATACAAGGGAATTCAAAGATTTTCGGATAAAAATTAAAATGAAGCAATTTGATGAAAAGCTGAAGATTAACCTCATTGGGATTTATGATTCAAAGTATGTAGAGGTGCAGGCCCAAACAATGGTAGAATTGGATATTGATAACATCAATATTACTCCCAAAGAATCAAGAGAGTTGGCACTAAATAGTAATATTTTAATCATACCTTAAATGGAACTCTCTAAGGTATTTTTGCTAGATCAAATCAGATCTCAGGATGATCCAAAGATGTAAGGCCTCTCTTTGCATGTGACTAATACAATCTTAAAGTGTTATATATTCCTCCTAAATAGATGGTTAGATATATTGCAAGTGATATGAAGATGATTTTCTAACAGTAACCTTATAGTTTTACGTTATGTTATTTTACTTAATGAAGATGTATGTGCATGTGAATTATTGTATGAGATTCGAACTTATAAGATGAATTTGAAATAAGATAATTGTTGTGTCGTATTACATTGGAAGAGTAATTAGCTATGTAAATGATTCATGAATAAAGCTACAAAGATTCAATTTACAATTAATGTTGTTTATTAATATGTCTAACTGTGCTTAATTATGTTGTGTAGGAAATTAAATGAGTCGATGTGGGATTAACATTAAAGGCCGAGAAGATAACGATGCTAGAATGAGAAGGGATAACCATCAAGTGCAAATCAAAAGACTTCTTGTTGAGGATATAAATTTAACTCCATCCGAGACCTAAAAGCAAGTAGAGTAAATGTATTGGAGGGCTAAGGAATCAAATATGCAAATAGGAGGATGGATAAATATTGGAATCAAATCAAATATATCTTTGGGAAGTTCTAAGTGTAGCCCTATTTGACTTAGAAGGGTTTGAGGTTATATTTTTGATTGGGTGATTATGTTTGAGTAGAATCCAATTGTAGGACATGTGATGTGAGTTTGGTTGGGGTTGGAACCCTTGGTCAGGATCAAAATTCGTATGGATTCTTTTGGGGGTTTTAAAAAGGGATTATTGAGTCAATTTCCTTGGTTTTTGAACAAGAATAGACCCCTAGGACCTATACCTATGGGTTTGGAACCTTTTTGACATGTGAACTTGTCCTTGGAGTGTGAAAAGACCCTCAAAAGTCCACATTCATGAATGTGACGAATTCAAAAAGTGTTGGGGCTTGGGAAGTGTGACTTGTAACTCTCAACCTTCTTCTCCCAAAAATTTCTTGGAATTGGCACAAGACTCACACATGTGTGAGCACTTGTGGGAAAGAGTGTAGGTTTGGAGGATCCCTATATATCTCAAGAAGATGGAAGATTTGGGCATTGCCCACTTCTCCTCTTGGAGAACTCTAATGGAGATAGTAGAGAATGATCAAGATGGATTGGCAGAGGAAAGAAGGTTCAAGGAGTTAGCCTCCTCATATAAAGAGATAAGTATTCTCTCCTACTACTATTTCCCTTTGTTATTGGTGGTAAGGATGTGAAATATGGAATGAATCATGGTGGAGAATGGAAGGTAGAGAACTTAGATACATTAAGTTTGTGCTATGTTAGTTTTATTTCTTTGTTAAAATGAGAAAAGACTCCATTTATCATCATGGAGCTAAAATAATTCCTTCCTCGGGGGTATCGCTAGAGCCCACGAGGTTTCATGATGCCATTACAGTAGGGTGGAGAGCAAACCTTATTCATTTGTGTGTATTCATTGAAATCTAAAATATTGTTGTAACATGGAAATATAGTATTTTATTTAGGAGTGAAATATGTATTAGAGCAAGCCTACTTCATTTGTGTGTTATTCTTTGTTTTCTAAAATATATTATTAGAAAGAAAGAGTTATTCATTGAAATTCTGTTTGAAGTCCATCTACAAATTGGTTTAGAAACTTTACAGTGTTTGTGCATTTACAGTGTTTGTACATAATTTTGAAATTCATTTGAAATGTGACACTCTATAAGCTGGTTCTAAGACAACATTGCAATCTGAGGATTGAGATTATTGCATGAAATCTACGTGGGAATTTCCTGGTTGCACAAATATTTAATTAGATAAGATTTCACCTTATAGGCTATTGATTCACTAGATTTCCTGCATTAGAAATAAAAAATAAAAGGATATTATAAAATGTTGTATTGGAATGAACTACACAATGAGTAAGAATTTGTCAAATGTGCATGAAGAACCATAATAAAAGAAGAAACCAACTGTGAATAGCGTACTAAATGATAACCACAATGTTATAATCGAGAGATATTTTTCTATTTGCTAAGAAAGCTGAACAAAAACTAGAACAAAGAAAAAAAAACCTTTCTATTGACCACAATGCAACACTATTAGCCATACAAAATACTGCTTTTGCAATACGTCCATGAACAGTTTTGTAGTCAAACACTTAGAATACACCCCAGTGAAATAGGTAAATAGTGAAGTCGTTGTGCAATGTTATGAAGGTCGGATAATCGATGCATTGATTAACATCATTCTGAATGGCTTTTCCATCTCACAGTCATCGTTCCATCACTATGGAAACAAAACTCTTAGCACCATTGCTGGTAATAGAATAATGCTAAAAATAATAATTCTTTCCATAGTTTTGAAATTCCAATCCTCCTTAGCAGCTCGCATTGTCTGAGAATTAAATAACTGCAGCCTTGATCAGAGAGAACATCAGAAATGGTTATATAAAAAGAAACAAATAGAGACTTCATGACCTCCATTAGCTGATTAAAGCGATTCATATTGCTATTTCAAACTTTGCTTGAAGCAATTTTCACGAAAGTCGATGCTTATCCCTTGGAACATCCTCTGCTTCCCTTGTCTCATCGACCACGCCCCCCCCTCCGCTTTAGGTGTGTCTCTAATCTTTTTCAAAGAATGGGCGGCTTTGTCAGCTCATTAAATATAGAAAAGATCACTACATAGATTTGTCTAAGAGCTGGAGATAGAGGATGGACTAGCATACAAGTTACAGGGATGACCTTGTTTCAAGCCATCACTTCTACAATAAGACTAGCGCCTACATCATGATCTGTCAATATCACCCCAGCCCTTTCCCTAGACTAAAATAAGTGATAATAGTAATAATCTGTAATGGTAGTTGAATCAGAAGAAATTAATGTAAGAGCAAGTTTCGCTTGTACGCAAAAGCCACTGCCTTACTCTATTCTGATGGACACTGATATCAAAGGTCATTAATGTGAGATATGTCCTTGCCAGCTATTGTCAAAAGGAGATTGTGAGACAATGTGTTTGAACTAGAGAAAATACGTTTCCTCCAAATGAATCACTTCAGCAATAAACAAACCATGCCTGGATTATTACTCAGCACCATGCTTGTCAAAGTCGTATGGCCACTATCCTTCCATAGTAAGGATAACATTGAATTAAACCAAGCCTATTTAGGTAGACTGTATCTTTTCCATTTGATGCTTCTTCAAGCTGTAAGCTAAGAAATAATGTATCAGGCAGGTGAAGTAATTTACTTAGCCTGGAGTGTTTCTATAACTACCATAAATGTTGCCAGTAAGTCTTTAATAAAAAAATAAGTGAGCACAGTTTGAACTATCATCAGTAAATCTACTAAGGTAGTTAATATAAATGTTAATGTAGAGGCTTGCAGTAGTATGTTATTATTTTATTAAATTTTCTATTCACGTGATTACGACGTTTGTCTAAGCATTGATAATATGATGGGTAAATTGGACTATAAGTATTTACTTTAGAGTAATTATATAAAAATCACCATTAATAATGCTATGTAATTGAGTCACAACTTCCTTATAAGTTCTGTCGTGCATCCGAGAGTAATTGTTAACACTAATTAAACTTCCTCTCCCGTCTAATGAAAGCCTCTCTGGTGAAGTGTTATTCAGGTAGTGAGCACAGTCCAACCTACTATGATATTAATGCAGCTCTTTGGCCATCACGAATTACCATAGTCTATAAGCTCAACATTAATGGAGTTCTCAGATGTAAACAACTACAACTGTATAATGTTGTCTGTAATTTCAATTTATAAATGATTATTATTTAACCGTATTCTGATAACATTATCAGTGATAAAGGCATATAATATTAATATAACTACTCATATTTCAACTGGTAATAATTCTAACAATTATATTTAATATGAATTAAATCAATGATACTGGTATTAACGGGAATATCTACATTACAATATTAGTGTTAAGACAACCCTATTATTACCATTAATTTCAGTGTTATGACGAGAGTGATACTTGGCAATAGCATTATTATCTGAAGAAATATTTTTTTGCTGTGTCAAAGAGCTTTTCAAATAAAATAAAGTAAAACTATCTATTACCTTATACTTAACGTTAAAATAAAATAGGTTCTGAAAAAAATAAAAATGCAATTTGTACTTATCTCCGTTGAACTAGTTCCAAAAGACTCAGGAAGGAAAAACAATGCATGAAGAAAGCCCAACTTTAAAAAAAAAAAAATACCGTCTCCAAAAGAACATAAGGTCAAAACATAGCTTTATTAGAAACAATATGTATTCAATAAGAAAAATTCACTAAAGGGTAAGTTCTCACATCTAAAAGCTATTTGTTTGAAAACCATAAAATAACAATACCTTTTGATTTAAAATTACTTAAGGGAGTCTAACTAATTACGTGTGAGTATTTATATTTATATTTATAGGTAATTTAAAATTATAGGTTAGGATTAATCTAATTATATATAATATAATTTTCTTATAAATATTATTTAATAAAGATAATCCAAAGTTAAATCTTTAAGATTTATTTTAATTATTTTCTTAGGAGGATTATTTATATTCTTATTAGATAGAATATATTCATTAAGGTAATTGAAACATTGTATTTGAGTAGCAATATTAATATTGTTTTATCCGAATTTTATATTTAAAAAAAATAAAAAAAAGGGGTAAGTTAAAATAAAATGTAAACCAAATATAATATTATTATCATTATTCTCCAGTTTACTTGCTACTTAGAAAAGACCTTTATTAAATACAACAATTGAATGTTGAAAATGATTCAATTGTTGTTTCAAAGTAATGACAATAATATTGTTAATGATAAATAGAAATTTTATAATGATATTATCCTCTAGATTAAATGGAGTAAAAGAAAAATAGAAGAAGAATAATAACCTTAGGATGAATGTCATTCATCTAAATGATTATAATGCTAGTAAATATTTGATTGAATAATGAGACCAATATTTTGGTTTACCATAATAATTATATGGGTGTTAATATTATTGGTAATACCTTAAGGTCTATAATAATATTTCTAGGTGATGTCAGATTGGTACCTTTCTTTTGATTATCATCATAAGAGAGGAGTGTGAACATAGCAATAAATACTAATACAAATTTTAAGATCAATACTAGCATCATCAACATATTAATGTTGCATTATAGCGAGTAAAACTATTGTGGTCACTTAACTTAATGAAAAAAAAAAAATTGCTGCATTTTCAAGTGAATTTTTTTTTTTTGGGCATTACACTTGGTTGCAAAATTTGATTTAGAAGAAGGAGTCTCAGGCACAAGATACAATCCTACCACTCAGAACCTTTCCCTATGGAAAAAATAAAAGAACACAAGGAAGCCAAGGCTTTTGGATGTAGTACAAGAAATGAGAGGATCTACAATCGTCAATACAATGAAGGAAAGTACTCCAACAGAAGCAACAACCATAACTATGCACTCTGCCATGTTTACAAAGGATGTCGTAGAAAACATGGAAAATAAGATAACAGAGTATGAGAAGAGACTCAAGTTATCAAATGATGAAATAAATAAGTTATTCATTGAGGGAGTCTGATTAAAGCAACAATTGCAACAAGCCACAGATGTAAAATGGGATGAAATAGTTTTCTATCATCCACCTACTCTAGTTGAAGATCCACAAATCCAATAGTTGAAGGAAGAGATTGAAAACTTGAAGAAACATAATATGGATGATGTCAGGAAGCATGTCTTGAGTACCTTGAAGGAAATATTAAAGCATAGATTTGGAGTTTTAAAAGAGAAGATAAGTGGAGTCCATGAGGGTTTTAGTCATTTGGTGTAAGCTTTAGAACAAATAAATAGTAATTTCCCAATCCTAGAGGAATTACATAAAAGATGGTAGCCCACTTACCATATTTTAACCACTTTATGCAAAGCAACACAAAGGGATCCTGATGCACCTCTGAGGTTAAATCCTACTCAAGAGATGGTGAAGGAAGTTATTGATGAGCATAAGTATTTGATTGACATGAAGAAGGTAGAGAATAGAAGGAATTCCTTTGATTCAATAAAACACTGTTTCAGTCCTTTGGTCATTAGAGATGATGGACAATTCAAGTATATGGATGAATGGAAGAATGAATTTGATCAAATGGTTCCTCAATGCTTGACATGTATTCAGGGTGATGGTGATATCAATCTGGAGAAATTTCACACTATTCTTGATGGAATTATGACATTGGATAATGGTTACACAAAGTTTGTTGTAGATGCCAAAAACTTCCTTGATAGCAGATGGAAAAGTCACCTTACAAACTTCACTGCTGCACATGAATTCAAGTGGTTGAATGAATTAACAATAAGCAAGTGGTAGGAAAAATATCTAGGCTTAGATGAATATTGATCGACATCATCAGAAGGAAAACATATCATAAAGTAAGAGCTTTTCATAGGTCTTAGATGACCACGAGCTTCTTACTCAAATATTAATAGATTGGCATGTGTTAGTTATCTCTAATATGTTTTATCTTTTCAATTAAGTTTTGTTATCAAAATTCATGTCCTTTGCTCTGAAGCTTGTTTCCTCTCATATAAATAAGAGAGACCAAGACTTAAAGGAGGTATTAGATTAGAATATAGTAAAAAGGAGTAGATTAGGGATTGATACAATCTTTACATCAAAAAGGACCAAGATGCACGTGTGCATTTTGGAGTTAATGAAAAATATTTGATTCGTTGGCCATATGTTGGTATCAATTGTTTATTAAGTTAATTGAAGATATTATCAGTTTGTCTCCATATTTGATATTTCCCTATTGTTTAAATTGATATTTCAAGCATATTTGCAATTTATTAGTGCACATTTTATGTATTTGTGTGGTACAATTAATTGGGTATTTCAAGTAAAAATTGAAATCCTCTTGATTATTCACAACAACTTAGAATTATTATTTTGGATTATTAAAGAAGAATCTGATAATTACATCCCTGCTTATTTATAATACAAGTTATAAACATAAAAAGGTCAAACAATTATAATTATTTCCAATTATAATTCACTTAACTTTGATTTCTATTTGACTCCATATACCCAATAGAGCACTAGTCCCTCACATTCCATCATTTAGTTTCACTTTATTTTAAATATTTCACATCTGTTAACTGAACATATTTCTTTGATATTTCTTATACAATCTATACCAAAATAATAAGTTATTTATCCACTCCCACTTTCCATTGTGGATAAATTGCTTTAGGGAATAAACACAAATTAAGTCTTCCTCATTCATATAGTTGTACCCCCTAGGTTTTAGCAGAACCTGAAGAGAAGAAGGTCTAAACCATTTGGCCTTGTATGTTACCCTAAAACATTCCAAGAGTTTGGAAGCCTCTTGAGGTATTTTACCTACATTTTTGAGAGCTAAAATAAACAATGAATAGGGGAGAATATGCCCTCCACTTAAAATTTCAACACACTTTCTATGTTGGTATTTTAAGTAGAAAGAGAGGAAGAGGGGATTCTGGGAAAGAATGCATCTCAAAAAACTAGTTATCCCTACTCCACAATCATAGAGACAAAGAAAACCACCAAGAACTACCATGTTTCTTCCAAGATAGATATGGTTGCACCTAATATCGTACCACCATGAATGGAAATGAGCAAGACATCTAAAATCTACTAATGCCACATAGCGATGCAAAACAAGATAAGATGAAAATCAATATTAATTAGATGAAATAGGTGCATCAATACAAGGAAGAGCACCACAATCCTTAAGGTGTTGAATTTTATCACTCAAAGCCTTATATTCATTAGTAGAATGACCATATATTATATGATATGCACAAAATGAACTCTTGTAAAATTTCTTTCATTTTTCTTGAGGGAGAGATATCAAATGATCTTGGAGAAGTCTTGGAAAGATACTCTCTTGATAAATAGTAGAAGATGTTCCTTTCTTTTGCAAAAAATATTTCTCTTGCTTAGTAGAAGGTTCTATACATACATAAGACTCTTTAGCTTGTGATATTTTGTACTCTCTCTTAAAGGATGGTGTAAAATCTAGTGAACATGGGTAATTGTTACTAAGACATGCATTTAAAGGTGTCCTAGGAGTGTTTTGCATGATGAAATTTATATTAAGTGAAGATTTCTATGATTCTTTCATTTCTTTCAAGGGACAATAACTAAGACCACTAGTTTTTTCTATCAATTTAGGATGCACCAAGGTTAAATTTGGCTTAGAATAATCTTTTGTAATAGTGTTGGTATTGAGTGAAGGCTTTTTTTTATGCTTTGTTTCTTTTGAGGGAAAATAACCAAGACCACTAGTGGTTTCTTGTATGTTAGGCTCTATAGGGACACAAATACCTTATTCTCTAGCACTGCATCCTTTTCCACTATAACCAATTTTTTCATAAGTTCATAACCTCTTCCATAATTTTTTTTCCATTTCTTTCGGATTTGGTGTTTGTTCATAATCAACTTCATCAAAGCTTGTTGTGTAATTTTCTTCTTCTTATAAAGTGGTTGAAGTGGATGCTTTCGAAGGTTCTTTAGAATTATTGTTGAAATTACCACTGGTTATTTTCTCTTTTAGAATCTTGTGTTACGATCTTCTATTCTCCCATGAATTTAGGTGTGAAATCTAAGGAACCCCAATCATTCTCCAATAAATTTGTGAATTTTTTCAATATTATTCTCTTTTTGTTCTTCTTGCACGGGTTCCACTTGTGTACTTGGTGTTAATGTTTTCAAAGGACTTGTCTTGTCTTTCTCAATGTGCAAACTATCTGGTTCAGGGTTAGCCTTGATTGTATAAACCTTTTTTTAATAGAAATATTTCATTATACGATGAAGAGTATAAAGAACTCTTGCATTTCATGAATCCATGGTCTACCTAAAAGAAGATTATATGAAATATTATCATGCATGAAATGAATAGGATTTTTCAATGTGGCCTTTCCAACTATAATAGGTAATGTGATCACACCAAGTGGTTGTTTTCCTATGCTATCAAATCCATAGATAGATAAAGAATCTGGTTCAAGCTTACTCTTATCTATTCCAAGCCTATCCAAAAGGTTTATGCTACACATGTTAAGGGTTGAGCCATTTTCAACAAGGGTTCTCTTTATCCCAGTCATATTAATAAGAGCTATTATCATGAAAGCTTCATGTTGGTTTTGCACTTCCAAAGGATGTAGCTCACTTTGGTGGAAAATAATGTCAATTCATTTCTTGAATTAGGGTTGATATATCATTTGGGTTTACACTAGGAGGAATCACAACCTTTTGCAAATCCATTTGAAGCATACTATGGTAATTAGGTGATGCTTGAATAAGATCCCATAAGGATATCTTAGCAAGAGTATTTTTAATTTGTTCAACAAGATCATACTCCTTTCCACTATGTAAGGGAAAATGAGGAGCACTAGGAAAGATAAGTTGAGGTAATGGTAATGAAGTAGGTATGGTTTATAGTTTCCTATTGCTCCTTGTATTATATGTGTGAGCAATGGTATTGTAACTCAACTACTATGAAACATTGTTACTATCAAGTTACCTTGTAAAGTTCAAGATATCTCCTAGACTTAATGGTTTCTTTTCAAGTGGTTCTAAGATGAGCACATGTTTATTTTGAACTTGAGGTTGATGTGAGGGTGGGTAAAGGATAATAAGTTTATTAGGAGATGACTTAGGAGGTCCAATAATTAGAGGACTTTTAGGAGGAATCAAGGGATATCTAATGTTCATAACCTCAAAAGAATTATCCTTATTTTGATTATATTTTAGCGAAGGAGAGTCTAATGTCACATCATCATCTTCATCTAATGAAGCCACATTACTATTGTTTGAAAGACATGTTTCAATGCTATCAACCTCTTTTACCATGATATCTTCCCTAGTAGGAGAGATTTTAGGAGAGGAGAAAACAAGATGTTGATCACATTCCATGGTTAGATTTTTTAAGATAGCTTCATCACAAGTAAGGGAGGCATCAAGAGAAGAACAACTATGATTTTCTTGCTTGCCAATGATTGCATCATTTTTTTAACAATATCATCCCAAGTGGGAAAATAATTAGGAGAGGGAGAAAAAAGACTCTCATGACTCTCAATGAGTGTATATATTCTAACACCAAAATTATATCTTTCACGAATAGGGGATATATTAGGAGAATAAAAAATGTGATTGTAAATGTTATCTATGATTACATCCCCTTGTCCTATAATTTATTCTCAAGTAGGAGAGGTAGGGGAAGAGAAACAAATAGGATTGTCATGGTTCTCAATCATTGGATCTCCTAACACAAAAATATCCTCTTCACAAATAGGAGATATTTTTGTAGAAGAACAAATGTGATTGTCATGATTTTCCATGATTGCATCCTCTTTCACTAAAGCATTCTCACAAATAGGAGAGGTGTTGGGAGATGAATGGATACTAGGTAAAGTAATGTTAATAAATGTGTCAAGGATATCATCTTATTTTGTCATAATATCTTCCCAAGTGGGAGAAGTAGATGGAGAGGGAAAAACAAGAATTTCATGATTCTCAATGATTGTATCTTCTTTCACAAAGATACCTTCATCACTAGTAGGAGAGGTATTGATAGAAGAAAAATTATAGTTTTTATGATTATCCATGCTTGTATCTTCTTGCATCATATCATCTACACAAATGGGAGAGATAGTAGGGTTTGAGTGAAGGATAGGAAAGGCGATATTAAGGAATGTGTCAATGGTTTGGTTCTCTTGCATTAAGATGTTCTAATAACTAGGAAAGATAATGGGAGGATGGCTAACATGTTTCTTAATGACCTCATTTATTTACTATAAATTTTACTCATAAGAGGGGATGTTGTACTTATAGAATCCATCCTTAACCATGTCAAAACCACTTCTTTGAAGAGGAAACATGCTGACATGAAAAGTAATCTATCAAACTTATGCAATGCTTTAGAAATGTAAATAATTGTCCTATAGATTTGATCATTTTCAATGCTAGAATAATTTTGGAATGATTTAAAATGGCTACACTAAATGGATGATTAGACCTAAATTCATAAAAGAGAAATTCCTAAATTCCTAAAAATTTCTAGACTAAAATAGGGGGTTACCAACATATCTGGAAACTTTGCAAAAAAACCACAAAAAGGATTAGAAAAGTTGGGTTTTGTAGGCCCTAAAGGACTCATTCACATATGGATGAATGCGTCTCTGTTCAAGGCTTTTAAAAATGAAAATTTTATTTTTTTGAGTTTTTTTATGTGTTCTCTATTCTAGGTTGCAAACTGGTACTTACAGTTTCATAATTCTAGAAAATTAAAATTGACTGCAAGTGGAAAATGATGCTAAATGATAGGAATTTTCCTGAAATTGAAATGAGGTGAATGATGGTTGAGTAGCGAAAATGGTAGGGTAATGATAATTTTTTTAGAAAATGACAAGAATTTTCCTCCTTGTGGCTCCCAAGGCTATGGTAAAAAAATTCCCTAACACTGTGGACCCTATGGAAATCTGATCTGGTAACATACAAGGTGTGGAATGTATGTTGTAAGGAATATATTTTCAAATCCAAATTGGGTTCCTTTTCATGCTCATAGGAAACTAGCTAGAGACAAGTAGGAAGTATTTGAAATTTGTGAAGATGGAGGATTCATTCAATCAAGAAGGGATGATTTTAAGTAGAAACTGTATGAAGTAAATCCAAGGTTTCTAAAAGTGCTTTACAAACAAAGTGAAGCAGATCTTCAATAAAGTTACTATAAAAAAATATCTCTGAATAGAGTTTTATCTAAACAGGAAGCCTATCGTCAAGATAGATCTCTTGCATATGGCATAAGGTGAAAAAACCCTAGAATCTAGTGGGAGGAGGAAAAAAAATGATCCAATCAATATGTTGCTCCAGGTCAAAGGGATTCACTTAGGGGAAAGCAAAAGGACCACAAGGAAGGCTCGACTCAGGGAAAAAATACTGAAGGTAAGCATAGGGATAGAAAAATTAGAGAGATTCAAGAGAAAAATGGAGTTGAAAAAAAAAAAATAGTCAAAAGGAGAAGGAGCAGGGAAAAGGTCAAAAGGGTCATGGAAAGGGCTCAAGCCTTTATACATCAACAAAGGAAGAAGAAAAATACTACAAAAAGAAATGCAAAAATGGTAGCTTAATGCAAGAAGGAAAAATTGCAATGGAGGCGAAAGGCTGCCCCAAATGTAGACTCTGAAGCAAGGGCACAAGTCCAAGATCAAAGGATAGGAAGTGAGAAAATGTTGCTTTTAGATCAAAAGGGCATTGTGAAGATCACCCTCCCAAAAAATTTGTTGCAACCTCAAGTTCAAGATTTGCATAATAGAGCTTTAATTTGTAAGTTCTCAAATCTCACACTTGACCTAGATGTTTTATAGGATTTTCTATTTCATGAATGGGTAGGTATTTCAAAGGTGTTCTATCTTTATAAAGAAAAGGGTGTCTTCATTGTGATTTTTCATGAAAAATATGATAGAGATTCTATTTGCAAATTAAAGTCTTTGGTATTCAAGGGATCTGGTCTTTATATACAACCCTAGTCTCCAAACTTTAAGCCAAATGATCTAGTCATTAGGGTTAGACCTATCTGGATATAGTTGCAGGCTTTAGCACTAGAATATATAGAATTGCAACTAATAGAAATAATGACAAATCAGATATGGATTTTTCTTAAACATGACAAGTATTTTTTGAATAATACATCAAATCCGGTAAGGGTATGGATAATGTTAGATGCCACAAAGCCAATGCCTGCTCAAATACAAATAATGTCAAAATATGGCCTGTGGACACAACATTTTATAGTAGAAACACCTGAAAAAACTTGCACAAAGTGTCATTCTTTGGAAAATTGTAGTAGTGTTTGTACAACAAGGGAGGAATGTAACATGCTAGAGAATTAGGAGAGGGTATGTTAGGAAAATATGTCATCTAAGGTAGTCTCTCATACAACTAAGGAGCAACAATCAAAGTTACATATTGAAGTAGTGAGGAAAGAATAGTCAAATATCACTAAGGAACATGAAATGATAGTTTCTGGTGTAAGCAAGGACTCTTCATGCTTCCAAATTTCTCTAACACACAAGAAATTTACTCTATTAAAAAGGAGAAAGGGACTGATTCTGCATTTGTATAACCTAGATCTTCCACAAATTTCACAACATATGAATAATATTATTAAAAAATGAAGTATCAAAGTGTCTGGTTTCTACAAATTCTAATAAGGAGTTGGAAACTTTAGCTCAAGATCTACTTTATTCAATTGGTTCAAACCTATTTGATGACTTAGTAAATGTAATATCAAAGGAGGATAAATTTGTACAGTTAAGTGCAGTGTTAGGATCAAAATTTATTGGGCTAAATGCTTTGCAAATTGGGGATAAGTTGGATGAGTTGGAGCATGAACTATTTTTTATGATAGGAAAGGTTGATAATATTAAAACCCTGGGGAGAGGAGGGAGAAATCCCAAGGTGGTAGAAGTGAAGGAAGAGTCATTGGTATTGGATCAGGGTCCTACAGTTGGCACCATGGTGGCATGGGTTAAAAATGAGGATGATAATTTGGAAGAGTTTTATTATTATCAAACTTGTCTCTCTCACAAACTTAGGCAAGCCAACAAGTGTTAAATAAATCTTCAGGTAACAAAAGCAAAAAGTTCAATGCGAAGAAATTGAAGGAAGAAATAGAAATAGGGATTCAAAAAACTCTTAATAGAAATATTGTTATGTCTGTGACCAAATGCCCGAGGAGAGCCGGTTGCTCTCCTTGAGTGCAATGAAGATAGTTTCATGGAATGTCAGGGGAATTAATGCCTCTAACAAGCAAGCTCAAATCAAGCATTAATTAGATGTTTGTGGAGCAGACATAGTTTTGCTTCAGGACACAAACACTTCAAAAAATACTTATGAAGAAACAATTCATAAATGGAAAAAGTGTAATTTAGCACATTCTCCAACCCAAGGTGCCTCTGGGGGTCTCGTATTTTTATGGATTTCTAAGGTCATTAAGGTAGTTTCAATAAAAAATGATAACAATTGGCAATTATTGTAGGTGAAAAAAATTGATTTGAAGCTTTGGGTATTAAATATTTATGGCCTGACATCCATGATGGACAAGAAAATATTATGGGATGAGATTACACAAATCTTAGTTGGAAAAAGTGATGGAAAAGTTGTGTTGGTAGGTGACTTCAATGTGATAGCCTCATTGGAGGAAACTAAAGGATGGATCTACCCTCCACAAAGAGTAATTAATGAATTTAAGTCCTTCATTATGAGTAATGCACTAAAAGATATTATAATTGCAAAAGGTTTGTATACTTGGAAAAATCAAAGGCATAACTTCTTACAAATTGTAGAACGTTTGGATAGGTTTCTTGTTACTCTAAACTGGTTTATTGGGGATTATGTGTTATCTTCAGATATTTTAACTCTTCTTGGATCTGATCATTATGCCATTTCAATGGATATAACAAGGACTGGTTTGGGGTTTAAATGACATTCATCTATCAAATTTGAAAAGATGTAGTTGAGACACCTACATTTTTTACCATTATTGCATCAATGGTGGGCAAGCACACCTTATCAAAGGGGTACAAAAATATATCAATTCTATAGAAAGTTGCAATTTGTAAAACAACAGATTAAAGCCTAGAATATATAGGTTTTTAAAAATATTTTCCAACAAAAGGAAGATATTTCTAAGGAATTATTTGAAATCCATGAGCACATCATAAAGAATGGTTTGGATGCTTCAACTTTTGATAAGCATAAATTTTTTTAGGCATAATGGGAAAAATTAAGTGCACAAGAGGAAATGTTTTGGAGGAAAAATTATAGAGAGCTATGGTTGAAGGAGGGAGATTGTAATACTAAATATGTCCACTCATTCACTCAGATCAAAAAGGCTGCTAACATAATTTTTTAAATTAATAGTGCCATGGAAGGGAGGTTTCTCACAAAGGAGTCTGATATCAAGAGGAAGGAGTGGAATTATTTTCTAGTATGCTCTTTGCACCTCAAAGCAATACTTCAAAAAGTTTGAAGGATGAAGAGGAGCTATTAGATGTGATTCCAAAGATTATTGGTGAGGAAATTAATAAGGGTTTGTTTAAGCCATTTACACTAGAAGAATTGAAGAATGTAGTATTCTCCTTGCCACTGGATAAAGCACTAGGGCCAGATGGTTTCACAACCATATTTTTTCAAAAATGTTAGGAAGTGGTGGGTTTTGATCTTCTTTTGGCTATACAAGAGTCAAGAAGAATGGGTACAATGTTGAAACAATTCAATGTAACAAATATTGCTATCTTGCCAAAAGTTAAGGATCCCAAAAATTTTGTAGACTTTAGGCTAATCTCACTTTGCAATAAAGTTTATAAGATATTTACAAAAGAAATCTATTCAGATTGCAACCCTTCATTTCATCTATTATCTCCAAAGAGCAAGGAGGATTTGTGCCAGGGAGGGAAATAGTTGAAGGGGCAATTGTTGCTCATGAAGTATTTCATTCAATTAACATGAACCATTTACCTACTTTCATTGTCAAATTGGACATGATAAAAGCATATGATAGAGTGGAATGAATATAATGCCCCACCATGCAACCCCAAAGGACACTAAAACATCAACATTTATGACACAATTTTTTTTTGAAGGGTAAACTAACTACAAACATGCACTAACATACAATACATGTAATGCAATTATACCAATGCAATATCAACTACGTCCTTTGGGGCACATGTGACAGAGTTACTAAACATTAACCCATTCCTTAATGATAATTAATGAATTCAAAGATTACATTGTGAAACCCTAATTTATAGAATAAGTAAGCAATGTGCATACATCCATACTAGTACATCAATGAGGAACATCCATAAATGTATACATAACATAATCAAGTGTATATATAAGAACATTACAATGATCCAATCAGAGTATACAAGTACATCACAATTATGATATGAAATTACATCATTCAAGGATTACATCAATACAATTGTACTTCCCAACATGAACGAGAATAGTAAAACAACATGGAGTAATACAACCAAAATGAACAAGTAGAAAGCATCAAGACTAATCTAGCTCTAGTACATATCAGAGTCACTGCAACTAGTACAACTCAATCTTTAGTTGGGGACCCAATGGGGTGCAAAGCACGTTCCACCTGACCACGTGGACCCTAAGGCCCACCCCCCATGCTTGGAGATGACAAGAAAGAACCACAACCCAAACAATCAGGTGAATAATGGCAAACAAAACTTGACAACAAGAGCGACAATAAACACAAGCAAACATTCACTTCCAGAGGAACAAAAACAACAAGGGGAAAAAAATAAACATACACAGTTGCTTAAGGGTAGAGTGTCATCCCATGTCTTGACATGGGTTACCCAATACAGATCTTCATAGCTTACCGAACCTCATCCTAGGTTACCCTGGCAACCTCAACTGATCCCTGGCCCCCATTCTTACACATGTGGAATCAACTCACCTTTCATGAAGAAAAGGTAGTTTATTTTCCATTCCAGGCCTTCTTGTCTCATCCCAAGCGTAAACGAGTTCTTGGGCCATGAGAGAGACATACATTATCTTTCACTAGTGTGAATTACTACCCACCCCCTAAATATTTATTAGGCTATCACTTGATTACTCAACTTCCACATGAGTTACCCAGGATACCACTTAGGGTTCCAGCCCCCATGGGAAGCCACTCTCCCTTGTAGCAACAAATCTCATAAACAAAAACGGGGTAATCCATCTTGCACAAAAATATCAAGGCCAAAAAGTAAATACATCAACTGAGGGATTCACCATCTCACGCTAGAAATTCACAGTAAAATTGCTCCAAGTGCAAGGCTAAACCACCAAAACCAAATTGAACAAAAGATCAATGGCTCATGAAGAACCAATACAAGAACCAATTAAAAACAACATTTTCTTTCCCCTCCTTTGGAAACCCAACAAATCACTAATACAAAGGGGTTCCCAATGAAGTGGCAATAATAGCTTGATCTCATATCCAAAATCAGACTCAAAATCAAAACAACCACACTGCCAATACTACATCCCAGGAAGACATTACTTTCACAACTCATGTTACATAATTCATCCAATTATCAAAATCAAACAATTATAAATAGAAACAACTTAAATTCCAAAAATCACCCACATAATTTACCATAGGGAGCCAATCCATCACTGCAACCAAGACAAGCACTATTTAAAACAATCTCACAATGACCAAACAATTAGAAACGACTCCATTAATAACCATCACTTCCATTTGAACAATAACCAAGTTCCCTAACACTCCTCAATCAACACAATACTTGATATAACCATCAATTCAATAGTACAACCAATCATATAAAAGAATGACTTAATCACTCATAATGGATAGTCCTATAGGTAATCCTAAGAATAATAACTTAGTAACATTATTTATTCTCACTATCCTAACTTAGTTATAACCCTAATTATATTTGATTGCAACTCACTTAAAACAACACTTAAAACAATTATACAACACTTACGACCAATCCAATTCCTAGATCATAAGGTCTTTTCTCGAAGTCAAGATAGATTCCCAAATGTATAAAAATAAAATAATTTAATTCAAATTTATGAAATATAATCATTTATTTAAAGAGACCAAAATATTCTTTTCTAACATTTAACTACACAAGCCCCTTGATTCAACAAGAGAAAACATAAAATATTGTCATATAAATTTCTTCAACAAAGGACTTTCCCTAAGCGGACCTAAATACCCTTCTAACAATAACCATCCGACCTGTTTTATTAAATAATAACCAATAAATAAATAGCAATCTATTAAAGGCATAGGTATTACCATCACACATTCTATCTATATCGCTTATTTCCTTTATGAAATAAATCACAATTAGAAGGGTAGAATATTTTGTTATCATAATTTCAATTTCTAACTATTCCCCTAATTGATATAATTATCATGTATGGTTATATAATGCTAGATTTTCTTTTCTTTATTATCTATATATATTAAGGCCAACTAACATCACATACAAGTATAAATACATATGTAAAAATATCTATATAATTGATTAAAAGAAATCTAAGGCATATTTGATTAACTATTCAAAATGCAAAATATCTAAATATATTACTGTAATTAAGGTAAATAAATTTTCACCCACAATTTTATTCTTTAACTATAATCATTATACAAAATAATATAAGTACATATATTTCAGATCTCAAATAAACCAAACAGCAGATTTCTGTTAAATACAACTTCAAATTATAATGAGATATTCATCTAAGTACACGCAAGTATATATATATATACACACTAGTGAAAATTGAAGACTATTCTTAGCAAGGAGCAACAAATTAGAAAATACCGATCCCTGAATGTACAGGCAGCGACAATATCATACTAATACCTCCATTGAATACTAATACAAAGAATATACCAAATTTATTTAAGACAAACCTGGTGAATTTGACCAGATCGGTATGATTTGATACTTGCTTAAGATGTGAATTTATTCCTCAGCCGTGGATTGATGGGATCTCGATTTGAAGGTAAGGTTAAATTCTCTCTGTTTTTTTTTGAAATACAAGTGTCAGTAGGCTGAGTATTTGCAACGACACAATGAATATAGACTGAGTACTTCCAACAACACCTTTATCCAAGGATTGGAAGAATAGAGGAGGTGCATGAGTTACTTTACTGAATGCCTCAAAAATAAATGTCATCTCATGCAAGACACACCATTATGGGTCTGCTAAGAGGCTTAAGTAACTCTCAAGAAAAATGCAGTAGGCAGCGTGATTGAAGCACACAAATGCTTTACAGGCTTGACCATATAGCATTGCAAATGGAGTTTAATTGTAATGGTTTTAGCCATAAATATGCCAGCCATGTATCGAATTCTAGATATTCTACAAATGCTCTATATAGCGAACCAACTAGGGTTTACCTGGAATGTTTTCTAACAATATAATATGCCAGGTAGAGTTTTACTGTACGAGTATAATCCCTGCCATCGACGACAGTAAGTGCCAAAGGGAAGTGAGATAAAGTATATTGACATTGTACTAATCCCAATTGGAATTATCTACATAGGTATTGATGGTTTAGTATGCCAAATAAAGACGAGCATTAACAAAACTGATAAAAGGATTAACTATTAGAACATATCTTCTTCTTTCAAGCTTCCAATCCCCATTCACTATTGTTTCAACGATGGGTGTAGTCAGCCGGGTCTTATTATTAGGAGACACAAGCTTTACGTGGTCTCCCATGCATGCAACAAAAGGGAGACTAGACATGGTATACAATGATGCTAAATATTTATCTTTTCCTTTTTCTTAATTTACCAGTGAAAACATAACCTAGATCAAGTTCCAAATAAGGGAGCATCCCACTTACCTGAGGTCCTTCGTTACTCTTGATAGATTCGAGTCTTCCTATCACTCACCACTTCTGCATTTCCACATCAACATTGTCATTTTATCGATGCCAAGGCTCTTTGGAGATTGTTAATGATACTAAATGAAACAGTCTAAAAAATAAGCATGTGCTGTAATTATGCGCTTAGCTATGGTTTCCATGCATGTCAAAATAGGGAGAGGAATATAATCCGAATGATATGTATCCACGACTATTCGAGACAAGACATGGGTTCCTTTCACAAACTTTTGAATCCGATTCATTTCGAGGGAATATCATTCCCTCCCCCCAAAGAATTCAAACATTCCATTATTTATTTTCTGGTGTCAGTAATGGATTTGGTTTGGTGTCTTCGAAGAAATTTCAATAGTTTGAATCAAGCCTGAAAATAGTGAATGCATTCATTCCCAATGTCGGATAATAGAGTAGAGAGATATCCTTTCAAAAGATAATTACTAACCAAAAGAAAGCTGTCTTGATTTCTGAAACAAAAATCAAACAAAATCTCCAATAAAACACCCCATTTCCTTTTTGACACTTAGCTCGAAACTATGCATGCTCTGCATGTGAGCTCTTTCCATTTATTTTTCTAATTGCGTTTACATTCCGATTAAAAATCTTATCTCTTTATTTGATTAAAAATCACATTATTTTTCTATATCTAATTAATTATCCTCACACAAATAATAAATTATTAATTGTTATTAATTACCATTAAAACAATACTTCTTATAAAACAAATTAATTTATTTATTTACTAATAAACTATTTACTTAATGTTTCACATAATTAATTTATTAAACTATTGCTTAGACCCCAAATTTATATAAATTACTTAGTAAACAACTTTTAATTTAATTAACTGATTTAACCAGGCCATTAAAATAATATGTTTACCACATAATCCAATAACACAATAAACAATGAAATCACAAATAAACACTTACACAAATGTCCAGACAGACTGATACAGAGGGGCACTACGCTGAATTCTTTTTATGAAAATTCTCTCAAAATTTGGATTTGACAAAAAGTGGTGTAAATGGGTTCATTCTTGTTTGTCAGGGGCTAAATTTTTAGTTATTATTAATGTCTACCCTTTTGGATTCTTCAGTGCAATGCAAGGGGTAAGGCAAGGGGATCCATTATCTCAATTTCTCTTTAGTATCATGGCAGAAGAGTTAAGTAGAGCAATTCAACAAAGGCATTCCCAGGGATTGTGACATGGGTTAGAGATTCCACACATAGGATTTTCAATAACTCAATCCCTCTTTGATGACGAAACAATTCTATTTGGGAAATATTCTATGGTAGAAGCTTCTCAAATAAAATGGGTCTTAGAAAAATATGGATCAACATTTGGGCAAAAAGTTAATGCAACAAAATCAAAGATTTATGTATTCAATACAAAGCAAACAATAATGAGGAAAATTATGAGGGCATTGGGGTTTCACTTACCTAACCTTCCTTGTACATATTTTGGAATTCATTTTTTGTAGGGACTAATAAGGTTTCATACTAAGGGAAAGTCATTGATAGATTAAAATCAAGGATCTTGGTGTGGAAAGCTAGGTGGTTGTCATTAGCAAGACACATCATGTTGATTAAAATAGTCTTAGAAACCATCCCAAATTACTTCTTGGAAATTCTTATAGCTCCCCAAAATTAGTTTTGCTAGAAATTGAAAAGATTATTAGAAATTTCCTTTGGAAAGGAAACATGAATGATCAGAAAAAAGTACCATTGATCTCTCTGCAAAATCATGACGGTGGACAAGATGAAAGGAGGAGCAGGTATCCAAGATCTTTCGAGTAGAAATTTATCTTTTGGTGCAAAGTAGGTATGAAAAATGTACCATAAGGAAAATTCAAAATGGTGTATGTTAATGCAAGAAAAGTATTTATACTATGACAATCCAACAAGAATATTTACAATCTCAAACCCACTAGAAGGGTCAGCCACGTGGAATTTTCTAATCTAATGTAGGAAAGTCATCAATTAATACTTAACATGGGAAGTCAATAAATGAGGAAGAGGTAAAATTTTGGTTAGATTCATGGAATGTCTTCCCTCCACTTCAATATTTTGGAACTGGAAGTTGCAAGGGACACACTCATTAGTGTATGGCAGACAAAGTTAAAAGATTATGTAGGGGAGGTAGATAGGTTAATAGGAACGGTATCTTGGAAATATGTATCATGCATTGCAGTTCTAGCTACACAATAGGTTCTCATCCAAAACTTGTTAAAGGATAGAGAAGTGTTCTTTTCAACCAAGTTAGATAGGGTTATATGGGCCCCTACAAAAAATGGAAGTTATTCAATAAAGCAAGGGTACAAAGATTTACTTAATAATGTTGATCATTTACTATCTCAAAGAGCATACTATGTTTGTTGGAATGATAGAGTGTTCCCCAAATCAGGAACATTTGCATGGTTAGTCCTAAAAGGAAAAGTGTTGACAAGTGAGAGGCTAATAAAATTGGGGATGACAGATCCTTTGAATTATGTCTTATGTAACAAAGTATTAGAAGACACTAATCATTTGTTATTAAATTTCCCATATGCAAAAAGCTATTGGGAATCCATTAGACATAAAATAAATTTGTATCTTCCACTACCATGAACTATTTGGGAATTATTTCAAATTTGTCTAGTCTTATATAAGACATCTTTATTCGCTAGTGTTTTGAGAGTCATTCTGACAATAGTTGTTTGGTCCATTTGGTGGGAGAGGAATAAGTCCATCTTTAGGAAAGAAGTTTCTTCAGTAAGTTGTACTATTTTGAAAATTGAGAAAACTATGTAAGAATCTGTTAATGCGTATGTTCAAGAATGCAAGAATGTCAATTAAATGTTCACAAATTGGGATAACAACATTTTCCAGAATTGGGAGTATATAATATTTCCTTTTAAGGGTAGCTTACACAAGTTCATAAATATAAAGTTGGATAGGAGCTTGATTAAATGGAAACCACCTCCTCAAGGTTTTCATTAGTTGAATTTTGATGGGGCTTCAAGAGGGAATCCAAGAATCTCGGGGGAAAGAGTTTGCATTTGAGATTAATTTGGTACAGTGATAATAACTAAGTCCTTTCAACCCCCTTAGGGTACAAACAATACAAGAGAAGCTCAAGCAATGTTGTTGGGGCTACAACTTGCTATCAAAGTTGGCTTTCCAATTTTACATATAGAAGGGGATTCTATGATTATTATAAATTAATGCAAAGAAAGGAGGAGTCAGAGTTGGAATTTGAATTATATTCTATAGAAGATATGGCTTTTGATAGATAAGTTGCAATCATATCACATTACTCATACATATCGTGGGGGTAATAAGGTGGTAGATTGTCTTGCAAACATGGGGTGCGATAATCAGGTGGTCTCAATTGAAAATAAAACTTGCAGTTTAGGAGCACATCCTCATTTAAATGAACTAATTGAGTAGGATAGAATTTCAACATAATTAAATATGGGAGCCTAATAGCTAGAAATCGAAATCAGGTGAAGAAGACAAATAATATGGGCACCAAACTAAATTTATTTGATATTGTACATCAAATATATTGCTTAACTCATACCTAGAAAATGCCTTCAAAAGTTGACAAAGTTGGGCATCAGACTTTCGGAGATCAGAGGTTAGTTTTTTGGCTTTCATAGAATAAAAGGAAGGTAGAAGGTAGAAGAGAAATCTGAACCCTAACAAGACCAAACATAAGTCAGGCTTCTCATTTTGGTTTTTCATCTAGTAATTTCAACATGTTTTTAGTCAAAATGGGGCAAAGGTTACAAGCAAAGGAAGTTAGAAATTTGATCAAAATTGAGCATCAAACTTTCAGAGATCAGACGTCAAATGAACCAAGTGGATGCTTTTTGTTAAAATTTGATGTGTTCCATATGCTCCAAAATTTATCGCCATGTCGAAGTGCTTGAAAAAATGAACCCAACACAACTTGAATTGAGCCAAAAGGAGCTCATATGCTCAAGTTATGCTCAATCAAAGTTGGGTCAAACAGGGTACTAGGGGCTAGTCAGGAAGGTGAAAAAAATGATCATTCAAGAATTCATCAAAATAAACGTCTAAATGAAGAGCTCATTGCCACGATCCAAACACCAGTCATTTCACCAAAATCAAAGTTCATATGTCAAAGATATTACTGGTCGAAGTTGTAGGTTGACTTTGTTGACTGGACCGTACAGATGTTGACATCAGCATGATGCCAATATGCTGACAAAGTAGGTCATACCATATGGGAAGTGACATGGACCAATCAAGGCTTGACATGTGGCATTCTACTCTGACTATGCAATGACGTGGCAGACGATGTGGTTGCTAACTAGGCAATGATTATACACGTTGGTAGTTGACATGTTAGGTCTTCACAAATCAGAAGTTGCCACATGGCCCAATGAGAAGGTGCCACATGGTACCTCATCGTTACTCCTCTAGTGGGTGAGCAGTTGATGGGATTTGATCACACACCCTCCATTCCTCCAATGTGGGAACCTACCATTGCACCATGAAATGCGCTATAACCATATAATGGTGTCAATTTGTTTTGATAGTTAATTGTTTTAGATTTTGTTTTAAAAGTAGATGGGGACAGCAATCGACCAACCAACCTCCCCACCCCCAAAACATATTTTACTACTAGGCCATCATATGGCTTCAAGCATATAATGGGCTCAGGTGTCTTTTAAACAAATCTTAAAATTTGAATCTCCCTAAAATTAAGTATTACCTTCGCAAATTAAAACTATAATCTCCCTTAGAATGTTAGCCCAAAACAATGAAATTACAAAAGGGGCTTAAAATAAATTTAAGTGAAATTTAAAGATTATTTAAAAAAAATAAGGGTTTTAAAGATTTGAAAAGATTATTTTGTAAATGATCAAAAATATATAAGAGCTATTATTTAGGATCATGAGATTTGTAAGGTTTTTTTGCAAAGGGATATTGTAAAGCCTGGAATTATAAGGGCCGTGAATTAAAGGGACAAGGTTATTTTGAGAGATTTATTCTTATAATTGGGGGGATTTTCAAAGATTTACTATTGTAAATGGGAGATATAGTTGATTTTGGAAATCATATGGTTTTAAACCATATTGGGCATATGGGTATGTGCAGGATCATGATGGGCCAAAAAGTGGTGATATGATGGGTATGTGTAGGGTATGTGGTTGGCAACTTTTTTTTACAAAAATTTGATGAAATAAAAAAGGTTTTTAAAGGAGATTCTCAAATTTTGACCAATATAAATTATGGTTTACTTTGAATTTAATAAATAATTATTATTCATTTTCTATTTGAATTATGACTAAAGTCCCGATTGATAGGATGATTGAAAAAAATCTATAGCTTTCAAACGGTATCAAGTTTTTTGAATTTGAAATATGTGTCACATTCTATGCTTCGTATACTATAGGATTAAAAAAGAAGAAATGAATTTCATGAAGTTTTGACCAAGTTAAAGTGGTCAGATACGACTTTTTATATTTTTTTAAAGTTGTAATAAAATTCATAATTAATTATTTACTTGGAAAATAATTAGAAAAACATATTCACCACATCAGGACATGAGTCCTCTACTTATATTTAAAATCTTTATAAAAATTATTATCTTTTTATTGTAGTTAGGGTGGTCAGACAAACACTTACTTCTTATGTTTTCCCTGAAATTTAAGTACTACTACATTGAAATTTCAAATTTTCACCAAATAGATTTAAAAAAAAAAACCTAGTAGTTTAGAAACTACATTCAATTTGCTACAAATTTTATTCTTACATATTTTTGAAATAACATAGATAAGTTATTCAATTTTTTACGCCAAGTTTCCTTACTCTAATTTTTCTAAATATTTGGCCACTTAAGGGTTTGTTTTTTCCATGATGATCCTACTCATACCCATATTTTATGTATAAAAGGGGGGGAATTTAGGGCTTTGGGTAACTAGGTGGTGACTTATGAGATAATTCTGATTTGGGGAGAGAATTATCTTAGAGAGTTGTGAAAGTGAATTGTCCGTCTCTGTGCATTGGTAGCTTGAATTCAAGCTTTTTGTACTTGAGAGACAAGGATTTTTTTTGTAATTCATTATCATCCAAGGAGACATGAGGAGATTTTGTAACAATTGAAGCTTTTAAACCATTTTCTAGAGCATAATCAAGGATCGGTCACTCTGTTGGAGAGGGACCTAGAGATGTAGCCATTTGGTGAACTCCATTATTAACTTGTTGTTTCTTGTCTTCTTTCTCTGACTCTAATTCATTGTTTAATCATTGTAATGTTTGTTAAAGCATTTCAATTATGTAAATTGTGTTTTCAATACCTTCAATTTAATTGTTGTAAAATTTATTATTCACGTGCAACAATCCTAGATCCTAACATCAAATCATTAGATTGTTGGCATTCACAAAAGTGAAGGAAATAGTCAAATTTCACTAAGTCTGATCTGGTCTCAGATGTCGAGCCTTGTGGTTGTGGCTTGTGATGGTTTAAGCAGTATAATGGGTATGAGTCATCTCCAATCTCGGACCCCCAGAAAAGGGAAGTAGTAAGAAGGTTTCACATTTCTTTAAATTCAATCAGGTTTCAGACTTCAAGCTTTGTGGTTGCGGCTTGCAAAGCAATGTAAAGGGTTAACGTGGGATCCCTAATCTCTAACCCCCGAAAAAGGGAATCATTAAGAAGGGAAGCAATACTAAGATCAAACTTCAAGCTTTGTGGTTGCAGTTTGTGAAGTGATGTAAAGGGTATGAGGGATCCCTCACCTAAAAAAGGGAAGCAATAAGAAGGGAAGTAAGAAGAAGACCTAACTTCGAGCTTTGTGATTGTGCTTTACAAAGTGGTGTATAGAGTGCAAGATCCCCGATCCCCGACCCACGAAAAAGGGAAGCAATAATTAGGCTTTGTGGTTGCGGTTTGTGAAGTTGTATAAAGGATATGAGGGATCCTTGACCCCTGACCATCGACAACGGGAAACTGTAAGAAGGGAAGCAGTATGAAGATCAGACTTTGGAATTTGTGGTTACGGTTTGCAAAGCAGTGTAAAGGGTAGGGGGCCCCCGATCCCTGACCCCCAAGAAGGGAAGGAGTAAGAAGATTAGGCTTCAAGTTTTGTGGTTGTGGCTTTCCCTCTCGGGAACTTTTGTAATTAGGCCCTCTTGGGAACTTTTGTATTTATGTACTATTATTATTAATATTATATAGGTTATTTGCCTTTTGCCAAAAAAAAATGATGCTAAATGGCAACCAAAATGACCTATTTTTAAATTAATTTTGATCCAATTTTTTGATTTAAGTGGTTGAAAGTATGCTATTATGTAAATACTATGCAAAATCAATCTAACATTATGTAATTTTTGTTGAATTTTGAGATTTAAAATGAATGCAAAATGCAAGTTTACACGTAAAATGCAATGCAAATTTATGCCAAATTTAGAAACCCTAAATGAAATGAATTAATTCAAATCCTAGATTTTGGTTTGAATTAACTCCAAATAAAAAATTAGAATGCTCAAATACTCAGGTTCACCATAATGAAATAGATAAAAACAGGTTAGGGTTTCAAAACATAGGGTTTTATACTAAATTTGGAATGTTTTACCAAACTTACTATAAATAGAAAGGGAAAAAATAGGGTGTGATGAATCTACCTATTTTCTATTTCATTCAAGAAATGAGATCCTCTAAGATAGAATTAATTTTCAGCCCTTAGGTGAGTCAATTCTATGAAAGATTTGACAATTTCCTTTATGTGTGTGTGGACGAGGGGTAAATTTCAAACAACACTTTTGGGATATGAAAATAAATAGAAAATAACCTCAAATCTATAACCTAAGACTTGATTCATGTAGATGAAGCATATCTCTAATAGAAACAACCAATTTTTGGAAAATTGGATGAGTGGAAGGCACTTAAAACTTACCTCAAAATTAGTTGCATAGTGTCTATAAATGGTTGAAAAATGTCCAAGACCCCCACCCCCACCCATCCAAAAATGACGAATGGGTCTTGAGAAATTTTTTTGAACTAAATTGACAGATCTAAGATGTAATTTTCCAATGGTTTCAAATGAAAATGAAGGAAAATGAGCTCGAGATATAAGTTTATGTGATCTTGACAATTGTTCTCGCAACTTTGACAACTTTTGTAATTTTGCACTTTAGAGATCTCCAATCTTTAATTTTCCTTCAACCTAAAATTTGTAACACAAACAAAAGAGGGATTTTTTTTGTTTTTTGGTGAATGGGGGTTTTCCTTGGTCAAACACTTATTTGGTAATTAAACCTTGATTTAAAATAATGAAACTAGGAAAGGAATGATGAATGAACAATGCAATGTTGCAATTCACCAAACCCTTGAATGAAACATTTAGAAATTTGAAATTTTGATGCTGATATTGCATGAAATGGATTCAATGGATATGGATCTTGATACTTGAAATATGACTCGAATTCTTGCTTGAATCTTTGAAACCCACATCACTATGTTAGATTCAAAAACATGCATGATAATTGATGAATTTGACATGATGCTTGAGATATTGATTTTTTAAAACAAATGCTTGATAAATATGCTCTTGAATGCTCTTGGACAATAATATTTTCTCATATGAATTTTTTTGTCAAGATTCTAGATGTTTTGAATTGATAAAATAACCTTGTATTTATAAAAAATTATCTTTAATTTCCCAAAACTTAAACATCACAAGCTGACATTTGAAATTTGAATTTGAGATGATAAAATTACTGCCAAAATATGTTTTAAAAATGGGTTCCAAGGCCTAGGGAGGACCAATTCAGCCATGAGAAAATGAGTCCTAGATCCCTAAATTCTTGGAACACACATTGCTCAAGGTGTTTAATTATGTGTTGGCATTAATTTTTGTCGGGTTTCCCCTTTGGAAAATGTAATTTATTAGGCTTGTAGATCTAAAATAGGGTGTATTAAGGAATAATCAAGTCCAATTTAATTAAGAGGGCCCAAACAAGTGTGAAAATGTAAAGGGATACATTTTTCAACACTACATTAAGGAATTATTAAGTCCATTTTAATTGAGGGGCCCAAACAAAGTGTGAAAATGTAAAACGATACATTTTTCTATACTACAAATATTAAAATACCACCAACAACATATTTGAATTTCGGTCCTAGCTAAGAAAGGGGACCCAATCACCCATGGGCAATTGGGTCCTGACCCAAATTTCTAAGACACTCAATGTTGGGGACAATTTAATGATTGGATGCATTTTTTTAATACTTTTATTCCTTCGTAAAATAATAAAAATTAGGTACATTGGAATGCATAATTTGGAAAATTAGAAGTTTAATTAATTCCAATAAATTGGGGGGGGAAACATGATGTGAAATTGTTAAGGTATACAATTTTCTACAATATAATCAACAAAAACAACAAGAAATTTACTTCTCAAAAGAATAAGTAAGCTTATTGAAATAGCTTAGCACACTAGTACAATAGAAAAACCTACTGGAAAGACTAAATCAATTTAACAAATATTGAAACAAGAAAGGAAACATAGTACCACAAGTACATAGGTTATCAAAGAAAGATCAATAATGTAAGAACAAATCCCTTATGATTTTCACACATATCAACCACAAGTATATCAAAAAAATAATGGTTGATTTTGGATCATATATCAATATGATTCCCAAAGGGACTTGGTAAAACTAGGCAAACCTAAATTAAGCAACACTTTGTATAATATTAGACTAGTTGGTCTGGATCCTTTATGGGGACAAAAGGGACATGAAAGAAGGTAGATTTAAATGTACTAAGGGTAAAATTATTAATTAAATTTGAAGTAGTTATAACGTTTGATACCTTCAACACCTTTTTAGGATTACAGTGGTTTATAAATGCTAATCAAATATTTGATTCTCAAAAAGAGGAATTTTCCTTCATAAATGATAATAATCCAATCCCCATGAAATTAGGAATAGATGCAAAAAAAATCCACATAGAAGAGGCTTCTTTGAAAGAATATGAAGAAGGGAACACAAGACTAATATACTCAATAGCCAAGTTACCTAGAGAAAAAATATCAAAAGAATCAAATACTAAAGGTGAAATTGACTTGGAAAGTGGAGTGGAAGCATAGATAGTGAGGAATCCCTAAACACTTGGCTTCGAGAAGAATCAAAACTTACATCTCAAAATTTTTATGGACTTAGGAGGGCATTCATCATAGAGAGGCATCTAAATAACATATCAAAAATTACTACATACAAAGAAACCATACTATAAATATCAAACGATGAATTAGATGATAACATAGATCCTATTATCCAAAAAATTAGATACCTCAACCACATTGGTAGATGTATTTCACATATTAAGCTACCCCATTACTCAATAATTGGAGATCTAAATTGGTACTTAGAGGAAATTGGTTTTTATTTTAACAAGGAAGAGTTGTGGATTGTTGGATTACAAGACACATTAGTATATACAATGTTGCAAGTTTGTGTAAAACCCATCAAGATAAAATTCCTTGATGGAAAGCCTTTAAAATATTTATCACAAAAAAATAAATTCAAGAAGGAGAATACCACATAATACCTAAGTTCTAAGGATTAGTACCATCAAAGGATCATTTGAATAAGTGTATAACAAATTGGAAATGAAGGAGAGAATACAAAAATAGGTTATACATACAAATATTCTATTGGACCCTAGTTCTAGTAATACAAATATGGTATATTGACTAGGAAAGACGAATATAAATAAAGAACTAGGAGGAACTCTAGCAAGACTTCATCCACACCTTTTCATTCTATGATGAGAATGAAAGGATTCATATTGTAATCTTGTAGATAAATGATGTTATCTTTAAACCAATCAAGGGAAATATCATCACACTATACCAACACACTCCACCACTCCTAGACACAAAAGGAGTTTTGAAGCTAATTGAATGGATGGAAAAGGAGAACTTCCAAGGAAGAGATGCTACATATCCCACCAAGAAGATGAAGATAAAAAAATAAAATTGGACATCTAAGTGATACAAGGAGAAATGGAAATACAAATTAATGATGATTCTAACAATAAATACTACAATCAATCATTGAAGATTAGGGAAGAAAATATAGAATCCATAGAAAATCCCAAGCTAACAAAAAATAGGGATTACTAGGATGATAAATTTGTAGCACATAATTAAGATCTTGTCAAAGTATGAAGACCTATTTCCTTAGACATTCATTTACTTGAAGGGTATCAAAGGTGAAGAAAGACTAATGAAAATAAAAAATCAAGGAAGGAACCAAACCTCCATATAAATGACCTTAAAGGCTCACGCCTAATATGAAAAAGAAGGTAAAAAAAATAAGAGAAAATGTTAATGGTAGGTATAATCAAGCCTATAGAAGGTGAAAAATGGATTAGTCCCATGGTGGTATAAAATAAGAAAACTAGGGAGATAAGGATATGTGTGGAAATTCATGAACTCAACAAAGTATTTATTCATGATCCATTCCCCGCTTCATTCATATCTAAGAAATAGGACAATCCATAGCAAGAAAGGAAATATACTCATTCAATGAAGGGTTGCTAATAACCATAAAGTGAGAATTAAAGAGGAAGATCAAATTAAGACTACTTTTTCCACTAGATGGGGGTCCTTCATGTATACTTTGATTCTATTTTGATTAAAGAACTTTCTTATTGTATTTAGTCTCATAATTATAAATGATTTTACAGACTTCATACATGATTTTCTAGAAGTATACTTGGACAATATACAAATTGTAGACATCAAAAAATTGTCCTCTTACAACACTTGTCTCGGCATTACATCATTTAGGCATCTTGTAGTATGCTTTGCCCTAGGTACCCATGTCATCATCTATTGAATTAAATAAATTTTATTTATTTAATTAAATTAATAATCATTTCCATCCATTCCTCTAATGTTAATTAAATAATTTATATTATTTAATTAATTAAATCATTTCCATCCATTCCTCTAATGTTAATTAAATAATTTATATTATTTAATTAATTAAATCATTTTTATCCATTCTTCTAATGTTAATTAAATAATTTATATTATTTAATTAATGAAATTATAAATTCAACATTAATTAAATAAATCCAAAGTTTATTTAATTAATAAAATCCTAAAAAGATCTTCTCACTTTCTTTCCAAAACTAAATTCGTGTGCATCTAATTAATTTATTTAATTAGATAATTCATCAATTATCCTTCTCTTTTTCAGGATTTATTTCCTTTAAAAGAGAATCAAAATTTTTCTATCTTTTTTCTATCTTATCTCATCTCGTCATATTTCCTCTTTTTTCAAAAATCAAATCCTTATCGAATCTTGTCAAATCTTATCTCTATTCAAATAAAAAATCTATAAATCAAACCTTTCACAAGCCATTTGGATCGAATCTTCTTCTAACATCTTCACTCTGTCAAAATCAGTCTTCAATCTTCTATCTATCACCTTCATCACATCGTTATGCTGTAGAATTGAGCAATCAATATTCCTCCTCTATTATCAACCTTCAAAATCTTGCCTCCTTATGCAGGTGGAGAAGAGCAATGGAGATAAATCGAGTTTAGCATGGAGATCGGTTTACGTTTAGCTTCTTATTTTGATTTTCATGTTATTTCGTACTCTATTGTGCTTGATAGGAATTAGTTAATTTATTATTTCAACATTAAATGTGATTGATTATTTCTCTATCTACATTGGGCGTCCACTGTGGGGCTTTGACCCATTTTTAACAATTATCTGCAGGTTTTCTGGCAGGTTTTACATTCTAGAATTCGGCTTTCTGACAAAAATTCTCGTTTTAGCGCATCTGAGGGTTTTCGTAGTTCATACAGGGTTTGAACGGCTCTTCTGCAGGTCTTTTGGTGCATCTTTGGATTGTTTCGGCACATCCGATGGTTATTTTAGCGCATATAAGGAACATATTAGCACATTTATCTTCACTGTTCTTAGAATTTAAAATCTGTTTTTCCTAGATTAGCGCATTTAAGGGTTAGTTTAGGGAATTTGAGGTTTTCTTAGGACATATGGGGACTGTTTTAGCGCATATGACACTGTTTTAACAATTTCCACACTTTTTTTAGTGCATTCGATAATTCGTTTAGCCCATATACCTCTGTTTTAACATTTTTTTAGTAAATCTTAAAATGGCCGTATCTTGGTCATTTTTTGGTCTTTTTTAGTACTTTTTTTTTATATGGGGTAGAATTTCATAAGCTATAAAATGGTGTAGGAATTTATTAACTTTGAATGATTCAAAGTTCTCAAATTCTCATATATTCTTCGCCGCATATTACTTTTGTTCCATCACATTTGTAATTTGTTTTGTTTTGTCTTACTTTTTGATTGATTATTTCTTTTACTTTTTCTTAAGGCATTTAGCCCCTGATTATATGGGAGACTAGGAGTTGTGCTAAACAAATTTTCAACACTTAGTCACAACCTCTGGTCACATGGGGGCTGAAATTTAGGCGTTTAGGGGTTTAATCTAGCTCCTTTCTTACATGCATTTTTCTAAAATAGCAATTTTACTAAAACAGGCATAACTTTTGCATAACAACCCAGATTTTAGAAATTCAAAAAGCATTGGAAAGCTGACTTGGCGAACTACACAGTGGTGTAGTCAATTTTAGGTGACTATATCATTTTCATTACTCTTTTATCAGTCAAAGTAAAACTTTCATTTAAACTTCAAACAAGCATATCTTGAGCAAAATTGATCCAATTTCGATGATTTTTTTTTAAAAGTGCATGAAATTTTCTGAATTTTCTATTTATGCAATCCATTCAGCTGTATTAGGTCATATCAATCAGATTTTTATCAGAATTCCTCTTTTTTCACATGACTTTCTTCTATGCAAGTTTACTTGGTCTTTCTCGATTTTGTGGCTTGTAGGTGAATCAAAGGAGCTATTGCAACATTTGAATCAGTCACAACATCAACTTGGAAAGTGAAAATAATTAGGTGCACTCGTTTCATCATTCATCTCTTAATCTTGTTTGTCACACATTTCAATTTGGGGCATAAAATCAAATCTTGTTTGATCACATCATTGCAATTGGTTTAAAACAAATCTTGTCTTCAATCATATATCAAAAATCGGGTTTAAAATTAACCATTGTCTTCCTACACATTTGATTTGGGCTCTAAAAAGAACGAGTACTTCATTGCTTTCTTGCACACATTTCCTTTCTAAGGGTCAATTAACAACTGAGAGTGTGAATCAAGTGTGTGTGTGATCACAAACACCTCACTTGGTTTGCTTTTGTCAAGCCCTTTCTAGGAGGCCTGCTAGGGGATTTCATCACCCTTGGGGATGACCTCAATCGAAGTGTGAATCGAAAGAAACACTTGTTTGAGATTTAAAATCTTGTCACTCTTGGCTAAGCCCCAAAGAACTTTATACCTTTGGGAAGTGAAGGTGAAGGGTGGGTTACCCCTTTCTCCCGGCTGTGTGGCAGGATTTTTCTTTCAAATCATCCTTAGTCAACCTTGTGTAGATTAGCTTGAGACCTAATTGGTCGTACCCACTTGACTAGTCATAGGGCTTGTTGATGTGTCTTCCATGTGGGCTTGTTTAATAATCATCATTACATTCTTCAGATTTCAAAATTCAAACTTGCTTATGTGTCTTGCGTGAGTGATTTATGTGTGTACATGTGTGATCATTCATTTAAATATTTCCAAATCAAGCTAAACACCAAACACATAAAGATAGGTCACTCTACACGTTCTTCCAACACATTCATATCCTATCACTTTCATCCTAATCAATCAAGTCATCCAATCTTATCATTCCACATCATCACCATCACCAACCTAGTCCTAGTCACCACTTATCAAAATGGTCATAATCATAAACAAGCCAAATTCTAATCATAAGCCCAAAATCATAATCCAAGGGGGCTATCCCTCTAGGCCAAATCATGAGAGAAAACCTAAGCCTGAAGTCATAATTCAAGGAGTCTCTTTCTCTAGTTCAAATCATGAAACAAAACCAAAACATAAAATCAGACTTCAAGGGGCTTCTCCTTCCACCTCATACCAATCTAATCCATCCACTTCTTCATATGTCAATGCCACATCACAACAAACACATGTGAACTTAAGTTCTACCTTGCAACAAGGCCAAACTTCCTTAAGTCTTAATGCTTCTTTCGACAAGGGAAACACTAATCTAGTTCATTCACCCTTACCATCATCCAATCAAAACCAAAACCCTAAGCCCACACCTTCCACCCATACACCTACAAAGGATGTGACCCAAAGGCTACTAGCATGGAATCAAACATTGCCATGTCATCCAACTCATATTCCTGAACATGCAAAAGAGTCATCAAACATCATGCCAAGTCCTTCAAGCCAACCATGTCATCCACAATCCCTTGAGCCAATTCAAGAGTCTCCCTTCATAAGTCCAAGTCACCCTTTGTCATGCTCCTATATTGTTGACCATCAAGAACATGACAAGTCTCTCCATGAGAAATCCCCTTCCACCCCCATTCAAATAAGTGATGAGGTATGTCACTTGAGAAAAATCCTAAACATGAGGAAACATTACCCTCTCATCCAAATAAAAATCAACACCCTCCCAATGATTCCATTCATACCATACTTAATACTATTCTTGATCAATCTTTCATCTTTGGTCAAGACCCCTTTTATGATCAAGAAGACCATGATGACCCTCTTAGCCAACTTTATGCATTCCATGGTCATGAGCCTATCACTTCACCTATCCATTAGCAATAAATCTCCATTGCTCCTATCCATCCCCTACCTTGCCCTATCCATGATCTATCAACATCCACTTCCCTTGATGAGACATATGCCTCCCAAGCCAACATAGAAGATCAAAAAAATATCTTGGATCTAAGTGAACACAATGCTAATAAAGATCCTAATGAGCCCTTGTCGCCCACTATCGACCAAATTGCAAGTCCTCCATCATATCCTATTGGTCTTTCCACCCTCATTCATGAATGTTCCTCCTTAGAACAACAAAAACCATTATCTTCCCTTGCATCATTTTCTCCATCCAATAAGGAACTCATGTCTAGTGTTTCACCTACACCTAGTCCCATTATCCATTGCACACTCCAAAACATGAACCACCAAGGTAAAGGTCTAGACCTTCATAAACAAGGTATTTTGGAGCCCATCCATGTCAAAGTCCCTCCACGCTCTTATGGCCTTGGACCTACACCCCAAGGACAACAACCTAAATATGTTGGTACTTCCTCCATGCATCATAAGTCCACTTTCCATCATAATCCCTATCATACACCCAAAACATATGTTGCCATTCCACCTCCATCATCCTACAAATGTCAAGGGCATGTGACCATACACCTTCCACCATCAAATCTGCCACCATTGCTTCCAACTCCTTATATCCCTTGATCCACTCTGCCACCATTTCTTCCAACTCCTAATATCCCTCCATCCACTTTACCACCCTTACTCCCAACACCTAATATTCCTACCATTCAATCCTCTTATCCATTTATCCATAAATCCTCTAAACATCTTAATCATGACCAAAAAATGCACACATTGTCTAAACATAAAGCTTCCACCCATTCCACCATACCCAAGGGATTCGAAAGAAAGAATTTCAATGCCTCTACCTATAAAGTAAAAAATTATAAAGGTTCTAATGCCTTAGCATACAATTACAAAAAGTCAGAGCAAAATCCATCTAAAAAGTTATATAAGCCCATACCTCCAAAAATAAAGGCCAAAACTAAAATGGTTTGGGTACCTAAGAAAAAATAAATCAAGTCAACTAAGGCATTCAAATATCACAAAAATCCCAACCATCCACTTCCATCCCACATTCTCATTCCATTCAAAAGTCTCAAATTCCTAAAACCCACACGTAAAATAAAAATCATAAAAATACTAAGTCTATGTGGGTACCAAAAGCACTACACCATCCACCTCCTAATAAAACATCTCCATTGCTTCCTACACCCCATCCACATCGAAAGCTTCAACGTTTATCACAGTGTGTGCAACCATTGGTCATGGTTCCCTTCCATTTCACAACAATTACACATACCTCCATCTCCTCATCCTTCACGCATTATCCTACATATCTACCCCACCATCTTCCTATGGTCCATACTTTTGCATAAACCTTTCATCCATCCTTTTGTACAAGTCCTATTCAATCCACATCATCATCCATTCTTACATAAGACTTTCATAATCTGCCATCTACCTAATCAATCTCCCTTTCATGTCATCCCTTACCAACATCTACCAGCATAATGACATTTGACATGGTCCATGCAATGACATCCATCTAGTGGGACTATCACCTTTCACAGAACTAGACAATTGAGTCCCTTCTATCCATATTCCCCTTCTCCTAGTCAAAAAAATTCAAAATAAACCAATATATATATATATATATTCAAAATAAACAAAAAAACAAAAAACAAAAAATGAAAAAAGTAAAGAGAAATCCCTTCATCCAATGGTGAAAACCTGGTAAACAGGCACCCTGGATAAGAACCATGGTGAAAACCTAGCAAAAAGGCATCATGCGTAGGTTGATCTTCTATGTCACTTACACTTGGGGGCACAATGTCTTATCTATCCCTCCTATCATTCATGTCTTGTCATTTCCATCCTACCTGCCATCTTTAGCCATTATATTGAGTCTATTCATACATACCTATCATATTGAATCCATTCATCCACTCGTCTTCTTTTGATCTTGATGAAGACATAGGGGAAAAATGTTGAAACATGTTTTGGGTATTTCTTGACATACCTCATCCTTCTAAACCAATCCTATCATTATCCTATTGTCATAAGATTTGTCATGAAAAAAATCCTAAGTATTGTACCTAGAATGGGGCATGTTATTCCTATGCAACATAGTCTTTGGAAATCACATCCTTGCTCTCTTATGATGCATACATCCATTTCATTCACTATGACTTATCCTTTCCATCCATCCATATATCATGAGCCTTTTATCCCTTATCCCATCACCCACCCTTTCATCCATCAATCCCATTTATCTCCTTGCACCTAGACTTGGTTTTCCCCTTGTCATTGGTCTCTAGCACAAAGGCTACTCAAATTTTCATCCTTTGACAAATCAAAACATTTCAAAAGTCCAAAAAAAAATTAAAACATCTCAAAAGTCCAAAAACAATCAAAACATTTCAAAAATTTAAAAACATCAAAACATTTCAAAAATCCAAAACATCAAAATATTTCAAAAATACAAAAAATTCAAAACATCTCAAAAATCCAAAAAAATCAAAACATTTCAAAAATCAAAAAATCAAAACATTTCACAAGTCCAAAAAATAAAATTAAAACATCTCAAAAGTCCAAAAAAAATTAAAACATCTCAAAAGTCTAAAAAATCAAAACATTTAAAAATCCAAAACATCAAAATGAAAAATGAAAAAAAAAAAATACAAAAAATCAAATAGCCAACAAAAATCCAAGCAACAAAATCAATCCATCCAATTAATTCTTCCAATTTCATATACTTAATCCATCACCTCAATCCGATCATCCAACTAGTCAACCAAATCAATCATCTTGAATCATTCCAAGCAAATATCCAAATGCAATTCAATCCTTCATCCATACCAATCAAGTCAATCAATCTTGTCAAATTATCCAATCACATCCTTTGGTCTTGATCCTTATCTTGTTGTAAACCTAATCAAATCAACCAACCAATCAATCAATCAATTATCATCATCCTTGTGTTGCTCTAGGGATATGTCGCTCCCCACAATGACAACACTATAATCATCAATCAATCAATCAATTACTCATCGGTTTACAACTTGACAAGGGCAATACCTTGTTTGTTTTCATATCATTTGTGCATGCTTGTTTGCTTGCTTGTGTGTGTTATCATTTTATCTTGCATTTGTATCAAATACATATCATTCTAGCTAATATTCATATCTTGTGTGTGTTGGAATATCTTTTTACACTATCCTTTGCATCTAAGGTCATATCATACCTTTTGTGCAGTAGGACTTTACTGCTCTAAGTTTATTTCCTCATACATCCAGACAAGGTTGTATTATGCTGGGGCACGAGACACATCGTCACCTTGGTCCTTATATCTTGGTGCATAATGTTTAGTGCTATATCAAACATCATGGTTGCTCACCTTCATTGCAGCATAACGTATCATTCATCTCCTTCATCCACTTCCTATCTTGCATCATTCATCTTGTCTATCCTTATCATTTCACTTTGAGAGCCTACCCGTGTTTGTTCAACCTGCCTATCCTCTCGAGGGGGCATCATCATTCCATCATCCTATCTTTCTATCATTATCCATTTTCCTCTATCCATACCTTAACTTCTTTGAAATGATGTTACTCGACACAAATCTCATCATCTCGAACATCACTTCAAAGAGGGGAAAAATGTAGACATCAAAAAATTGTCCTTTTACAACACTTGTCTCGGTATTACATCATTTAGGCATCTTGTAGCATGCTTTGCCCTAGGTACCCCTGTCATCATCTATTGAATTAAATAAATTTTATTTATTTAATTAAATTCATAATCATTTCCATCCATTCCTCTAATGTTAATTAAATAATTTATATTATTTAATTAATTAAATCATTTCCATCCATTCCGCTAATGTTAATTAAATAATTTATATTAATTAATTAATTAAATCATTTTTATCCATTCTTCTAATGTTAATTAAATAATTTATATTATTTAATTAATGAAATCATAAATTCAATGTTAATTAAATAAATCCAAAATTTATTTAATTAATAAAATTGTAAAAAGATCTTCTTGCTTTCTTTCCAAAACTAAACTCGTGTGCATCTAATTAATTTATTTAATTAGATAATTCATCAATTATCCTTCTCTTTTTCAAGATTTATTTCCTTTAAAAGAGAATAAAAATCTTTCTATCTTTTTGAAATCTTCTCTCATCTCTTCATATTTCCTCTTTTGTAAAAAATAAAATCCTTATCAAATCTTGTGAAATATTATCTCTGTTCAAATAAAAAATATATAAATCAAACCTTTCACAAGCCATTTGGATCGAATCTTCTTCTAGCATCTTCACTCTGTCAAAATTAGTCTTCAATCTTCCATCTATCAGCTTCATCACATCGTTATGCTGCAGAATTGAACAATCGATATTCCTCCTCTATTATCAACCTTTGAAATCTTGCCTCCTTGTGCAGGTGGAGAAGAGCAATGGAGATAAATCAAGTTTAGCATGGCGATCAGTTTGCGTTTAGCTTCTTATTTTTTATTTTCATGTTATTTCGTACTCTATTATGCTTGATAGGAATTAGTTAATTTATTATTTCAATATTAAATCTGATTGATTATTTCCCTATCTACACAAACTAGTAAAATACCATATACAAACACTCTGAAATATGCTAGAAAGATGAAAGAGCCTAAAAATATCCCTCATTATAAATAAATGCATCTTTGAGGTAGCATTTGGTAAGAAAATTTGGAATATCATTTGTAAGGAAGGCTTAGTGGGAGACTATGAAAGTGTCTCTCATCATGATATTTTTACCTCTTAAGACAAAACCAAAAGTAAAGACCTTCCTAGAGTACATAGGATATCACCACAATTTAATTAGAGGCTATGTATCAAGAAAAAAAATTGGAAGACCTTTTGAAGAAGAAAACCAACAAAAGCATCGTTTGGATAACACAATGTTAACAATATTTTGACACACTCAAGCATAAGATTGTTGAAGTACAAATTATTTTTTTTCCAAACTAGATAGCACTATTCCATGTCCATGTAGATGCCTTTGGTATAGCCATTTGCATAGTCATAGCACATCCTAGAGGAAATAAGGACCACACCATAACATTTGCAAGTAGGGAATTGTCCTAGGATGAAAATAATTACACCAGAATAGAGCACAAAAACATTGGCAATGATGTATGAACTACATAAATTTAGGCATTGTCTTATCCACACAATTTACATCTTACACTTACAATGAGCCATTAAAGCATTTAATGAATAGAATAGTGCTTTAAGGGAGGATATGTAGGTGGTTGGTACTATTTCAAGAGCTCAATTTCATCATCATGATATAACCCAGAAGGGATAACCAAGGTGTAGATTGCTTATGAAGAATTGACATAGGGGAAGATCTAGATGATCAAGAAGATCTATCAAATGGAAATTTATTTAGAATAAATATGGTACCACAAGAACTCCATGATGTGACTAGTGGTACTTGTAAAATTTCAACCTTCTATGACATTTTTCCCCTTTTATTTTTTTGAGAAATCCTTAAGATTGTACAAAGAAGTGTTAAAATAATGTATTAGGGCTTACAAAGCCCTACGTGTCATCCAAAACCATAGCATATATATTAGACCCTTGCTCTTTTCTTATTTGCAATATTGACTTGCAATCGAAGTTTCTTATCCTTAATTTATAACCTTAAGGATTTTTTCTCATATGTTTACTGGCCCCTTTTGTTAGAAAGCTAAGTGCTCCCATCTTTATGAATATTTTAATCTATTGCCTTGAGGTTTCAAATTATTTTGTGCCCCGCTGGACATTCGTCAAAATTTTTACAATCCCTTTGGTTTTTTGAAGCCTTTTATGTTCAAATATTCTCTCTCTCAACTCACGAAATCCTTTTGCAACATTGATGTGTATTAGTCTCTAGCCAATCGAATTACAAGATATACTTTTTGCACTAGTTTTTTAAGCCCCCTAGCGAAGCCTCCTTCCATCATTCATGGTCGGCCCCCTTTTTTCTAGTAGCATTAAGTTGTTTTAAAACACACATTTTAGAGTCTTCAAGTATCACATAAATACTTTGTATTGTTGAGTCAGTCTTTTTGGAAACATTAGCTGACATGCACATTATAGGGATGAGGAGTTTGTCTTGGGAAACTCCAATGCCCTTGCTAAATCTCCACCTAGTGGGGACAATGGGGGCCGCCAAGGGTTTGGCTCCTCTAAGACTGGTTGGAAAGATATCCTTTCGGGGTCTAGAAATAGTGCCCTGGAGTCAGTTGGTCCTGATATTTCTCTAACTAACGAAGGCACTGAGCTCTGCCTTCCTGATGATGTGATGGAGGAGGTTGTTGGTTCGCTTCACCTGGCCTTGGTGGGAAGATTCTTGGCTTTTCGGCCAACGATTGATATGGTCTATAGATGGTTTAATGATAAATGGAAGCTAAAGGGAAGCGTGTCTATCTCAGCAATGCCTGGTGGTCTTTTCCTATTTAATTTTACTACTGAGGAGGACTTGGTTCTTTTCTTCTTTGGTACTTGGGCCTATGGTAATTTGTTTATTTCTCTAGCTAAATGGAGACCAGGTTTCGACCCCTTGACAGATCTTACCCATTCGGCCCCTGTTTGGGTTCGTTTTCCTAGCCTTCTATTGGAATTTTGGGATGAAAAGATTTTCTAATGGATTAAGAACTCCTTTGGTAGCTTCATGGTGATGGACATGGTCACTTTGGTGAAATATAGGTTGGTGTTTTCCCATTTTGGTGATAATGTCTCCATTAACAAAGCTCTTCCCAACTTTATCATTCTTAAATCTAAATGGGGGAAGTGGACTCTAGCTCTTGTTTATGAGAATGCCACCCTGTTCTTCCAAAAGTGTGGGAAACATGGTCATGTTATTTCTGACTGCAAGAAGGTTGTTATAAAGGATGCTTTGCTGAAGGATAAAATTCCTTCTAGCCCTCTGATGTTACAGGATAAACTCCTTGACCCGAACACTAGCGGGGCTGGTGAGTCATTGAATTTGGGTGATCTACCTGACTACCCCTTCACTGTTGGGCTCCCGTGTTCGTCAGGGCAAGGAAACATCTAGGTCCTCTCCTGTGTCTGATGTGTGTCTAGATTTTTCCAAGAAGAAGTTGGATGTCGATGGTGCTAAAAATCCTAGATGTGAGACCTCGGTGGACGTTTCAGCCATTTCTCAGTGTTTGGAGGGGGCCTTGTTATCCACCCCCTCTGAGTTAGTCCTTACTAACTCGAGTATTCCCACTCCTCAACTGACTCCTGTCGGGGACTGTTATGGGGAGGTAACTAAGTCCGTTATTCTCTCCCCGATCTCTAAATCATGTCCTTCAATAGCCCAATCAGAGAGTGATAACTTGGAGTACTGGTAGAACTCAAAAAGGAAAACGAGGAACAAGAAAGTGGTTGTTGGAATAGAAATTAGAGTTGGAAGACCTTCAGAGAGATTGTCTAGGCATAAAGCCACGACTAGGGACATTGCCAGCAGTAGGAAATCTACCCTTGATTCAGATCACAAAGGTAAGAAATGAAGTTGCTTTCATGGAACATGAGAGGACTAAACAATCCTCTAAAACAATGTGCCTGAAGGCAATATATTTTTGATATGAAGATTGATATCCTTTTACTCCAGGAAGTCAAAATGGCTTACCAGACGTTTTCCTCTACCGTCAACAAAATTTGGCTGGGATCTACCTTCTTTTATAGCGAGGAGGATGGTGCTTCCGGAGGTGTTGCCACTTTGTGGAATCCTACTAAAGTTTTGGGCGAAGCCTTTTCTTTTTCTTAGAATTATCTTGCTGTGACTCTTAAAGTTGATAATCTCACCTGGCATTTTTTTAATATCTATGCACTGAATTCTAGAGGTGGAAGAAAGAAGATGTGGGAGGAAGTTTCATCCTTAATATTGAGTAACAATAATGTGTTGTTTATGGTGGCTGGAGACTTTAATTTCCCCCTTTTTCCTTTGGAGAAGCTGGGTGGCCTCATGGACTATAGTGATAGTATGAATGATCTGGCTAAATTCATTAACATTTTTGGATTGTTTGACTTGGAGTTAAAGGGAAATCCTTTCACGTGGTCAAACAATAGAAGGGGCATTCAACTTATTCAGGTTTGTTTGGATAGGGTCCTTATCTTGGCCGGTTGGGACCTTGGTTGCAATGCCTCCCTTGCCTCCCTCCCCAGGACTGTCTCTAACCATAATCCTATCATCCTTCAGTGGTCGAACAAACTATTTTTGGGTCCACACCCTTTTAGATTTGAGATAATATGGATGTCTCACCAAGAGTTTAGAAAATACATTGAGACTTGGTGGAGCCACCTTGTTCAAGGCTCGACAATGTATAGAATATCCCAAAAACTGGAGCTTATTAGAAAAGAAGCCAAAGGTTGGTCCAAGGTGACTTTTGGTGACTTCTTCAAAACTAAAAAGATGATCAAGGACAAGCTTGAGGGGTTCCAAAAGCTTATGGCCTCGGGTCATTCTCAGCAACCTGTACATGTTGAAGAAGAAAACTGGAGGAAAAAGTGGAAGGATATTTTAAGTAAAGAAGAAATATAGTGGAAGTAGAGATCAAGGGTCCAATGGCTAAAGGAGGGTGACAGGAACTCTTCCTTTTTCCATAGGACATCCAACAGACAAAGGAAGTGGAATACTATCAAGTGTTTGATGAATGATGCTAATCAGGAAGTCAAGGAGGCTAACAAAATTGGAGAGGTTGTTGAATAGTATTTTAGATAGATCTACTCTAATACTGGTCTTTCCCCCTCTGATGAGCTTCAGGAAAGGCTCTTGGGACACCTCCCGCATGGTATCAGTGAGCGCGGTAATCTCCAACTCTGTGCCCCTGTGATAGAGGAAGAGGTTCAACCCACTGTGTTTGTTATGGGAGCCTATAAAGCTCCAGGACTGGATGGTTTCCCCCAGCTTTCTTTCAAGAATATTGGGACATTGTCAGCTATGATATTACCATGGTTGATAAAGATTTCTTTAGGACTGGTAAATTGTTAAGGAAATTAAACAATAGTTTTATTGTGCTAGTTCCTAAAGTGCAAGATCCTAAGCACATGATTGACTTCAGACCTATAATTCTTTGTAACAATATCTACAATATTTTCTCCAAAGTCCTTGTCAATCGATTGAAGCCTTTATTAGACAAAATTATCAGTAGATGTCAGAATGGGTTCGTGCCAGGAAGAAAAATCCTGGATACTACTATTATGACTCATGAAATAATTCATTCTATGGAGAAAAGAAAGAACCAAGGTATGGATTTTAAACTTGACATTTCTAAAGCCTATGATAGGGTTAGATGGAATTTTTTGTATTTAGTCCTTTCTAAGTTTGGCTTTAATGATAAAGTGATTGGTATCATTAGAGAGTGTGTGGAATTTTTTCAGTATTCGGTATTGGTTAATGGGATTCCCCGAGGTTGTTTTAAGGCAGGGAAAGGGATTAGGTAGGGGGATCCCCTTTCTCCCTACCTATTCATCATGGTGGCTGAGGTTCTAGGTAGGAACTTTCTATCCTTGCTCAACTCAAGGAAAATTCAGGGGATTAAAGCTGCCTCCTCTCTATGCCCCTCTGTTCTCCAACAGTTTGTTGATGATATGTTTCTTTTTGGAAAGTCCTCTATGATTGAAGCTAGTGAATGGAAATGCCTCCTTCAAGATTATGCTTGTGTTTTTGGTCAATGTATAAATTACAACAAAAGCAGTGTCTATTTCTTCAACACTAGAGCTAATCTCCAAGCTAAGATTTTATCCATCCTGGGTTGTCTTAGTGCTTCTCTTTCGGGAGTCTACCTGGGCCTGCCGCTTACTGTTAAGGAGGTGTCACACAACTTTTCGAATAGTATTTTGGAGACAATGCAAAGATCTTTAGGATTTCAGGCTCCATGGCTGAAAATTTGGAAAGAATTCAAAGATCCTTTCTCTAGACGGGAATGGAGGAGAAGAAAAGACTAGCCCTGGTGAATTGGGACACTATCTGTCACCCTAAATGTCAAGGGGGCCTGGGGATCAGGAAGATTACTAATCTGAACAAATCCCTTATTACCAAGATTGGCTGGAGTTTGGTGCAAGAAAGGGGTGAATGGTGCAGAATACTGAAGGCTAAATACCTTAATCAGAGACATTTTTTAGAGCTTTGGACCTGATTGGTCTCCCTCTCGGCTCTAAAATTTGGAACAATATTCTTAAGAGTAGATCCCTCTTGAAGGAAGGGGTCAGATGGAAAATTGGTAATGGGAGATCAATTAGATTCTGGGAGGATAGCTGGATTGGGAGGAGACCCCTTGCTGACAATCATTTTAATATATTGAGGGAACACACTAAAGATCTCATTGGTACTTATATTACTGATTATACCTCACCCAGAGCTAGTTGGAAAATTCTCAAGTTGTCTTTCTTACATTGGCCTAACCTTCTACCTAAGGTTGAGAAGCTCCAAGATCTTTTGAATACAATTAGACTCCCTCTATTTCCCAAGGAGGACAAAATTTTCTGGATAAAGAACCACTCAGGGGAGTTCACTATTAAGTCTGCTTATTAGCTACTACTTAGGTTTGGTGGTGACGAGCAGTGCTAGAAGAAGGTGTGGATTCATCAGCTCATCCCTAAAATAAATTTTTTTTTGGTGGAATTCCATTCATGGGAAAATTTTAACTATTGATAACCTTGTTAAGAGGGGCTTTCAATTCCCTAATTGGTGTACTCTTTGTAGAAGGGAAGAAGAAACCATCTCCTATCTTTTTATCCACTGCCAGTTTGCTGCCCAGATCTAGCAAAATGTTTTACAAAGGTTGAACATCTATTGGGTTTTTGATAGAGATATTCACCAATTCATCTTGAATTGGAAATGTCCCTCCAATCATCCATTAATCAAACTTCTTTGGCAAGTTATTCCACCTCACATTTGCTGGTGCCTATGGAAAGAAAGGAATAACAAGATTTTTAGAGAAATGGTGAACAATGTGGAAGGTTTGTTGATAATCCTTAATAAGCTTCTCCTAGATAACATTTTGAATTGCAAATGGAAGACACCTAGTAATCCCATGAGTGCTTGGGATAGAAGCATAGCTACCATTTGGAATTTTCCTAATGATTTTCAGAGATATGATAATTCCAAAATGATCATTAGGAAGCATACTAGATGGAGAACCCTTAAGCCACCATAGGTTAAGCTTAATTTTGATGGGGTGGCTAGGGGAGGGACGACAATCGAAGGAGATATTATCAGGGATCATACTGGCTACTTGGTGGCTGCCTATGCTGGGAGATTGAATGATCATACTAGCAACCAGACTGAAGGCATGGCTCTCCTTTGGGGTCTTAAGATTGCGCTGTCACTTATGGAGGACATTTTCTTACTCCTAAATGGTCTTATGGAGGACATTTTCTTACTCCTAAATGGTCTTCATGACTTTGCTATTTAGCATGTCTTTAGAGAGGGGAATGTGATTACTAACAACATGGCAGCGGCGGTTCTTGATATTGAAGGGCTTCGGTGTTGGAAAAAAGGTGGATTTTTTTCCTCCCTTGGCTCTGGTGTGTTTAAGGGATGATCTCAAACATCTTAATGTTGAGTCCTAGAATGTGCTTACTTATATTAGCTAGGCTCCTACTAACTTTGGTTAGTACTTTTGGCGAGAGAATGATTTTGAATAATTGGCTACTATGTGAGGTGATGGATATCATGTGTTTGTCTAATGGTATGCACAACCTCTTGTGGGCTGATGTGATGGTGAATCTTTCTACCCCTACTGACCGATGGAGTCATCATTTTTTGAAGCCCTAATTTTTTGTGTTGAACTTTTTAAGTTAGTGGATTTTATGAGATTTTTTTAGATGGCTAAGTATTACGCCGATATCATGCCCTTACGTGTCGTAGGAGATTCAAACGAGGGAGCTGCTAACTTTTTGTAGGTTGTGATATGTGGCATTTATTTCCTTTATTTTCAACTTTTCTAGTCACTTTTCGACGGCCTTTTCCCTTTCGATCCTTCTAGAATTGGTTACTAGTTCTTATGCCTTGGTTTTCCTATTCTAGAGGTTGGCAATTTTGGTGTGGGCTCTATGGGTGGGGAGAGAGTGTGTGTGGATTTGGACATGTGTGATGAGTGGAAGGCCAATGCCAATGTTTGGCACATTTGCAAAGAAGGCAGAATTACCCAGTATATGAAGGCCATGACTAGTCACGATGAGGGCTTGTCTATTAAGTTTGTCACTTGTGGGAATGATGGTAGGGTTACCATCAGTGGAATTTCCTTTGAAGTCTCTGAGGAGGTTATTACCAGAGTTACGAGGATTATGAATAGTGGTCAAACTTGGAAGAAAACTACGAAGATGTGAAACCAAATTAGTCTAAACCAGTTCTTTCGCAGGATGGAGAAACCTGTCAAGTTGCGGGGTGGCTTTGACTACGAGGTGTTGCCAGAGCTATGGGATAGAGTTTGTATGGTGATTATGAAGTACTTCATGATGGAAGGAAGGTATGGGGTCTACTAATATTACCACTTTAATTTCCTCAACCATCTTAGGAGCCACCAACATATCTCCATTCCTTTTTTCCTGTTTCATGCTCTTTATAGCACTGTGGTGGAGTTTAATGAAGCCTCAATTTTTGGAAAGAATTATACTATCCTGCACCAAGGCCTTATGTCTAGGCTTTATCATTTTCATATGGCCCTTTTCCCTACTCAGCCTATCACTATGCAGGAAGTCCCGTCTCTCCCTACTCTCGATGAAACCTCGGTTTCCTCTATTGTCCCCTTTACTAGCATTCTGGATACACCGAGCTCGAGTAAGAAAAAATGCCTAAAAAATCCTGCCTTGAAAGCCCTTCCTCATGGCACATCCCCTACCAGTGAAAAAAAGCGTCTTGCCCCTACCTCGAGACCTAAGGCTAAAGCCTCTAAGAAAACTAAATTATGCCTCCATCAAATTGATTCAGACATCAAGCTTACTGATGAAGCTAACACCCCCCGTAGATCTCATAGATTGGTCCTTAAGCAGGGCAAGGTGGGAAGTCTTAAGGAGGCCTCGGATTCGGATAATGAAAATGGGAGTGACAGTGAGAACTAGGAGAAAAATGTGGCAGGTGGGGAAGACCAGTTTGTCTCGGTGAGTAGCATGTCCCATGTGTCTAAAAGCTTGAAGAAGGGCCCTACCAGTTCCAATGTGATGGAAATTAATCCTCGGGCCTCTAATACGGATAAGGGGAAAGCTCCCTTGCAGGAAGATCACAATGAAAAAGAGTAGGCTTGGGAAGAAGTTGGCAAGCTGAAAGGGAGAATGGAGAGGTTGGAAAAAAAGGTTCAGGAGGTGTCACCCTTTGCCCTGAAGGTCATGCACAGGTTGGCTACTATTCTATGTTTCCTGTAGAAGGAAAAGTCCATGGATGATGGCAAAGAAGATGCTAGTTTTAAGGAGCTGCTCGAGTTCCTCACGAAGGATTGGGCAACTACTATTTAGGATAAATCTTGCAGGGAGGAAAAGAATTAGACCTCTTGGTCTTTTTGTTTTTGTCAATTTCTCTATGAATTTTTATATGTTATTGCTATTTATTTGGTTTGATCCCTGGGGGTCTTTGGACTCATTTTCTCTGTATCATGCTTGCATGATGGACTATGTTTATCCTATGCTTACTATTGCTTTTTTGTTTTTGATATGACTTGCTGTGGGTGATGGCTTGGTTCTCTCTGTTGTCACTGTACTATTAGTGTGCTTACTCTGGATGTCCTTTGGTGTATTGATGGGACAACACCCTTCTTTTTTTTGCTTTTTATATCAAAAAAATTAGCTCCCACAAAGTAGAAAAATTCCTTCTTTTAGTCTAAGACTATCTATTTTAACTTTTTGCATAGTGATACTAAACCAAGTTTTTTCTTCCCCAAACTCTTGAAATCTTTCCTCATATCCCATCTTCATTAATGCTAATTTTTTGTATAAAATGAACTATCAGTTTAGCTTCAAAGCTTATCTTCATGCTCCTGTGAATCCCCAAAATGGTGAAATGTTTCCTAGACCTATGCATAACAAAAAGGTTTTTTTTCATCATGGAGGGAATTTAAAATTCCCTTAATCACCATAGATTTCTTGATATTGACGAATCACATTCAAACATGAAGAATGACTACTACTAGTCACATATTCAAGTATGCAAAGGAATTATTGATGGATTCTATCTATATCTACCAATTTTTTTGGGGAATGGTTTAATTACTTCATTTCTCATCATTCAAATCACAAAAGTTGAGTACTAGAATGAATTGGTAAAGATTTCTAGGTGAACAATGGTTTTCACACTAAAATTAGGGTATCCTACAAATTGCAAACAAGTATATTTGTTTTTTTATGTGAATTTGGGGGTATATGGGTGTGAATTGCTTAAAAAAAAATATTAGAAAGGAAATTAGGGTTTATAAAGAAGTAGATTCTACAAAATTTTATAGAAGTATTTGAAGTTAAAAATTTATGAAACCCTAATTGTTTAAGTAGTAAACCCTAATTTTTTAAAAAATGGTTAGAACATCAAAGGGTTACAAGAAGGGGTTGGATGATGACATTATCACATAACTTCCTAGATCACAAAAGAGGCCAAGAATGGCTTAGGGGTCTAAAATTTTGGTTGATAGGGTTTTTGATAAAATGAGAATTATAGAGATCCTATCATTCTTGTTCAAGGTTATGCCCTATTTAAGCTTTCCCTTTGAAAAGCCCTAGTAGATAGACCTGTTTGCAATATTTCACGGTTAGAGTTAGGGAGAATGGTTGTGCCCAATGTTTTTATTAATGCTGATTTGATTAGAGCAGTTGCTAGGGCTTACAAACATGAGAAAAGGTCATTATTTACTATAAGTGAGAAATACATCATGCCCATGAATAGGGCCCATATTTGTAAGGTCTTCAATCTAAACCCTAATGCTTAGCTGCCTATAGATTTGGGTGCCTTGACTAGAAAATATCAAAGGAATAAAGATAGTTATAGAGTTAAGTGGTTGCCATGTTTCAAGCCTAGAGGGCCTCATAGGGAATTGTAAAGGTTTGCAAAAGGTGATTTGGGGCCTTTTGGCTATGCCATTTTTGAAGAATATTTTGTGATGACATACCTTTCATTGTGTCAAGTCCAAGGGTTAGACATTGAGATCTAGATGTCTATCAACCTAATGGTGTTATTTGTTGACATCTAGAGCAAGGATCTTAATAAACCTTATGATTATGCTAGATATATTGTGGAAGAATTGTATAAGTCCTTAAATTCACTCAAGAAGGACATCAACATAGATCATTTAAGTGGAACTTATTATTGTGCCACATTATTATATGCAATGGAGAAATGGTATGGCCACCCCATCTACAAATTAGAATTGTAGATGAACAAAAAGAACACCGCCAGTTCAAGAATGTACTTATATTTGGGATAAGGATTGTGATTAGGCCAACTACTCAATTTTTAAGAAACTCTTTGTTAGAACAGTATTGGACAACTTATGTTTTCTAGTAGACTAGAGGTTGTTAGAGGAGGTTATACGATTCTTGAGGCCAAAGGATCTCACTCCTAAGAAGGGAATTAATCATAATTGGGGTGATTGATTCTTTTACATAGATGCCACCATTATTAGAGTATATGGATCTCCAGTGGCACCACATGTGCTCCCCAAGTATGTGCCAAATAGAATTTCCTTTTTAGAAGCCATGTGGTAGTTGAATCAGTCTGACAAGACTCATTTCAAGAATAATAAAAGGCATGACATCCTCCTTGCTATAGTTGTATTCTTATATTTCTAAGTGATATCAAGGGAGGGTATGGCGTTGTTATATGGAAAATTATCGCTCTACAAAATGAATGAATATAAGATAAGAAGGTGTGACCCAAAAAGGTTTATACATGAGTAGAGAACCATCTTCAAATTGGTACCTTATCTACATGAATTTGATAATGTGGAGGATCTTATTAGGAATTGTACAACTAAGGAGGATGCATAAAATAGGGCTCTTTGGGTGAAAATTTAGATAGAAAAAAATAAGAGAAAGCAAGAAGATTCATCTTTTTAAGGGTAAATTTTGCATGTTAGTGATCTGATAGTTAGGATGATGACTATGTTAGACAATGTTAATCAACTATTGGAAAATGTGTCAAATCCTCCTAAAAGAACTCTTGGTCCATCCACTTCTAGGATGTGTGTACCACCAAGTCCTTAGCAAGCCACTCCTTTGAGGAGAATTGATCCTTCATTTGGACCATTAGTGGACTATCCTCTTGGACTAGATGAGTTTAATAGTGATGAGGAAATAATGCAAGTGATGCAACCCCCACAAGGGTCATCATAGAGAGACCCACTAATGATGGGTTAGACCTCTATTTTGAAATAGGTGGGCAAGTTGTGGATGACATTAGGGTTCAAGGTTGCCATGAATTCATGTAAGATAACCAATTCATCACAATGAAATAATTCAAATATTTTTTCCTAAAGAATAAAGGAGAGAAAATACAACAAAGGGTTTTAGATAGAAGACTCTTTGAGAAATGAAAGAAGGAAATAATTGAGGAATTTTGGAAATATGTAAAAGAAGTGATGGATGCCATGAATCCTTAGAGAAGTAGATAGTTGGTAATAAATACATGTTGGCTCTTATTTCTAGGATGGGACATGTCATATGTAATTGTATTTGATATAATTAGAATGCAGGGAGGTGATGATCTAGTTTTGAATTCAAAGGAGCAAGCAGAGACCCTCTATTTTGGATCAAGTTTTCATCCAAGGAATGAAACTTTGGCTATTTGGTCAATTTTTCCTAAGACCAATAAACCCCAAGTTATAAATTATCCCAATGAACACATATAAATCTCATAGTTAGGAGAGTTGTTAATACAAGTAAAACCTTCCCTTAAAGTAAACACAACACTCTTCATAGAAGCAACGATGAAACTGTAGGGAGACATGGATAAGGCTAACGCAATAAATTTTAAGTTGCATGAGCAACCAAATGTGGCCATAGGATTTCTCCCTCCACCACAATAACTCAATGAATCCCAAGGGTTACATGAAAAGAATAATTTGATAATTGAGATCTCAAATATTTGAAGGAGAGGCTCCAAAAAATAAATGAAGAAGCCAAGGTGAAAAAAGGAGTAGTCAAGAAGATTTTTGATTTTGTTGACAAAATTTTGGGTCATAGGTTGTCCAACATTTTTAGCTAGGTAGACAAGGTGTGGGATAGCTACAACATGTTAAGGAATTCATACACTAGTCACATTCAAGTAGGAATTAGGTTTATATTATTCCAAATATGTTGGACCCAAGGGGTCACTTTGTTAAAGATTGATGCAAAGAGTCTCAATTTTGATTGCAATATGATATCTCATATTTTGAATAAATCTGATTCATGGGATGACATATTTGGTCATCACAATAGGTATACAAACCTTATAAAAAGGGAATTAAGTACCTTTGAAGGTTTTGAGGAATTTTTCATGCCTCCAATTTTGAATGAGGAGGAAGAAATAAGGCCTTGTATGGAATGGAGGTCCAAGTTTTCAGATATCATGACCCCCATGTATAGTAGAATAAATTGGGGTGGGGAGATTGATGTAGATTAGCTAAACTTATGCATGGATTCACTCTCCAAATTGGAGTATAGTATGCTAGGTTTCTATGATTTGGTGCATGTTCTAATTGGTAATTAATATGATGTAGGAGCATCCTTGGTTCTTGGAAATCTTGCATCAACCAAAAATATTTCCTTTCAGTCTTAGTTCTTGTTCAGTTCAAGTTGGTGGATTCATCATAGTTGCTCACCAAGCCCTATGGAGCTATTTTTACATCGTAGACATGTTCATTTTCCTTATTCCAAGATTTGAGCATGATTGGATCTGTTTCCGACAAGTTATCACTTCCAGATTTAGTGGAAATTTCTTGAACCAACATCGTAATAATTTCAAACCTAACGGCTAGTTTGATCACTTGTGGATCTTTCCCGTAACTTACAGATCTTGACGGTGTGATTCAAATTGTTCCATGGAGTTTCCTTGACCTTAATTATAGGTCCACACTTCATCCTATACATTTACTGAGGAGTAATTCAAATATGAGGCCAACCTATTCATGAACACGTTACATTTTCTTTCATTGGAGATTGTAATAATCTCTGGCCGATGTGGATGATTCTTGATCTCAAGATGTGATATAAATCATTGTAATAGGTCATTAGGAAAGCAGATTAGAGACTAAAGGGTTTGATATGTAAGATTTTCACTCACATTAAGGAGCATATATGAATATTGTGTTTTGAACATGTTATGGTAGGCTTGTGAGTTGAATCTGTAAGCCCAGATGTTGCCGACCAATTCAAATCAAGATTTCTATTAATGAGAATTTGAATATGCATTTGCCTCCATATTTTATGTTGCTTCTATTGTGTTACTCTTGATGCACGGTATAGATTGTTCTCTTTGAGGACCCTCCTACCGTGGTTGCACCAGATTGGTATCAGAGCAAGATTCGATCCTTGTGAGGTCATCAGAATTCATGGACTACTGTTGAAGATTTGTTGTGGGGTGACAGATTGATGATCTGACCTGCAGCTGTAGAGGACTTGTGTAAAGATTGTGGGAAGAAGAAATGTTAGAGGAAATGGAGTGCATGGAAATGTAGACCCAACTTTAATGGAGATGTTGAGAGGAATTGCTACTAGATTAGATGTAGTTGAAATAGCCCAAAGAAGAGGTCAACTAGTTGATGATTTGAGTGATGAAGAGGTAGAAGTATAGGAAGAAAGAGGAAGAGAAGATCAACCTGGCCTAGATCAGGGAGAAGAGAGGCTCATAAGACCCCTAACTAGAGTGAATAAAAAACCACATTTTAATCCATCAGATTATATAGGTAAGTTGGATTCAGAAGAATTTATTGATTGGATAAAAAAGATGGAAAAGTATTTTGATTTTGAAGGTAGCACTGAAGATAAGAAGGTGATTTTCTTGTACAAAGTTGAAAGGACATGCATCCCTTTGGTGGGAACATTTGCAGACAGATAGGCAAAGAAGAGGAAAATAAAATATAAAGTCATGGGATCAGATGCTGAATATGTTGAAGATAATGTTTATGCCTGCAGATTATCAGATTAGTTTGTTCCAAAATTTGCAAAATTTGAATCAGAAGGAGTCAAGTGTGACAGAGTATACTGAAGATTTCTATAAGTTGAATATCAAATCTGGACATTCAGAGGATGAGATTGAGCAAGTGGCCAGATATGTGAATGGCTTGAGGTCATCTTAATAGGATGAGATCAATTTGATTAAGTTACAGAGTGTGGAAGAAGCATATCAGTGTGCCCTAAAAGTAGAAGAGAAGCTGAATAAAAGACATGAGCAGAGAAAAAGAGGAAGAGGTGGAAGATTTTAGAGAGGAAGAATTTTTACTGGCGGAAGAGGAACTTTTGCAGCTCAGAATAAAGATAAGGAATTCAACAAGAATGACAATTCATACTGTAGAGATGATATAAATTCTTAGCGAAGAGGATGATATAGTGGTTACCAGAATGAGGGTTATAGAAAAGATGATAGGGGACAAGCAAAAAGAGTATTCAAGGGAACTTGCTTTAAGTGTGGCGGAGAAGGAAATAGAGCATTTGAATGTAATCAGGGAGAGACAAGTAGGAAGACTGAGAACAATAGGACAACCTGTGTTGAGGAAGATCATGCTAGATCATCTAACAAACCAGAAGATGGAGAAGTGTTGGAAAATAAGAGAGTATTATGTCAAAGTGAGATGTAGCAAGAACCATTGTAGAGAAAGAATTTGTTATGAACCAGATGCAAGGTAGCTAGAAAATGTTGTAGAGTGATTGTTGATAGTGGAAGCTCTAAGAACCTGGTTTCTAAAGAAACTGTGACCAAATTTAAGTTGGAAAGATTGAAACACCTAAAGCCCTATAAGATAGCATGGGTTCAAGATGAGCATAATATACTGGTAAGTGAACAATGCTTGGTGAAATTGAAGATAGGAAATTAGCATGATGAAGCTTTGTGTGATATCATGCCTATGGATGTATGCCATGTTTTTTTGGGAAGGCCTTGGCAGTATGATCGACAAGCTATTCATTATGGAAAGAAGAATATATACACCATTGTTGCTAATGGGATGAATCAGACTTTTTTTCCATTGGAAGATGTTCCTAAAGTTGAGGCTTGTATGAGTGCTAGAATTTTTTTGGTTGATGGAAGGAGATTCCTGGATGAATTGAGACATGAGAACATGTGCTATGCCTTAGTTCCTAAAAGGGCTGAATACTTGAAGCATGTAGAAGAAAAACCGGAGGAGATAAAGGAGATGTTGATAGAATATGAAGAGATCATTTCAGATAATGTACCTGATGGATTGCCACCTATGAGGAGTATTACTCATTGCATGGATTTGACTCCTAGAGCTAGTTTTCCTAATAAAGCAACACACTGGATGACACCTATAGAGATGGAGGAGTGGAATAGAAAAGTGAAAGAATTTTTGAGAAAAGGTTTGATCAGAGAAAGATTAAGTCCATGCGTAGTACCTGTTGTGTTAGCACCTAAGAAGGATGGAGAATGGAGGATGTGTATAGACTCTAGAGCCATAAACAAGATCACAGTGAAGTACAAATTTCCTTTGCCTCGGATGGATGACATTATGGATTGTTTGAGTGGATCTAGATACTTTACAAAGATAGATTTGAAGAGTGGATATCATCATATTAGAATTAGAGAAGGGGATGAGTGGAAGACAACATTCAAGACAAATGAAGGATTGTATGAGTACTTTCATGAGGCTGATGAATGAGGTATTGAAGAAATTCTTGGGTAAGTTTGTGATTATATATTTGGATGACATCTTGATTTTTAGTAAGAGTAGAGAAGAACATTTGTTGCATATAAGACAATTTTTGTAGAGGTTGAGAGAAGAGAAGTTGTTGATAAACATTAAGAAGTGTAGTTTCATGAAGGAATAAATGGTATATCTTGGATTTGTAATATTGTGAATGGATTGAAGATGGATCATGAGAAGGTAAGATAAATTGTTGAGTGGCCTACACTTGAAATAATTGGAGAGGTAAGATCATTTCATGGATTGGCTAGCTTCTACTGAAAGTTCATTAGTAATTTCAGTTCTATTTGTAGTCCTATGACAGAAACAATGAGAGGAGATAAAAAGGAGTTTAAGTGGACGATTGGAGTAGATAGGAGTTTTGAGTTGTTGAAACAGAAGGTGACTAAGAAACCTTTGTTGGCTTCACCAAATTTTAATAAGGCATTTCAAGTAGACTGTGATGCAAGTGTAAATGCAATTGGAGTAGTATTAAGTCAAGAAGGAAGACATGTAGCTTATTTTAGTGAAAGTTGAATGATGCTAGGAGAAGGTATTTAGTTTATGATTGGGAATTTTATGCCATACTCCAATCCTTGAAGAAGTGGATATATTACTTGTTTCCTAAGGATTTTGTGTTGTATATAGATCATCAGGCTTTACAATATTTGAACAGTCAAGGTAAGTTGAATTAGAGACACATGAGATGGGTAAAATTCTTGCAGAGTTATACTTTTGTTTTGAATCATAGGAGTGGAAAGTCAAATAGAGTTGTTGATGGTTTGAGTAGGAGAAGGAATTTACTGATAGAAATGAGAGTGGAGGTATTAGGCTTTGATGAATTGAAGAACTTGTATGAGGAAGACCCAAATTTTGCAGAACCTTGGAGAGCTTGTAAAGAACCAATTTTCGAGGATAGGAGTTAGTGGTTGGATTATTTCATTTAGGAGGATATGTTGTTAAGAGGAAATTAGTTGTGTATACCCTAGAGTTCAATGAGGGATAACTTGATAAGATAAAAGCATAGTGGAGGATTGTTAGGTCACTTTGGAGTTGATAAGATAGTAGCATTGGTAAGTGAGAACTACATTTGTCTGTAGATTCATAAGGATGTCATGAAATTTGTGCAAATTTGTAGTTTTTTTCAAGTTGCAAAAGGGAGTAGTCAGAATGTTGGATTGTATAAACCTTTGACATTTCTAGAGAGACCTTGGGAGGATATCAACATAGATTTCATACTTGGTTTTCCGAAGACACAAAGAGGTAATGATTTTGTATTTGTGGTGGTTGATCAATTTTCTAATATGGCACATTTCATACCTTGTAAGAAGAAAAAAGATGTACATGTAGCAAAATTGTTTTTCAAGGAAGTGGTCAGATTGCATGGATTACCTAGGAGTATTGATTCAAATAGAGATACAAAGTTTGTTGGTTAATTTTGGAGGACACTTTGGAAGAAGTGAAGATAGATCTAAAGTTCAATTCTACATTTCACCCACAGAATAATGGATAGAAAGAGGTAGTGAACAGGAGTTTGGGGAATTTTTTGAGATGCTTGGTTGGAGAGAAGACTAGAAGTTAGGATTTAGTCCTTGCACAAGAAGAGTTTTTTTACAATAATTCAGTGAACAAGAGTACCGGAAAGACACGTTTTGAGATTGTTACTAGAGTTCATCCTAGAAGTATATTAAAGTTGAGAGACATTAGTATGGAAGATAAAAAGAGTGTAGAAGTAGAAGAATTTGCAAAACATATGAAGAAAGTGCATACTCAAGTGAAACAACAATTGAAAGACATGAACCAAAAGTATAAGGAGAAAGCAAATGAAAAGAGGAAACATAAGGAGTTCAAATTTGGAGATGAGGTGATGGTGTACTTGAGGAAGGAGAGATTTCTAGTTGGCACATACAACAAGCTAAAGATGAGGAAGTTTGGACCTTGTAAGATTTTGAAGAAATTTGATTCAAGAAATGTATATGAAGTGGAGTTACCGGATGGCATGGGTATATCACCTATATTCAACATTGTAGATCTACATCAGTACCATGAAGTGGAATTCAGTGAAGACAGTAAAGTAAAATTGGAGAACCAGTTTTCTAAACAATAGTCAGATGAGATTGGAGAGATTCTAGATATCAAAGGTGGAAGGAACACTTGTGGAAGGCAGTACAAAGAATACCTTGTGAAGTGGAAAGATAGACCAGTGGAGGATTCTTCTTGGATTTCTCAGGCTAAGGTAGACCGTATTGGTTTCCCTTTAGCCCTAGCAAAGTGAGGGACTCACTTTTCAAATAATCTTGGATGTTTGATGCAAGAGCATCCTTGGTTCTTGGAAATCTTGCATTAACCAAAAATATTTCCTTTCAGTCTTAGTTCTTGTTCAGTTCTTTGTTCAGTTCAAGTTGGTGGATTCATCATAGTTGCTCACTAGGCCCTATGGAGCTATGTTTACATTGTGGACATGTTCATTTTCCTTATTCCAAGATTTGAGAGTGATTGGATCATTTTACAGAAAGTTATTGCTTCCAGATTTAGTGGCAATTTCTTGAACTGACACTAGAATAATTTCAAACCTAACGGCTAGTTTGATCGCTTGTGGATCTTTCCCATAACTTGTGGATATCAACAGTGTGATTAAAATTGTTTCACGGAGTGTCCTTGACCTGAATTATAGGTCCACACTTTATCCTATGCATTTAGTGAGGAGTAATTCAAATTTGAGGCCAACCTATTCATGCACATGTTACATTTTCTTTCATTGGAGATTGTAATAATCTCTGGCCGACGCGGATGATTCTAGATCTCAAGATGTGATATAAATAATTCTAATAGGTCATTAGGAAACCATATTAGAGATAGTCAGGGTTTTATATGTAATATTTTCACTCGCATTAAGGAGAATATAAAAATATTGTATTTTGAACATGTTATGTCAAGCCTGTGAGCTGAATTTGTAAGCCCGGATGTTGCCGACTGATTGTAATCAAGATTTATGTTAATGAGAATGTTTGAATCTGTGTTTTCCTCCATATTTTGTGTTGCTTCTGTTGTGTTACTCTTGCTGCACGGTCCAAATTATTCTCTTTGAAGACCCTCCTATAATGGCTGCACCAGAATATAAGGAACAATACAAAGATTCAACCAATTCCTTCCACCTAGGACGGACAGATCAATAGAGCATACTGAATAAAAGGAAGAAGGTGGTGCAATAATTTGATTTACATTTCAATCAATCTCCACTAACTAAGCATAATTGTTGCATGGGCATGTCAGGAATGGAATGTTTGACATGTCCTATCTTCTACAAGGGTTAATTTTGAGGAGATCAAATCTATAAACTATATTAACCACCTCAGGAGGCCTCCAAAAAAAAATTTAGTGGCTTCTTTACAATTTATTTATGTTTTTTATCCTTTTGTATAGTGCCATTGCCTAATATTTTGTCTTTTGTGATTTAAGCGATGAATGTGGATATTTTATTGTTGCTTCTCTTGTGTCTATAAAAGGGAATTCCAAGCCTTATTTTAAGGATTTTGAGTCCTTAGTTTTTATAGTATTTATATACAATTAGGTATTGTACAGTCTTGTCTTCTAAAGTTTCAAAACATAGATGATATAAAATTGCTCTGTAAAAAACAACAAATAGTTCAAGAAATTGTTGTTTTCTCTCAAATGGAATGTCAATCTAGTGTTGTCTCCATTACTATCACACATTTTCTTTTGAATCTAAATGATCAAGGATTATTCATGGTTCTCATCTCACATTTAATGTTATTAATTTCTAAATTGTTAGCTTCTATTCAATGAGTAGATTAAAAATTATTTCAGTTAAGTCATTAAAGATTGTGTTGTTACAATAAGAATTTTTAGTAGCGCAATGGTGTTCTCTTTTTTGGTTTCTCATTGTAATGCAATTAGGTTATAAGAATCCATAAACTTGGTCTATTGTGGTAGTTTTTTACTTCATCTTTTGACTCTATAATGGATAAGGCACTGGCCAAGTTGATTAACAGGTCTCAAAACTAAGTAGAATCAAATTTAAAACAATTGAAAATTTAAATTTTATTGCAATTTATTTGTGCTCATTTGACACTGCTAAAAGAATATAGATCTGACAAAAGGTCTTAATTTAGCTAGTCAGGTTTACCTTCTAAAATACTCAGTGTGAATATTACTATATGTTTTACACCATTATATTTATATATATTTTTTTTTATCTCAAATGATGTTGTGTATAGGGGTACCTATGTGAGGGGGGAGGAATCCACCAGGAAATATGTGAAAAAGAAGATCAAATGTATGATTGAAATTAGAAACTAATCTAATTCAAAAAAACTTAATCTATCATATTCTATCACTCATGAAATGTGCAAATCTAAGCTATTTGAATGAAAGTAAGATCCTAAGATATTCAAAACAATTCAAATAACAAAAGACAAGATTACCATCCCATGTTGGAGTGTATTTGCATGATGTTGGGTTGTTCGTATCACTGCAAAGCCTCCATTGCTTGGTGCAAAAGCTTGATGATCAATGCTTGTTTTTGAAGAAATTATGAAGCTCTCTCAATGGTGATCTGGAAAACACTTTGTTGCATAATGTAAGTTGAAATTCTCATCATAATTTGTGAAGAGAAAGGATTGTTATATAAAAAATGTAATTTTGAATTGATGGTCAAGATCACGTTGGAGAATAGCCAGATCAATGGTCAAAATAAGTTGAGAGAACTTTAGATATGAGGAGATTGTGCAAAGTTGATTGCACAATTAGGGTGATTGAAGAATATATTGGCTAGTTAGGATTTTGATTGCTTAGTTAGCAATTTATTGATCAGTTAGGATTGAGTTATGAATTAGATGGTTGAGTTAGCAAAATTAGATTGCTTAGTTAGCAATCCATGGTTTCCTCAATAAAAAAGCGAGTGAAGAATATTAATTAATTAATTAATTCCAATTTTTATTTTGATTTTGATTTATTTCCAATTTGAATAGTTTGATTTGATTTGATTATTCAAATTTTGGAGGGAATTGTAATAATTAAATTATTATGATTTAATAATTCAATTAATTTAGAGGAATAAGGTGAATTAGTGATGTAATCAAATAATCAGTGTCGTTTGACTAATCAAGATGAAATAAGATAAGATTAGGACTTTATTAAATAAAAATGTAATTTATTTAATTAGTTGAAATGATGAAATGTGAATTTAATCAAATAACATCGTATTATTCGATTAATAGTAAAATTAGGGTTTTCAAGACTTTATTAAATAAACGGTATTTATTCAATTTGTCGAGAATGATGAAAAAGTGAATTAATTAAATAATGTTGTATTATTCAATTGATAGAGGAAATAAGGTTTCAAATGTCATTCGATGTCTTTTGATGCATTGTGAGATGACATGGGATGATTCTGAGATTATCCGAGTTGGTTCAGAGATGTTTAGAGATGTTCCAAGTTAATTCAAAGATACTTCGAGTTAATTCAAATTTGTTTCAAGTTGTTTCGGGGTCATTCTGAGACGTTACGAGTTGATTCAAAGTTGTTCTAAGTCATTTCAAGGTCGTTCTGAGCTATTCTGAGTTGATTCAGAGTTGTTCCAAGTCATTTCAGAGTCATTTCGAGACATTTTGAGTTGATTCAAAGTTGCTCTAAGTCATTTCAGGGTCATTTTGAGACGTTCTGAGTCGTTTCAGGGTCGTTCTGAGACGTTCTGAGTTGATTCAAAGTTGTTCTGAATCATTTTAGGATCGTTCTAAGACATTTTGAATTTGTGACAAGTGTTAAGTCAATTTTACATGTCTATAGTACCCACCTTGATTTTGTAGAGTCTAAAGTGTAGAGGAGAACAAATATAAAATTTATCTCTTATTCATTATAATGTCCCTTTTTGGAGATTACCCTAAATTTTATCCTAGAATCACACGCTTGATGTGGTTAGGACTATAACTCACCCCTTAATGCTTCAAACAAGATAAATCTTGGATTTAGGCCCTGCAATCATATTAGATAATATTGAAGATCATAATTCATGTGATCAAAATATAATAAATGACTTATCAATTTAGGATACATAACTATCCCAAAACCATGCACATGGAAACTCTAATCATAACAAGACTGGGACAAGAAGTAGGATAAATCCATTGAAAGCTATCCATCTAAGCCCAAGAGTATGAGTATCTGACCAAGATTACCCATCCCTTGGCCCCAAGTGGCAGGAACATCCGAACAAGACTATTCCACCCTTGAGGTGGGATACTTAGTGGATACACTTGTATTTACTTTCCCTATCCATGTTGTCTTGTCCATACCCTTATAATGGATATTCCTTGAATCCATCCCAACAATCAATCATAATTTGGCTTGACAGGAAAGTATTGAAAGGGGTGCCTGTAAACTACTCAAACCATCTAAGCCTAAGAGCATGAGCGTCATACCAAGACTACCAACCTTTTGGCCCCAAACGACAGGAATGTCCAACCAAGACTATTCCACCCTCAGGGTGGGATACTTAGCATGGGAGATTCTGTAAGTAGCGCCCCCCTAACTTGTTTCCTTCAACCTTACATTTGATTGAACATGGGATAAGGAATACATAAGTATATGAATGTATTCAATTCATGTTTATAGTAAAGAGTCATTATTACTCACAAGACTGAATAATTGTTGCGAGAATCATTATTGGATTTAATCATAAATAATATGTTATATTATCATGCATATATTGTATGTGTCGACCACCTATGATGTATTTATGAATATATATATATATATATATATATATATATATATATATATAAGCATATACTTATAAATTGTTAACATGCCATTCAAACTCTCAATATACTTATCCATCATAATATATTCAAATATATTCATAAATCATAATATACTTATCTATTTATAAGTATCAACTGAGATTTAAACTAATAAGATATTTGATATCACACCTAAATCCATTATTCTTACCTTCTACATACATAAGTAATTATGAACTTTTATTCAAATACATGATAATACTTACATTAAGCTCTGTAGTTGATTGGATCCTAGAGAATGTTCTTCCTATCATAATATATTATGTTGTTTTTATTTCCTCCAACCACAATCACTCTTGTCTTTGTGGAGGCTCTCCTAAATACCTATTATGAGGATGTGACTCCCTGATCGCTGCCTTGGTGCCTATTTGGAGGATCACATCCTTTTTTCAATCATTGTATTTAGAGAGTCTTAGACTTAAGTGGTGGGTGGTATTCTAGACCAATTCCTTTATACTAATCACTGACTAATTTTTAGTTTGTGATCAATTATCTTTGAGGATTGGGATCATTGTATTAGGAGTCTTAGTTTGCAATATTCCAAATTAAATATGCTCAACAATTATGATTGTAATATTGCTACTAAAAAATATGAATATTTTAGATTATATTCATTTTATAATTTTATTTACTATTTTATTATATTCATTTGATAATACAATTATAACCGGGAAATGACATACATAAAACATATATTATCAAAATAATATTTTAATATTATCAATGATTTTAATAATATGATTTAATATTATGAAGTATAATTATAATTATAATTATAGTAATATATTTAATTCATATTTATAATAATATCATCTCAAGTGGTAATTTTAGAATGTTATTTAAATGGAAATTATTTATATTTATTTATTTTCGATATTTATTCAATTTTGTTATTTATTTTTCAACATCTCATATTTAGCATTTACAATTTTGGGGGCATGAAATTCTTTGGATATTGACCTAGCGCTTTAAAGCATAGGACTTAGCTAGTCCTTGTATAAACCTATAAAATCAATTGGAAACAACAACAATTGCCTCATTACTATCCACAAGCCAATATCCATAGGATATATGGCCACAAGAAATAACTACTACTACAAAAGTATCTAGCTTTTACACTAATTGAAGGAGAACTATATAAAATTGGAAGAGATGGCATCATATAGAGAGTGGTATATGAACATAAAAGATGAGATACTAAAAGAAGAACATGAAGGAATCTTTGGAGGACACAATTTAGGAGATTCCACAACAATAAAGATAAAATTGGTAGAATTATGGTGGCTAACTCTATATGAAGATGTATAGCATTATGCTCAACAATGTGATGTCTATTAAAAATAGGAAGACTTGACACAAGGGATGAAATTCCTTTGTACCTAGTATTAGCTCAACTACCATTTTAAAAATAGGTTATAGTTTTTATTAGACTAATATACACATAAATTAAACTATCCAAAGCTAGATTCATTATAATTGGGGTGGAATATCTCACCAAGTGGAAAAAATTAGAACCAACTAGGGATTGCACAACAAAAATTGCCACAAAATTTCTCTATGAGAACATAATTACCAAGTTTGGATTTCCACTCAGTATCACAAATAATAATCAAGGAAAGGAATTTGTAAATAAGGTGATTGTGGAGCGACTAAAGAGCTTCATGATAACACATAGTAAATTACTCCCTACCACTCTGAGGATAATGGATCAAGTGAGTCCCTAAATAATATTGTAGGAACAACACCAAAATGTGAAATAGTAATAGAAGATATTGGGATAGCAAGATACCTACAATATTATAGGAATATAGGACTACCTACAAGATATCCAAAAAAATTACCCCCTTTGAATTGGTGTATGGAATGGATGTAATCCTACCTCTAAAATGTATAATACCCAATATCTAAACTATTTACATCTTAGACTCACTGATGATGAGTCCCTAAAGGTAAGAATTAAAGACCTAGAAAACTAGATTAGACTAGAAAGCTTACGGTACACCATCAAATTATTGAAATAAAAAGGAAAAAAGCATGGCATGATAGGAAAATCGGACATTTAAAACATCCAAGAAGGATGAAATTGTTCTAATATATGATAGAAAATTTAAAAAGTAAGGAAAATTAGAAGTGAAATGGTTAGGCTCATACTACATTAATGATATACTACAATCTAGGGAAATAATACTAAGGAGACTCAATGGCCTAGAATTGCAATGTTATGCTAATGGAGCAAGGCTAAATCATTACCATTAAACATTAATTTTTTTGTTAAAACCTTGTATGTTGTATTATATTTATAATAATATAGTATAAACATTACTTTCCAAAATAGAGCTACGAGAAAAGCTAATGGCTAGAAAATTGTGAGAAGGTAAGGAATGACTACAACATTCAATGCACTTATCACCATTGAAGGTTATAAATTATTGAAGGAAATATCCTTATTCTCACTTTCCATACACTTTCCATCCTTGTGAAAATTATGAGCTCACTTTTCAAAATCCTAGATACACTTTGTTCATAGTACTCAAGTTTGAAATCACAAAAATGACCAGCCCTACACTCATGGATATCTCACAAAAGCCTCAACTAAAGTATAAAATGTTTCCATACAAGGAAATGAACATAAAACAAGATGAAACCTTCTCAAAATTTCCCCTATATGTGATCTATATAGAATATATTCAAAAATATGTGCATGTCTCCCTCTTATAAACTGATCACACCAAGTTCCAAGAGCTTTGGAAAACACTTCTACAACTCGGAATGAAGGAAAATCTACCAAAATTTGGATACATGGGATATTTACTATAATTTATACAAGAATCATGGCTTTCCATAGATCTAATATGAATTTGTGATGAATATTGGAAAAGCTAGGTAGGATAACCAAACAAGCCATCAAGGTAGTCATAAGGCTCTACATGAAAGGGGAAATTCCACCCAAAAAGGCTATTAAAAATAGTGAAGTCACAAAACTGATGGGTGTGACATATGGCAACTATTGTCTCAACATCACCAAAATCACCAATCTAGCCATGATATACAAAAACATGGATAATCTATAAGTTATAGTACAAAAATAGAGAGGTCTCTACCAAAACCTCTATTCATGTGACATACTAGATGGTAGTAGAAGGCAAGGAGATCAAATTATGTTAGGAACTCTAAGAAAATGTCTTAGAAAACATCCAACACATTAAAAAATAACATTACCAATTCAAGTATGGTCCTTTAATCTACTTAACTTTCTACTTTTTACATGAGCTATTGGTATTTATGGGAAGATCTAAGAAATGACTAAACCAATAGTGGATCAAATCAATGACCATGTCTATCACTTTAAAGATGCCACCTAATTTACCACTAAATATTGAGTAATTTTCAAAGCCCTATAACAAAAGGTACAAAACAAAGAAAGGATATCTTGTGATATGGTCAGAAAAGAAGTGAAGGATATTATTTTCTTAGTGAAAAAAATTACACTCTAATGGAGGCAATATAAGCCTGGACATCTTAGATTCCACAATTTCCATATGAAGTGAATGATTGGGAGATAGATGCATATGCCACAACACTACTCAAATTACCAAGGTACCCAAATATGAAAAAAATACCTACATATAGGGAATTCATGGATAAAGTAATCAAGAAGAAATCAAAAGAACATTTTGAGAAAAGTAAAGAAAAATGGGGGCTAGCAAAATAATATTAAGAAGTATAGGGTACTTCCACTCCACAAAGATTAGGAAGGTTGCATATAGGAAACTATCCCATTGCATTCACACAAACAAAGGTCAAACATAATGAAAAAATAAAATTGGACACTACACCACTAAAGGATGACCCATTGGTAGAAGAAGATACAAAAGAACTCTTGTAGATGAGTAAATAATTTAATTCAAAGAGATAAAAGAATAAGGCACAAAAATAGACCTCTCCATCATTAGATAAAGAGAAAGAAGAAGAGACATCCACTACACAATAAAAAGAGCATGAACTAGATGAAACAAACTCTTTAGTGGCCTATTCAACCAAGATAATCTTGAAAAAACATGACACTATATGAGGGGATGGGCCCCAAGTAAGGTGATCATAGAAAGGGAAATAATTAGATACATAGTTTCCTCCATGAAGATGTTGAAGAGTATGATCAAAATAATTTCACAATCCCTAACATCGACCCTAAAATAAAGAAGGAAAAATACAACACAAAAGGATGATTAACTAGAAGGGGAAGCTCTAACAGAGTTCACTCAATCAATCTCCATAGTGAAAAATACAAGATTCAAAATAATCAAGTTCAAGAGTTCCACTCAAAGTAACAAGTGAACAAATTTATGCTCCAAGGTCACTAGATAACAAATAAAATCCAAGTAGAGATATTTGAAGCCACAAAAATGCATCTTTGAAGGTTCAAGACCAAGAAATAATAATAAATAAGTACCATCCTCTCCATCTAGTGACACAAAACTTGTGTAAGACCAATAAATTCCTCACACATCTCCCCCACTAAAAAACCATCCTCTTCCATTGAAAATTCACCAATGTAATACATTAAGAACTTCTAAGAGAAACATAAGAAAATATAGAACACCACACTTTCAAAACTACTACATCTCCTACATTTCCCCATTTCAAAATTTTTCAATCAATGGATATTTTCTAAAAAATAGCTCAAGAAAAGATACTAAAAAACATGTGGATAATACAAAATAATAGGAGACAGTCATAAATGAAATCTATTCTAAGTTTCCCCATGTACAAGGAGACTTATCTCAATCATTAGGGGTACAAATGAAAAATCTGGTAGATGGGATAATAAAGGATAGTCAATAAAAAATGACCTCCCTTTGATAAATAATCACCACATAACTAAACAAGGCCATGATGGATGAGGAGAGGAAGAAGTGTGTTGTAATCAGGCCACACTCAAATCCAATATCAACATCATAAAGAATACTAAAAGTGATATTAATGCCCTCTATCAATTTTTTTCTTCAATGGCCCAACCTCACTAAGAATCTCAAAGATCATATGGAACAAATTAAAAAATAAATTCTTTAGGTTGGAAACACCTAAAAGGCTCTACAAGATGGTGATGGGAAGATAAGGGCCCAACATGAAGCACTTCATGTCCTATTATGTACAACAAGTGTATGAAAAACAAGAGAATCTTAAAAAATATTTTAAAAAGATAAGGGAGTTAGTGAGTATGTGTTTGGCACATGTCATTGGTCTCATTTGATACACTAAAAAAGTGGTCCAATAAATCTAAATCCCCACTACATTATTGAAAGCAAAAAAGATATTGGTGCAAATCAATGCACAAAATCATCTTCTCCAACAAACCAAAATTTAGTGGATAATACTTTTGTACACCTAAAAGTGATCTACAAAAACATTATCTGATTAACATATCCCAACCTACATGTGTTGAGGAAAAGGCACAATTCTAAAAGGGGGGTGATGTTGAAAAGGTAAGTGGTAGAGTAGGGGCCCAAAATATAGATAGAATGCAACAAATCCTATCACATACCACCATGGAAGGAATACAAAGATCAAAGAAAAAAATATACCTTAGGGAAGGGATGAATTTTGTGAAGGACATGTCCCAATAGGATATTAAATGTATGATATATGAAAAGAATGTAAAAAATAGATATGCTTAAGATATATAGAGTGATGTAATACCAAATATATAAGAGTATATAGAGGACTAATCTAATGTACAAAAGATTGAGTATATAAATATAAAAATGCTCATACTATGCAAAATTTTAGATGGCGTATGAATAATATAATATGTATTCTAGATGAATAGTGTATGTATAGAAACATCGTTTGAATCTAAAGATGTGATCCTTCTAGTATTACAGATACTAGAGTATAAATACAACATACAAAGAATAATTGGGGCTCAAAACTCTAGTTTGTAAATATCCACTTTCTTGCTAACATCTCCTATGGATTATGCAATCATTCTCATGAAGTTTTTGTTGAAAATTCCAAGTAAAGTTCTTTATTGATAAGGAAGAGTGAGATAGAGCTAGAGTTGAAATTATTAGATGTTATTGTGATATTGTGACTTAGGTATTGATTTTAATTGTGTATGATTAATTTATTATTTAATGGTAAAATTTAGGAACTTAGAAAACATGATATTTTGGAATTTAATCAAAATTATCTAGTTAGGAATGGGGACTATTTATTTTTTGTTTTCTCTCACCTTTCCTATTAGAGATCTTGGTGATTAAAAAATGATAAATAATCTCTTGTTTAACTTAACACCTAGTTTATATTTTAAATATTTTATATATGAGTTTTTATTTTAGCAAAATTTTTATGGATAAAAGTTTAGATTCACTCATGTACTATTTTACTCTCAATTTTTATATCTAAGATATCCTATGTAACAACTTGACTAAAGATAATAAATTTTTTTATTGTATCATAGTTATAAGATTGATATTATTTAAATAGATTGTATTAGTTTTTATATCGATTTTGATATATTAGTAAAATAATTAGTCGTGTATCTAAGAATAATGTGGAAACTAATGAGTATATATTCTTGTAAATCACTCACTCTCATAGAGGCAAGTCTACTTAATTTTTTTTGTGATATATTATTCTAGTTTAAAAAGTTGTGGCTATAAGAAATTATGTTGTTGATTATATATGTGGTTTAGTTTTCTTTGAGGTTTTAATAAAATAATAATTATATCAACCAATTTTAAGATGTTTTATGTTTAAAAAAAATATTTAGATATTAGGTATTATACCCAATTCACAAAACTAGTAATCTTTTTGAATAAGAAAATTAAAGACATGTCATAGGTAAAATTGAAATATTAAAATTTAAAATTAATGTATGTTTTGCCAAAAAAATGTATAGTTGACATTTTTATGCTCACTTGAGTCTCTCTCATGGACTTTGGCTTGATTTTTCCTAGATTTAATGTTGTAATGTGGTCAACACATTCACATTAGGTCTTGGACCCTTGAGAATAATTAAAGACTTCTAGGTTGTCTTGTAAAAGTGTTGTGAAGTGTTGTAACCCACTTTCACACTTTTCTAGGAACCTTTCATTATAATTCACCTAAATAACCCCTTTTATCACTTACCAATTCTTATTTGAAAGTGTTGTAAAGAGTTGTAACAAACTCTCACACTTTTCTAGACTTTTCATCACTAATTTAACCCTTTCTCATGTTTAAATGACCCCTTAATACACTTTTCGGCCATAATTAAGTGTATTTTTGAGAATATTCTCGTTAAACCTTATTAAATACACTTTAATCCTCGACACCTAGTAAAATTTCCCTAGTGGGACTTAGTCGCCACCTGGGGCAATTAGTCTCACTGGGCACAAAAAACAAAATAATTTCAATTTTCTAACAGGATTTTATTCTCTTACCCTTGAGGTCAGCCTGTGATGTGTTATTTTTGGGAAATAATGGAAAATCAAGTATTTATAAAGGGGTTTTCCCCTCATTTTGCATCTCCTATAGACCTAATTCATCCAACACTCAAGCAATCAATCTCTCAAGCATTCAAGCACTCTAGGCATCATCATGTCATCCATTGGAGCACTTCATTAAATATCTTCAAATTTTTACATTGAGGGTTTGGTAAGTTTATGACATTGTATGTTGTTTATTTATCATTCTCTTCATTTCCTAGGGTTTAATTACCAAAGTGGGGTTTGACCAAGGAAAAACCCTATTTACTCTATCCTTTAACCCTTTTTCCCCTCTTTGCATGTGTTTGTAGGTCTTGTATACAAATTTGTCAAAGAGTTTGATGTTAAAAAGTGGTCAATAGTCTGTCAAAGTCATCAAAGTTAAAAATTCCCTAATTGAAGCTTGAAGACCAATTTCAACCCATTTTCTATAGAATCTAGATCAGGCACCTATCAAGAACAAAAGTGCAGACTTAAAGCTACAAATTACTACACCAAAATTCCTGAGTACCCATTTGAAAGATTCCTATTTTGGCAGTTTTTCCCTGAAACTAGACTAAGTCACCTAGCTTGGCATAAGTGTCCTAGTCAACATTTGCAGTCAACTCTACAGGATTCCAAAGCCTATCTATATTAGATTTCATATTCCAAGTGCACCTCTCTAGTATTTTTCAATTCTATTATCATTTACTTGCATTCTTAGGTATTTTTGCATACATAACTACATTTTCCAACACTTTGCATTTCTTAGATTTAACATTAATAATCATATATATTTTTTAGTTTATTCCATTTAGACATCATATTTAGGCATATTGCATCCCTCTTTACATTATTCTTGAATGTAGACATTAGCATTTTGGGTCCATTTCTCTCCTTTTAGGTGAAAAACCCTAGAAGAGTTAGAGAACCCCTGGACACCCAAAATCAGTGTCCACAATGTAAAACACTTCTTTAGGTGTTTTCAAGTAGATTTTTCTTTATTTTTTCATCCCTTTTCCACTTGAGTGGGTGAAAACTAACAAAGAATTTCCTAGGGAACTAGGTGCTAGAAAGAGTTCCATACTCACTCATGAAGTTGCATAACCAAAGTTTCAAATAGCAATACAAATTGTACACAATTGGTCCTCTAGTATCTTGATTTCATGGATATAATGTATGTAGGTAGTTTTCAAAGTAAAGAATGTTTCCAATACTTAGATACAAATAAAACTATGAACCTAATTTGTATAAGAATAAAATATGATAGTTCTCTTGATACTTAGAATAATCTTCAGGGAGGATGGACTTGTACCTTTCTGAATGCTTGAAACCCAAGGAAGGGTACAAGGTCCTTTATAATTTTTAGAAATCCTTGGTGGTAAATTATACCTATCTAGTTGCTCAAAATTTGAGGAAGGGTACAATATCATTTACAACTTACAAAAAATCCCTTAGTCAATATTTGGGCATGTGGTTTTTTCTATAAGTGATTCAAGGCCTAGATTGGTCTCAATGAGTTGAAGTATCTATCCAAAGAATATGTATTTTTATTCTTTTCCTCATTTGGTTTGTGTGGCCATTTTTGACGACCCATTCTTTGAAGGATGGATATATGGTTCTTAGAAATCATGTTTATGGATCATATTTTGATACATATTCTATGAAGAATGGATACATGGCTCAAAAAATCATGTTGTGGATTATTCTACAAGAATGAGTGAGCCCAAGGATAGAAGAGCCCATATTAGCTATTATTAATTCCTAGTTATTAAATCAAGACTATCACACATTAGTAGGTTAATTGTTTATCATAATAATCAATAAATAATTTCTTAATTAATTAAGTGTATTATTGCTTTGTATAATTAAAGATAATTACAATAATCTAGGAAAAAGTGTGAAAATATAAGGGTCATCTTGAGTAGTCTTTACATGTGTTATCAAAGAATTTGTTTTAAATATTAGGCTTGAAAACCTATTGCAAATTTCATATACTATGAAAGAAATCTTGATATAAAAAAATGGTAAGTTATTTATAAAGTTTATGGTGATTAAATTTAGTTCTCGTATAGTTTTGGATCATAAAATATCAATATGTGACATGCATATATATTTTAATTGTGATTAAAGCCTTATAATGCTTAAATTTTCTGGTGATACTTGAGCATGCTCTCTAACTCACCATATATTTTAGAAATATAGGTCCAGTGCATCACTTTACTCTCTTTTTTGTGACTAGAATTAGTCATGTGGTGTATGTTAAGTGTATCTTTTGTATTATGATATTACTTTTTATTTTTGATGAATTCTTGACTTGCATTTATGAATGTCACCTTTTTATTTGTTTTGAGTTGTCAATTCATCAACTTTTGATATTTATTTATCTTATATTCAACTTTTTGTTGAAATTGAGCTCATTTTATACCTTATTATTGTAAGCTGGAATTTATCTCACTTGGTATTGTTTTCTTTTTTGAGATGGCTATGTTTGAATGTTTTAATTCATATTGTGCATCAAGTATTTTTTTCCAATAGAATGTTCATGAAGGGCCTATAGGTTGTATAAGAGATACATTGTGGAGAATGTGTTTGTACATGGTGTTATACAATAATTCTAAATGGAAATTATTAAAATTGTACATGTATATTGAATAAAATATTGTGACATAGTAAAAAAAATGAACACAATAACTATAAACTAACCAAATTAAAGCTAGACATAGGGATGAACCTTATTTAATTTATTATCACTATGTTTTGTTACTAACATATTTTCTCTATAGGAATAGGTAAAGTATTCAAAATAGTTTTTTGACTAACTTTTGCAGGTGCACCAATAAAGAAATTGAATGCAAAAAGCATAACGTAATGGAAAATTTAGGACCAAAAAATACTTAGGAAGACAAATACATACCACGAACCTTGGATTGTTGTGAGTCCAAGGAGCACCTGAAATATCATAAAATTGATATTTCTAAAGAAATAGAGGAAGACCTAGGCATCTTAGAATACCTAGCAGTCATATGTTGATTTATTGGGCCAAGATTCAAAAGAAGATAGATAAGGGAATGTATTGAAAAAAAATGGAAAGGACAAGGACTGATAAAGTTTTTACCAAAAGGATTTTTCAATGTAATATTCATATTAGAAGAAGTCAGAGAAAATGTCATATAGGGCAGTTTATGGGAAATGGAGGGCTCTCCACAGTTGAGAAAATGTGTCACAACCTTGCAATTACATAAGGTACTATTGTATTCTAAGAGTTTGATAGTGGTCATGTTGCCTCTAGATCTCTGAGTGGTGATACTCTTGTGAGAATTTTTCTATGCAATTATATTGTAATGTTTGTGATTTTTGAATAATATATTGGTAAACTTTTGGAGTGTGGGTTTTTTCTCCTAAATTGATTTTCCCCATGTAAATTATTATGTTGTGATATGCATGATATTTATGTCTATTTCTATTTAATTTTCTATAACTATTAAAGATTTGTAAATTTTTTGCATTATTCTCCTCTGAAGATTAGTGTAGGATGTTCTTCCACTACCTTAGCATCATTACATCCATTATATATGTAAAAATAGAGCCCAAACTTTAACCCCCTTGAGATTGAACTGCATGAGAGACTAGTATGGATTAGGCTATATAATTTACCATTGGAATACTGGTTAGAAGGATGTATGGAGAAAATTGGCTACTCTTGGGAAATTTGATGGAAATTGATACAAACTTGTTCAATGGTTACTCAAGTCTTTATGCCAGATGAACCAACAATTTTTGGGTTGGACTATGTACTTCTCTTGCACTCTTAAGGTTTTTCACCTAAAAGGAGAGAGATAGGTCCAAAAACGATGGTGGTTCACCCAAAATAATGTATGCATGATGGAATTATGCCTAAATGTAATGTCGTAAATACATGAAACTAATGGAATTGATTGATTATTTATGCAAAACCTAAGAAATATGAAGTGTTTGAAAACATAGTGTGATATGCAGAAATGAACTAGAAACATGCACAAATGAAAACACAATTGAATGAGAATGAACAAAGTGCACTTTGAGATGGAATGTTGATGCTGGAAGGTTTTGGAATCTAACAAAAATCACTTTTGATGCCCAGTGGGACTCATTTGCCACTGATGGCGAATCAATCCTTCTTCTGGTAAACATTGTCGGAACTAGTTTCTGACTGTCAAGAATTGAAATCTGATGAAATCAACTTTTCTAGCCTGGAAACTAGACTCATTCGCCACTAATGGTGAATTAGTCCTCCTCCAAAAGTCTGCAAATTTAGGGGCCAACTCTATGGGTCAAGATCTACATTTGTCTTCTTGTTGGGTTGACAGAATCAAATCTATAAAAAATGGGTTGAATATTGTCTCCAAGCTTGAATTAGTGTTTGGTTGACTTGAATCACTCTGATGACTTGTTGACCACTTTTCAACACCTATTTGTTTGACAAATCTTCCTACAAGACTTGAAAACACACATGGAAAGAGGGAAAAATGGTTAAGGGTTAGAGTATAAGGATTTTCCTTCGTCAAATACCACTTTGGTAATCAAACCCGTGATAAAGAAATGAAATGAAATAAGAAAGGAATGATGAATAAACAACATGCAAATTTCCTAAACTCACCAAATCCTTATTGTTGAAGTATGAAGATATGCCAATGGCTTCTCTAAGACGGTTAAGTGGATTAATGAGATTGAATTCTTGAATGAATGATTGAATGAATTAGGATGAATAGGGGTTAAAATGGATGGAAAAACACTTATTTATACAAAATTATGCCCTAATTACCCAATAATACAACATCATAGGCTGACATAAGGACTTAATGAATAAAAGCCCAAAGGAAAATTGAAAATATTTTGAGTTTTGTGCCAAGAGGGACATATTCGCCACCCATGGCGAATGGGTCCCACTCTAGGCTTGCAAGTGAGTGTCATGAATTAAGTTGCTTTTAATGTTGTTTGTAGGGTTTGTATTAAAAAAGACACTTAATTAAGGCCTATAAGTGCACAAAGCGTCCAAATAAAGCATAAGAAAGGTGTAATTAGTGATGACAAGCTTAGAAAAGCATGAAAGTTTATTACAAGACTTTACAACACTTTGAAATAGAACTTGATAAGGGATAAAAAGGTGATATTTAAATGAATTATAATAAGAAGAGTCTAGAAAAGTGTAGAAATGTGTTACAATAGTTGACAACACCTTCGTAAGACATCATAGAGTCTTAATAATTTGAATATTCAAGACCTACTGTGAATGTTTATGTCACATTGCAACATTAAATCTAAGAAAAATAATCCAAGAATCATAGGAAAAAGACATAAATGGCCATGAAAATGTCCAAGATCCATTTTTCTATGGTAAATTTATCCCCCACTTTAGTGAGAGGATGAACTTGCTTCAAACTCACATAAAGTAGCCATGGATATCTAGAGGGATCCAAATACAATTATGCTAGAAAGATGGAATGACAACGATCAAGAGGGATGATCAAGCCCCCATGATGAAGATCGCATGTCAAAATAAACACAAGAACAAAGGAACACACATGTGAAAGAGAAAAAGAGAAGGAAGAAGAAAAAGGAAAGATCAGATCAAGCTTTGATCATTTGTCTAACTAGTCATGAATCAGATCTAGGCTATTTGTTCGAAAAATAAAAATGCATACTCAATTTGGGGTGACATAACTCATGGATATCCACTTGGTGAGAAGGTCGAAAAGGTGATAAAAAAACACTCGGCTGGTATGTACTCACAAACACATAGGTGGCCATGGGGAAAATCGTGCCTCAGAATGGGATTCTTGCTCAACCATATCAAAGTTATACCTCCTAATAACTTTAATAAGGTGCCACAAAGAAAAATGTCAATTCATTCTTCATGAGAAGAAAATCTTTGTATGCTTAGAAATCATGAAAAAATAGGTTGGAACCACAGACATGCAAGCTGTGTTATGCAAGGTGGCCATATGAATGCAAAATGTAAAGTGTAAAAGAGATGTTCAAATGATTCTTGTTAAGTTCATGTGAAGTATTTCACTTAAGGAACATTGTGTCTAATGTATCCAAGAGAGGACAAATGAAAGAATAGAATACTCGCAACTTAATGGATGTAGTATGTCACATCAGACCACTAAGAGGAATGTAATATGCTAAGATAGATCACACTTATGAAGGACATCATGCCCAATGTCATACACAAAGTGACAAACACATCATATGAAGTGACAAGGTTGCACTAAGAACCAATAATGCAAATGAATAATGTCAATGTATGCCCCCACTTTAAAGGAATTGCTACACACCATTCTATGAGAAATTACTTTAAAGTAGCAAAATGAAAAATGCAAAAAGAAAACAAGACATGAGATCCAACTTGGAAAGCCTCTATGCGAATTCATACATTTTCGAGTAAGGTTGCTTCATGTGAAAGAAAAGGAACAAGAAAAAGAGGGGTTTCCCCCAAAAAGGAACACACCAAACACATAAGGGATCTATGGATTCTGGGTCAATATGTTCATTGCTGCATTATTTTTTAAAGAGCTTGAAATTGTCATCATTCCCAAAAGACAAATACTGGAAGAATGACACAAAGAGAGTGAAAAAAAAGAAAAAAAAAGTCCATTTTGGGTCAACATGGAAGATAAATTGTGGTCTCAACAATTTGCATCATCCCTAAAAGGAGAAACACAAACAAAAAGGTGAAAGAAAATAAAAAGAGCTTTTGGGTCAATAGGAAGGAGACATTTTGACCTCAATGACTTGCGTCATCCCCAAAAGGAAAGCACAAGAAAAGGAAAAATAAAAGGAAAAGGGACTGATTGGGTCAACATGGAAGAGACATAGGGTGTCTCAACGCTTTGCATAATCCCCAAAAGGAAAACAAAAAACAACAATGAAAAAGAAAATAAAAGGACCTAGTGGGTTAACATGGAAGATACAATATAGTCTCAACACTTTGTGTCATCCCCAAAAGGAAAACACAAAACAAAGGCGAAAGGAAAAATAAATGTACGACATATAGAAGAATGGAGGTAAAAATAGAGGAAGTGCACAAAGAGAGAGAACATAAAACACATATTACGAGGGAACACAATACACACATACAATCACACCAAAGAAAGGAAAAAGAAAAAAAGAAAATGTAAAAAGGCTAGTAGAGGAAAATGCAAGTCATGCATATAACAAGTCATCTTCCTCCCAATCATGTTCAATGTATTGTGAGGCCGGTTGACTGTCCAAAGGTAGAATTGCAAGTGTCAAACTATGGGAAGTGCCAAGTTCCTCACTTGGTGTAGGAGATTTATCATTTAAGCTCATGCAAGAGGAAAATAAAGAATTTAGAGCATTATGTACCTCTTCATTTATTTTAGAAATCTCTACATCACCATCATCATCATCAAGATTAATCACGATGGGAGGATGAATGGTAATTTCCAATGAGGGATGTATTAGGATTTGTGGTTGTTGTATCAAATCATTTTGTTGTGATATTTGTATCATACTATCTTGTGGAAGGTCAGGAGGAGGAGGGTGATCATGTATTGCTTCTATCAAAGGAAGAAGTTGATTTTCTTTGTTTTCTTTTGTTTGTATCTGATGAGCCAGGAGATGACAATGACACCTATGTGCTCTAGCACCTTGGTTTCATTCTATTCTATTTTGTAACTATTGAGGAGTAAGAGCAGGTTGATCCATAATAGGATCCTTTTCTTCCCAAGGGGGAAGAACAAAAGGGACCAAAGGAGGTAGGTCAATCACTTTCTCTTTTTATTTATAAACTTGTTTAAGGTGAGGAGGAATGATGGATTTGGTTTCATTATCTCTTGGACATTTAGATGATGAAGGTGAGGTGTCTTTTGTTGGTTGCTCATAGGGTTGCATTTTTTGTTCAGGTTCGGATTCAGGTTGAAGCATTGTCTCATCTAGGATAGGAATAGCAGAAGTGAATGGGGACATGTGGTGAAGAGACAATTCAGCTATTCGTTTGGCTTTGGACTTTTGATAGGCAAAGAAAAAGAAGTCCTTGAGAGGGGTGATGGGTTCCATAGGTTCATGCCAAAAGGATTCTAAGGAAAAATTACCTTTAGAAGACAATGGATTAAAGCCACTATGGTGTACAATAAATATCTCATTGTCAAGTGGAAACTTCGAACATTTGTGAACAACTGACAGAACGAATTTCATTGAGCAAAGCCAAGGATGACCTAGCTACAGATAAAATTGATCTAACTATGGAATGATAGAGAATGTTACATCCAATGTTTTAGGTCCTATATATAATGGGTGTACAATCTATCTGATTGTAGGGCATGAAAAAATAGTATGTTTTTTAATCCATGCGGTTGGTTGTTCATAATCATCTTGATAAAGATCATGTAATACTAAAAATTCTTCCATGACAACATTCTGACCACAGGTGGGATCTATTAATTTCCCATTGTTGGGCTTATCATACATGTGGCCAACTATGTAAAGAGGACCATCGAGATTTTTTTTTAGCATATCGTGAGAAGAAAAAGTAATATCAAGATATTTGTTAGTTGGGCCCTTATGAGGGATAACATCTATCATACCCACGAGTTCATCCATAGGATTAACATGGGTAACATTTGGAGTAAGATCATGTTGTTCATTATTTGTATCAATATTCATCACTTCAGTGTTTGAAGGTTCACTGGCTTTGAAAAATGATATATTGTGTTTAGGCATGGGGTTGGTAAGGATTTGTAATTTTTATTGGGGGGTGCAACAGACTTATTGCCTTGATCATTAACACCTACAATGGATAGACAACTAGAATAAGTGAGGTCTTACACTATGTGTTTAAGACGCTTACATTGTTCTATATCATGTCCATTTTGGTGATGAAAATGAGAATAATCATTTGGTTTAAAGGTGGGGGGTAAAGGCTTGGTAGTATCAAGTGTTTTGATTGTGGGAAAAGTGACCATCTATCGTTGTAGCAGTTGATTCATTGTATTATGGAGAGTGTCAGGTAAGGGGGTAAATTGACTCTTCGGGTCCCGAAAGGTAAAGGGCACCACTGCTTTAACATCGGCCACTTGATTAGGAACAAATTGAGTTGGTTGTGGAGGAGGGGGATTGAACTGTAAAAAGCCTTTGTTTGGTTTTCTAAAGTTTTGTGAGTTTTTTTGGTTGTTTTTTTCAGACTTCTTAGCTTGGTTAGAAGTGGATTTTGAATCATGACTAGTAACTGAGTTGTGGTAGTGACAAAGGGTTGTGCAAAAATGCATGAAAGAAGGAAACTTCATCATGGTCAACTTATTGTGAATTTGAGTTTGCAAGTTTTCAATAAACATCTTTTGGAGATGTGAATCAAGAATCTTGACATCTACTTGAACATACAATGACCGATAACGTGAAATAAAATCAACTAATTGTTCATCCACATTTTGTTTACACCTCATTAAATTAGCCATTGTCTTTTTGGGAGTCATATGGACTTGGAAATGACTTATAAAGGCATCAACAAGTTCATTAAATTATTGAATTGAATGATTAGGTAAGTTTGGAAACCACTTAAATGTAGTGTCCTTTAAGGTCCTTGGAAACAGTTTAGCTAATAGTTTATCATCAAGGACAAAATCACTGAATAAGGCTATATAAGAATTGACATGATTAGTAGGATCTCCTTTGCCTCCATACTTCTCAAACCTAGGCATCTCAATTCCTTGTGGCATCAGTGTTCTTAAGATCTCTAAAGATAATGGGTTACTACAGACATAGTATGTGGGTGGTGCGGTTTGATTTTGGTTTATGGTGGATATTTTTTGTTGCATGGAGGAAATAGTCTAAAAAAGTTGTGTAATGAAAGGGTCAGTGTAAGTGGTATGAGGTGGGAGAGAGAATGGCGATTGGGTGTATGTGATGTTGGGACAAGGGAAGGGGACACTAAAATGAGTGAAGGTGGTGGAGGATGGAACATTTGATGCAACAAAAGAACTAGGAATGCTAGTTGGCATAGCGAAAGGATTCAAATGACTAACCTATTGCATGGTTGTTGTAACTTGAGGAGTGGTATAGGTGGGTATGGATGCTACGGTTGAAGAAGGAACGTGAGATCCTCCTTGGCTAACCACAATGTTTGCTAGTTGGGAGATGGAACATATTTGTTGTATATTTTAGCAATTTTGTACATAACTTTTAAGCCATCGTCACTTTCAATCAAATGATGAAGGTTGTCTATAGCAAGTATTGCAATGGTGGAAATGTTTTCAAGACATAAATCTTGTTGCAAATGTGCTAAATCCTCATGAATGTTAATCACTTTATCTTATGAAATGGGATCATTTTGTGTGTCAACATGCATTGTATATGAAGGTAAAGGTGTACTAGTAGTAGTATCCATGCCTAATGCACCATTTTGCATACCAAGAGTAGGAGTTCAAGACAACCCAAGGTCCACAAAGATTGTATTATCATAGGATGACATGAGTCGAGAACTTCTTCTCACTAAAGTATTATCAATAGGGAACCAAACACTCATACAAATACCATGAGAGGTGGTGTGGATGCAAATGTAGTGAAATATAGGAATAATAAAATGCAAATAATAAAAATTATATAGATTGAAACAAGAATGCAATATCAAAAAACATAAATGTAGAAGCTACTGTGAAAATGATAGAAATTACTGTGAAAAAAATGCAATTGGACTAATTCGCCCAGGGTGGCGAATGAATCTAGGGTTGGATTTTTTTGTGTTTTTTCAAAAAAATTAAAGTGATTTTTATGATTTTTAGATGCAAATGCTGAATTTTAGTTTTTGTAATGTTTTGAAGTGCAAAAAATGAAATCTATATGAGATATTCACTAATGCAAATTTATAAATCCTAGAATGCAAAAACAATGCAAAAATATAAAGCAAAGGATAATGCTATGAGTCCTAGGATGTAAATGCAATGAAAATCAGAAAGAGGATGTTCAATATGTAGGTTCACCAAAATGAACCAACAATTTTTGGGTTGGACTGTAGTTCTCTTGCACTCTTAGGGTTTTTCACCTAAAAGGAGAGAGATAGGCCCAAAAATGTGGTGGTTCACCCAAAATAATGTATGTATGATGGAATTATACCTAAATGCAATGCCCTAAATGCAGAAAAATATTGAAATTGATTGATTATTTATGCAAAACCTAAGAAATATGAATCGTTTGAAAACATAGTGTGATATACAGAAATGAACTAGAAACATGCACAAATGAAAACACAATTGAATGAGAATGACCAGAGTGCACCTGGAGATGGAATTCTGATTCTGAAAGGTTCTAGAATTTGAAATAAATCACTACTGATGCCCAGTGGGACTCATTTTCCATTGATGGTGAATCAATCCTTCTTTTGGTAAACTTTATCAGAACTAGTTTTTGACTGTCAGGAACTAAAATACATATGACGAAATAAAAATTTCCAGCTTGGTAGTGGGAATCATTCACCACTAATGGTGAATCATTCCTCCTCCAAAAATATGCAAATTTAGGAGTCAACTCTGTGGGTCTAGATCTGCACTTGTCTTCTTATTAGGTTGACGAAATCAAATCTATAGAAAATAGGCTGAATATTATCTCCACGCTTGAATTAGGGTTTGGTTGACTTGACCACTTTTCAACACCTATTTATTTGAAAAATATTCTTGCAATACCTGCAAACACACATGCAAAGATGGGAAAATGGTTAAGGGTTAGAGTATAGGGATTTGCCTTGGTCAAATCCCACTTTGGTAATCAAACCCTTGATAAAGAAATGAAATGAAATAAGAAAGGAATGATTAATAAACAACATGAAAATTATCTAAAATCACCAAATCCTTATTGTTGAAGTCTAAAGATACGCCAATGGCTGCTCCAAGATGCTTGATATTAGCTTGATGAAATGATGCTATGATGCTTAAGTGGATGAATGAGAATGAATGCTTAAATGAATTAGGATGAATGGGGGTTAAAATGGATGGAAACACTTATTTATACACAATTATGCTGTAATTACCATAGAATACAATGTCATAAGGTCTTAATGAATAAAACCCTAAAGGAAATTTGAAATTATTTTGAGTTTTGTGCCAAGAAGGACATATTCGCCACCCATGGCGAATGGGTCCCACTCCAGGGTTTCGAGAATTAAGTTGCTTTTAATGTTATTTTTTGGGTTTGTATTCAAAAACAAACTTAATTAAGGCCTATAAGTGCATAAAGGGGCTAAATAAAGTCTAAGGAAGGTGTAATTGGTGATGACAAGGATAGAAAAGCATGAAAGTTTGTTACAAGACTTTACAACACTTTTAAATAGGACTTGATAAGGGATAAAAAGGTGATATTTAGATGAATTATAATAAGAAGAGTCTAGAAAATTGTAGAAATGTTTTACAAACTTCACAACACCTTCACAAGACATCATAAAGTATTAATAATTTGAACATTCAAGACCTAATGTGAATGTTTAAGTCACATTGCAACATTAAATCTAAGAAAAATAAGCCAAGAATCACAAGAAAAAGACCTAAATGACCATGAAAATTTTCAAGATCCATTTTTCAATGGTACACCAGAATAAAAATAGCAACAATCAATGGAGTCCCAAAGGAAATCCTCTTATGTGTTAAGGGTGGCACTGGAAGCAAGCAACGAAGGTTGAGGAAATTTAGAACTTCCAAGTAAAATGCAGTAGTCAGAAGTGAAACAAGGAAAAATGGTTTTTTTGTGGAGGTGTGTGGAAAGGGGTTCACCACAATGATCTATTTTCCTAATTTCATTCAAAATGTATGCTATAAAGTGAAAATGAAGAAAAGTAAAAAAATCTAACTAAAAAAAGAGAGCCAAATGCCAGATCTAGAAAGGGGAAAATAATGTGTACCTTTCACCAAAAGTCACCTTTTGAAGCTCACTAAGGACTCATTCTCCCTATGGAGAATGGATCTTGGCTAGGGTTTCTAAAAAATGCTTTCTAGGTTCTCTTATGCCAGGTTTGCACTCCTAGATTCTAGGTGTTCACTATCAAACATCCATAAATAAAATCTATAGAGGAGTTTTGATGATTTAAAAAATTTCTTGCAACTTTGACAACTTGGCAGCTTTCTTCAAATTTTCCCTTCAAAATATCTTTAACCTAAAATTTGCAATAACACATCAAAGAGAGAAAAATGTTGTTTGTTAGGTGAATGGGGGTTTTCCTTGGTCAAACTCCATTTTGGTAATTAAACCTTGAAATTAAATGAAACATGAAAGAAGGAATGACAAATGAACTAAAATGTCACAACTCACCAAACCTTATTTGAAACCTTGGATTTGTAGATCTACAAACTAGCATGAAGTGGCCTCAATGAATGTAGATCTTGATCATGGAACTTGTCTTGAAACAATGCCTTTGAATACTTGCATAGATCTTGAACTCTACATCACCATATTAGCTCAAAAAAAATGCATGATGCATTACATATTTGATATGACAAAGGAATCTTCATTACTATAATAATCTTCAAGGAATCTTCCCTTGAAATTACTTGAAAATTCTCTTGATCACACTTTCTCATAAATTTTCTAGAATTCTTGAAGACTTAAAAATTTATAGGATGAAACACAGTGAAATAACCTCTTATTTATACATATCTTGTCATTAATTACGAAAATTAAAATATCACAAGCCAACATTGAATTGTAGATTTGAAATCATTAAAATACTAGGGTATGTGCAGGATCATGATGGGCCAAAAAGTGGCAATATGATGGGTATGTGGCTGACGACCTTTTTTACCCAAAATTGATGAAACAAAAGGGTTTCTAAAGGAGATTCTCAGCTTTCCACCAATATAAATTATGCTTTAATTTGAATTTAATAAATAATTATTATTTATTTTCTATTTCAATTACAACTAAAGCCTTGATTGATACGTTGATTGAAAAACATATATAACTTTCAAACAGTATCACATTTTTTGAATCTGAAACAATGTGTCACATTCTATGCTTCACATACTATAGGATTAAAAAAAATGGATTTCATGAATTTTTAACCAAGTTAAGGTGGTTAGACATACAAGTTTTTATATTTTTTGAAATTTGTAATAAAAAAATCGTAATTAATTATTTACTTGGAAAAGAATTACAAAAACATATGCATCACATCCAAACATGAGTTCTCTACTAATATCTAAAATCTTATAAAAAAATATTATCATTTTATTGTAGTTGGGGTGGTCAGACAAACACCTACTTCGTATTTTTTCCTTGAAATTTAAGTACTACTACATTGAAATTTCAAATTTTCATCAAATATATATTTTTAAATAAACCTAGTAGTTTAGAAACTAAATTCAATTTGCTATAGATTCTATTCTTACATATTTTTGAAATAATATAGATAACTTATTCAAATTTTTACGTCAAGTTGCCTAACTCTGATTTTTTAAATTTTTCGCCATTTAAGGGCTTGTTTTTTCCATGATTATCCTATGCATAGCCACTACCAATTTTTTTTTTTAAAGGGGTGTCCTAGGTCTAAGTGAGGGCCCATTCACCATAGAGTGAATGGGTCCTAGGTCACTTACCTAGGACACACAAATTGCTTAGTTTTAAACATTATGTTAAATTAGGGTCCTAGGTCTAAGTGAGGACCCATTCGCCCTATGGCGAATGGGTCATAGGTCACTGAACTAGGACACACATCTTCCAAAGTTAAGTATTGTGAAGGGGAATTTATGAATGTTAGGTTTTATCCCTTAGAAATTGCATTTAATTAGGCTTGGATTTGAACTAAAGGGGACAATAATGAAAATTAACTGCAATCTATTAATAAATCCCTAGATTAATGTGAAAGTGTCAAGGTACACCTTACAACACCAAAAATAAGGAACAATTAAGTCTTTAATTTAAAAGGGCCCTAAAATTAATGTGAGTATGAAAAACATATTACAACACTAAATTAAGGCATAATTAAGCTCATTTTATTATTAATAATTTCCAAATTATGTGTGAAAAAGGGACACTTTTTCCTACACTACATGAAGCATAATGAAAAAGACTACAAAAGCAAGATGGATAAGAAAACCCTGAATAAGGGAAAGGAGCCCCTAAAGAAGAAGCAACTGTAGAAGTGGGTATGGAGAAAGAAAGCAGACACAAATCTTCCAAGCTAAAATTCCAATTCACAAGGCAGAGTAATTGAGCCACCCAATAACATAGCAACTAGAGAAAGCAACATGAAAGAAGGAAAATATTCAGGGACTTAGGCTAATTTAACAAAGATAGAAGTAAACCTACAAAATAAAAAAGGCAATAGAAGATGAAAAAGTGGATGTCTTGATCGACAATATGGAATTCCCTTTAAATCCGGAAGAAGTGGAATTATATTTTGAGGATCATATGGAAGAAGAGGATTAGTTGGATCTTAAAGAGCTAGATATAATTGACCCAAGAAGCATCAACCAATCCACTATGAAGATTATGGGAAAAAGAAAAAAAAGTAGAGGAAGAAAAACAAATAAAAAAAAGCATGAGGAGGAACCGACAAAAAATGGTTTATAAAGAATTTCTAATTTTCTGATCACAAAGGGAGGAAATATCTCCCTTAGAGGGAAATAAATAACATCACAGGGAATGTCAAGGGCTTGAAAACCTCTGACAAAAGATGCTTGACTAGGAATCATGTGGAGAAAATATCGATAGATATTGTAATGTTATAGGAAACGAAACTAAACAACCAAGACGCCAAGAAATTTAAAAATTATTATAGACCATGAGTGGGTGTATTCCAAGAAGCTACAAGAATAGTTTGTGGTTTGGTTGTACTATGGAGAAACAATATATTCCCAGTAAGCCTTACCCAAGAACAAAATAATTGGACGAAATGGAGGGTATCTAATGACGTTATGGAATACAACCTTTTCAATCTTTATGGCCCAATAAAAATAGAGGATAAAAAAAAAATCTGAAATACAATTAGCCATAGAAAAAGACAAAAAAATGATCATCCTTACATCATTGGTATATATTTTAATGCCATAACTGACATCATAGAAAAAAGTGGTGGCGTGGTGAAAGTCAATAGAAACATAATGGATCTTAGGGAGTTTTTGGAGGAGATAAAAGTGGTAGATGTCAAGAAACCAATGGGATATTCACCTAGACAAATCCCAGAATGGGCTTTACAATATTGTATAGAGGCTAGAGAGATTTCTAATTTCCTACAATTGGTTGGAGGGAGTAGCCACAATAGATGCAAAAATACTTTCAATATTAATTTCAAACCATTTTCATATCATGTCAATAATCTACATAGGTTAAAGTGAGCCAAAGAGTTACTTCAAGTTTGAAAACATTTGGTGGAGAGAGGAAATTTTGCTACCCTCTATAGAAGCCTAGTGGAATGAGTGTGAAATCAAAGGCACACCTAGCTACACCTTCATGAAAAAGCTCCAAGAACTAAAAAAAAAATTAAGAGTATGAAAAAAAGAAGTATTGTAAACATATTTCAGGTAAAAGAAAAGGTGGAAAAAGAGATGGAAGAATTAAATGCCACTTGGTAATAAAGTTTGGGATGTTTCATGATGACTATCTACTGGAATAGAAGCTGAAATCCTATCACAAGGAGCTTTTGGATAGAGAAGAGGTTTATTGGAGAGATAAAAGCATAGAGAAATTGTTAAAAAAGGGAGATAAGAACACAAAATATTTCTATGCAACATCAAAATCCCAAGGGATTAGAAATATAATTAATGAAATTAAGGTTGAAAATAGAGACACAATAAAAAATAGGAATGATATAGAAGATAATGTTATTATTTTCTTCCAAAAAAATCTAGGTGCTGAAGGAGTATAATCGAAGAATAATAATCCATTATTAGAATGCATTCCAAAATGTGTCACAAGTATAGACAATAAAATGCTACTTGAACCAATAACAATGGAGGAGGTTAAAAAGGTGGCACTCCAATTACATTCAAATAAAGCCCCTAGGCCAGATGGCTTCCTGGCTAGTTTTTATCAGAAATACTAGCATATAGTTGGAAAAAGGGTTTGAGAGGTAGTAGAAGAATTTCAAAAAATGAAGAAATTTTTGAAAGATATCAATAATATAGTAATTTTGATGATACCCAAGAAGCAGGTGTGTGAATCATTTCATGATTATGGACCAATATATTTGTGCAACAAAATCTATAAAATTATCATGAAGGTATTGGAAAATAGATTAGAAAGGATCTTGAGATAAATTATATTAGAAGAGAAAAGTGGCTTCTACCCATATAGAGAAATTGTAGATAGTATAATTGTAGAAAATGAAGGTGTCCATATAATGACCATAGAGAAAAATCAAGGCATATGAAAAATTGAAATGGGGATTCCTAATTAAAGTCTTACTAAATCTTGGCTTTGATAATAATTAGATCCCTTTTATCGAACAATGTGTAACAATTGTAAGGTATTCACTATGTGTTAATGGATCTGTGTGTGGATTCTTCCCTGCCATAAATGACTTAAGGTAGGGTGACCCCCATGTCATTTTTCCTTTCCATTATTATGGTAGGATCCATGGTAAGATATTTTAAAAATTAAAGAGAGGAAAATAGATGGAAAGGCATCAAAATCACACAATGAATCAATCTAATAACTCATACTCAATTTGTTGATGACACTGTACTGTTTGGAGAATCCAGTATGAGGGAAGAAAAAGTAATCAAATAGGATCTTGAAGGTTATTCTATATTTTTAGGAAAATTGGTAAATAAAGGAAAATCAACCATCATATTCTTTAACACAAACAAAGAAAATCATAACAAAATTGCTAAGTATCTCGGATTTTTAATCACTACCACTCATGTAAAATATCTTGGGGATCTTTTAATTGTTGGAAATTTTTAATCCCAATATTGGATGAAAAAAATGGAAAAATATAGAAATAAATCTACCGCATGGAAATGTAATTGGGTAACACTTGTAGGCAGATCATTAATGATCAAAATTGTCCTATCAGAAGTACCTATTTATTTTATGTCTTGTTTTTAGATTACTCGGAAAGTAGAGGCTTATACATGGAAAGTTTTCTTATAAGGTTTCTATGGGTAGGTGATAAAGAAGAGAAGAAGATACCCTTAGTATAGTGGGATAAAGCATGTTTACCCAAAGAAGAAGGAAGAGTGGGTTTAAGGAAGATGAAGGAGAAAAATTTGGCCCTAGGGGCTAAACTTCCATGGAAGATGTACAAACAAACAAATCGCTTATGGTGCATGATATTCTAGGAAAAATATTTGCATAGGCACGATCCTAAAAGAATATTGACTATTGGAAACACTAAAATGGGATCATCTATATGGAGCTTCCTATGAAACATTAGGAAAGTAATAAATGGAAATATCATGTGGAAAGTTAATAATGGAAAGAAAGACAACTTCTAGATAGACTCATGGAATGGTCACAAGCCACTGGAAGAAATGGAAGGTTTTAAAGACTACATAGATCAAATACAAACCAAGTAGGAAGAAAAGTCAAGGATTACATAAAAATGAATAATCTAAAGGTTAGTATTTAGTACGAATGGATTTACACAAGGCTCCTACCAATTCCAGAAGAGATGTAAGCAAGGTTAAGACAAGAGCTATAAAATAGAAAGATCATAGTAATAGAGGAAGAAGATGAAATAATTTGGTGTGGTGTCCATTCAAGGGAATACTTAGACTGGGCTATCAAATTCATAGTACAATAAGGGAAAAACCTGAGTGGCCAAAAAAACTATATTGGCACACAACAACTTTACCCAAGGCAAGTAAATTTCTCTAGACAATCACTAGTACAAAAACAACAATATATGACTAAATAAACTACTAAAAATTGCATATAAATGACTAATTTTAGTCGTGTGACCATTAGTAGTTTATTGCTAGTCATTTATAATGCGACCAAATTTATGACTAAACTATTTTAGTCATTTATCTAGTCATTAATTTAGTCATTGATTTGGTCATTTATTTAGTCATTTATTGTTGTTAACTAGTCATTTATTTAGTCATGGTAGTCACTTAGTCATATATTTAGTCATTACTTTAGTCATATATTTATTCATATATTTATTCATTAATTTAGTCATATATTTAGTCATTAATTTAGTCATTACTTTAGTTATTAATTTAGTCATTACTTTAGTCATATATTTAGTCATTAATTTAGTCATTTTTATTTATTGGTTTCCATTAATTGGTAGTAAATATAGTCATGAAATGAATAATTTATTAAATACCATAAATTTTATAATGTAAAACTAACATAATATTAAACTTGAACTAAAACATAAAAGCAAATAAAAATATTGCATATACGAACAAGCTACAACATGGTAGAATTAAAAGATTAATTCACATCATGATAAATAAAGGTAATTTGCAATAAAAAATTTAATGCAAATATATATATATATATATATATATATATATATATATATATATATGTCAAGTCATAAGATGTCAAAGTTGTCTAAGAGTTTCCAACTCTTACAAATACACCATGATAATTAAGATCCCTGAAAAACACATTCAAAATACTACATAAAGCAGCGAACCAAGATGTCTAACAACTAGTACATGATAAACATGTTCAACTATCTCATTTTTGGCAAAGATTTCAATGGCCACCGTGTGAAGGTTCCCTCTTTCTTTTTCAAATGAACAACTCCATCTATTTTGTCTTCATAAACAAGGGGCATGTTATTTGTGACCTTTAAAATGTTTACATTTGTAACTCTTGTTCCTTTCAACTTGACTCCATGTACAATAGATAGGTAGTGAATCCACCCAATTCCCACAACATCACCATCAACCGAATCCAACACCTTAACTTTATCCCCTTCTTTGATTTTATCAATACATTTTTGCAAAAAGAAAAGAAAAAACACATTATATTACATAGGTAATGATTACCCTTGTTTGCATAATAAAACAACCATTACTTACTTAAATAGTACTTGCATGTGTGTGTTAAAATAATTGCAAAAAGAAAATTTCAAAAATAATTGAAATGATACCTTATGAATGTTTTACCCTGAAAATTACCTGAGCAGTATCACATTTTTGTTGATTAAGAGGCCTAGTGGTCTAGATGATTATTATCATCCATAGGGTATAAATTCAACTAGAAAGAGAATGGGGGAGAGGGATTAGAGTAAGCATAGATTTCAATAACCATTCATCAATCTAATTTACTAAAAAACCAACACTCATAACAATGCTTACAATGTTACTATTAGCTTCATGCTAATCAAATACATAGGCCACAAATATAAACACTACATTTCCATGCAGGTATACCAGATACATAAGGTTATGATAGCACTGTTACACATAAAAAAGGTAACTAATGCACAAAAACAAATAATTCAATATGAGAGCACTACTACTACTACTACTACTACTACAAGGTGAAGGTGAAATACATTGGGATGTGCAAAAATAGTGGCATTAAAGCTCTGTAACATAACCTCGTGCAGTCAACATAACCATGTCAATGATGACATATAAAATAAGAACACAAAAAAATGTATCAAGGCAACATGTGACAACCATTAAGAGTAGTCACAGAGGAAACAATGTAGTCTTTCTCTATGGCTTTCATAGCAATAGTAAAGGAGTAAAAAATATGGTTGGATGTAGATGTCACATAAATAATAGAGAAAGAGCCTTTCACTGTTAGAAAATAGTGTAAGAATATGGAAAAAGAGGTAAGGAATGATGTCCAATGAACAAGTATTAGTGGAATTCCATGAAGTTAAAAACACACTGATAAACATGGCACCAAGGAATGTAAGGAAAAGTGCAAAGAAAACAAGAAACAACCATCCCATCTTCTAGCATTGTTTTCCATCCCAAATCACCAAAGGTTGTAGATCTATTAAGAGGGATACAATTTTGTAACAATAAAAGGATTTAGAAGTTGTCATAATAAAATACCATTGACAAGAAGACATGACAGTGCTATGAGCAATTGAAATAATAAAGAGTATGTAGCAATAGTAACCAAAGGTTTTAAAATGTTGTCTTAGAAATAGAACAAAGAAGTGATTTCTAGCATGTAACAGTATGGAGAAGGTATCAATGAAAAGAGCATTCAAAACAAAGATATGCTTGAAGAATCAAAGTAAAAGGGAAGTGAAGGTAGGGTTTCATGTAAAACATTGTCTTTATTATGAAAGAGGGGCTATGTTTAATTTATGCTCATTGGTTTAACAATTTATAATGGTCACACTTCTCTGGTATGAGGATTTTTGTAGCTTATGTTTTGAATCCCTTTAAGTTATCAAATGTGGGAGAAGGGGACATAGATCTATAAAAGGGTCACACATTAATGTGTTTAATGTCTTTGGTGCTAGAGAATAAATGCTTTGTCTTTACTTTGAGAAAGTCCTTCATGTAGTGACTGCAGTGAGTAACCGTTTTAAGGCTTACCATCTTGCTCCACCCAAGCTCATCCCAATCAGTGTCATACACATTTTCTTGAGGAAATAACACTATTTCAGTGAAGAAGTATATGTGAACTAACCATGGGTAGAAAAAAATGTAGCAATTATCAGCTTATGCTCTCTAGCTGATTAGGGCTTATTTATATGTTATCATTGTGGCATAGGCTCATGCCAGTTATGTGCCTTTTGGAAGGTAAATTTAATACCTCCATGAAATTTTAGTCCATAGAATGAAATTCAGATGTTGCAAATAATGTACATATAATTAGATGACTTTTAAAACCTTGTTCTAGCAAAGAAAGTGGATCAACATATAATTTACATATAATTAGATGACTTTTAACCCATTGATTGTTGGAATTAGAGGAGAGAAACACTTTGATCTTGAGGACATTGGGTCATCCCACAAAGTTGGTTTACAATTTCTAGGAGATTCTGATTTTTGTTGAAATCACATATTTTTAGAAAGTATAATGATTTAAGAATTGAAATTTTCTATTTAAAGCATTACAATTGAAGAGGGTTTGATCAAACTACCTTAGATCAAACCCCCTTGGATAGAACCCCGCTAGTTTTAAACCATACCTATAACAGAGTCTCCTTTACACCTATCAAAATGTTGATAAAAAACCACTTTTGATTTACCTTTTGGGGGATCAAATGAATTCATTTAAAATTTATTTCTTGTAAGTATGTATGTGTTATTATAAGCTTCCCAAAAATTATAATTTTAAATAAATTTACTTTTACTATTATATTTTTTTTTAATTTCTTGTGAATGTAGGTTTTTCACTGAAAAATCAAACTCTATGTTCTGCACATGTGGAAAAATAGAATATTACCAAAAAAAATGAAAAATATGAGTGCACCAGATATTGAAGTCCTCGATCCAAAAAAAAAAAAAAAATTCGATACATACAAAAAAAAATATGTGTTATACAATCCGCTTATGTCTGAATTGTAATTGGTTTGACTTCGATACTTGATTAAGGAAAAATATTCAATAAAAGACTATGAAACCAATTGGAAGCACTAGATATCATAGTTAAAAATCTAAATTAAAGAAAAATAGAATTTTATCCTACATGGAAAAAAAGTTGTGTTATACAGTGAGCGTCACTCCTTAAAAATGGTGTTTACTGAAAAAAAAACTAGTTTTTGAAGGAGATGGAAAAAGAAGTGCAATTTGATTCCAAATTTTTTGAAAAAAATATATTTATATTCTCCAGACAAAATGTCACAAATCACTAGTTTGCATCATCTTCAAATTCCTCACGGTTTAGCCGCTATAGTTGCTCGAAAGTGAAGATTTACTTAGAAAAAAGTAGTTCAGTGTCTAGTTTGGCCAAAAATTGTAAACCAATATTGTGGGATCACCCACATTCTTACTTAGGGTGTGCATTGGAGCTTTTGGTTTATAGTACAAATCAGTTGTGTTGTGAATCCATTAATTGTTGTAGATTTGTAAGTGTTGTTTATTGCTGATTTAATGATTGTCATAACAATCCTATGGTTGTAGAGATTTGATAGTAGTTAACAGCTATTTTTGTTGGAGTTTGATTCATTCTATTCAAATCTATGTGATTATTTGGCTAATTATAAGTGTTGTGATGTATGATTAATTGTTTATGTTTGGATACAAATTGGTGAAATTTGTTATGCTGTAAACTTGTTTTCCTCAAAAATTTGAGGTAAGGGACATTACAATATCTGATGAAAATTTTGTCCTAGACCTTGCTCACTAGTTTAAATGGTCTTTCCTTCATACTTAGAGATGTTAATCCTTTTTTTTTTTGCACTTTCATTATTTTTCTTGAAGGATTTGATGTTATAGTCTCTTTCATTATTCTGTGTAGTAGAACCTCATTGCTAGGTGTAAAGCTCTTGCTTTGTGAGCCTTATTCTTTCATAGTTTCTTATGAGTGTCATCAATCACACAATTCTCCTTTTTAGCTATCTCTAATACTAGTTGTATCAACTAGGTTGGTGGCTAAGAAAGTATGCAATAAATTACATTCTAGTTATAGGACGAGTATATATGTAACATGAATGTTGGAATACATGTGTGTATGTGCATGCACATGTGAGGGTGTGTGCATTAGTGTGCATGTGTCTAGAGATGTGTGTGCATCTAAGGTCACATGTGTATATGTCTAAGTTCACATACATGTTCTTCCAGATGTTTGTGGTTGTACATATGTATTTCGGGGGTGTGGTGTGCGTATTCTTATGTGTGTGTGTCCTAGACATGGGAATTAGATACTAAGGGAAGAGATTTAATCAATGAAAGATTCAAACATAATTATAAGATAAAATTGATGAGCATGAGCAATTAGGTCCATCCCAAGTGTTGTAGTATCAAGTTTCATGGTTGTAGCAGTGAGTTAAGTGCAAGGGCAGTGAGTTTTATGGTTGTAATAGTGATTTTAATGGACTGAGCAACAAATATCATTACTAAACAACAAGAATACATTAAGAGAAAGAAAAAATAATATCTAAAGAAACCTTTTTTTAATAACAACCATAATAAAGAGTTAACAATAGATCCCTAAAGGAAAGAACAATATGTATCATCCAATGAAAGAAGCAGCAGGTCCTAAGTTCAAGATGTTGACAAGGTCAATTACAATGCCCTAAAACACTATCAAGCATCATAAAGTGTTGAAGTCCCAGCAATCCCCACTGAAAAGTGAAAAAGTAGGTACACTGATTGTTCTATGGGTTACATTAAATTTTTTAGTTGTCTATTCACTATTCTATAAGCTTGTTCACTATTTGGTATCATAACAGTCATTAATACATGAAGGGTTTCATAATCAAGGAAAAGTAACATTTCATAGCAGTCACCTCAAGTTCAACACCACTAGTACTATAAATATCATGCACATACTCCTCAAATTAAACATAATCACTGTCAACATTGTCCTGAAGTTGTGTAGCTTTGTTGAGAGCTCTATTGACAAGGTCTTTTCCTTTTTGTTCTGCTTTCATATAATTGCTCTGCATGTGGTTGCAAAGTTAATATAAGTCAAGTAAAGAATTAAAAGGCTATAAAATTTTTTCCACAACAAATATTATATTACCTCAACATCAACAAAACTATGATTGTGTTGCACATTCTTGTCCACTAGTTCATCCTAATTACTATCAATATTGACAACTCTATTGACATCAAGGATTTTTTGTTTTCATGTTGTTTTGATAAAATTTCTCTGCATGTACTTTAACCATCAAACAAAAAAATATATCTAGATGAGGATTAATTCATTTAAAAAATAGTCAACAGAACCTTTCCAAGCATAAAAGTAATAGATACAGTCATATTTCATTAATATCCTAAGTTATACAAGGAAAAGGGTAGCATGTTATATGTCATTGTCATTGGGCCACAGTCATACACCCCCTTGATAGTAAGAAGCAGCTATAAAAACATACAAAGTAAGAAAATTATGAAGAGCTCAACAAAGAAAAAACAAGAATAAGAGTAAGACAATTAATAGTATTTCTATCACACCTCAAATCTAGCAAGGAAAAATGAAATTTCTTGTGACAAGTCATTGAAAAGCTAAAATAAATGATGACATTTTCTTCTAATCCCTCATCAAGTATCTATGCTATGATAATTTAAATGTATGCCTCCTTTTGAGGTTGATAACAAGTGGAAAGAGCAACAACCATGATAACATGATAACAACAGCCCTACCATGCTTACAACTAAGTGACAATAAGCAAAGTCATGAACTAATTCTTAGATAACCTACATTTCCAACCACATAATGTTTGAAAAGCATGCATGGAAAGACCATAGTAATAGTTTAATAAGCAAGCCCATGACTTCTTGATACTTGGAAGAGACTTTCATAATTTTATTGGCCCTCTATACTTGTTTATCTCATCATGTGTTTGTAACTCAAATGCATTCTAATAAGAAATACTTGAGTTATAAATAAGTGTATCTCTCTGAGAAGTAGTGAGTATATCCTTTTAAGTAGTGAAGGGACCACTCATAAAGACATACAAATATGAAATGAGCATATCTCATCCCAAAGGTACACAGAAAGGTAATGAAAAGATTTGTTAAGGTACTCAAAAGATCACTTCCAACATACAGTGAAAACCTATTCAAATGAAGGAGATAAAAAAGGAAGTTATTTCCTTCCAATATAGTATTAGTGTTGTATATTGCTTGAGCCATGGTGAGAAAAAATGAAGGTTGAAAGTGAAAAAACTAAAAAACAAAATTTGAGTGGAAGATATTTCTATAGTCCTCCTTCAATGGCATTCTAATAAGTGCTCTCCAATGGAAAAATGATAATATAATATAAATAAATCTTAATATTATATCATTTTCCTTGTTCTAGAAGTTCACATCAATTTAGAAGAAAACTTAACCCACTTGTATTTTTGGAACACCAGTCCACTCCAGTCTCAACCAACAACACTAATAATATTGTGTCATTTGTTTTTTGTAGTACCATTACTTGTAGTGATATTCATGTAGGAAAATAAATATTTACATAAAATAATTTATACTTTGAAATAAGATTTGTTGCTTACCACAGTTGGTATATAAGGTGGTATCAAGTTGTCACTAGTGATGGGAGGAATCTTATATTGAAATCTCAAGAGCTTTGTTTTGATCATATCATTTTATTCATATATACATGCTCAATGAAATACAAGTGCTAGATTCTTTGTTTAACCAATTTTTATTTACTTTTTGTGTCGTGCTATATATTTTCATTGAAACATCATTCCAAGTATTCATAGCCTTAAATTTAAAAGGATAAGGAAAATAATATGAGTATGAACAATGACATCTTTTTTGTCTCCATTCCCAGTAAAGAAAAGTTTGTAATTTATTTTTTCACAAAATATTGTGCCATAAATTACTTTTTAGTTTTTGATAAATAAATTAATCTAGTAGAGTAAGCTAAACTCTTTAATATGGTGATAGCACCTAGACTTGTTGTTATCATACCACTTACCATTCCTTTTGTTCCTACCATTTATGCTTTTAGTCACTCCACTCCATCAACACAATTTTTCCTCTAGGCATATCTTAACTATTTTGGATTGCAGAAGCACGAGATTTATAAATCTAATAATGTGAATTGGATCAAGCTTTCCAAATTAACTATGACTTTGATCAGCAATACTTACTCTAGAAAGCATAGTCGTAGTTGGAGCCAAAGATTTGGAAACTATATTCACTTTTCTTGGTTCATATTCATTGAATTCCTAATTTATTTTATCATTATCCCTTGTTCCATGGTGAAACATCTCCATGCCTCAATTCTCATTCCCATTTCCTCATTTTTTTCCTCTTGGCCTATGTTGTTTTCCTATTAAATTTTGTTTCTAGGATTATGGGGGAACTTCTAGGCATTATTTTATGTTCCTCTTTTTTCATGCCCATCCTAAAAGGGAAATTTATTGAACACCAATAGCTAATAGATGCAAGATCATCCTTGGGTTGAAATAGTAACCTAACATCAAGTATAAACAAGTTTGTTTCATTGAATAATTGGCAAACTTCTTTTTCTATTGACTTGGAACTCTAAATATAGTCATCACACCAAGTATTTGGTTTGTTTGTGTTTCCCTTTTCTTACCACTTAGCCTCAATTAGAGTCAGCATTGACATTAAGAAGATTTTTCCAATAGGCTATCTTGCTAAGTTTCAAGGTCATAGAATCTTTTTAGAACCATCCAAAGAAGCTTGAACAAATTACAAGTATTTGCTACCTTATTTTCCTTCCCCTATGGGAAAACATAGCCAAATGTGAGTGAGACAGTCTTAAAGAGTGTTTAAACTAGAAATTATGTTTATTTGTGATTAGAGGGATGTCTGTAACCTATTCAAACTCACAAAAATAAAAAAATCTCCTTTTTGTAACAAAACAACCATCTTGCCTTGTTTAGGGTGTTTTGGTACAAAAGTGAAAGTTGGGAGTTGATGGGCTATCCCAGAAGATATTATAACCAAAATTCCTCTGGTATGGACATGTTGATGGAGTAGGAATCATCATTTTTTGAATGGGAAGTAGTATATGTGAGTTTTGTGGCTTGAAAATCATCCAAAACTATCACCTTTTGGGCCCAAAATGTTTTTGTCTAATTGTTGGGTGGAAAAATGTCCTTGGGGAAGAAATATAGAGGGATTACATCTTGAAGAATCGAAAAAAAACTTGGTTTTTGAAGAACAGTAGAGAAATTGGCAGTGTCAAGCTAGAAAAGAGAAAAAATAGGGGATATCCAAACCACTTGAAGGTTAAAACTATTAGGGATATTTTGCAAATAACCAACAATAAATTTGAAATAAGTTTTCAACCTTGAATGGAAAGCCATAATTCTTTGATAGTTTGTTTCTTGACATACATACATACAAACATAGACATACATACATACATACAAACAATATATCCATACATAGACACACATACACACACACATACATACATAGATACATACATACATACATACATACATACATACATATATACATACATATACACTGGTGCATGAGCACCTTTGAGAAAATTTTGTCAAGAAAAGTTGATAATGAGTAGGATTTAGGATTTTGGGGTAATATGCACTAAATAAGGTCATTTTGACCATTTTTGTGTTGTAAAGAGTCATGGTAGAGGTTATTAGGTGGTTTGAATTGGAAAAAAATTGAAAAATATGAAAAGTTGTCATATTTGAAATGTTGTAAAGTTACAAATTTTGCAATTTTTTTAGAAGTCCAACAGTCATGTTGTTTCAAAAGATAGTTTAGGTAGTTGGGATAGTGGTTTTAGGAGGGAATACGTATAAATAAGATTGTAGACTCATTGTGGAGGTTGATTGCGAAGTTTGAAAAAGTTTTGAATCAATTACAAATTTCCCCTAATTTTTTGAGTTTTTCTTTTGTACAGTGATATTTCAGATAATTGTATAGCCCATACATGACCCATCTTGCTATGATTTAATTTGGAAGTTGAAGCAAGGTGAATCTACTTTCAAATATTTCAATTTTGGAGTAGTTTTATTGAATTTAGAGAAAGTTTAGCAGTTTTTACTAATTTTGCCTATGTAAAATAGTCTAAAGGGTTTTGTAGAGTTAAACTTCAAAATGAACCCATTCGACTTTCTATGAAGGTTGTAACTTAGTGGAATGGGTGCATTCTATTAGTGCTAGGTGTGATCATATTCTTTGGGTGCAGGGGAGGCCAAATAGAGAGTTGGGCAAGATTCCCTAAGAGGGAAAAGTGTGTTTTCCTAATGAATTGGTGAGGTTTTAATATGGAATTGTGTAAATTTGGTTGGGGAAGCAAGTTTTTTTTTTGTATGAGCTTGTGTAGAGATTTTCAAAGGTATTGGAAGTGGTTGCAGGGTTGGAGCAAGACTATAAGTTTAGTTTTCAATAAAACCCTAGGTTTTTTACTAGAAAAGAGGGTTTCTTGTTTAGGTGCCTTGGAAAGTGATTTTCTATAAAAAAAAAATGAGAACTCTTAGGTTTGGACATCTCTTGAATTCTGCCCAAATGGTTTTAGAGATTAGGAAGAAGTTTTGAGACAAGATTGTTTGTAAAATAGACCTAATTTGAGGTCTAGGTTTGTGTAGTTGGCTTGATTTTGTGAGATTGTTCCAAAGTAACCAATCGATAGGTTGTGGCATGTTGTTGTGGGCCCTGATGGGTCTTTGAATTGGTGCTGGTCCTAGTCTAAGAGGACCTCTTCAAAAATTTGTACCTGATTTACTCAAATTGCAGTGCTACAAGGAATTGTGTAGATTTGGTGAGATAGAGAGAATTTGAAGTTTTAGTGACTTGAAATGTTGTTGAATTGTTTGAAATTGTGTTGTTTGTAGTAAGGACCTCCCTTGATTGGCATCAAACACACACATACATACATACATACATACATACATACACACAATACAGTCATAGATCGACACATACATACATACATACACACATACATACATACATACATACATACATTCATACACACAATACAGTCATACATACACACACACACACACACATACATACATACATACATGCATACATACACACAATACAATCATACATACATACATGCACACACACACACATACATACACACATACACACATGCATACATACACACATGCATACATACATAAATACATAAATACATACATACATACATACATACATACATACATACACACATACATACATACATACAAACATACACACTAACACATACACACACATACATACATACATACACACACACATACATACACACATACACACATACACAAATACACACAGACACATACATACATACATATATAATGTCACAAACATATACCATGTTTCTCGATTACTATATTTTCAAACATGTATAATTCTCAAGTTTCAACCACGCGTGTCCACTATGTTCTTCTGGATTGCTTACAAGGTTCAACAAAGCTTGCAATTTAGACTCATGTATTCACTAAAAACATCCTCAACTTGTTCCAACGATCAACTTGTTAGATATTTTTTGGATCCTTTCCAAGACTCCTTAAGCCTAAGGATTCCTAAAAAATATGTAGATTGGTCAATTGGAAAGGATAAAATTTTTTTTATTTTTTTAATATTTTCTCACCATAACCAACTACATGCAAAATAATTAACTCATTAGAGGATTTGAGAAAAATAAAAATACTTGATGGATCACAATTGAATTTCATATCATTTCTAGTTATATTGACATCAGAAATAGTCTGCAAAAACTCATCGGCCATTCTACCTACACATGGATTTTGCACTAATGATAGACACATCTACTATTCATCTAGATCTCTAGCTTCCTTTATAGTTTGATACATTGATTGCTACTAGGTTTCAACATAAACAACATGGTTTTGTCACCACTTATCTCATTGCAAAAATTGGAAAACTTTGCATCAAATACCATGAATTTCTCAACATCAGTTGAAGATAAATTTTCCAAGTTCTAAGTGTGATGAAGAAACATAAATTTAGTGTTAAGTAATTAATAGAAATTTGTGGTGTAGATGAGTTTGTGAGGCTAATTAAAATTCTACCTAGCCTTGCAGTCAAATTCAAAAACCTCAACCCAAGAAGTAACCAATGCAATTTGATATCAGATTTAATGACAGGTTTCAGTTTTGCTTTTGTAGTTCATTTAGACATGCACAAGAAATAAAGGCTTCAGGAATACAAAATCCTTCCATAGCAGACCTAGTATAGTTTATAATGTATAAGTTAATCACAATATTTTTTCACAAAACATATACTCTTCAATTTTCATTATTGGGTCTTAGTTCTCTTCCTTTAGCCTTTGTATACTAGCTACGTTTAAGCTTCCTTACATGCTCTATTTTTTCATGTTCTGCAAATAATATTCCATTTAGTTTTCTATAGCATCCAACTGCTTCATTCAAAATTCCATTTCCTCTTCAAACTCGATATCCTTCTCTCTACGAAACTTATCTAATTTCTTCTTTTTTTGTCAATCTCTACCCTATTTTGTAACTCACGACCAAGAAACTACTGGTATCCCTTGAAAAAACTATTCGCCAAAGTCCTTAGGGTTACTACATGCGACCAATAGGGATGGAATGAAGTCCATTATGATTTTAAGAGCTAAGAATAATTCCAAAACACCCACACATCCAAGGAACATGGCCTATTCTTTCTAGGTGCCACGGTGTGACTGTATGGCACAATGTGGAGCATGCAAAGCTTAATACTTTAGTTAGGGTTCCTTTGAAAAATCAATATGGATTAGTCAAGGACTCTCATTTAAATAATGCACTGCAAGATCTGGAGTAGAATAGGGATTCTAATCTTTGAAGGCCGTTGTGTTATGTAAGTGCAGAAAGGTGACTAAGTTTTATTACTTTGTGCATGGATTTCAAGTTCATGGGGATATATATATGATTTCTAGAATGCAAATTATGCATATTACCAACTCATTAAGAGTGAGTGATAAATGGATAATATGGTTTTCCTCCTATTTTTAGTGTATGCCAAAAATTCTTAGAAGATGTGGTGGTTATGACTTGTTTTGGTTGCTTCCATGTTGTGCATACACATTGTATGTTGTCACATATTAAAAAATTTCCTCCTCACAAGGCTCCAATAGTATATGTATGCTTTTCTTGTTCATCTCTGGTAGGGATTCCAAAAAGAATTAGGTATCCAGTATTTGCTCTCATGCCAAATGAAGGAAGCTATTTCTCAGAGCGCATTGGAAAATAATCTGTTAGGAAATTATTTAAGTGTTGTAAATTGTACATGACTTAGATGACTACAATCTCACAATCACCCTACTAATGCAAATTAACATAGCACAACTACCTTTAGATGACACACAAGACAATACCACTAGAAAAGAGGGTAGTCATTCCAACTCTATCATATGACACAACATTTTGAAATCATTACAAGTCTTTTAATAGGAAAATAGTAAACTCTTTATTAAATAAAATTCTTTGAGACGTTGATGTGATTTAGAGGCAATCTTTTGCAGTCTCGATAATCTTCCACAAAAATTATTTAGGGTGTGAATTGGACACTAAATTATGCCAATGTACTTCAAAAGAAAATCTAACGCATCAGCCTAAAGGGTTTCCTTGTGTCATGAAGCATGGAGCTCTTATCGTGTCTAGCAACTCAATAATGGTTTGTGTTTGATTCTCAGATGAAAATCTTACTTCAATTATATTTTTATGAAGCTTGATCTTCACATAGGTTTTAAGTGAAATATTTAGTAAATGAGAACTCAATTTAAGCATTTATCATCAATATATTTCATACTAGTCTTGAACTCAAGAAATTTCTCATAATACATGAAAAATGGGTATATTTAAGTAACCATACTCTCATTTGATGAGACAATGAAAAGCTATGATGCATAGAGATGATGCATAGAGATAATGCAAACAAATGATGGACCCACTTAAAATATATATGTCAACATGAAATAAGAAGGAACAAATAGGAACATAGAAGATTGTTAGAAGTAGCATGCAGTTTGAGGAACATACCTAAATGCCAAATTCGGTAAATGTATGGAATTGGAATACTTCTATCAACAAAAATATTAAAGTATGAAACAAGGAACAAATCAATTCTGTAACTATTTTAGAGAAGAAACAAAATTCATCCTATAGTCCAGGATCTTACTTTAAGGCAACAAACTCAATATAAGAATGATTTCAGCCAGGATAAGGAAACTAGACTCTGCAAAATTTCCACATCTGATTTTCCTTTTCTATTCCTAGAGGAGGAAAGAGGAGCAATAGTTTTTAACATAATAACTAAATCTTACTATTGGCCTCCATCTAAGAGATCTCTCACAACAGTCTTTCAAATTATACTTTTTTAATCACTTGAACCAAATCCAATGAGCTTAATTTCAGAAAAAACTAAAGGATTATTTATCAGATAAATTCAAGATGCCTGAGAAATTCAATATTTTTCTCACATTGATCTAGAAAATTCCAATATAAGTAAGACTATTGCTAAATTTGGTTATACTTTTTTATAGTGTAAAGGAGCAACGAAAACTAGAAATCCCCCAATGAATCTTTTTAAAATTTGAAGGTAATACAAAAATCATGATGAAATTATATTGTATTTTCTACAATTATTATTCTCTTGCAAATTATAATATCATGTGTAACTTGTTCTATCACAACATCACCAAAATGAATGGGACAATGAGTTAATGTCGTGTTCAAAATAAATCGCTTATTTAAAAAAATGTTACTAATAGTTTTTTTTTTAATTTATGGTTGTGATTTATGGTTGATTGGAACTAATATTTACCCCATTGAACTAAGATGTATTGTTGTCAGCCCATGGAGATATAGAACTAGAAGGAAGAATACCAAGTTGCTAGTTGTAAGACCCCGCCTTGAATGTGACTAATACAACTTTAAATTGTTATATATTTCTCCTAAATAGATGGCTAGATATTTTGCGAGTGATATGAAGGTGATTGTATTTTTACTTTATGTTATATCATTGTTATTTTATTTAATGAAGATGTATATGCATGTGAATTATTGTATGATATTCGAACTTATAAGATGAATTTGAAATAAGATAATTGTTGTGTCGTATTACATTGGAAGAGTAATTAGCTATGTAAATGATTCATGAATAAAGTTACAAAGATTCGATTTACAATTAATTTTGTTTATTAATATGTTTAACTGTGCTTGATTATGTTGTGCAGGAAGTTAAATGAGTCGAAGTGGGATTAACATTAAAGGTCGAGAAGATAACGGTGCCAGCATGAGAAGGGATAACCATCAAGTGCAAATCAAAAGACTTCTTGTTGAGGATATAAATTTAACTCCATCCGAGACCTAGAAGAAAGTAGAGTTAATGTATTTGAGGGCTAAGGAATCAAATATACAAATAGGAGGATGGATAAATATTGGAATCAAATCATATACATCTTTGGGAAGTTCTAAGTGTAGCCCTATTTGACTTAGAAGGGTTTGAGGTCTTATTATTGATTGGGTGATTATGTTCAAGAGTAGAATCCAATTGTAGGTCATGTGATGTGAGCTTGGTTGGGGTTGGAACCCTTGGTCAAGATCAAAACTCGTATGGATTCTTTTGTGGGTTTTAAAAAGGGATTATTGAGTCAATTTCCTTGGATTTTGAGCAAGAATAGACCCCAAGGACCTATACCTATGGGTTTGGAACCTTTTTGACATGTGAGCTTGTCCTTGGAGTGTGAAAAGACCCCTCAAAAGTCCACATTCATGAATGTGACGAATTCAAAAAATGTTGGGGCTTGGGAAGAGTGACTTGTCACTCTCAACTTCCCACTCCCCAAAAAGTTCTTGGAATTGGCACAAGACTCACACATGTGTGAGCACTTGTGGGAAAGAGTGTAGGTTTGGAGTGTTCCTATATACCTCAAGAAGATGGAAGATTGGGGCATTGCCCACTTCTCCTCCTGGAGAACTTGAGTGGAGATGTTAGAAAGAATGAGAGGAGAGAAGCAGTTATTTTGGAAGGATAGTGATCAAGAAAGCATGGCTTGGGGAGGAAATATGGAGCAAAGAGCCCAATCCCTTCACCTGAAGAAAAGAGATAAGTTCTTCCTATTTTCATTTACCTTTGTTTATCGGTTGTAAAGATTTGACATGGTGAATGTATTATAGTTGAAAACATGAAGTAGTGAACCTAGATGCTTGAAAGTAGTGCTATGCTCATTTTAGCCTTTAGGAAAAATGAGAAGAGACTCCATTTATCATCATGGAGCTTAAAGAATTCCTTGCTCGGGGGTATGGCTAGAGCCCACGCGGCTCCATGATGCCATTTCGGTAGGGTGGAGAGCAAGCCCTTATACAATGGTTGTTAATTAGTTTATTTCTAAGTATTGTTGTAATATTAAAGGTTAGTGTATTTTTTTAGATGAAACAATAAAAAGAGAAAGCCCTTTTCATTGGAATGGATCTTCTTTTTATAAATTTTAGAACAAAAAAAAAAAAAGAGTATATTTTTGTTTCTACTTGATATTTGTTGATAAAATGAATGAAATTTGGTGTTATTTTTTAATAGTAATGATGGGATCTTATAGTTTTATTTGGAAAGAAAGTGTAGCATTTTTTTATTGGCAAAAAAAGGTAAATGGGCCTATATTAACAAATAGGCTCTTACAATGATGTTGCAAGTTTGTCTATGAAGCCTAATTTGACTATTACAATGAAGCCTAATTTGACTATTTTATGGTAAAAAGAAAAGAAAATACATAAGGTAGTCTAAATGTTAAATAGAAGAAAATGTACTCTATGAAATATGCACAAAAAGAAAAAAAGAGATTTGTTTTTGGAAAATGAAAGAAATATTGTACTAGTAATTTGGGTTTCTCTTGTATGTAAATAATGAAAGATGTTTTTATTGTGTTAATGAAATATGTTTTTATTCTATTATAAATGGAAAGGTTATAATCTTTGTGTATGGTATTGCAAGTTTTTATAAGAGATCTAGTGTAGTCTTCTTGTTATAAATAAAAGAAAAGAAAGTGACAGTTTAATGAAAGCTTGAGAAATAGATTGATTTATATTGATTTGAAGAAATGGGTACCTATCTAATATAGAGAAAGAATAGTAAAATTAAATCCATTTTGAGAAACATGAGAAGGGATTAAGGGTATCCTGCTAAATTAAATAAAGCAAAGATTGGTTTATATATATATATTAATATAAATGATATTCTAAATATTATACCCTCAGTAAAACATATATCAGAACAAATAAAATATTCACATTTAATATGAAACCTCATGCATCTAGAAGGAAAATGAGGTCCACATTCAGTTTATAAAATACAAACACCATCTATAGCTCACAGCTGCATTTTACAGAGGTACAAATCGAAGTATAAACTGCAGATCTCATATACCTGTTGCATCAACAAGTCTCTGTGATATGCAAAAGAGAAAAATACAAAAAAAAAACGGAGCAGAGAAAAGATATAGGTCGACTGCCCTGGATCTGATTTATATATTTAAATAGAACCCAAATAGTTGCATCTCTGTTCACAACAAACAAAAGAGGGGAGATTCTACAGTCGGTAGTAGGGGTTTTATGTCAGTAGTTGAATCCTGTACATTTATTACAGATCTATAAAAAAAAAGAACAGTGCTAAAGATTTGAGAGGGTTATGTAGACCAAACACAACAATGAGACAATGGAACGCGGGTATTTCTTCCTGAGTTTGATTAAAAATAAATAAAAAAAAAAAAATCCCAGATACGTCCATAGATCATGTGGCGTGGATGGCTGCACCAATCCTCCTACAGGCTCCAAGAAAAAAATAAAATTTGCCACCGCTTAGCCTCCCTCAGACCTGCATAGAGAATAAGTTAGAAATGGGAGTATGAGAAAAAAAACATAAAAATAGAGATTTAGGGCAAGCGCCTTATGGAGTCCGATTAGGGTTTCATTATATATTTTAATTGTAATTTATTTATTTGTGCGAATTAAATTTATTATAAGCCTGTTCATGAATGGATTCTTTTTTTTTTTTGAATAATAAGAATCTTGGTGAGGAAAATTGTTATAATTAATAATAAATTTAACTTCATTTATTAACTTAATCGAGTAATTACTCTATTGAACGAAATTTAAGTTATTTAAAAACTTGCATATAATAAGTAAGCAATTTAAACAAGTTAAGTTGTAATGGTGTAAGGCTATCATCATGTATTAAAATATGGGTAAGTATTTGGTAATTTAAGTTTATCTAAATTAGAACTTAGCAATGTTCTTATGGATGTGTACTCATATTAATATTAAAAAGGGTAACACAGTAGATATATCTCTTATTTAAGATGCCAAAAATAAAAATAAAAATCAACATCCTTAAATGTGCAAAAAGGAAATTAAGAAGGATCTAGATTTTTGGGAAGCCTTTAGAAGTTAAAAGATAGAATGAAAGGAGCTTTATTTAAATAAGTATATGTTCCCTTATTAAAAATAAATAAAGGAAGAGGAATCAATTCCTACCTTTTAGGAGGATATTGCATAAAATGGAAGGTCTATATAAATTTCTAATTTGGTTATTGTATTAAGATACACAATATTTTTAAAAAAATCCATACTTCTCTAGTAAATGAATAAATAGATATTTACAAGTATTTTTTTTAATAAAAGTGTTTGATGGGAAAAGCAACATAAAATGGAAGGTTTATATAAATTTCTAATTTGGTTATTGTATTAAGATACACAATATTTTAAAAAAATCTATACTTCTCTAGTAAATGAATAAATAGATATTTACAAGTATTTTTTTTTTAATAAAAGTGTTTGATGGGAAAAGCAACATAAAATGGAAGGTTTATATAAATTTCTAATTTGGTTATTGTATTAAGATACACATTATTTTAATAAATCTATACTTCTCTAGTAAATGAATAAATAGATATTTACAAGTATCTTTTAATAAAAGTGTTTGATGGGAAAAGCAACATAAAATGGAAGGTTTATATAAATTTCTAAGTTGGCTAATATATTGATATATGAGGATACAATGACACTCCAAATATTAGCTCAGGTTGCGTAAATGCTAACTTACATTTGTATGGAGGTTAAGATTATAATTATATATATATATAAGGATATTAGTATCTATCAAATTTAAATATTTGAAGTAATATTTAGAGTGAGGTTTCTATATTTTATTTCATCCATTATGTATAACATGATGATAGATTTAATAATCTATCAATATTGATAAAAGTAAGAGATATGAAAAATTAGAATTAATCCATTAAATAAATTTGTAGGAAAATAAATAAATAAATATTTGTGCATGAAGATTTAAATTGGGTGCATTATTTTATTATTATTTAAATAATTAAAAAAAAAAATGTTAGGTTTTTCTAGCAAATTATGGGTATGACATAATAATACTAAGATTAGTGGCAAATGTCGCTAACCAAAAAGAAAATATATGATCCAACATTAAGTGGATTAATAATAACAAGCGATGATCTTGTGAGTGGAGGACAATGTTGAGAAGTGTATTGAAGTATTCTTGTTTTAGAGATCTTAATTATTGATTCACCTAAATTTTAAGAAAACTGCATTAGCATCAACAACTTTATAATCAAACTTAGACCTACTCAAGACATTATGACACTTTAAGTAAATGTGAAAGTTAAATTGCTAAATTAAACAAAAAATCTCATTAATTATGACATTATAAATAATGCCATCTCGTCAAATATTTGGTAAGGAATTAAAGTCTTCAATCTATAACTCCTCACTTTAGAATTCGATCAATGTGACCTTATAGCTAATTACAACTGGTGAAGTTTCTTGTTCAATATAATATTATCAATTAGCGTTAGGCTTTAGATGTTGCATTGTGCAAAGATGGTTGGTTGTGTAAGTGTTAGTTTGAAAACCTATGTTTAAAAAAAAAAAAAAAAAAATTATGTGGATTTTCTTGTTGAAAATTTACAGGCATGACACTAGTTGTCATTAAAAGACTATTGACAAAGTGATGCCATTTCTAATTTTTTTTCATGAAAGGTGGTATCAAGGAACATGAAAATTATAGCATAATATTAAACATTGTTTAATAGATTTATTATCAATTTTCATCAAACATATCAAAAACATAGAGACAAACTTTTGTATGATTTTTTTCTACTGTTTGGAAAAGAAAAAAAAGGTTTGAAGCTATGTAGTCACTAGTCAAATGGATGCAAAGATTGCAGGATAGACACGAAAATATTTGTTATAGAAACAAAGGGTGGGGGATTATGTTTTCACATCATCAGATTGCATATATGTTGTTCTCAAGAATTGTGCAACAAAATATTTCCAAGATTTATTTTGTTTCAAACTTCAGAACATTTCTCTTCATGAAAATCTGTGTAGGATCTCTAATGTTGCTATTTTTTAAGATTTTCTTTGTGTTTTTTCTTGAAATGTGGTTGGTAGATTGGTTTTTTCTCACAGGTTTGTGAATTTTGAATTAATTGAAATTATTATTATTTTGATGTTGCCCGATGAGAAATTAAACCTAATGATTTTTCTCTTTTTCCCTGGCAAATTCCTAGCACATACAGTGTTGGACATGGCATTCTACAAAATTATTATACATGCCTTGAATATACATCCTTACTAGGGAAGTTGCAACAATAACATTTGACAAAAATATTTCTTCCTTGATCCTTTGATAGATGGCCTTATTATGTTCCAAGAGCGCTAGGCAAGTGTGGATTTTTGTTTTTTGGAAATAAATTTTACTAGTAATTTGCAAGGTCAGTGAGAATTTTTGGTTTGTGCTACTATTAAATAGCGATGTGACTACCAATTTTCTCTATGAATAAGAGTTTGTGTATAATTTATCTTAATATCCCTGTGAGTTTCCTACCATAATGAATTGAAAGAAATGACATTTTTCTAGGCCCATATGTTTGTTGCCCTACATATTACCCTTTTCTCTACCAGTTATTTTATATCTTGAGAAGCATTCAGTTCACATCTTATTTTGAGGCATAGGTCTATATGACCAATAATAGTGAGGATCAAATCTATAATGGGTGTCTGCATCTTGCTCAGTTGAAGAAAAAAAGATTCATTTTTCTTAAGAGAGAAGCTTAAAATAGGTTGCTCTAAATAATGTCATTAAACTTGAATTATAAGACCTCTCAAGGTCCCATTATATCCTAAAATTTTATATGCTAATAAAATTTCAATTTCACCATAGATTTTACCACATTTTTTACATTTGTGATCTTTCTCAATTTGAGCTTTTAGTTTTAATCAAATTCAATATGCCAACTATTAAAGTCAAATTTTTATTTTGAATGTTTGTTCAACTTATAGATCAGATTTACTATTAGAGAGTCATTTGTAATTTATGTATGTAGGATAATAGAGGAATCAATATAATGAACCATGGGGGGCTAGAGACCAACATACTGGCTGTAATTTCTCACGCTCCATTTGTAGTAGACAAATATTGGAAAATTGTTAAGAGATTTTATGTAAGAGGTAAGAATTATCTAAAATACAATAAAACAGACAACATATCCTTACAAAATACAAAATCTTGTATTCATAGAGGCCATGAAGAATAGGGAAAAAAAAACAATTCATTATTTGGGTGCATATGGAAAAATGATAGAGAAATAAAAACCCAAATGGAAATTTTAGAAATTTCATGAAAATTTTTAGGGGCTTGATGCTAGAACTGAAGGTAGTCCTACAAAATGTTTCATTTTGTTAGATGATAGGCCTCTTGACTTTCAATCATTTATAGTGTTGTTCCTTCCTCTCTATTACATGATCAGGTATTTAAAATCATAAGCTGGATGTCTTTTAACTATGCTAAAATATGAAAGAACATGGCATTTATTGCTTGGGTTTTATGAAATAAATTTACTTTTCTAATGGAAAGAACATCCACTGGATATTTTTGTGCAGATCACATAAAACTTAATTTTTTTAGTACATGTCAAAGAATCTGGTTGGATCTTTTTTTGTAGTGTAAATGAGACAAACTTTATTTTTCCAAGTTGAGTTCTTTTAATACAAAGATTTAGATAAATAATTTCAAAATTTTAGTTCTTTTGGAGGACCTCTTGATGAGTGGTCTAGAGAGTGTTGCAGTATAGTTTCGGAATGGAAAGAACACTTTTCATCCACTATCCCATTTTCAATATATTGATGACCTTGGGTATGTCATCTAGAATTTGAACCCTAGAAAAATCCACATGATTAAACATACTTTAAATCTAGACAACTGACTAATCCTGACCTTATACCTACAAAAGACTTCTTAAATCTCCATAACAGAAAGAGGGAAATAAACTCATTTCATTTCAAAGAAAAATAGTAATTTTTTTTAACAAACAACACATGCCCAATGCCATATTAGACACCAAATACAGTCAACAAAATACAGGGGCTCCAAACACAACCAATCACATAGGAGCTTGTAAAGCTAAAAAAAAATAGGGTGATAGCTTTAACAAACATACAAAATAAAAAATAGAGAAAAGATGCATGAGACTCATTGTACAGTTCAGAGGTGCAACTAGCATATAGAATCTCTAATTGTAGATATGTGCTTTTTTCAATTATTATTTTTTCCAATCTTTATACTTTGAAACCTTGTTTCAAAATTGCACAATTCATGATCACCCTACAATTGAAACCCAAAATCTTTAAATAGAATTGTTTTTGAATGAAATATCACACATTGAAAATGACTCAGCCACGTACAAATTTCCCAAATTAAAAGTCGCTGCAACCATGGCAAGTGATTTACCTAGAGAATTTTGCACAATTTCTATTGTGTTGTGAAAAATGCTACTGAGAAAAAGAAAATAGACAAACTTTGGAGGAAAAAAATATTACGAACCCCTCAACATTCTACACAAATTGTGTTGCATTCTCAACAATGTAGTAGAAAGCACTTAAATAATTGCATCCAGCTCTTTTTTATGTCATCTAATCTCCTCCCAACTCTAATCGACATCCCCTTTCATATTATATTTATCTTTTTTTCCTAAATATGACAAAAAATGTCCATTTATGAGGTCATGGGTTTTCCTTTAGCCCAACATGCTAGATTTGACCTTTAACCTTGGACAACCATGAGGAGGGACACCATGCCCTTCTAAATGTGTGACTATCCCTCCCTAACAGTCATCATGATTTTCCAACAAAATCTACAACCATGAATAGACAGGGGTAGGAAGAAGATGAAGATGACCATCAAAATGCATGTCGAGTGAGGGAGGGAAAAGGAAAATGGATGTTGGAGGGAAAATGAATGAAGAGAGGGGAAAAATATTATTTTAGAATTTTTTTTTTATTGTCTTAATTTAAGACAATTAAAAAATTAAAAATATATTATTGTTATATAATATTATATATATATATATATATATTATAATATATTATAATATAATCCACTCCCTCAATTTGATTTCTTTAAATTATCCACTTTAATATAAAGATAGCCCTCAAAATGTAATTGGATTGTTTAAATCATATTTTATTAGTGAAATTGATCACCACAATTTCTCTTTGATACATTTAAAATGCTAACACAACAAAAAAATCAAACTGGCTTCAAATCATAGTTAAAAACATTAATGATTCATTAACATAATGAGTAATAAAAGTTAAATAATGTAAATGTTAATTTTTTTTATAAAATATGTGAAGGCCTTAAATCTGCACCGAGAGGAAATGCCTTCCATGCAATAGGTATTTTTGGTGCACCAAGCAACCTAGGTGGCCAAATGGCCTACTTAGGTAGGGGTCCCATGAGGGGGCTTTAAGCTTTATGGATTATGATCAAATTCAAAAGAAAAAAGAATAGAGTAATAGTCATTTATTTAGTCATTTTTATTTGTCTGACCAATTATTTAGTTGTGATTTTACCCGATGACCAAATTAGTCATTTATTTAGTCATTTATACTTGTGAACTGCAAAAAATTAGTAGAATTTAGTCATTTTTAGTGACGTGACTAAAAATTTTAGTCACAGAGTCATTTATTTTCCAAATTTTACTAGTGAATGTTACATAAAGGAATTTGATAGTAGACAGGTTGGAGAAAATGGGTCTATAGGGCCCCAATAGATGCATTATGTGCTACAAAAATAGTGAAATAGCCATCTATTTGTTGTTGAACTATGAATACATGTCCAAGTGTTGGGATTAGATCCAAGGTATTCTTGGGTGGAGTGGAGCAAGACCAAACAATCTCAATGATTGGATGAAAAGCTAGCCAAAGGGAAATAAAAATGCGTTAAGGTCAGAACTATGGGTGGTAGCACCCTCCATGGTAGTATGGCATATATGGAAAGAAAGGAATCGAAGAATATTTTAGAAAAAGGCATGGAAGAAAGAAAATTGGTCTTAAAAACAATAGATGGTATTTGTGAGCTACTGAATGCAAGAGGCTTGATCAAAAATGGCACCAAATACACGAAATGGGATGAGGAGCTATAGAAAAGTTGGGTCAAAATGAAAAGGCCCAAGGGACAATTCATAGACAAAGTTAAAATCAGAAAAGAGGCCAAATGGTGTGGTCCACAACAGGGAAGGTACAATGTCGATTTTGATGGTGCATCCAAAGGGGATCCCGGAAAAGTGGGTGTAGGTTGCACTGTAAGATATAATTGAGGACAGTGTATCTGGGAACTATCTAAAAAGATTGGAACTGCTACGAATAATGAGGCAGAGATGGAAGCTTTGGACTTGGGACTATTGTTGTGTATTGAAAAAGGAATCAAGCAAGTAGACATAGAAGGAGATTCATTGTTATGTATACAAGCAGTTACAAAAAAAGAGACGCCCAATTGGAAACTAAAAACTTGGATAAAGAAAATTTGGGGGCTATTAGATAAATTGGAAGACTTCAAAATTACGAACATATATAGATCTAAGCAAACGGTGTGGCAGATCTACTAGCCAATATAGGGCTTAGAAAGAATGAGGAGCTGATGGTGGAAAAAAGCACCAAGAAATGGGAAGGACTCGAGGAGCTACTTAAAGAATATCATCATAAAAAAACATGTGGATTGAAGAAGAAAAGGAGATCAAGATATCTATAATAGGACATAGTGATAAAGGTCAAATGACATAAAGAGGTATGCTACTGGTTAAACATAAACAAAACCTAAACAATTTGAAAACATTGACATATAGATCAAAGTTGTCCTATCGACAGTACCTATTTATTTTGTCTTGTTTATAGATTACTTAGAAAGTAGAGGCTGATATGGAAAGCTTTCTTAAAAGGTTTTTATGGGTAGATCCTAAAGAAGAGAAAAAGATACCCTTGGTAGAGTGGGATAAAGCATGGTTACCTAAAGAAGAAGGAAGAGAAGGTTGAAGGAATATTAAGGATCAAAACTTGGCCCTAGGGGAAAAAATTGCATGGAAGATGTACAAAGAAAAAAATTGCTTATGGTGGATGATATGCCAGGAAAAGTATTTAGATAGCCATGATCCTAAAATAATATTAACTATTGGCAATACTAAAGGGGATTGACTGTATGGAATTTCCTATAGAATAGTAGGAAAATAATAACTGAACATATCACGTGGAAAGCTAATAATGGTAAACAAGACAACTTTTAGACAGACTCATGGAATGGTCATAGGCCATTGGAAGAAATGGAAGGTTTTAAATGCCACATAGATCAAATACAAAATCAAGTAGGAAGCAAAGTCAAGGATTACATAAAAATGAATAATCCAAAGGTTGGAATTCAATACGAATGTGTTGACACAGGGATCCTACCAATTCTAGAAGAGATGCAAGCAAGGTTAAGGCAAGAGTTATAAAATAGAAAGATGATAGTAATAGAGAAAGAAGATGAAATAATTTGGTGTGGTTCCCATTCAAGGGAATACTTAGTTAGACTGTTCTATCAAATTTAGAGTTCCATAAGGGACAAACCTGAGTGGCCAGAAAAACTATGTTGGCACACAACAACTTTACTCAAGGAAAGTGCATTTCTCTAGACAATGTTACATAAAGGATTTTTTTTTTTTTGATGAATAGGCTGCTATCTATATTAAAATAATATAAAGTTACATATTCACAAAAAAAGATGGGTGGTAAGAAGGCACCCCTCAAGAGTCATATGGGTATCACCTAGAAAAACCAAAAGATCACATGGCCCGAGCCTGAAAGTCCATGATTACAAAACATATAAAAAGAGGTCCATTAAGCAGCCAAAGCAGTGCCAATAGAGCCAAGAGGGTCTATGTAATCCATGTTCTTCCCCCATACATCAACGGGGTTTGGAGTGACATCAGGAAGAAGACCCCAACCATTATCAACATTTTTTTCCTTCTCTTTATCTTTATCCTCGCGTTGAGGTGACATTGCAAGTGCCAAACGTGGAAATTTTTTACTAGTATCTAGCCAACCAGAGCCAGAAGTAGGAGGGTCATCAGAGGGCCACCCGAAACCACCATCGCCGCTCCTCGAAGCACCGCTAGAAGGTCACCCTTGGCTAGCCCATGGCAGAGGAAAGTGGATTCTTTGAGAAGTACGAGAATCTCGCTGAAGCGGAGGCTGAGAGTAGGGACACACATAACCACTCTACTACCAACTACAAGAAGGAAAACAACTACAGGAAGAGGTGGGTGAAGAGGGTACCCAAGAAACAATACATGAGGCATTGTCCCAATGATCCAGCAACACTTGCAAGTGAGAAAATTAAAGTGCAACTTTGTTAGCTTACACTTGAATATGTAAAAGCACGTTAGAAAAAATAATAGATTTAGCATATAAAGATAAATTAATATCCATTTAAGAATGAGAAAATATGCAAGCATTTGTCTTTCTAGATATTAAAAAGAATTTCCACCCTGAAAGTGTGCCAAAGCTGGGTAAATCTAGCAAGAATTCTAGGACAATCTCCCAACACAACCATATGCTAGGAGAAAGGCTCTAGCCTAAAGGGGGGAAAGAAGTCATGAATCCAAGTCCAAAGTTGCTGAGTTCTGGGAAAAAACCAGAAAAGATGCTTAAATCCCACAAAAAGGGAAACAAGGGTCCTAGACCCCAAGTGAACAAGCCAAGAACCCACAGGAAAGCCTTGGGAAAGAATACACTAAGCAAAGTGGGAAAGTTTTGGCTCAACACTTGTAGACCAAGTGGCAGCAAATATTCTACGCTAGAAATGAGTGGGATATTGAAGAAGCCACCTCTAGTTCAAACTTTGAATCATAGGAAAGTGTGGTGAAAGCCACCTGTAACCAAGTTGAGGCTTGTAATTCCTTAAAGGGGTGTCTAGATACCACTTCTAGTCTTTCCACCAGGGTTTGGTCCCACGAATTCCAAACTTATGAAGCATCTCTATAGGAATAACATTCACCAGACCATCGTAAGTAGCATGGTCCTAGTTATGAAGCCTATACAGGGAACAAAAATCTTCTCATGGCATGATACGCATTGTGGGTCTATGAAATAACTGTTGTAGGGTCTGGATACCCTTCTTGTGGAATCTGAGTGCCTTAAGCCAAGGCGACTTAGCCAATGGTTGACCATTGCAAGAAAAAAGAAGTGAACACCAAATATTCTACTAGTTGAGTGAAATCCCATCACAAAAACTAGAGCCAACCCAATGGAACTAGGGCTTGACAGCCTCCCAGGCTCGCCAGATACTTTTGGCCACAAAAGTCCCAACAATTTAGACTAGTTTCTCCATGACCAGAAGGGTTTGAAATCCAATCCCCTTCCAAGTGGGTCTATGGATAGGAAAGCCTGAGTGAACACAATGACTTAGAAGAATCCCAAAAAAGTGGGTGCATGTTGCATTATAAGAGATAATCGAGGACAGTGTATTCAGGCACTATCTAAAAGATTGGAATTGCTATGAATAATGAGGTAGAGATGGAAGCTTTGGATTTGGGACTATGGTTACATGTATTGAAAAAGGCATGATCAAGAAAGTAGACATAGAAGGATATTCACTATCATGTATACAAGCGGTTACAAAAAAAGAGATGTCCAAGGGTATGTGTAGGATCATTAGGGAAAAAACAGGCCCTTAAGTGGCAATGAAGATTCAAAAAAATAAAAGTTAGGCAACTTGACGTAAAAGTTTGAATAAGTTATCTATATTATTTCAAAAATATGTAACAATAAAATCTATAGTAAATTGAATGTAGTTTCTAGACTACTAGGTTTATTTTTAAAAAAAATCTATTTGGTGAAAATTTGAAATTTCAATGCAGTAGTACTTAAATTTCAAGGAAAAAATAAGAAGTAGGTGTTTGTTTGACCACCCTATCCACAATAAAATGATAATATTTTTTTATAAGATTTTAAATATAGTAGAGGACTCATGTCCCGATGTGATGCATATTTTTTCATAATATTTTTCCAAGTAAATAATTAATTGTAAATTTTATATTACAACTTTTAAAAAATATAAAAATTTGTATGTCTGATCACCTTAACTTGGTCAAAACTTCATGAAATTCATTTTTTTTTAATTGTATAGTATGCGAAGCATAGAATGTGACACATGTTTTGGATTCAAAAATTGTGATACCATTTGAAAGCTATAGATGTTTTTCAATCAACCTATCAATTAGGACTTTAGTCGTAATTCAAACATAAAATGAATAATAATTATTTATTAAATTCAAAGTAAGCATAATTTATATTGGTGGAAAGTTGAGAATCTCCTTTAGAAACCCTTTTCATTTCATCAATTTTGGGTAAAAAATAAGTCATCAGTGACATGGGAAAAGTCTAGAAAAGCAAGGTAAGTTGTTAAACACGTTTTTTGTGTTGACTTCTTAGGATTGGCATGTCCTAGTCAAATTCCAAAGCAAGCCCGAGGCTAGCCCCTAGGCAGTAAGTTTTGTGTTAGAAATATTAGATATTTGATTTAATTGGATATTTGATATATTTTATATACGATTTTAAAAAATGTAATATAGTTTATAATAAATGATTTAAAAAATGAAATAAGTAGTTTATAATTTAATATATAATATAAAATTTATGATAATCTCTTACGAAATTATGCATAATATATAATATATTATATTATTATGTATAATATTTAAATATTATTTCTATATTTTAGTTAATGTATATTTATATATATGCTCAGTAAGGTGCCAAAAAGGACTTGATATGATATACAATACTCTTTGTTATTTGATATGATTATCTTTGTATATGCAGGCTCTTTGATATGTTACTCAGATGTATGCTTGATACAGTCAACATGATCCGATGTATACTTGGTAAAGTTGATAGGTGTGCATGAGAACTAAATAAGTTTGTATGAAATTAGTGATCTTTGTATACATGGAAATTGGTGGTTTTAATGATATAGTTCATGTTTTAGTTTAGGTTGGGTACTTTAGTTTGTATGCATTACTTGTTAGTAACATATGGAAATGAGATATTGATTGGTAACTATGAGCTACTGTTGTTGGCATAAATGCCAAAGACAATAAGATATTTTGCAACATTGATAATGGTATACCTCTTGGCACATTTTTTTATTTGAGTTTGTAATCAATTTATTGATGCTCACTTAAACAAATTTACACCCTTACAAAGATAAAAGGCATAAGAGTGGTTCTTATTAGACAAAACTTGGTATATATTTCATTTGATGGTTATGTTGTTCACAAGGATACTTTTAAATTATGAACACACCGACAAGGCAATGTGAAAGACCTTTCTTAGAGGTCATGGACTTCATAAATCCTAAAGTATTTTTCATGCTATCACCAGTTCCTTAACACATTGTCAAACATTGTTTTGAAAGATATTTGTAATACTTTTATCTTGGTGGTAAATTCACTTGAAAAGGTGAAATTAACTTTGAAAAAGAAAAAAAAAACATGCATCGACACTTGCTTTGGTGACATGGAAAGTTTAATTAAGGTTTGATGGAGAAAGGTTGTTAACATGTGAAAAAAACAAATCATTTTGTAGGTTATCATTGAGAAGAAAAATGCACAAGGGTTTGTTGTTAATGATGTTGTTTTTGTGACAAAACAATGCTCGATTGGAGATTGCATTTTCTATTTTTTTGGCTGGGAATGTTGATTTAATCGTTGGTTGAAAGAGCTCTCTCGAGCTAGGGTGTGGCAGAAAAATTAGTTTGACAGTGGAGGAGTTATGGAAGTGACTCCAAAGAAATGAAACAAGGTTGAACAAGTGGTTTTTTTTTTTTTCTTGTTTCTTAATCTTGATGGGTAAAGGCTAAAATGTTCATTATTTTTGAACTATTGTTAGTTTATTTTAATATTGTGTAAATGGTGTTTGGTTTGTTTCAAAATGGTGCTTCATTAATTAGTAACTAATTTCATTTGAAACCCTAGTTGAGTTTTTTAACAAAAGCTGAAGGAACCATTTTGTGATTAAAGGGCAGTTTTTATAATGTGTCAATTTTATGGAATTGCTTTGTGGGTTTATGATATAGTTACTCTGTAACCCTAGTTTGGGTATGGTAAGAAAATAATTTGTTTACCCAGTTTCATGCAAAGATGTATTAGCCATTCAGTTAATTGTTAAGGAAAGTTGCATTTCAGGTATGTAGTTGAAGTCAGTTGGTGTGCAGTTCAAAAATTATGCACATTATTTATGCTATGTTGAAGACATTCAAAAAGTTCAGTTGAATAGAAAGCAAAATCATTCCCTGTTGTTGATTACAAAGATGTGTCGATAGTTGTTGATTATATACTTTGTTAAAGAGTTATTCTTCAGTGATGTTGTATGTGTGTTGAAGAAATAATTCATTTTATGGATTGTATAGTAACAGGGTAGCCCCCTGAAGTTATATTTCTTCCTTTACTGGAGATTGGTCAGTAATACCATAGAAAGTATGCCAGTGAGGAAAATGTGTGTATGTCAGTGAGGCATTCTTGTAACCATTCAGGTTCTTTGGTTAGTGGGGCCATTTTTGCTAGTGAGGCATTTTTTTACTGCCAGCGAGGCATTGTTTTATTTCCAGCGAGGCATTGTTTTAATGCCAGTGAGACATTGTAATTTTTTTTTTTTAGATTATTCTAGTGAGGCATCATTTTCTTGAGTGGTTTTTTATCCCTAGAGGGTTTTCCACTCGTCAAATTCTTTGTCTTATTGTCTCATTGTTTTGATGTGATAATGTTTCATGATTGTGATGATCTTTGGTTTTCTTTAATATTTCTTATTTTAGTTCTTTAATGATTACATTCAATTCATGAATGTATTTATTATTGAAATATTAAGAGCATAACTTATTCAATTCTTTTTCAAGGAAAAAGTTAAAAAAAATTCTAAGACATTGATTTACCCCCCTCTCTCAGTGTCTTCTTCACTCCAACAAGTGGTATCAAAGCCAAAACCTTGATTTAACAAGCCTAATTGGCTTAAGGGTCCTTGGTATTGGAGTATTTTGTCTGATATGGAAAAAAGTAGAAGGAATAGGAATAAGAAAGAAAAATCACAGTCTGTAAAAGTGGAAATTCCTAAAGAAAATCCATAGCTTGTACAAGAGAAGATGTCTAATATAGAACTTGATGAATTTGGGGTAGACATGAATGAATTAGATATAGAAGAGTATGAAATTGATTGAGGGAGAATTATGTACTACCCTACATGAGATTAAAAAACTAAGGAAAGAGAACCAAATTTTAAAAGACCAAATTCAACAAGAAAAATCCTTCAAAGACAAGACAAAGATAAAAGAGGACGATTGTGAAATATTAGAATCTGAAATCAGTTCATTGAATATTCTAACATGTTAATCATCTCCTTGAAATTAGAGGTTGAAGAAGGAAAGAGAATAGTAGAGAAAACTAAATCAGATTTGGAAGTTAAAACTGTTGAATGCCACAAACTTGAAGGAGAAATAGTCTCTCTTAGAAAAGATCTTGAGACTGTTAGGAAATAGTTAGAAAAGAGTCAAAAGTTTGATGACAGTGTCAACAAGTTGAATGCTAGGGAAGACAAAACAACATAAATATCCCACTGGTCTAGGACATAAGATAGGAAAAACTTCTTCAAATGAAAAGGAGCCAAAACATGAGACAGACTTTGTATCTACAAATGGAAAAGTGCAGAATTTTAAAGTTAGACAAACTCCTAGAAACAAAGTAGACTTGAGTTATCATTTTGTTGCTCTCTAGGAAGACAAGAAGAAAGCATTTTGTTGATGTTGGAAGAAAAATAATAGATATATTCTCAAGATGTCCACCTTCCAAGCAATATTAGTCAATGAGGTATAACAAATTTCATGGTTATTGTTATTCATGTCATAAGTATGTTCATAGAGCTAGAGATTGTAGTTATTATGGGTTGCCAAATAAAAACTGCAATGTTGTTTGCTATAACTACAATAAGGTTGGTCACATAAAAAGATTGTTGGTTGCTAGGAAGATACAATAGCTGGAATAATTTTTCTTCTTATGTTAATCATCAATTCTTGTGCTATAGAGTTAATGTTTTTGGACATAGAGAAAAGTTTTGTAGAAGTAAATTTTTGAAATCACCTAAGCAAGAAAATACTTTGAGTAAGAAAAAGAAGGATCCTATGAAGGTCTGGAGAAGAAAGAAAGGAAAAGAGAAGGGAGGATTTAGTCTTGTGCATGATGCACAAGAATCATTTCTCAAGACTTAAATAGCAGCATGGATTTAGGGGGAGCTTTTCATGCTTATTCTTACCCCTATTGGCAGTGTTGACATCGCTATTTGTCTTGACATTAGAAATCATTGATATTGGCATTTACATATTTGGTTGAAATGATTGGTTGGTATATTCCTATATTGACATCGATGGTGGCATTTGTGATATATTCTTGACCTTGATAGATTGTGAATGAAAATGGATTTAGGTATATGGACAGGTAAATTCAAATTCAGATTAGTATACCTAATTGGTATCCATTCAAAGAGTAACTTGATTGGTGTATGGTTTACAAGATGCATGATTCTCATATAATATGAATAGGAAATATGCTTGATTGGTTTTAGAGCTCATCTCCAGGGGGAAATGATTATTGCACATTTACTTAGACAATCATTGTGACTAGTATTCATTTGGAATGTAATCTTTGATTGTTTAGAAAATGATTGGAACCTTGTTGACAACCTTAACTTCAATTGTTTTATATTTCTGAGTACGTTAAGGATGAATTTCATTAGAAGATGCTTTGTCCACTTTACTACAATATTTCTATATTGAGGATAACTTGTACTCACAGTTCTTCCACCATTAGTACTTAGATAATCCTCACAATGGATAATGGATAATTTTTGGCTCTATACTTTGGGTATTGTTATCTTAATCAAATCAAAATCATACAATGTTGTTTATTGTCAAAGTGATTTACATGGCTACATATCCTAAAGTTGTAGTGGTATTTGTTTTGCTTTTGATACTTTCTCATTCACATCATCATAGTTTTTGATGCAAAGGTTCTTGGATAAGGATTACCATTATGTCTACATAATCATAGTTTTTTAATCATTCACAAATCATCAAATGGAAGTGGTGGCATATATTAGTGACAAGGGGTTTTAAAGATAGGTTTGATTGATTTATTTCATATATCATGTTTTCATGTGATAGTGTGTTATTAATGGCAATACAGATAAAGTCAAATCCTTGAGTTGTCTGGCATATGAAACTATCAATGTATAATCTTGACAAATACCATGGTTGGTATGTGCATTCAACACTTGATACATCTTCTTAGCATTAGATGTTGAGTTTGAGTAAAGGTTTGTTACTGGAGATTGGTAGAAGTGATTTACATGTACAGTGCTAGTAATTGGTGGTAGTGATTTTTCAAACTAATATAGTTAGTAATGCTAATGATAGACTATAACAAGTTTTTTTGTGGACTTGGTCTTTCAAACCACTATGTTTTAGTGTTGTGCTGACAGTGAAATAGTTTTTTGACAAGGCTCTAGGTTTGTAGCAATGAATTAGAGGACACTGACATTGAAAGGTCTTGACAAGACAAAGGTAGGAGATGGTACAATGTTTAATAATGAAATTTCATTGAATGATGATTAATGATTTCAGTTGTTTCCCTTGTGGATTCAGATAGGGGGAGTTTGTTCCACCCTCAGTTGTTATCCTTGATGACAAGCTACACAAGGACCATTAGTTTGGTATTTTGGTATCACAGATATATGGTTGTTGGTGATTGACATTGATCATAGGTATATGGCTCCCTTGGTATGGAACACATGGTATACATGATGAAATTTGTTTATTTGTATAGCATCATCAGATTGGCTAATTTTGGTATCATGCTTGAATATGATAGTGATTTTCTTTTCCATTTACATATCTTCTTTGATGTATGATTTCTTACAGTGACAATTGACAGTTTTGTTCAGGAGTTTTAGATTAAATTGGCTCATCTTCTTGACAATGTATGCTATTAGATGTGACAGTTTGGTTTCATTGTTACAGTGACACTTGATATGGTACTTTGACATTAGCAGGTTGATTTTGATTTGATAGTATAGTGATACTTATTTGGTACATACAAATCTTGGACAGGTATCTTTGTTAGAACTCTTGGGCAGGTATATTTGGTAATCACAGTGCATGTTTTGGTTGATTGGTGTCATAGTGATCTCACATATATGACTAACAATTCAAATTGAATTGGTTCATTGTGATTCTCTTTGACAAATGATGATGATCTCATGTTATGGGTACATTGTTGTAATATGACAAGTGTATATACTCAGTCTGGAATAGTGTTCCTTGTTTTGGGTTAATATTTATAACAATGTCAGTGTTGTCTTACTTTATAACAACACTATAATTCTAGTTAATGGATTGTTGATTGGTAGAAGACTTCTTGATAACATGGATTTGCAACTTCATAACAAGTGTTTGAACATTGTTGTTTTTGTAGACATTTGCATCACTAAAAATAGTGACAGTGAATGCTCTAATGGTATGATCACTAATCTCAGTATTCAGTATTTTTATGAGTAATAGTTTTTTTTGATAGATAACCCAAGACAACTTTGGGACTACATAAGGCAGTAAAATTTGAGATAGTCACATTGTCTTGAGGTGTTGTTTGTTAATATTTGAAGATCGTGCTAAGATGAATGAAGTTGCTCATAGCCTAGTGACATTGGACAGTTGAAGTACATTTTTTTTTAACTCGGATAGTGTATCTACCTTAGACAGTGTTTGATCTTCATGGTTTCTATTCTTATGTTGACAATACATACTTGATCTATGCTCTTTCAATTAAAATTAATATGTGTGTTCAGGATACTTTTTCAGGGGAGAAATTTAGTATGTGATTGGTCTTTTCTTTCTCTTGGATGTCAAAAATAGGAGGGAGATGTTTTTTTTTGTCACCAAGGAAAAAGGGGGAGTTTTTGGTTCCTTTTTCCCTGGTGTTGGTTGTCCTTGTTGAAAATGGGGATTGATAAGCATGATATATGTCCAGTTTATATAGTTTATATGGTGATATAGTTTATACATGGCATCATGATATATGTCCAGTAAGGTGCCAAAAAGGACTTGATATGATACACAATACTCTTTGTTATTTGATATGATGATCTTTGTATGCGTAGGGTCTTTGATATGTTACTCAGATGTATGCTTGATACAATCAACATGATCCAATGTATGCTTGATAAAGTTGATAGGTGTGCATGAGAACTAAAAAGGTTTGTATGAAATCAGTGATCTTCATATACATGGAAATTGGTGGTTTTAATGTTACAGTTCATGTTTTAGTTTATGTTGAGTACTTTAGTTTGTTTGCATTACTTGTTAGTAACATATGCAAATGAGATATTGATTGGTAACTATGAGCTATCGTTGTTGGCATAAATTTCAAAGACAATAAGATATCTTGCAACATTGATAATGGTATACCTCTTGGAACATTGTTTGATTTGAGTTTGTGATCAATTTATTGATCCTCACTTAAAAAAATTTATATCCTTACAAAGATAAAAGGCATAAGAGTGGTGATTATTATACAAACCTTGGTATATATTTCATTTGATGGTTATGTTGTTCACAAGGATACTTTTAAATTATAAACACACCGACAAGGCAATGTGAAAGAACTTTCCTAGAGGTCATGGACGTCATAAATCCTAAATTATTTTTCATGCTATCACCAGTTCCTTAACACATTGTCAAACATTATTTTGAAAGATATTTGTAATAATTTTATCTTGGTGGTAAATTCACTTGAAAAGGTGAAATTAACTTTGAAAAAGAAAAAAAGCATGCATCGACACTTGCTTTGGTGACATGAAAAATTTAATTAAGGTTTGATGGAGAAAGGTTATTAACATGTGAAAAACACAAATCATTATATCGGTTATCATTGAAAAGGTTATTTTTCATGCTATCACCTGTTCCTTAACACATTGTCAAACATTGTTTTGAAAGATATTTGTAATAATTTTATCTTGGTGGTAAATTCACTTGAAAAGGTGAAATTAACTTTGAAAAAGAAAAAAAGCATGGATCGACACTTTCTTTGGTGACATGAAAAATTTAATTTAGCTTTGATGGAGAAAGGTTATTAACATGTGAAAAACACAAATTATTATATCGGGTTTGTTGTCAATGATGTTGTTTTTGTGACAAGACAATGCTCGATTGCAGATTGCATTTTTTGTTTTTGTGAGTTGCAAATGCTGATTTAATCTTTGGTTGAAAGAGCTTTCCCCAACTAGGGTGTGCTAGAACAGCCAGCTTGGTAGTGGAGGAGTTATGGAAGTGACTCTAGAGCAATGAAACAAGGTTGAATAGGTGTTTTTTTTTGTTTCTTAATCTTGATGGGTAAAGGCTGAAATGTTCATTATTTTTGAACTATTGTTAGTTTGGTTTAATATTGTGTAAATGGTGTTTGGTTTGTTTCAAAATGGTGTTTTATTAATTAGTAACTAATTTCATTTGAAACCCTATTTTATTTTTTTAACAAAAGCATAAGGAATTGTTTCATGATTAAAGGGCAGTTTGTATGATGTGTTGATTTTATGGAGCTGCTTTTTGGGTTTATGATACAGTTACTCTATAACCCCAGTTTGGGTATGGTAAGAAAATATATTTTTTACTCAGTTTGATGCAAAGATGTATTAGCCATTCAGTTAATTGTTAAGGAAAGTTGCATTTTAGGTATGTGGTTGAAGTCAGTCAGTGTGCAGTTCAAAAATTATGCACATTATTTATGTTATGTTTAAGACATTCAAAAAGTTTATTTGAATAGAAAGAAAAATCATTCTCTTTTGTTGATTACAAAATTGTGGCAGTTGTTGTTTATTATATACTCTATTAAAGAGTTATTCTTCAGTGATGTTGTATGTGTGTTGAAGAAATAGTTCATTTGATGGATTGTATAGTAACAGGGTAACCCCTTGAAGTTATATTTCTTCCTTTATTGGAGATTGGTTAGTAAGACCATAGAAAGGATGCCAGTGAGGCATTCTTGTAACCAGTGAGGTTCTTTGGTTAGTGAGGCCATTTTTTCCAATAAGGAATTGTTTTATTTCTAGTGAGGCATTTGAAATCTATCAATGAGATAGTATAGCTAGTGAGGCATTGTAAACAAAAAGCTTTCAGATTAAGCCAGTGAGGCATCATTTCTAGAATGCTTTTTTTATCCCTAGAGGGTTTTCCACTCATCAAATTCTAACCAAAGTTTAAAAGACCAATTTCAATAAGAAAAAGCCTCCAAGGACAAGACAGAGATAAAAGGGGACAATTATAAAAGATTAAAATCTAAAACCATTTCATTAAAAATTGAGATTGAAGATTTGAACATATTAATTTTCTCCTTGAAAATAGAGGTTGAAGAAGGAAAGAGAATAGTAGAGAAAACGAAATCAGATTTGGAAGTTAAAATTGTTGAATGCAACAAACTTTAATATTATTAATATATA